>CM062205.1:21017500-22217500 GCA_031216445.1 Lateolabrax maculatus | reverse complement strand
GTCTTTACAGATGGCTGTTTTTTGTAACAGTTTTGGTAAATAAATAAGCATCATTTCATGGTCTTTTATCCTAAAAGCGGAGCTGACTGGTGAAATAATATACAGTAAGTACCTGTTTAATTTATGGACGTACCACATACTTTGGCTGAAGATGATGATGATGATGATAATAATAAAAGTGAGTTTGCTGTCCTGGCTGGTAGCCGGTGAGGTCCAGGAGGTGACCCTGTGCTGTTGTGTCCCCAGAGCAGCGGGAGGTGGAGCAGGAGGAGGGCAGCGAGGGCCGAGAGGAGGGACAGGACTCGCCGATCGCCTGCGGAGACGACATCCACCTCTATGACAACCAGATCAGCCCTGGGCCAGGTCAGTACACAGAGAGAGGGAGAGGGAGATGGCAGCGGGGGTTAGAGTGTGTGGTGGGAATAAGGAGGGAGCAGAACAGCTGGATAAAGAGACTGAGGGAGAACGAGTCGGGGAGGGGGAGGAAAGATAGGGAGACAGGAAGGAGAAACAAGGCTAGAGGAGGGATTGAAAGACAGGTGAGATAGCAGAAGGTGGGAGAAGGAGAAAGATAAAGGGAGCACCAGAGAGGGCAAAGAGGGGGAAGAGCAAAATATTCAAAATTTTTGTTTCAATATTTCTTTTTTAAAATGGGTGATGTCTGTTAGTAGAGAATAGATAAAACACAAATACGCTTACTAATAATTAGTCACTGAGATCTCTCATTCAGCATTTCTTTCATCTGTGTTTTCGAAAAAAAAAAAGACCAAAAAACCACATCCATATAATAAACCAAAGCTCTCTTTTTAAGTATTTTCTTTCCAATTTCTTTGTTGTAATCTCTGCTGTCTGAAAAACAGCGTTCGCTCCTCTCCCTCCTGCTGTTATTACAGACATGTCTGAACTCACCGCAGCCCCTCGACTCGCCAACAGACTCGCTTTTTGTCAAGCCGTAACGTTTTGTCTCTGAAGGTTTGGGGCTCGTGGGAAATGGTGTTCAATGAAAAAACAGAAATATTAAATAATAAACAATATAAGGTAGGAAGCTACCATCCTTATTTAAACGTATAAAGTGAGCCACACAACATGCTATTGAGTAAGGCTCTGTTCCAAGGCTGGATTTTTAGTAATTAGTGGTTTTACAAATGTCAATGGGATTTTGAATGAGGTTTTCTTACTTCTGAAAAAGGACCCTGAAGTTCCGGTTTCACTCCAGCTCTCTACACAGAAATGTAAAAATGTAAAATAAGAAATAAAAATAGCCAATATCAAGCTGTGCTTGTAGAGGCGTCTCACTGCAACCTCTGACTTGATCTCATTTTAAGTAGGAATGTGTGTCACAGTCAATGGAGAAAGGTTAAAAATTGGCTGGCTGCCCCTCTGAATATACCTCTTCCAGTCGATAATCTCCTCTGCTGTTCCACTGTGTGATCAATATCACCATTTTTCTTTTGCTTCCTTCACTAAAGCCTTTTTGGCGATGTTTTATATCATAACATGGGGCACATTCTTCAGAGGCAGTGTGTGTCTGCAGCCATGGCTCGCCTCCAAGGCATCGTTCAAGAAGAAAGCCCAAGAAAAATGCCCAGAAAACCCTCAAACAACTTTTAAACTAATTTCTCTGGAGGTCTGGTGGGGGTGTGAGTCCGTCCACAGCCTGATGGCAGGTGTTGACTTGACAGACAGCTCCTCAGCTGCAGGTGCAGATGATTTTGACCCCATCGCCAGAAAACCCCACGAGTCAACAGGTTACCGTTGTCATGGCAACAGTCACAGGTGCACCACGGGGAGACAAGGAAAGAGAGAGAGAGAGATGTGACAGGTGACCACGTCGCTCGGGATGATTCTCCATACATAGTAACACTTAGGGCATCTGACAAGAGAGCCGGAGTGGTGCAAACTGGGAACAAGTTAGAGGAGGAAAACAACGGCGAAAAACTCTCTCACTCAAGTTGGACGGGTGAAAAACTACGTGGCAGAGTGTGAACTGTCGTAGCAGAACAGATTATACGATCGATGATTTACCATGAATGATGATTTCTGTGATGAGGGCTTATTGTCACCCCTCTTTTGGAAACTTTTTTCTATTTCAGTTTTTAGTTAGTTCAGTTTTTATATAAACTATATAACTTATTAAGAGCAAAAATATAAGAAGCTTACTGAACTTTTCTTTAATGATCCATACCTTCTCCACTGTCAACTAACTCTACCTGCATCAAAAACATGCACTGCAGGGGAAAACAGAAGCAGCATTGTTCAGTGTAATGGAAATAGTTTGAAGTCTTCAATGTTTGTTATAATATATCATAATATGTAGTGAAATAACTGAAACATTGTGTTTCTTATTGTAGAATAATGACTAATCTTTCTCAAATTTAAGTTAATGGAATCAAATCAAGAAAGGAAAAAGAGAATCGCTCTTCAAGATAGATAGATAGATAGATAGATAGATAGATTACTTTATTCATCCCCGAAGGGAAATTAGGTCATCGTAGCAGCCGGTATATTTAAATACAATAAAATACAGTACCACAATAGAATACAATACAATACAAAGATGGTTGAATGTACACAATATAACGCTTTCTTTCTCACTACTGAAAAGTGGAAATACTTTATTGTTTAGCCTGTTGAAGTAAACGCTGTAAGCACTCCTGCTTTCTCTTACCACAGTGTCGATCCTACATTTTCCTGTAAATCAAAAAAATGTTTTGTCTAATCTAGTGAATGAAGTATCTGGAAAAAACTAAACCTAACCTAAAGCTGGTGGTGTTTTTACCACAGTCCTCTCCCTCTATACAGCTGTAATATGTTCAATTCTCACTGCTGTCATCAGGCAAAACTCTCACCCGCAGGTGCAGAGTGTTTGTCATGCCCAACAGTGTCTGTTCCCAGATTTTCAGTGCATTATTCATTGACAGCTGAATGTTGATTAGTGTGTTTTGTTTTTATTCCTCCCCCTCTTCCATTCAGTCTAGTTGTCACATACATTTGATCCCAGTGTCATTAGCTGTTTGCCTTCCTTATTCTGCTTTTAATTTATGTCACAAATTATCATGTTATTTTATTATTCCACATCAGCAGGCCGCTGTGGAATATGTCCACCATATCATTGTGACTTTTAATCACATGCTGTCTGGCTACATAAGCAGTGGTTTGGAAAAGCAAATAGCGCAGTGATTACATCAGACCCAGAGACAGCAGCTCCTTCCTCAATCTAATTTCAAAAACATCTGTCTGTTATAATTAATTAATTTCTCTCCCTATATTTAACAGTGGCTTCTTTCATGAGAAAATGTAGTCATGCTTTGGATGTTTTTATAATTCTGGTCTCACGCCAGCCTGATGTCTGGGACAGTATTCAATCTTGACCTTTATGATATCACGCCTGTTGGATATTTAGCTGCTCCATACTAAAGATTTCCAACATTTGAGTTATTTAAAGAGCATTTTTAATTCAATGTCCTAAATACAAGCTGAGCCTCCAAAGTACTGCAGCAGTTTTCTTTGCACCACAGCGCCGTCATCATCCAGAGGAACCACGGGATTCATCTCTGAAACACTGAACTGTTCATCCTTATTCGCTCATCTGTCCCTGTTCAGACATTTTTACTTGTTATGTTTTATATGTACTCAATGTAAAAAATGTTATGAATTGTCAAATGCAAGCTTTTTGTTTTCACCTCCTACAAATTGTGTACGTGTACAAAAAACAAGAAAACAAACTCCAATTTAGGAATAAGCCAAGCAGAGGCACAGTTTAATGATGAGGTGTATTATAGTGGCTATGAATTTTTTACAACCAAAACACAGAATATGAAGCAAGATTTGTCAGTACTGAAAGAGAATAAAGGAAACATTGTGACAGCTTCAATAAGATGAGACAGGAAATATGACTTTTAACATCAGAAGTAAACGATCCATGCACAGGAAAACAACTGTTGGAAATGGACCATGCATTTTTTAGGTTCATTTAGTTTTTTTTAGTTTTTTAGTACAGATAAAATGTTCAGTAGGATGAAAAGATCTCTCTAGAAGTGCTGAATGTCAGGTTTTGGTGTCAGAACACGTATAAATGTATTGTAAGTATGTTAGCAGGCTGACATTAGAATTTAACACAAAGCACCATCAACATAAGTCTTATCATCTAATCCATCATCTGATTTCTCTATTATCAGCCTGATCAGTGGTTGTTGATAGACTGCACTCTTTCCACACATACGCAGATACTTAAGCTATCTGCAGGAAGCTCATCATCCTCGTGTGAGAGCAGGAGGCCGGAGTCAGTAATACATCCTACTCAGTATTTAGTGTGTACGTGGCATCAGGCAAAGATCAAACAAAGTGATTGATGGCAGTTATTGAAGTGAGTGTTGAAGATTAGAAATTGAAGAGGTTGTCAGCTGGTAATACAAGGATGTTGTTTGTCTGTCTGTGTTTTTTTATCGTTTTGACATGATCCTATCCATTCTTCTCTCCTCAGTGAACTTTGTCATAGAGCTGTCAAAAGTTCTCCATAAATAGAATTGATTTCATGATTATGTTTCTGCCAGTGCTGGGCTCAGTTCCATTTCAGTTCAATCAATTGGGTTGAATACCGAAGTGGAAAAGTCATGAGGAAGGACAGGCGTCTCTCACACTGGAAAATTGAGGATTTACACTTTGACCAAGGTCATTACTCGACCTTGATAACCCTTTGTGGGGTATGTTTAATCAACATACAGAATACTGAGTTAGAGAAATGAATTAAAACATTTCCCTTTTTTTAATTTTGTTTCATCATTTACCATCGAAGGATTTCAGAATTTAAAGTTACAAAATCCGTAGTAAAGCCTTGCTGAAGGTTTTGGGCAGGGACAGTGCCTGCAGATTGGCAGGCCGGGCTGGTGAGTACCATTTTTAAAAAGGGGTACCGGAGGGTGCTTCAATTGCACCAATTATTGGGGTATCACACTGCTCAGCCTCCCTGGGAAAGCTTATGCCAGTGTGCAGGAAAGGAGGCGCCGACAGATTGACGAACCTTAGGAGGAGCAGTGCGGTTTCTGACCTGGTCGTGGAAGAAGGGACCAGCTCTTAACCCTTGCAGGGTTATTGTGTGGGTCATGGCAGTTTGCACTTAAAAATGGTTGCAGGCTTACGGCCATGTTCCCCAGGGAGTCCTGTGGGGGGGGGGAAAGGCCATTGTCAAACACACTTTCAATGGGTGTAGGGCTCTGCTGTGGTTGTCCCTTGTCACAGATTCTCCGAGTCTGAGCTGAGCCACAAGGCAAAGCTTTTGATTTATCACTCGATCACGTTCCAACCTTCACTTTTGGTAATAAGCTTTGGGTAGTGACCAAAAGAATGATATTGCGGATAGGATTGACCAAAAAAGGTTTTCTCCGCAGGGTGGCTTGGCTCACCCTTAGAGAAACACACCCGACTGGACTGCTCCTTGAAATCTAAAGGACCCAGTTGAGGTGGTTCGGGCATCTGATCAGGATGCCTCCTGTGCGCCTTCCTTTCGAATGTTTTCTGGGCACGACCATCCCCGGGGGTAACCCCAGAATACGCAGGAGAAATTACATGTCTCATCTGGCATGGGAACACGTCGGGATCTGGACCGTTGCTGGGGAGAGGTACGTCTGGACTGCCTTGCTGAGCCTGTTGCCACTGCAAACCAGCGATGGATGGATGGATGGATGGATGAAATAGAGATGTCAGGGCAAAGGGTTGCTACATTTGTTTGAAGCAACTCTGTAATAGTCTGATTCTTAGGGTTTTATATACCCAGTGATAGTTCCTTTTTTCTTAAGTCATTAACAGGCAAAGTTATGGACAGTTTCTTCTTTCTTTTACATTTTATAACTTTGTGGCAATGACATTCATGCAGTATGATTGTAAGTTTTCAGGAGGAACGGTTACATGTCTGGTGTAAACAATAGTTAAAGTAAATCATTACATTTATTACACAAAATTACATTAAATAAGGGGCAAACATTACTCTTCCTTTTATAGACCTCTTTATTGACCTCCACGCTGCTTGGGTGTGATTTAACCTTGATGAGGAATGTTACTGAATAAAGGTGCCGTAAAAGTGTTGTTATACAACGGTGCACTGGTTTATAGGGCTGCATCAATTCCACTTCTTCTCCTCCAATACTGATCTGAAACCTCAACTCAGGATATCTGTTGTTACTGATTTTTAGTCCGATATTAGTGCTCAGTTTTTTCCCAAATTTGAAACATGTACAACGTGTAGGACTCCTGGCCAGGGATTTATGTGGTTCGAAAAACACTGCATTTTATGATAATGACAAATAAACTGTATTCAACCCTTTAATGATCCTGCTCAGAAAAAAAAAGCAATGAAAATGTATTTATTTATTTATTTGTATATTCACAAAGGTAAATGTGCGTCTATGCCAAACAGTGGGGGTGTAAATTTATAGTAAAAATAGACGTTTAACAATCTGCATTTTATTTTCATTTTTTTAATGGACAAGAGCAATGTATAAAACCTTAATTAAATATTTTACATATAACATAAAAAAGATTTTTTAAATGTTGATTGGATTCACCTCTGACCGATATCCGAAGCTGTTTTTAACTGACTTTACCAAATTAAATAACCTCTGCGTGTCAAAACGTAGATGATAAATATGAACCTGTGGTATTATGATACCAATTAAATTGAACTTTTCTTCTGCACTACCAAACCAATTATTTTTAATTCAAACACATACTTGAATTGTATGTACTGCCCAACTACACTTGAGCCTGTTCGGACACAAGATCTCTCCTATCACACAGTAATTCAGCCATCCTCAGTCACCACCCTGCAACCCTTAATGACTAAAATAATACAACACTCCACCCTGAGATTACATAACACTTGTGGCTGACTGAACATAATCAACAGTTGTAGTGCCACATTGATCAAATAAGGAACCAAGTAGGGAAACAAGTGTCACATTTTAACACTTCCTCTCCCTAATCCCCAAACCCTGAAATTCTCCTGGATTACTTTAAGCCACACTGTATATTGCGACATGCAGAGGCCATTAGAAGGAGGTGATCACTGGGGACGAGGTAATCTTATATGAATATATGAATATCTCCTTACGGCTGCAGCCTGACAGCAATTAGAGCCGCTGCTCCCTCTCCCCTCTGGGAGCGGATAAGCCCAGCCGTGTGCTTTTTGATTGTGTGGCTTTGATGAACCAAATCCACTGCACACGACACGTGCCCCCTGCCATAGTCTCATCATAGAGGTAGGGGCTCTCTTTCTTCCTACACAGCCTGCAGGGTTTTATGATGGCAAGGTGTGACGTGGCGATCAAAGCCTCCCTCCCTCCCCTTTCTTGGAGACTTGAACTCAAACATGTTCACTTGTGGCTGGATTATTGATATTATGATATCCTGGCGCTTTCCTGAGGCTCATTGGCTTGTTAAAGGGGGGTTTTCTTGCTTTTCCATGGCTGGAGGGAGGAGTTAAGCACTGATTGATTCCCAGACGGAGCTGACATAGTGCATCACGCGGAGCAGAGGAGGAAAGCCCGTGGTAACCTAATAACGTTCTCCCCACAGTAAACGGCGATAACCGGGTTATGTAACGCAGTGGCGGACTGCTTTACGAGAATCTGCAGGGTACTGACAGTCTGCTAGTTAAGGGATTGAAGTGAGTTGAAAACCTCATTCCCTTGGTTTTTCCTTGTATTGTTTTCTAATATAAAAGGGTTTGTCCTCCTTTTTCCTTTCTTTTTTGACACTGGGAAAATCCAGACCTTTGTACTTTATCTGAGCACTCGCCTCCGCTCCGCAGACGTGTGTATTAAAGCCTTATCAACATAGAACTTCCAATCCCTGTTCAGTGGGAGCATTTAGAGACTTGCCTCTTGACATTTTCATCACTGTTAGAAAAAAAGGTCTCAGGCTTCTTTTCTTCACTGGCTGAATGGTTGTTACTTGTGATCTTTATTTCAGAATTTGCTCCGTCAATAATGAATGCTCTGTTGCTTTTAAATGCAAATACAGAACATTATAATTACCATGTCACTACAGATTTGCATTAAACTTCAAGCATTTTAACTTGTAATATTCAAATTCAACAAAAGCAAGTGCTTGTATATTGTTTAAAAACAAATCAGAGGGTGCCCTTTGTGGCCTAGAGGTTCCTCATATCCTGTCATGTTTTTACCGTCTTTACGTTTTACCTTTATTATTTGATTCCCTCCCTCATATTTTTCACATATACAGGCAACTGTGATAAAGTAACTTTCAAAATAAATGTAAACCTCCTGCAAGCCTGATCAGATATTTAGTTTTACAGGTAGGTATAGCTGAGTTTATTAGTATGTAATGTGAAAATGCAATATGAAATACGCTGATCATATCCTGAAGCACAGTGTGCATTTGGTCTCACAGTTTGCTCTCAACTCTTTGATCAACTTACTCACATTTCCTGAGCAAATTTGTTTGGTTTGGGTTCAGTACTCTGGGAACGAACAAGGTCGTACAAAGTGTTGCCCACTAATCAACTGTCGCCTGTTGGTTATTGATAAGTGCGGTCAGATGGCAAAATTGCTACAATGTTATTTTTTCCTGCTGAAAGCAAATAAAAGAGCGATCAATATGAGGGTGTGAAATCTTTCAGTGTACAGCAGGATATATTCATTGCAGACATACAGTATATGATGATGTTTTATTGTTTATTTGAATGTCTCATCATACTGTTTGGTTTTTCCTCAGATACTGACGACTCTGGTTGCGTGTTACTGAACACATCAAGGAGGGTAAGCATTAATATTCATTGAATTAAATGTCAAGCAATATTACATAAAAGAAGTGGGGGTTTTGGCGGTCAAGGAATATATCAAGAAGTTATAGTTATATATCCAGTTCAGCTCAGTTCTTATTTAGCCTGTAAGGAAATTTGACTTCAGCTACAAGATTTAAACTCTACATCTTAAATCTGGTAGGATAGATCAGAAAAAAAAAAAAGAAAAAGAAAACGCACAATACTGAATATTTTAATCACAAGAAAAAAGAACATTATTACAATATTAGCATTGACTTCATTTGAAACTGATGCACACTTAAGTAGAGAAGAACCATAACGCAGTCATCACACCTAATGGAGCCTAAATACTGATCACCTCAACCCAAACTTCAGCAAGTTGAAGGAACAGCTGGTTTTGGGCGATAATGACAAATGTCAGTAGTCAGTAACTTGTGCTAAGCTTCATGAGTCATGAATATCATCCGATACAGAGTCCTAGTCTGCTACTTATATTTCCCTACATACTGTTATAGTCCACAGATCTATAGTGTGCAGTAGAGGCACACTGAGGTTTGTAAAACCAATCCAATTTATGTAAGATATGCCTGACAACTGAATAGCTCTGCTGTCAGTGTGAATATCTTCTGTGGAGCTGCTGTCTGCTGCTGTTTATCTTTTCATGCCACTTTACTGTTGGCCGCTCATATTGTTCCATGTTAGGAGTTGGTTTTCGCGTTTCAGCAAAGTAAATTGCACATAGATGATACCAACAGCTGGTATATTCAGAACGTGTTGAGGGTAAAGCAGAGGATCATGATTTGATGAGTCTTAATAAATCTAATCAATTAAAATACACCTGCTGACATGGAACTAACAGAAAGGCTCAGGAAATCCCAATGATATCATTATTGCGTGCTGATACAGGGCATTTTAGGATCTCAACAAAACATGTGTGATGGTTTTGCCTGTTTGATGGTCCTGCAGATCTGATGGCTAGCCTGAGGTCCTATGTGTTTACCATTTGTTATGTTTATTGGCTTTCTGTATGAACGAACACTCAGTCCTCATTCATGGACAGACCTGTGCACTGCATTTTCACTCCAAACAAACACAAAAGCAGATTTCATCAATTGTTACGTGTACAGCGAGATAGGAGTGACTACTCACAGAAATCATGTGAAATCAACCTTTGTTTTATTTGTTCTCATATTTCATACAATAAATGACAGACATGAGATTATCATAAGTGATAAAACAATAAAATAAAGAGAAAATTAATCCCAAACAAAATAAAAGCTACAATAAGAATGATTCATTGGATCACTTAAAGTCAGTCTGAATTCTTAGCTCAAAAGGTCAAGGTCTCATTCAGTCTTACGGACTTCCCGAGGAGGAGTCTCAGTCCTGACGTAGAAACCAAATGGTGTCAAAGGAACAGAGGAACACACCATATTAACATATCAAATAATCAAGCCATGCTCAAAATCAGCAAGTTGAGTGAGCCAAAATAAAACAATAGCAGTATTTTAAAGTCTGCTCTCGGTGACAGGACTTCAAAACAGGTGTAATGTGTCCGAGACCTCTGGACATGGCCCAGCACACCTGCTGCTGCGTTTTAGATCATCTGCATTTCAAGGCTTTCAAGGGTCGACCGGACAAGAGAGAATTACAGTAATCAAGCCTGCTAGTGATGAAAGCGTGCAGATATCTTTTTAGAGTCTGCCTGACAGAGAAAGGGCTATACTACAAAATTCAAATCAAATTATAATTTTTTTTAAACTTCTATCTTATCTCTGTTCAGCTGCAATGCATTCTGTGAAATCTGTGAGTTGATGTGATCCACAGAGTGAACCAGCTTATCAATACATCTAATACTAATGTGTCATATGGAGCTGCAGCTGCGTGTCATCTGCATAGCTTTGTAAATCAATCCCAAGGTCCCGGAGTATATTTCCCAGTGGGGGCATGTAAAGGTTGAACTACACGAGTGAGCATGAAAGCCAGACTGAGATTGGATATATATATAAATAATCTCCAATATATTAGTATTGTAAAAGGAAATCATTCAATAAAACATCCCAAAAAACTACCAAAAAAAAACACAAACTTCCAAAGATATTAAACAGAAACTTAATATCAACATTTAATATCTTTAAAAGTAGGAGTAATATTATCAGATTCCTGTGTGTACAACAAATCATCTCTCGGGCTGGAGATAAATGGATGTTTCCGTACCGCCACAGTTCAAGGAGTTTAAAGCAGCACCCAGAGGGCATTAAAACTGGTGACCGAGGCTGTCAAGAGTTAGACTTCCTCACTACAAGTCTGTCAGAGATTTCAGTTTGTTGTGCCTTGTTCCTGCCAACAGCTTGCCTGGTTCTTTCCACTAATCTCCCCGTTCTGTATTACAGTTCTGTTTGTTTGCTCTCTCCTTCTGTTTTTTTTTTTTTTATCAATTTCACATGGTCACATCCTCACTTCCCCGGCCAAGAACATTGTTGTGGCTCTGTTTATTTGCAGTGGTCTATAAATAGAATTAATTTTGGTATGGTTATGTTTCTGCTACAGCTGCTTAGTTCTTTACTTTCAACACAATTGAACAATTTACGATTTATTTTTTCAAAGTAAAACACATTTTGCACAGCACTTATGACTAGAAATAAATGTAAACAAAGACAAATGAATTCAATATATTCTTAAACTTTGACCTGAGGTGAAAAATCTAATTTATTTACAGAGCACTATACACAAATAACTACAAAGACTCTAGACATGGACTTTCTGCTCAGTGCTTGTTTTATTTTGAAAAGAACAGCGGGGAATCCACTCATCCTCAGAATTTCTGTCAGTCACACGATCAATGAAATCGAGGACTGGTGGGTGTCTGGGCTCTTAATCGAGCTGTGTTCATCTGTCTGTCCATTCGTCTGTCTCTCAGGTGATTCACCACTGGTCCAATTTTGACGATGTTTTGGAAGGGTGAAGTCTCTGCACTGTGTTCTGCTATTTGAAAAACTACACCATTTAGCTCAGTGGGGGCGTTGCAGAGGGATACTTTAAGGTCAAAGCTTTAGGGCACAACAATTGTGATCTAGACCTTATCTGTGAGTGGTTTACTTTACAGTCTGGTAATATAAATGCTTTTTTTCTGTACACATTGGTTTGTGGACTACCGTTTTGAAGCCTCGAGTTTGGCATTTTTATCATTGCCATTTTGTTTTTTTGGAGCCAGTGGAGTCAATCCAGTTGATCATCTGACAAGCCAGATCATTGATTTAATTGGTATCAAGACTGCCCTCAAACTGAAACCAATCACCAAACGATCCATCAAAAGTTCCAATTAAAATAAGACTTAATCCGTACAGGGTCTGCCCGGTTTTACAGGAATAACATTAATCCTGGTCAACAGAAAAACTGAAAATGAGCTACAGTTAGTTAAGCAGGCAAAGTCTTTATTTCCCAAATGCAATATCACAAACATCACCGCCATATAAATACTTCAGCCAGTTGGGCTTAATAGAATTTCTTAGCTTATACATCTGAGACACTAATTGTCTTGATAGACCAAACAGAAGATACAAACAAACAACTATATGAAATTAGCATTACGCCTTGGGTCCTATTCTGCAGAAACTACAGTAGATGCATTTTGACAATGTGTTCCAGTCTTTAAAATTACACTTGCATGATCGGCACAGAAATGTCACATAAAACTATTTCAGACTTTGAAAAAAATGCAATCTTTTCCACAGTATGTGAAGCTGATGAACTTTGAGGAGGAAATTCGGGCACACCGTGACCTTGACGGCTTTCTGGCAAGGGCCAGTATCCTGCTGGATGAGACCGCCGCCTCCCTGGACGACGTTCTGAAGAGAATGTTGCACCATGTGGGCCAGGACAGCCATGTATCCGAGCCCGGCTGCAACTTCGAGGAAGTGATGAGCATGCTTTTCACAGATGCGGGAGCTCAGGAGGTCAACGGTAAGCGTGCATGTGTACACCAGCATGTGGATAAATGTACGAAAATACAGCCAAAGACGCATAAAACACAATAAGACAGAGAACTTGCACCACCTGTAGCTGCCCACAATCAGTCCAGGACACCATAACATACGACACCTGACCTAATAACATCTGACGTCTGCACATGTCAACACCTACCTGAAACCACCGCAGGCGCAGGAGCAGAATTGTCAGATAGACTTGAGAATGGTTCAAGAAGCTTTTAAGACCCAAAGGAAAGTTTGTGATGTTTGAATCCAGGCTGTCCATTTGCCTCACGGCTTTTTTTAAGTGGACACAAATAGAGCTCAATGTGCTGAATCGTGTTGGCAACCTTTTACACGTGCCGACATCAAACGCTTCCCAGGAAAACTGTCAAGTGGTTTTCTTACACATTAATGCATAAGCATAAGATACACCATTTTCTGTATTGACCGGAGCCACGATGATAATAAAAACGAACAGTATCCTGTGTTCCTTCCATTCATGGCCAAGTAGTAGTTCAGCGTTTATCAGATAATTTAGAAAAAAAAACATTGTTTTTGAGATGTTGTGGTTTATTTTTTTCATCATTGCAACCTGGTGCCATTTAAAGCACTTTGCTTGTTAAAAATGTTAAATCACTTAAACATTTAGATTTAATACTTCAGGGGGAAGAAATGGTGCCAAAAGCTAAAATGATATTCAGTCTTACTGAAATAGTTTTTTCTAGCACACATATACCTATTAATCTTTATATTTGGACCTGGAAAGCTTAGGTTTATTGTACCTGAAAGTGTGTAAGATATGCTTAAAGTTTTATGCACACCTTGCTCTCTTCTAATGCATAAATTCATATCTGAAATGTACCACAGTTTCTCCAGGTTTGGTGCCCATTTGCCGGCTTACAGATCCCTGTCACATTAGTTCAGTCCCTTTAGCACAGGTCCTTTTGGCTGCGTAGCAAAGCCTCTTGGTTAAGGCGAATCTCCTCAGCCCATTAGAGGAGGAGAAATCCGCCCTCTTACATAACAGTGTGGAGCCATTGTTGAAGCCTCGCTCTCTGCTGCAAGATGTACTGAACACTGCATTCTCTAAAGTAATTATTTGGCAAATGAAACTTTGCTCTCATTTTAGTTCATGTCACAAAGAATTGAAGAAATATTTTTAAAAAATTTCAGTACATTAATTTTGCCTGGCTGTAAAACGTTTGCTGGAGGTTTAAAGATGCTGTGCAGACGCAGGGGAAACATGAGAGGGGGTTTCCTTACCACTATAAGAGCTTGTGGAGGTAATGGTAGTGTCAGGGCTGCCTGTCATATACTCTGTCTCCAGTGTTGTCCTGTCTGCCTGGGCTGGTGTCCACAGTTGTTGGTGTTTTCAGAGGTGGGTGGTGTGTGACGCTCACCCTGCACAGCCGCCTCTGACAGATCCGCGAGGTGATAATTGACTTCTGTCATCGATCACTCACTTAGCTTTTCAAATGGCTCTCTAAGACTCTCAAGCTGTGGTGGCTGCTGCTACTTGACTGTTTCTCTCCCAGAATATCCCACTAAGAGGAAATGGAAGAGGCTTTTTCTTTTTTTCTTCTTCTTCTTTGTGGCTGCCATCTTAACAGAAAGGGCTTCCTGCGCAGGTCTTGGCTCTGAAAATCAATTTGAGCATTCAGGGGTTTCACTGAATTTAGAAATTGCATAAATCAACAAAAAGAAATAAAGGAAAACATTTTTAAATCAGTGATGAAAAAAATCTGTTGTAAAGTGATAGTTATCATTGGTTAACAAAACTAATACCTGTGCATATTATCCAAGTATAGCACTTTTAAAAGGAACACCAGCACAACAAAATACTGTGTTGCTTTGACTATACATTTTACGAATTGAGATATCATAATATTAACATATACTCAGCTCTATGCTGATATGAAAGCAGTCAGGTGTCAAGTGTGCATCCTTATCAAAGTTATTAACTAACTAAAAATTCTCACAATATATAGTCATGATTTTTTATATTAATATTGTGCAACTAAAAGCACTGTTTTTAATCAGTTGAAACTTGTGTTGTCACTCTGGGGAAATGCATTAGTTGCAGCAGAAGGAATAGAATAATTGTAGATGAGAATGTGGGGATAATTAATTGCACAGGGGATGATGTAACAATTCCACAATTATGCATAAAAGTATGCAACAGATGACAAAGATTTACAGTTTAAAACATGTTAATATCTGCATATGGATCTAACATACAGAAATATTTACAGAATGAACAGAAAAGATACATAAAGTATATATACAGTAAAATGAATATGAAGAAATTAGACATTCAAATCACAAAAAAAAAGGTCTGTGGATTTCAGTTACTTATGACTCTTAGATTTTGATTACGGTATTATTAATTATTTAATAAGAATATGCACCAAATTCTAATCTTAAAAATCCTTCTCTTTAGTATCTTGTTTTGCAGTGAATTCCCTTCACTCAGAGTAAGAATCCCACATTACATGTAAGATCCTTAAATTAAAACCATGAACACTCACGCACGAAACACTCATGTCACTCCTGTGGGGAAAAAACCTCTCTGGGGCAGGAACAATGGCTCTTGCTGGGGGAATACATTCATATTGCACGTAAGTATGTTATCAACGGGACATATCTCTTCAGGTATTAATTTCTGCCGTATCTACGTTCACTCTGCCACAGCGAGGTGATACGGCTGGCGAGAGGACCAGCTCATTTGGAGTGTAATACTGTACAGCTGTGAGATAAAGAGAACAGGGCGAGATTATAACAGGCACAGAAAGAACAGAGAATTACAGAAATGAAAAAGATGAAAGCCCACAGAGATAATTAGTCCTGCTCCAACTTGCACAGAGGAGTTGATTTTTGGAGGCCAACTTGTGCTGTTATTTTTTTTTATTTCTTCGCTCGCTTTTGTCTTGGGATTTGGCGATGGAGCACAGTACACACATTGTGCCGAGGAATAATGAACAGCATTGCTGATGATGCAATGCATTAATAATAATATAACTTCAACCTCCACCATAAACACTAAACCTGCCTCTCTATTGACTAAAAATAACACTTCATCCTTTAAGATACTCCAAGTATTTAAACCAATAAATGATTATAGGATGCTGAAGATGATGACAGTGCTTATGTTAGTGATGAGCAGCTGCCACAGAATGACATTATTTTGAGTAATGATGTATTGTATAATTGTATTTTCCTCTCTTCCTCTGTTAGTAGCTACAGTGCTCAGTGCTATGAGCGCTGCTGATTGTCTGCCCTATTTGCGATGACTGTACCATAATTTCTCGCTAAATTGCTGTCACCTTTGATCGATCTCTCCGGCTCTCCACTTCGCCTCAATTTGCATAATCTCTTGTGTTATTCTTCTTATTTTTTATTTTTTATTTGCCGCCTCAAATCAAACTGAAAAACAGTCACATATTCAGAACTTTAAAGCCGCAAAGGAGAATGTGGGATTTCTTTCTTTAAAACACGGCGCTCATGTGTTTAAAACTGTCTTTAGGAAACGTGAACACAACCGTTACAGCCTGTGAGTTTCATGACCCTTAGGCTCACAAAATCACATACATTACAATGTTTAATGAATTCAAAAATACATGAGCATCTGTTAAAGCTGGAGGAGTACTACATATCTGTGTTTCTGTATTTGTAAACAACATACTTGGCAGATGCATGTTTATTTTCTGACAGCAGGTACTGTACATATTCTGGATAAAATTCACTCTGTTCAACAGGAGCTGTGTATTTTTGAATCAACCGACTATGTCCCTCCGTTATAATAATATATCTTTTCCAGGCCGGCGGCATGACTTTTCACTGTGAAAATCTCTCTGTAACATTCTGCGGGAATGATCAGAATATTAAATGGAAACCATTAATTCAAGCTCTTTACCACATGAAAAATGGTGGCCATACATGTCATTTTCCCCATCTTGATCTCTTCATTGACGTCTTTGGGTTTTCTTTGCACTTGCTGAACACATAACTGCTATCAGTGATAAAATCCAATTTTTGGCAATAGTCTGTAGACGGTAATCAAGATAAGATCTCTGTACGCCCAACAAAGACGAGACATTGAGGGATTTTCTCTGGAAAATGATATTTAATATGCATGAGGTAAAGGAGGGCAGGAAATGAAGCTTCTGTTCATTTATGTGTGTGCATGTTAACCAGAAAGTGTGTGTGTGTGTGTGTGTGTGTGTGTGTGTGTGTGTGTGTGTGTGGTAGCAGAGTGTGTACTTGAGTGTAATTGTCCTTATTGCGTATGTTTGTAGAAAATCTAAAAAGCTGCTCGTCTGTTGATCAGAAAAGGTGACTGAACTGACTCTCTGGTTTCTCCTCTTGGTTTTTCTCCCTCCTTCTCCCCATGCAGACAAGTCTCAAAGTTTCGTTTTCTTTGATGACGGTAAGCTGTGCTAATTGGATGAAAATGTCAGCATCAGCCGCCATGAGGCCGCAATCAGTGGTTTGCTTCTGTACCAATCACCATCAGTATGCCGCTTGTGTTCCTCTCCCCGCTCGGGACTGGGTCGATCCATTGAGTCATCAAATGATTACAGACACCAGCAATCCCTCCCGTGTCACAGATATCGATGCCTCTTCAGCTGCCCCTCAAATCAACGCTCTCCGGCCAGCGGACTCATTGTCCAATAATGTTATCAGCTCTTTTTGTAAAGCGAAAAAAGAACTGCTGGTCCCAACTTTGAGTTCAAAGTGCCGAAATTAACAAATCCATAAAATTCAAAACATTTAATCAGCATTTTTGGCAGAGTTATGTCCTTGGTAGACGAACGGACCATCTATGTTTTGGAGATTTTATATTCAGGTAATTTGATTTTCGAATTGGTTATATAATTGGAATTTAGCTCATCGTATACTGTACATGTGTGCAGTACTTGACTTTGATATTATATCCATGTAGGGCGTTGGTTTATTTAACATTAATGTAATTAGTTTTCATGCGAGCGAGTAGAAGATTAGAATTGACAGCCTCTCTAGATAACACGGTTTCACCAGTGACCCAGTCCTAGTGGGCTTCCCATCGCCATGTGACATCATAGCATCTGTGTCCTGCATGGTGATTGGCTATGATGAATACCCAATATACAGTAAGTGTTTCATCTGCCAGTGCTGTATGGAGCCCTCCTGTGTTTTAATCACCTCCTTCAAAGTGCCCTCCACAACCCACGCTTTGAAGGAAACCAATCATTTCCCTTTGTGTGTGTGTGTGTGTGTGTGTGTGTTTGTATGTTCGCTGGCAGGTCTACCAATGGTTGAGACCACAGTTAATCTTTAAGGCAGCAAAAGAGCCGGAGGTTTTATTGAGGTCACCTCTGAGCATAATGTAAGGAGTCTCCTTGCCAAAAGGACTCGTGGCCTTTTCACACACTTACAGAGAAGCCATGAATCTCTGGGTTTTTTCTACCTGCACATTTCTGCAGATTTTCTGCTGCAGATGTTAGACTGGCACGTCAGCCAGAAGAAATATCAACATCACGGCTTTTTGACTGATTTAGCATATTTATTGATTCTCCTCACCCTCATTTGTGACAGCTGCATTATCCGTGTGTGGTTTACAAAAATTGCAATCTGTTTCCCCCCCCTTCCAACCAAACCGTGTGGATAATGCAGTTCAAGAATTCACCAAGAGTCCCAGAAGATCAAAGGGGGCAATCCAGCCATCCAGTCTTGCCTTCCTCATATTTTTTCATCGTTTTCCATTGAAGTTTGTCACATTTGATATGCTGCGTGTGAGCATCTGTGTTTTTTTTCTTTCTGTGTGTGGAAGTGGCCGTGTTTGCATACCAAAAGCTGACGAAACCGTACAGAAATATTCACATAACTGACAAGGATCAAATGTGTTTGTCTTAATTAGTCTCCCACTTGATCACATCAGCGACATTTCTCACACACTTCCTGTCTTCTAACATCCAAGTCAGCTTCGTTCACCTCAGCTGGTGATGTAAGACACAGTGGCACAGGGTTTGAATGTCCAACACTTGATCATGACCATCGGAGGAGGTTTGGGTGGTGGAGGAAACAATGTTGGCATGAGCATATCAGCAATGTAAAGACGCAGTCACACCAGATTCAGTTTAATCTGACTGAACTTTGGCATGCAAAATCGAAAACTCTCCAATGTCCAGCCAGTTTGAGAGGCTTCTCGTGCAGGAAATATTGATTGTTTATATTCTTTTGTAAAATCCTGCACAAAAATGTGTTGTTGTTCATTGTTACTTGAGTTGGATGTTTTACCTTCACTGTGCATGTGTGTTGTGTGTTACATCAGACAAAACTCTTCACACATGTTTACCAAAAACTCAAATGAACCTTTTTATTTAGGTTTGTATTACAGTTTTTGAGGAATCATTCATTGAGACAGCAAAATGTATGAAAATAATAAGACGATATTATCATATCATATCGGTGCTTCCACTTAAAATGTCAGTAAACTGCATCCTGGTAGCTCGCTGGGAAGAACGCGTACTGTTAAGAGTCCCTATCACTGTGGCCTGGGGAGTCTGACTCTTTACTGCAGGTCATCTTTCCTATCTCTCCCTGACTTTTCTCCCTCTGTCACTATAAAATAAAGCTGAAAAACACAACAAAATGCAACAAAAATAAGTCCATAAACAATAACAGTAAGAGGGACAACTGGAAGACAAGGGTGAAACACCTCCCATGCTGACACACACAGTCACAGACATCAAGTCACTCAGACATTATATCTGTCTGTCTGAATTTGTTTATCATACATTGAGAAAATGTCTACAGAAGAAAAACCCTATGTTACAGACACATACATGACAAGTAAAAGCTCACAAAATAGGGAAGTGCTGCTACCACGAATTGAACTGTAGACCTCACAAATCAGATGTCATTTTGTAGAAGCTTCCCACTTGTAGTAATAGTGATATTTAACCTGAACACTGACAGTGTTCATGCTTTTTCTCTGGCTGTTGAACTGCTCTCAGTTCTGAAATAATCTCTCTCACGCCAAAAGACTTCACTAAAAAGCCGTTGAAGTGGCTGTAATATGAAAGCTTACGGCTACAGCGTTGGCCGTTATCTTCTCTCGGATGGTCTGACACCTGGTCTGTTGGTATAGACGACCACAGATCCACCTCTCTCTCTCTCTCTCTGGCTTCACTTTGCTCTCCTTTAACCCCTGTTTCCTTCTCTTTTCACCTTCTCTCCCTCCTCTCTTTATCTTTTAATCTTTCTTTTGTTCTGTTTGCATCTCTCTCTCTTTCTACCTCTCCCCACTTCTCCTCCCTGACGTCAATGAGAAATTGGATGGTTTCTGATTATTACATGGCTGTCAGGCTTACTGCTATTAATTGAATTGAATCTCAGTCCATCTCCTCCACTTCTCTGTCCCTTCGCTCCCTCTGTCTCCCTCTCGCTCCTCTTTTCATCTTGTCTCACTCTCATTTTCCTTCTTGTTTGTCACATTCTTTGTTTTTTGTATGATTTTTTATTTATTTTTTGTTCATTCCCTTGGTGCATCTTTGCCCCTGTTTCTCTTGCTTGCATTTTTCTTCTCTCTCTCTCTCTCTCTCTGCATGTCTCATCCTCCTCCTCGCTCCTTCTTCCCATCTCTCCCCTTTATTTTATTTTTCTCTCTCCCTGTCTCCCTTGTTTCTCCTTTTCCTCCCACCCCTCTCACTCTCCTCCACCCCACGTGCCAGCTTTCTTTCTTCCTTGTCGTTCCCTTTCTCTACAGGCTTCTTTTCATCCTTTCTTCCCCTCTTACTCTTCATCTACATGCTCTCTCTCTCTCTCTCTCTCTCTCTCTCTCTCTCTCTCTCTCTCGTCTACCCCCCCCCCCCATTCTCCCTTCCCGGCTCTCTCACTCCTTGAGCACTGTGATACTGTTGTCATGGTGACGCCCATCATTTTCTGGCATGAATGGAGGATACTTTATTGATGAGAACGGCATGGCAGCGAGCGAGAAAGGGAGAGTGATGGAGAGAAAGACAAAGACAGACATAAAGAACGGGAAAAACCACCGACAGGGAAAATCTGAATTATATGGAAATTATCGTCCCCGCTGCTCACGATACAAAACATTTCCACCCTGTAATTTTCTCAGTGCTGATGAGTCGAAGAGGACGTTGCGAGCCAAAGCACGCTGAATCTTCTTGAAGGGGTTTGGGATAGTCGGGGCAGCTGAAGAATATCCCCCAAAACACTATTATTCATCATTCTCAGCGTGAGAAGTGGGAAGGGAGATTCCTCCTATTAGGAAGCAACGAGCTGGTTGCAGCAGAGCCCCTAGTTGCCCGTGTTAAATGATTTGTACTGTGTAAACATGGCAGCATAATGACATTTTTTTTAGTCTCTGGACACGAGCGTTGGTGTTTTCTGGGGTTGGACGGGCGTCGTTATTAGCTCGTCGCGGTGTGTTGTTTGCACACAGTGCCGACTGGCATCATCGTCTAAGGCAGAAGGCGAGCTTGTTAGACACTTCTGATGTAGACATCATATTGGGAGCCTTGGCACCGCAGATGAGGCTCTAGATTTCTGTTGAACGTTTTAGGCAGTTGGCTGACACCATTAGGCTGGATAAAGAAAACAGAGCCAGGTTTTATTTTTAAATACATAAATATTTTAGATTTAAACATTAGAGGCTCTTATAAATGTGGTAGTGAACACGTACACTGTAAATGTCAGGGATGCACACAGTGGAGCGATGACATGCGTTGCTGGTGCTATTAAGGTCCACACAGAAAAAAAGGAGTTCAACAGTGTGTAAAGGAAAATAAGAGTGTGTGAGAATCAAACTGGACTTGAGGTCGATCTCGGTTAACCTGTGTTTGACCTCTGACCTTTCCCCCCCCCCACAGTCCACCTGCTGTCAGAGACGATCCAGGGGGTGACGGCCACCGCCACCGGGATCCAGTACCAGCAGTCCTGGCTCTGCATCCTGTAAGCCACAACGTGTCTGTGCATGTGTGTATGTGGGAGGTTTAGAGTACAAACAATTAATTAGTTGTTCAATTTTAGTTGATAAACAAAAAAATGAATCAGCAATTTTGTTAATTGATTATTTGTATGCATTTATCAAGCAAAAATACCAAAAATATATTTGTTGTAGCTTCTCAAATGT
This sequence comes from Lateolabrax maculatus, assembly GCA_031216445.1. Classification (NCBI taxonomy): domain Eukaryota; kingdom Metazoa; phylum Chordata; class Actinopteri; order Acropomatiformes; family Lateolabracidae; genus Lateolabrax; species Lateolabrax maculatus. The sequence goes on along the minus strand of CM062205.1, from coordinate 22,195,617 downwards.
GAGAGTTTTCTTCAAACATTGAAAAAGGGAAAATTAAATTTTTTCACATCAAGAAGCCGAAACAGATTTATTTTCAACAATGATTTGTTACGGTTTTGTTTTGAAAGGCACAGACAAATCATTTTGTCCTGCCGATAGTGGCGTCAGATCAGAAAATTTAATTTGGAGAACTTGTTGATCTTAAGAAGTAGAAGAATTTTCTCAACCCATAAAGCAACATTTAATCCTTCAGTTTACTTGAAAAATTCAAAGTCACCAAATTTGGAGATACATACATTTAATTTAACAGGGAAAAACTGATAGAACAATTGGAACTTGTGTGTGAGTGTCTCTGCAGTATATTTGTGTATGCACACATGTATTCACATACACGTGGATGTGTTGAGTGTGAGTGTGTGTGTGAGTGTATGATTGTGTGCAAGTGAACGCAGGCTCTCCCAGCACATTTGAATACTGTCCAACTGTTGCTGCAGAGAAAGAGGTTAAACTATGGAAATGAAGGGCGCTGCCGGTGAGGTGAACCGTTGACATTTATAAAACCTGCTCCTTCTCCCTCTCTGCTCCAGCTGCAACGTGAAGCATCTCCAGAGGCGTCACGTGTGCATCTCCCGCCTGGAGAGGCCGCAAAACTGGGGGGAGAACTGCTGCGAGGTCCGCTATGTCATCCTGATACTGGCCCCACTCAAAATGGTAACTGCCACCCCCGGAGGGAGGAAATGATACATGGGATTTATGTGACTTTGCTGGATTAATGGGGCATTGTAGACCCACTTGTTTGTTACATTTGTTCATATTTCATTCATTAATTTATGTTTTCTTCTATTCTTTATACCATTAACTGTATTTATAGCTGACTGTTGTTGTTACTACCCTCATCTAACAAAAATGTTCCTCCTTATTGGTTCATTTATTACTTAATTCCTTCAGTTATTCGCTGATGATGTGCTGTGAAGAGATGTCATTTTGCCTCATCCTTGCCTAAAACTAAAAGTCATGTGAGGTGTGTTAGCTGCAGGTGTATGGATTAGTAGAAGCCAACTCATCATATGATCAATGTAAGCATCCTGCTGCTCTAGGAAAAGTAATTGATCATTTGCATACCCTCCTGCTCTTCTTTCAGCTACTGTATTTGAAAGGAAATTCAGTTCTACTGTCAGCCACCTGTCATGAGCCCAATTAAGTTAGATTTTTCTTAAAAGAAAGCTCAGTTCTGGAGAAGGATCATTTTCTTCTTTTGCATATTTTTACCCCAAAATGCTCAGATTGGTTTAAACTGATTTTCACCAAGGTTTTATGTCCCTGTGCTTCTAAAGCCTGTTGTGTTTCATTGTGCAAGAGGACACTGATCATCACGTTACAGTAAAAACAAGATCCTGTGAAAGCTCAGAAAATATTTTCAATGGGAAGAAAACACAAATTAGCTACTGATTATGTGCCACAATAAAGTAATGAGAAATAAATAAACAGTTTAACCACAGACAAATGGTAGTCTACAAATGGTAGTTCCAAACCATGATTTGTGGTATTATTTAGAAATTAAAAACCAAACCTCCTCCGACTTAATTTTTCCATAAAATGTAAGAGGGTGGCAAGCTTTAAAGGTATTTGTCCTGCAACATTTATACCGTCCTGCATTTTATATTTTTAATTCACAAAAATATCTTAAATGCTGCAGATATAGCCGCTAAGCTGCCAAATGCCTGTTGAACTGAATTAAATCGGAGGGCCTCTCAGACTCTTGTGTGGGTGCGAGTGTCCTGTCGGCTGAACCTTCGGGGTCACCACTGTGTGCAGGATTGACAGTTTTTCTTCAGCTCTGAGGAGCTTTGCTGTAGCCGATGGAAAGTGCCTCTCATCGAAACATGAACTCTTTTTACTTCCTGTCAAACCACTCAAACCTCCGGTCCTGAACTGCTTCATCCCGAGCTTTCAACACACACACACACTTGCACACACACCTGCACACACATCATTTTCTTGTCTTCAGATGGCCCCTATTCCGAGAGAAACCCCCCTCTTATGCTGTTGGCGTGGTATCCCTCCGCCCCCCCCCCCAAGCGCACCATGTTCGCCAACCCGCCATCAAACCATGGAACCACCGGAGGTGTTGGAGTGACTCTGGCAATCCGCAATCACTGCGTCATGTGTTATGCATGTGTGTGTGTGTGTGTGTGTGTGTGTGTGTGTGTGTGTGTGGTTGTTTGCTTTCTATCTCTTTTTTCCCATGAACCCTCCTTTGTGTTTGTGCCCTCCGCAATGCTTCCAGCGCCCTCCTAGTCAGTCTTACTGGCAGCAATCACAACCACTAATGGCATTCTCCGAGACATTATTCTAAGCCCCAAGTAAACATAAAGCACTATTATGTCTCAATTATCCTTGATGGTGTCTGCTTCTGCAAGAAAAAATCTTTGAAGGGGCATGATGATAATGATAATAGGAATTCCTTTGGTTGGCAAATGTATGTAATCTAGCATGTGTAAAGGGAGGGGGCCATTTCCATCACCCACCATTTAGAGAGCTTTACAGCATTTGTGGCTTTATTTCTTTCCTCCAGTTCTTTACCCAGCGTGAATGTGCTGAACAGACATGACCTTTCTTCAAAAATGCTCTGTTTGTCGTTCACTCAGTTAAACACATACCTGAGAGCGCCTGTCAACACGTTCATGTGCCCTCGCCCTCAAAGAAACTCCTCTTGCTCTTTTGCTGGTTAGACGAGCTGCCCCTTAGTCTTTCATGTTGACGACGCGTTGTTACTCACTTTCTACAGCCTGGCCTGGTTAGTAGTGTGCTAATGACCTTCAAAACTTCAATAAATCCCACAACGAAAATCTGGCTCTTGAATATGAAAGACTCAGTCCATGAGTGGCTCCAGAATGTGTGCAGATCCCTCCTTCATGGAGGACGGCAGCTGTCGCTAACTTGGATTCACTCACAGTTGATTCCAGTAGAGACCCAGGGTTACAGGAAAACATATCAAGACAGCTTCTGCAGCGTAATCCACTTCTCCGACATTAATCCATATGTTCGGTATGTTACAAACACGTATTTTCAACACAACGCAGCTAAGCCTCATAACTCCAAAGCTCTGCCAGAAGTTGTGTATTTAGCAATTTATTGGCGAACTGGGTGTTTGGAAACAAACATGTGAACGGCAGAGATGTGGTTTGTGCTGCAGGAGTAGTTTGAATGTTTCTGTGCTCGCCAGATGGCAAAGTCAGTGGAAAGTCTCAACAGCTATGGGATGGATTGCCATGACATTTTGTGCAGACATTCATGGTCCCAAGAGAAGGAATCTTATGGAATTTGGTGACACCCTGACGTTTCCTCTGGGTCCACCAGCAGGTCAAATCTTTCACTTATCCACTGAAATGTCTCAACATCGACTGAATGGATTGGCACATTTCGTACAGACATTCATGGTTCCCAGTAGATGTATCCTGATGACTTTGATGATCCCAGACTTTTCCTTTAGTGCCACCATGAGGTTGACTTTTTCGGTTTTGAGTCTTATCTAATCTTACTATTATCTATTGGATCTATCTAACTATTGGATGGATTGCCATTTAATTTAGTACACACATTCATTTTCCCCCTCACACAATCCCTTTGATGATCCCCTGACTTTTGATCATCAGATAAAAATTTTAATTTGCCCACATCAGCATCAGCATGTTAGCAGTTTCACTGTGAGCTGACCAAAGCTGCCGTCCTCTGCAGCACAGGCCGCATGAAAGATGAGTGTTGGATACTCATGAGGGAGATTTTCAATGATGTATTCCTTTAAGGCTCAAACCTATAGTCTGACCGAAGGCAGGGTATCCTGTGCCTTCACGCAGAAAGACAACCTTCAGATGAGTCCAGATCAGTTCTCTCAGCTCTCTCAGCTCTGGTTGATATTCAGTTACCACCGTGAGAAAGCTTAAAGGCTTTAGTTATTGTGTTTGCTGCAGCTGCTGGTGTACGCACTGAGCCCGGCTGTGTTGGTATCATCACCACCTGGCTAACAAGGCTTCCCTGGAACCATGCTGTCTCAGAGCCTGCCAGGACTTTATCGCCATCACCCTGCGACGTTTAACAATATTTGCAACAGATGTGGGATTATTGAAAAAAAATCCAAAACAAACATCTCAAAACATCTCCAAACGTCTCTATGTATGGATGAAATTAGTTTTGTAATGACTTTGCAGTTCCCTTCAGCTCTATAATGTTGCAGTGTCTTTCAGTTTATAGTTTTTTGTTTTCTGGCCTGCAATTTCACTGTTTTCATTATTCGTAATAGTATTATATATCACTGCTGCGTTTACAGCTTGTTTCCTCTGTTTTAACAAAGCTTTAACAAGACGAACCGGTGATTCTTCCATTATTTTAATGCACAACCACTTCCATACGCTCTTCTCCTCAGAAAAGCACCAAGACAGCGATGGAGCTGGGCAGGACGTTCGCCACTCTCTTCTCCGACATCTCCTTCAGGCAGAAGCTGCTGGAGACGAAGACGCAGGAGGAGTTTAAGGAGGCGTTGGTGTTCCAGAGGCACCAGCTGACTGCAACCAACCAGCAGCCCACTGCTCTGGGGAAGGAGGAGACCGACCCCCGCAGCCACAAACCCCTCAAGGTGGGCAGCAGCATTAATGTGTGTGTGTGTGAGCAGCATATCCAGTGTGTTCACCCTGTCAGTGTCAGGCGATTAGGAACATTTCCACACATTTTGAAGCAGCATGTATTCATATGATGGCATTATGAGTCACTCCCAGGGCCCTGAGATGAGCCCCGTGATTGGTTAGCGCTCACTAATTTTCCTCTGCGTGTCAGAGTCGAGGTTTTCTCCGAATGCTCCTCATCCCATCTTCCTCCCTCACCTTTCACTTACTTTTCGTGAAGTCATTTCTTTACAGGGCTCTGTAGAGAAATGAAACTATGCACATTCATTTACACATTTCAACCTTTTTTTTTTATTCTCTTCCATTTCCTCCTCCTCCTCCTCCTCCTCCTCCTCCTCCTCCTCGCTCAGCTGGCTTGACTCTTCCATCCTTTCTCTCCCCCTAATCAATCAGCATCAACTCCTGCCAGGCCTCCTCAGTGGGTAAATGACCTTACATCTCTCACAGTCCTGTCAGAGCTCCCCACCCCTTAGCTACACGTGCATGTACACACACACACACATTAACACACACATACACACAAACACACACACACACACACACACACACACCTCCAGAGGGGCTCTGCTCAATGCCACGGACCAACATCTCCTCCTAATGTTGCGGTTGACAGGCCAGGGCTCCCAGACATTTCCCCTTGTGTTATTTTTTTTTTTATAGTGGAGGATTTTGTTAGGTGTTTATCCCAGGGCTTGAAAGGCTCAGTGCCACTCAGTGAAAGAGGGATATATGGAGAAAGACAGATGGGGAGAAAGGGGGAAAGAAAGAATGGTGGGGGGGGGGAGCAAGAGCAGATGAAATCAAGAGGAAACAGAAAATGATGGAATGGGAGATGAAGGAACAGAAAAAGAGAGACCACCCGTCTTCTCCACCTTCCTTCCACATTCGAAAATGACATCGGACCGCCCGCGAGAACACACCACTTTCCTATACTTTAAAAAACGAGGCCAAATAGTTGTTGTGTTTTTATGTTTTTTCTTCCCCCGTTGCCTCACCCTATCGACCGTTCAGAACGAATGGCAAACAGGTGGACAGTAATTCCTCTCTGAGACTTTTGTTTATCGAACCTGAGCCAAAAGCTGGTGATCAACCCCCCCCCCCCCCCACACACACACACACACACACACACACACACACTTGCAGGATTCACACACGGGCTCCCTTGTAATAATAAATGATTCCATGATGTATAGGGATTTAATGGATGAACAGTCCTTGTTGAACAAAGCGTGTGTGGCTTCATAAAACTAGCCGGCCTGCTCAGGGAGGGAAAAAGACATTTTGATGCTGTTGTTTGTTTTCAGGTTGTTTACGTTGACGGAAATTGCTTTGTCCTGCCAAAAAACATCGAAACTTTTTTAGATGACAAATGAGGCAGGAATGATTTCCCCAAGGGCTTTTCCTACTCTTCCCCCCCGCCCCCCCGTCACCCGTTCCATTTAATTATGTAATGCTATGTTCAACAAGAAAATGAAGCATTGGGTAATTGGATAATTTACTTAATAAGCTCAGCCAGGACTGCACATTTACTCCCTATCTTCCGTAACCTGAAAGCTCATCGTTTTAAGAAGCACATCATGTCTCCTTTTGAATCACACGTCTCTTTCCCTTCCGTCGTACTCTAGACTTCTCTAAAAATACACTAAATCTTCTATCCCTCGCTGTAGCTGTCATCTCTCTGTCATTCGTGATCATTCTGGGGACACAGGGATCTTTATTAAATGTACATCCAAATGCAGTCCTGCTGATCTGCGTACTCTGTTTTGGATTACGCAATTGGAGTTTTTCCAGGTCTATCTCGTTAAATTTGATGATTCAAATCGGCTTTCAGAAAGCCCCCTGTGGAATCACCAGTGTATTAGCTGAATCATCAAATGGGCAATTTTTAATCTTAATGTGTCATTGTCCAGCAGAGTGCAGGATGAAGGGAAATGCATGAGTTGGATACAGCCTCGGGATTTTTGTGCTGTTGCACAGGTCACCATGGGTAGAACAAGCTAAATTAGAAAAATGCCTGAGAGCAAAATGTAAACTTTACAAAAACATTACACATCAATGTGGAAAAAACAGAAGTGTGTGTAGGTTTAGTTGAGGAGCACCTCGTGGGACTGGCTTGTAATTGACTCACAAACTAATTCAGGTTCTTCTCGTTGCAGTTTCTTGCAAAAGCACAAGCTACCCAGCAATATTTAAAGCAAGTTAAATTAGCCTCACTTTTACCAGATGCAACATTAAAGTGACAGTGATGATCTGAGACTTTTGTTGCCCTGGGATTTGCCTGTCAGGCTACATACAGGCTACCTGCAGAGTTAAATCAGGGCCAAAAAAAAAGTACTGCAAACTGCGTTTTTTGGGTTAAAAATATGATTCAAATAATGATTACACATTTATTGTTGTTCTAAAAATCCGCTTGAATTAAACATCAGTCAAAAATACAATTTAATTCATGTTTTTTAACATTTAATTGATTGTGTTCCCCACATTTCTGAAACCAAACCTACACCATTGGTGGTTAATATATTAAATACAGTACAGTTCAGCCTGTGCCTGGAAAACAAAAAGCTCATGAAGATTTCATAGACTAATGTTTCATTTATTCCACATTGAACATTCAACCATTCTAACATTCACTGCCAAAAACTGAATTTAGTCAACCTACTTCTTCTCTACTTTTTTCCAGTTTTCAGCAGAATATATTCCAGTCATCGTCCTCACATTTATCAGGTTCAAACTGTAAATGATATAAAATTTCAAACACATCTATAAAATAGAGGAAGAAAGAAAAGAAAAAGTTGTCCCGCTCAGTGGCTACAGGTGGCAAAGTGTCACATTTGCAGCAGCTGTTGCTTTCCTTGCCCGTAGATGGCGCACACCGACACGCCTGCATCTGCAAACCGCTGCAGCTGTTACAGGGCTGTGTGTCCTCGCTGAAAATCTAACCTTTTCCCTTCTGTCCACAGTGTAAAGATTTCTTCAAAGCTGGCCGGGGGATTTATGAGGACCTGTGCCGCAGGCTGCCTTTCTACCCCTCTGACTTCACAGATGGTAGGCTGGACCTGGACTTGTAGTGAAAGTGAATCATCTTCCTCATTATGCCACACCGGGGTGCCTCTGGCAGCGCCTCATTTATCCGTCACCCTTTGCCTCAGATACATCTGCGCTGCATCTGTGTCACATCTAGGGTTGTCTCCTGCTAAAATGACTGTCTCAGATGTCTTACTGCTCCCATATGTTCCCGTACATCCAATATTATTGTAATTTCCCAAGTCATCAGACAGGGACATTGCTGTATACATTCCCATTGCAATCTCAGCAGACTGGCGGTTTTATTGACTCATCAAATCATTTTCTTTATCAACAAATGTGTGAATGGGTTTTCTGAACCCAGTCAAACAAATGTACACATGCAACTTGACCTTTAGAATTTGGTATTTTTAAAAGGAAAATAAATACTTTTTTAGTTGCTGTTACTGCCAGAGATGCTTGTGAATTTCAGGAAATGAGTTTTTGTTAATTAAACCAGATGAATTGACTCAGTTGACTTTGACTGTAAAAAGTACATTTCTTGAGTTTTCTTGCTGGATTCTCCTCCTCGGCTGCTCTCGTTCAGTCCTTTCTCATTTCATGATATCCAAACACATTCATTGGACTGTAACAAAATCTTGTGAGTGTCATCAGATAATGATCATCTGATGAAGGTCACAGGACCAAAGTCATTGTGATCGAATTAGAGCCCAATTAAAGTGTTTTATTCCAAAATGAGTTATCCATCATTTGGATAAAAGCGATAACTGCTCTTACAAAATGATGGATGGCACAAAACCAAAACAAATTACTTGTATTATTTAAAAAGGGGCCGTAGGTAGTGTAAGCCCTCGTGGAATAGTGTTACTGTACGTACGGGATGTTCCATGCTGTGGAGGCACTGAATGATGAACTCTGTTAATGTTTTTGTCATTTTAAAATGAAAGTGTTGAGCCTCCTCCACTCCATTAGAAGTTGAATATGACTCATGTGTTTGTGTTTGTCTCCCCTCAGGTATAGTTGGCAGTAATAAAACCCTGCTGAAGTACATGACCACGGCCATCTTCCTCTACATTGCCATCCTACTCCCCGCCATCGCTTTCGGATCCCTCAATGACGAGAGCACACGTGGCGAGATAGGTATGAGCACATACTTTAATGTCGATGTGGACACTTTTCAGCACTTTCTCCACAGACGTCTCCTCACATTAAGAGTTTGATCTATTACTTTTAACAGTAGATTATCTGTCTTCCTTCAAACATATTGTACAAGGAATTCTAATATATGACCTTATCAAGAACAAAGTTTAAATAAGAAAAAAAAGTTTTCATGAACAGACCTACTGTAGTATTTCACAATCACTCATGTTGAGTGTACCTTAAAGCTGCATTAATGTTTGTTTTTTTGGCCTCTTGGATGACAGACACACACCTCTGGCACAAAATGTTTCTAATTTATGCAAACAATTTCCTCCCTACACATCCAGCAGAGCAACATCGGCATTCATTCGGAGTTGTGTTTCTGTCCACCTGATGAATGTCCATTAAAATTACATAAAGTCCAACATTTACTCTGCTTTTAGCTCTGGTTTGGTCTCCACCAACTGCTGAGAAAAAAAAAATATCTGGCCCCCTCGCCTCTCAATGTCCCACTTTACTTAATTTATGCATCACAACAGAATGCACAAAATGCTTTACATGACGAAGTCAGTGGAAATATGAAGATATAAGAGACAGAGAAGGCAAAGGTAGTCATGTCATTTAGCAGTTTATAAAGATATTGATTACTGGAGTTTAAGGTGGGTGTAAAATAAAAGTGTTCAGCATCAAATTAACATTCCCTGTTTGAAAAATGTTGGAAATTAACTTCAGTGTCTGTTCACCTCTACAGAAGGACTGAGCAGACATGCATGCACATTAATTAGCACACATCAGTTCTTCCTCCTGAGTTTTCTCTGTGTGTGTCTTCCCTGCCCAGATGTTCGGAAGACCATCATCGGGCAAAGCATCGGCGGGGTCGTCTACTCGCTGTTCGCCGGCTCTCCTCTAGTCATCCCTCTAACCACAGCTCCCCTCGCCATCTTCATCAGCGGTAGGCTTTCCCTCTTTCATTCAGCTCAGCCCAAAAAAAAAAAAACAACAAAAACACCCTTATCTTTTTAGAGTTTTTGTCGACAGTCGATTTGAGAGGGAGGCCGGGGACGGATGGAGTGCTAAGAAGATTACGTCAAAAATCAAGAGAAGGAGGCACCCAACCGTGTAGGACGGTGGCTAGAAACTCTTACGTCCTCATCTGCTCCCTCTTTTACCAGAAAACAGTCATTTAGCCGTGTGTTCACACATATGCCCCTAATGAGTGTTCCTGGTGCAGTCGAGCAAAAAGCACACATCCCCAAAAACTTGTTTTTCAGGAATGAAGAAAGTAACTTTTTTTTTATCTCACTGATGTTATGCAACGGTTGGTTTCAGGGGAAACTCGCTCCTCACGTACAGGAACATGTAAACTTTATATTCAGTTCAGAGAGACGACAGCACATAAACTATTATACGTTTTTTAGCCAACAGCAGTGTTTTGTGGTTGGAATTTAAACGATCTTGACGGCTGAAAGCTGCAGAATCAGGCAGTGATGAGGAAAAGCAGCGACTCCTATGCCAAGATGTAGCTTTAATACCGAAGTTGTTTGTTGGGTTTGTGGTGTGATGATCTTTGAAGTAAATGGGTTAGAATTGTGCTAAGCACATTCTCGTGGGGATAATTATACATTTCCAGCAGCGTGTCTGAGCAGAACAATGGCTTGTTTGTAAAGTTGTAACTCATCTGCGCACAAATGTGCTCGAGATTACAACTAAATTGTTATGGTTTTAACAAAACCCATTACAATTCTTTGGTCCTTTTTATGTTTGAATGAAATACATTAGTTCTTCCCTTTCTTTCTGTGTGTGTGTGTGTTTGTATAAAAAGAAATCTCAGCCATATCTGATGTAGAAATCTGTAATTAAGTTCCAAAAGTATTATTTTCTATTATCTTCTTTAAAGCTGGAACTTTTGTCTCCCCCTCCTGGCAGAGAGAATAATTACAGAGTTTTTTTTTTATTTTTATCTAGAGCATTTAAAAAGTTTTCATGGACGCTTCTTAGGTTTTTGTGCTCGTCGCTACGGTTGCTCCCCCCTTCAGCTCTGGCAAACTAATCATTGCTGGTTGACGTAAAACGCATCACTACCGGTGAGCCAGCGCGGGCATGTCGCCACAGACACCAGATTTAAAAACTCCGGTATACTGTGAGACACAGAGATATTTACCTGCCGGTGATCGGCTTAATCAACATTGCGTGAACTCATTTGGCGAGGGTTTGGATGTAACGGACGTTCATTTATATGTGAGAGTCCCACACTCCAGCTATAAGATTACAGAAAGATGAATCCTATTCCTTATAAACCTATTTTTTTATTTTATTGATTAAATAACCATTGATCAGTCTCCTTCTGTTGGCTCATTGTTTGTTTGTTCATCACATAAAATTTCTCAGGCACGACTGGTTGAATTTTGATGAAACTTGAATTTCTTCATTTTGTTTTTGTATATTAAAATTGCACAGATTAGCCCAACGTTGGCGCTACAGTGTCTGTGCACATTGCAACCAAGGTGACATATGAGGTAGTTAGTGTTCAATGTGGGAGATGACACGTTTACTGCTGCCTCATTTGCATTAGAAGCAATCAATCAAGACGTTGTTGGAACACATTTGTAATAAGGACAGAATATGATTGTTCATTTTTCTGTGTTTGTGCGTTTCTGTACACGTGCAGTGATCCGAGGAATCTGCGACGACTACAACCTGGACTTCCCAGCTTTCTACGCCTGCATCGGTTTATGGAACTGCCTCTTCCTCATCCTGGGAGGGATCTTCAACGTCAGCCTGCTCATGAAGCTCTTCAAAAGGTATTTCTCACGCACTCGCACTTTGAAATCGAACTCGATTTAATTGTTCCCATTTCAGCAAAAAAACTATTTATCAAAAGCATTTCTTACATTTTCTTTTATCTGTCGCTGTGTTTCCTTCTCCGTCAAACAGAGAAATGCTTTAAATTGGGCGGTCACGCCAGTGTCTGCAGCAAAATCACTGGCACTCAACAGAAAAGTCTGTCTGTTTTGTGCAACAAACAGTTCTTAAAGAAAGCAGAGTCCATTCTGTGTGACAGCTCCCGCACAGCCACAGTTTTAGATCTTTCCCTCGGGTCCCTTTTTAAAAGCCCCTTTAGCTAAAGCCAACAGATATAAAATATGCTTTCATACTCTTTGCTCACTTTTAACTAAACAGTGTGAGAAAAACTAATAGGAGCAAATATACACAGTCTGATTCTAAATTCAATGTTATTCTCTTTCATGAATTTATATTTTTACTCATAATTTTATCCAATCGTTTAAACTCATTTTTACTTTGTTACTTTATATTTAAATGTTGTGTTTATGTGCTGTGTGTTTTCGCTGCACAATCAATTTTGTAACAAATACTTTAATTTTAGTTTAATGTCAGTCACCCCTGTTAGTTTGGCAGTTTGATATTTTGTTCCAGTACGAACTCTACGTGACCGGGTTCCACCGGGTGCTTGGACCCTGGTATACCTGCCTGCAGGTCTAGTTCTAGTCCAGTGTCTCAGAGATACAATTTTTAAAACAAAATTGAAAAAAAAAGAACATTCTGCATTTATCAGAACTACTTGCATACTTGCATTTACAATTTGAGTTAATTATTTTCTCTGTAGCCATCAATTATTTGCCCAAGATTCATTTTCTTTTTATCAATATTTTTAAACACAGTATGGATGGAGTTTTAATTATTTTTCCTTTAAGATTAGTTTTTATTGCCGTTCATATAAACAGTTTTGTAACACCTTTTTTTTCTTTCTTTTATGCACTATACAACAACAACCTTGACTGTCACTTCTGTAATGTTTCTGTGTATTTTTCTAGGTCGACAGAGGAGGTCATTGCCCTGTTCATTTCCATTGCGTTTGTGGTAGATGCAGTGAAAGGCACAGTCAAAAGTAAGTTCCTGACATACGTGGCGGATGTCTCTCTTCTTTGTTCCTGCAGCTTGTTTACACCGCTGTTTTCACACTCTCACATTGCTGTTGCTGTGGCCTCTTCCTGCCACATTACTGGCATTTTGGTTGTGCAAAACAAGAGCTTGTAGTCCGCTCTGACTAATCAGAACCGACACTAGCATCATACCTGCTGTCAGATCCACCCCCAGCCTCGAGCTCATGTCTGATAACAGCCAGTTACACCGAGACACGAAAATCATCAAAATAATCAGAATTTACACTGTATTATATTCGACTTTTTTAGATTAGAATTTAAGTGTGCAGCTCACTAATTAGTATGGCTGTCTTCGACTCAAGTATCCTTTTGTTGACTGACAGTCATAAGATCTCTTCAACTAATCATTTCGTCTATTTAATAAATGTTTTTTTAATAGTTTATTCCAATATTATTGTCCTTCTGCAGATACATGCAGTCATTCAGAAGGATCTCTTAAAATCTAGTGTTCATTAAAGAACAAACCATATTTTTGAGTGTTATTTTGATGCCAGATATAGCAGATTCCAGTAATCCCTAACAATTTATAGTTGATTCCCTGAAAATAGACTATAAAATACAATAAAAGAATTATCAGACAACCAAGACCCAAATGATTGATTAGTTAATAATCTAATAAGAGCAGTCCTCTTTCAGGTCAAACCCCTGATAAGTGAGCATTTCGTCTGGCCGAGAGTAAGAAACAGAGCCTTCTGGATATTTTAGTGGTGGGAAGACAGAAAAAACACATTAGTTCCTCTGTGACTGTGGTGGGTCAGCAGACTGAGAGGCTGAGAGAGATACTATGTACTAAATTAATCAATCCAGATTTTGTGCCCAGCCTGCAGCCATATTACACCACCCGTGCCTTTACTGCACCTCATCGTAGTATATCATAAATATTTTACACAATTTAATTTCCCAAAAATGAGATGACGATAGCAGAATGTAATTTATTTTGAATGCGCTGTTTTGGAGATTGCCAGTGCAGTAGTTCAATTTTCAAAAAACCATTTGTAAAATACGCTCCAAGCTCATATGCCATTACCATAACATTAACCTATGCCATTTTGTTGACACTTTTCATCCAAAATATTTTGCAGTAACATGAGTGAATATATTTTGCATGTGTATCCAGTCTCCTGTGCAACTTTGCTTGCCGCATAACTTTCTCCTGGTTTGATGAAAAGGCCTGCGGAGGAGCAGCATGCAGGTCGTGTCACACACTCTCCAATGAAAGCATTGATAAAAATTATTCCAACGTATGCAGCACTCTTATACCCAAGGTTGTGTCATTCTTCTTATTTAAAATAGTTGTAAAGCATTGCTCTAGAGAGTTTAACACCCCAACCTTCACCATGATGCTCTAAAGAAGCAGACGCACATTATGACTGGTGGGCTGTTTGTACTGTAGATCTGATATGGGTGTCAGGACTGATTTCAGTGGAGTCTGATGGAGTCTGCCGGCTGGCGTGATAGAATCACAGCGTCTGTGGTGTTTAAGGTTTCTGATCGTCTGACCTTTGATCCAGTCGCTGCCTGTCAGTCTCGTTAAGCTGATTTGAAACACGTTTTGATATCTCCTGTGTGTGAGCCAAACGTCCTAAAACTGGAAGCAAAATCTCGGCCTCGAGTGAGTATTTTACGATCCAGCTGATCAGGTTTCAGCGCAGAGCCACATCTCAGCTGAGGTTTATCTCACTTTTATGAGGTTCTCCCTCCCTCAGCTCTCCCGGCAGAGTTTACAGTCCTTGTCGCCCATGTCTCTTTGTTCAGTATCTTACCTAAATTTGGCTTTTCTCCTGTGTTTCTGTGCTGATTGCAGCATAAACAAAACAAACTGTTTTTACGGCGTTTTTGTTCGTGTTTGTTGTACAGTCACATATGAGATTTCAGGGTTTAACCAAACGACAAGGCCATAATCATTTACTGACTGATTCATTCCTGATTGCATGGCCAAACATCTGTGTATGTTGCTGGAAGTTGTCTTTATGTGTAGGGTTTCTAGTCTTTTGCAATAATCTTCTCCGCTAAACTAAACAGTGCGGTTGTGATGTCAGTCTTTCACAGGTACTACCACGCCCCAACGCTGGCTAACAGTAGCATACAGGACTTCCCTCAGGGCGGAGACCTGCTCGGGGGAAACAGGAGCGAGACGGCGGCCGCGTTGGCACTCAACGCCCTCCCTGAATCCTTCATCCAGTGCACTCGAGAGAGGCCTGTCCTCTGCCTCCTGCTGATGCTCGGGACGTTATGGATGGGATACACCCTCTACCAGTTCAAAAGGAGGTATGTGCAGCACTGCAGCGCTGCGGCACTCTTAAGATAAATCACTGGAGAAGTTTAAATCGTGTTTGGATGGGAGCACTGCCGGCTAGGACGAATACTGCTGAGGTGGTCCTTGACTGTAAAGATTTTCAGGAGTGACAGAGCTTGCAGGAACTTTCCAGATGGGCTATTACAAAGCACCCTTTTCTGTCGAAGCTTCTGTTCCAGCCTGTGATTTAATAAGCATTAATATTCTACTTCTGATTGCTCCCAGTAATCAAATCAACCTCAAAGCCGGATTCAATTGTGTAAGCAAAAGGCGGACCAAGGTACTTAAGCAGTGTCAGGATTGCAGCCATTGTCCTTGTCTTGTCCACAGTAATTGTATTCCTCTATTATTTCTCTCTCTCTCTCTCTCTCTCTCTCTCTCTCTCTCTCTCTCTCTCTCTCTCTCTCTCTCAGTCCGTTCCTGCATGCCAAAGTGAGGGAGGTGCTGTCGGACTGCGCCCTGCCGATCTCAGTGCTCATGTTCTCCTTCATCGGCTCCTACATCTTCAGCGACATTGAGCGTCAGTATCATTTGTTGCTTCACCAAAGTGCTTTTTTTTTCATGCTAAATAAAACTATACAGTTTAATCATAGTGTGTGTCCTATCGGCCTGCAGCAAACATGACCACAATATTGTTTTTTCTTTTTTTCGCTATAACTATAATTACATTAAGATCGAAGAGGTTCAATATGCAAAACTCTGGAGTCAAAAGTCTTTACTCTTTTATTGTGAGCTAAAAGTCAATCAAGACAGAAATTAGTTTATTTATTATCCTAGAATTACAACAAATTGTCCTGGTTGAAATGAGGTCATGGCTGCATTTTGTGACAAAATTGTCGGAATCAGAGACGTGAATCAGAGCTGCAGCAAATTCATTCAAAAATGATTTTTAAATTGAACAAATACATACACACCCTTCAACATCAGCAAGAACAGAAAAAACACCAGGAACAAAATAGAAAGATCCCACCCGAAACCAACAACTGACGCTGCAGTATATAAAAATGAAAGAATTTATATAGACACAAATTGGACAGGAATATGACAGGAAACAAATAAACAGCACATACAGATGAAGCAATCAGCCATTGTCTTCAGAGTCAGAGTGTCTGTGGGAAAGAATGCAAGACTTTCCAGAGTCTCCAGAATTTGTCCGATTTATGATTGAGATCAGAAGTTTCTGAAGAGCCGATATCTGTGATACCCTCATGCCGAGCGAGGGGACCGGTGGAGCGGACCGCTGCTCTAACCAACATGTCTGGGTGCGATCACATGACCAAAGCACGTGGATAGACGTACCTTTGTGTGTTTAACATTTATAACAGAGGCTTGAACAGTTAGGGAACTTTTTCTGGAGGTGAATAGGTATAAAATAAGTTTTACTACATTTTGGAAAGATCCCATTGTAAATCTTGATCCAATCCTCAGAACTAAAAGTTACCAGCAGATCACGCTCCCACAACAGCTTCAGGGAATCATAAGATGAAGAATCAGAGTACAGCCGCAGAGCATAAATCTCTGAGATTATTCCTTTGAGAGATTTAGCCGAGACTGTGGCATTTTCCAGTTCTGGCAGTTTCAAGCGGCTCCTGTTCTTCCTTTTAAAATAGATTCTGTAAAGCGACAAATTTGTAGATATTTGAAAACATCTTTATGGGGAAGGTTAAAATCTGTTCTGCAAGATCTGATAGGCCTGGGAAGTCCACCTCATCAATACTCCTGATCTGTGCCAGAAGATCAGGATTCAGTGCCAGGGGAGACCAAACAGAAAACACAAAGGGAATATTTGAACATTTTCTCACATCCCTCCAAACCAGAAACATGTTATAAATAATTACATTATTACAATATTTGATGTTCTTTCTAAGAAGGAAGTCAGCAAGGAGGTCCACTTCTTCAAATCGTTTTACATTTTTTGAATTAGAGGGGATTAATTAATCCCAATAAATTATTTAAATCAGGAATGACAAAAGTATCTGAAAGAGAGATTGTATGGCCATATTCTGGGGGATATTGCATGGCAAAGCGTCAGATTTTCCTAGATTAATAATTCCTATATTAGCCTTCCTCAGTTAACCCCACAAAGCACTAAACCAGGCAATGGAGTTCAGAACAGCTGGAATAGATTTTTCAGGATTTCTTATCATCTGCGAATAGGGAGATAACATTGGATTTAATTGGATTTTTAACAAAATGCACATTGGGGGTCGTTGTTCGTAGGTCGTAGCTTTTTCTGTACACAGGTTTATAGCTTTGATTGTTTATCAAAGAACCAGATATTTTCTAACACAGTAGCTTTTTGCACTGATGATTCGACCAGAAGAGATTCATACCTGTCCAAACATTGGAAAAGCTACATTTGTTCATCACCATCATAGTCTGTGCAGAAACAATGTACACTCTACTTTCATTTCAGGAAAATCGAATGCACAAAATATCGCCTCCCTGATGGGAACTCTACACCACATGCACGGGCACATACGTTTTCTCACAGCTTTTTAATGAGTGATGAAGTGATTAGCAGTTGGGTTTCTGTGCTGTTAACGAGGGCAAACATGACCAGAGAAAAAATAGTTCAAAGTCCAAATACTTTGTGCTTGTTAGGTAAGGTATCAGTTTCACAACATTGCATTAAATATGAAACATGAGGGAAAGTAATTATAAAAAGGCTGTTAGTGTTTGGTAGTCAGCTGTCTTTTTGTGACAGTGCAGTACTGTTTGGGGTTATATTCACACTTTAGGGTTTTGGACACTGGTCCAAACCTGCTGAAGGGCTCAAACTTATAGCCTGTTTATTTCCAGGACAGGCTGTCTAACTGCACGGCCTCCCATATTTGGTGCCTTTATTGTCTTTTTATGTCCCTTAATCAAGGCACAGGCCAAAACACATTGGGGATTTTCAGTTGGTATCCTCTATTGTTTAGCATCATTTTGAATCTCCATTCATTGTTGCCAAGGCAGCAGCTGTTCTCCAGGGGTCGACACAGAAACACAGAGACGAGCGCCAACCCTCAAGTGAATTTAAATTTAAGTGGCTGGCCAATTTTCTATTCCTTTACCTCTAGAGACAATAAGTCATAAGATAATAGGTCCATTATTGTATTGTCATTTCCTTATAAATTTAACAAACTGCACTTAATTTCAGCAGCATTTGAGAGGATACAACCCTAAATGAGATATCCAGAATTTGAAAAAAACATCCAGAGACTCTTAGAAAACGATCGTTTGTGTGAAAATGTGAGTCATCACAGCAGCTTGAGAGACAGTTACGTTTGTGAAGATGGACTGTGATGAGTTTTTGGAAGTACTGATGGTGAATTTTGGGCAAACATTCTTTCAAAATTGAGTTCCTATCATCATTTAAAGTCCACAAAAGAAAATGATGTTTCTATCTCAGCTATAGAGGTGTAATCAAGTAGGTCATGTCCTAAGATACAGTAATCAACAAAGTAACAACATTCACTGCAGTAAAATCTCACTGTTGAATTTAACTCATAGTTGAGATTAGGGCTGCAGCGAAGCAACATTTTCATTATCAATTAATCTGCAGATTCTTTTTTCAATTAATCAATGCATTGTTTTGTACATAAAATAGTGAAAAATGTTCATCACAATTAATTTTTTGTCTCTTCTTTGAACAGTTCCTGTCTTTAAGGTCCATGACCGGCCCATCTTCAACGTGGCTCCGTTCGAGCGTCTGTCGGCCATGAACGTTGTCAGCGCCATGGGCCTCGGCTTCCTCCTGGCCCTCCTCATCTTCATCGACCAGAACATTGTTGTCTCACTGACCAATGCACCAGAGAACAGGTGAGAGGCAAATGAGTTTATATATGATTTAATTCACAATTACAAAGCTGTCTATACTGCTGAAAGGGATAATATTAGTGAGGGTGAAACCTAAGGGATACTCATTATTGTTAACTGGCTTAAACACTTTCTATGAGCCTTCAAAAAGCCAAAAAGGACCTTTGGGATCCACTGACCCTACTTCGGGATCTGCTGAAACTAGATATTTGCCGGTCTGTTAGGGAGAGAAGATTAACTGAGCCAGAAACTTGACATCTGAGTCAAATTGTCACAGTCAGGGAGCTCTGAAGAAGCCTCAGAGCCAAAACACGATGTTGAGCTTTTACCCTGTTCATCTAAATTTGCATAGGACAGACCAATTTAGATCCATCAAGGATCATCCAGCCCTACAGTGAAAATCTATAATGAAAGAATTTAAACCGTTATCTTCTACATTTGTTGGAAAGAAATTAATTGGATCTTAATTTCACTGGAAGGCAAAACAATAGCTGCTATAGCAAGTTTGATCTCCAAGAGTATTGATCTGTTGAACACTATTTTCTTATTGTTTTATAAATTGTACTCTTTTGATTTTATTTACTTAAAAATTCTAAAACCTAAAAACTGAAATCAAATAAAATTCAAAGATCAGTGAAAATGCTGGTAAACAGTTTGCTATATTAACCTTCCTCACATCCGTCATGTGTCAATAATAATTGGACAGAAGCTGGAAAGAAGTTGTGGCTACTTCTGTTCCTGCTTTTCCCTTTTGATTCTTTTATCTAGTGCAGTCCTTTATTTGCCTGACTTCATGTTTTTGTTGTTCTTCGAACAGTTTGGACTTTTTTCCACCTGCACAGACCTGTTATTGCATCTTGTTCTGTCATAATTATTTATTCATTTACAACATCTGTCATTATTATGCAAATAAACATACGCTAATACAATCTTTTAACCGAATAATTACTCATTCCAGCTGAAGGAAAATAGGTGAAAGTGAAGCTTGATAGTTACCAGACTTATACTTAATGCATTCAAGTTTTACAGTGTGCTGGATTCAAAGTCATTCTCAAGGGCAAATCAGCAGGACACATGGCTGCTGATCATTTTGAGCAATATTTCTGTAGAGAACGGTTGCTGTAGACACCAGCCTACCCTCACCACAACCTATTCACAGTTTTAAGGTGAACCTCCCCCAATAAAACACACACAAAAGCGCGTACTTACACACACACACACACACACACACACACACGCCGCCCTCCTACTGAGCCGACTGCAGAGGCAGGGAAGATGCACAGCGGTGATCCCTCACTAACATGTGCAGAAAAATATTCCGTGGCATCGTAAAGGTCGCAGTCATCAAAGTTACTGTAATGTCACGCTCGGCTTATCATGTCATCATCAGTGACATATTGATTCATGCTTTTGTGTCGTATGAAAGCATGAGAAAATGCACCACACGTGCTTGTGTTTTTTTTTTTTCCCTTATATGTTCAATGAAAAGAATTAGTGAAACATATGTGTGAGCTGATTCAGGTTGTGTTGAAGGGCAGTGATAACCTTAGGAGAATGATGTCCTTTGTATTCGTGTGTGTGTGAGTGTGTGGGTTGACTGTCACTTAATATTACTGAATGCAAATTTTCTTTTTACATCTCTATCTGTGTGTTTGTGTGTGTGTGTGTGTGTTTTGTCATCTGTTTTCTTCTTGCGGTTTAGTGGATTTGTTGTGGTTTCAGCCTGTTGTTGTGGTGCAGTGTGTGGGTGTCGACTGTGCTGCCGAGAGTAACAGTTGCGTTGCTCCTCAGGTTGCTGAAGGGCACGGCGTATCACTGGGACCTGATGCTCTCCGGGCTCATTAACATCCTGATGTCGGTGCTGGGGTTGCCCTGGATGCACGCCGCCTTCCCCCACTCCACCCTCCATGTGCGCCAGCTGGCTTTCGTGGAGCAGCGCGTGGAGGGGGGGCACCTCTATGAGACGTGAGTTACCCGCCCCCTCATCGCCGGCGTTAATCAGACGCTCAATTAAAGGTCGTCTTCGGAGCATGTGGTGACTGTAATTTTGTGTTGCAGGCTACTGTATCCTGCTCTTCCCTGATTGCATGATTGCTATGTAACTAATCATTTTCTCTCCGGGTGGAAGAGGTGAGGGAGTTTTTAAGAGATGAGAGGATGAAGTTCATCATTCTGGCCACACAGATACGTGAAAAGTTATAGTTAGCAGTTTTTAAGTAGTCACATGTGAGGAATGGGGCATTGGGGACAATCTTCTATAAGAACAGACCTAATTAGAGATATTGGTTGTAGAAAAATAACCCATTTAGGGTTCGTGAAATTATATATATGTCTGCAAATTTCCTAATCAGATTATCTATGAATGTTAGTGGAATGTAAGTGGTTACTTAAAGCAGTGGTCCCCAACTTTTTTAATATGTCAACATTTAAAAAGTAAGTGGGTTTCCAATTCCACATTTTATCATCAAAAACTACTGATTGGTCAGTTTAGAAGCCACAGTCCACCACAACACTACCTGTCCTGGTTAAGACAGAGGGAAGAGGCCAGTTTAAGCCCGGCCACATGCACAGTGCAGTGAACCTGCTGATGTCCAAAGGATGTTGAAACAGATGGATGGGCGTTCAATTAGACGATATATAATCATAGAAAATCTATATAAGCACATAAATACAAAGAACCTAAAGAGCCATGTGACCATAAGAGCTCAGAACGCTCCAATCAGAAGACATTCACATCAGAACAAGTGAGGGAAATTTTTCATTGAGTCGTTGATGATCTTAAATACCGCTTGTACACATAAACGCATAAAACGTTATTATGTTCCCCACAATCCAAGATCAGAAAAAAATATGTATATTTCCCTCAAACTGTGGAAAATATTTCAAATGGAAAATGTGCAGGAACACTGATAAGAAAATCCTGGAAAACATGTTGTCAATCGCATTGTATAAAACAATTGTGTTCCGTTCGTGTGTGTGTGTGTGTGTGTCCTCAGTATCGTCCAGGTGAAGGAGACCCGGCTGACGTCCCTGACTGCCAACATCTTCATCGGCGTGTCGGTGCTGCTGCTGCCCCTCCCGCTGCAGTGGATCCCCAAACCCGTCCTGTACGGCCTCTTCCTCTACATCGCCCTCACCTCCATCGACGGAAACCAGATGTGCGACCGCATGGCTCTCCTCCTAAAGGAGCAGGTGAGAAAGTGTGTGTATGGTGTGAGAGGGCGAGTGAATAAATGCGTGTGTGACCATATGTCTATTGCAGGCCTCTGCAGATCAAACGGTTGACCGCGTGCCCGGTGTTGGAGGACCAGACCTGAGTCAAATAATATTTGCAATTTTAATTTTTTGTTTGTTTTAATCTACTCAGAATACCAGGTGGGTAAGGTTTAGTGAATTTAGACAGATCAGCCAGTAAATCAACATTATTATTCTCGTGTTATCAGCCACGTAAAGATGCTTTCCGACACGCATCTTGATTTATTAACCCACTGCTGAACACGTCAACACGGTCAGTCAGATTGAAACATAAAATCAAAAATACCTTTTCCAAAAAGGAAATCTACAATAATTCATTTTCTTGTCTCCCTTCTTGTGTGTGTCTGATTTAACCTTCCTACTGAAAGCAAGACATGTCATTTTTCCTCTTAACTGTACTTGGTAACTTCACACACTGGCGCCTCCAAATGGCAGTTAGAGGTAACTGTTAAAAAAACTGTAACGTCGCCCCTTTCCTCCCCTTCGGAAATGAGTTTTGCTTATTGTTACTTCCCTTGGATGTTTGAGCTTCAGGCCGCAGAATGATGCACGTGCAGAGTTAGACACTAGAAGGCTGCAGAAAGTTTCTCTGTGCTCATCTTAAATCTAGATTTAAGAGTCATTTTGTATTTCACTAAGTATTTACAGAATTTGTTTTTTATCTTATCACTCAACATCACAACATTCAACAGACCAAGAAGCTCTTCATAAAATGTCATAATCACATCTGAAGTAGATCACAAGCTCACGCTCGCCTTGATGAAACACATTCCCAGGCCTCGGCGGTGGAGAGTTGTTGAGTCTTGTTTTTGAATTTTCCAGATAATTCATGTTTTCAAAACAATTGCAGGCAGTCACCAGCATTGTGAAATTGTTTATTGGCAGAGCTATCTGGTGAATTTTCAACTCCTGTTGTTGGAAAGGTTCACACCTGTAACCAGGTCAGTTTGGGGGGATGTGTTTGTTTTTTGTTGCAGCTTCACTCAGACTGGAAAGACAGTTATATTTTTACATCAGAATCTTGCAGGTTTAAAATAATATCAGCAGCTTCTCTCCTGCACCCCACTTCACACAGGAGACCCCTCATGTTATAAATACATGTATTATACTTTATAAGAAGGCATCCACTGAAAAGCTAAATGTGATTTATGATCTGAAACCTACAGTGCACTTCTTAGAGGTGTGTGGGCCGACCACTTCCCTCAGTCATCTCTTTAAGACTGCAGGAGACCTGAGGACAGTGAGGAGAAGAACCTCAGGGTAGATTGTATTTTAATCTGTCCTGATCCTCTCCCCCTCCTGCAGACGTCTTACCCGCCGACCCACTACATCCGCAAAGTGCCCCAGAGAAAGATCCACTATTTCACCTTCCTGCAGATGATGCAGCTGCTGGTGCTGTGTACGTTTGGCATGTACCCGATACCGTACATGAAGATGATCTTCCCTCTCCTCATGATCCTGCTAATTCCAATCAGGTACGACTGCGGCAGTTTTGTCCCAGTAAAATGATTTTTCTCAAGGGTTTTAAACCAGGATGACATTCAGCAGCACACAGGTAACGAGTGCTGTGTCTGACCTGAATCTGCCTCTGGCTGAAAACGTTTTTCATCCTCAGTAAAATCTGTGGACACGTCGCTGTTGTTGTCGAAACCACATGTCTCTCTTAGCAACACCTTGTTAGGGAATAAAGTAGATAATTCTAGTTTTGTTAATTACATTTGTAAACTCTTGAATGAGGTTTAATGTGTTTCTGCTGCAAACATCTGGCAGTTCAATTGAGATACAAATGTTTTGTGCTGCAGTTAACCATGGCTGCAGAGCTAATAGCAGATGGGTGTAGTGCATTATATATGATATTTGTAAATTTACAGAATAATTTACCTGCACCCTTACTGCGTCAAAGTACTGGAATATCTCCAATACAAAATGATTGTTTGCAATTGACCTTAAACTTTAAAGAAAGTATGTAAACTTTATTTATCTTGCCCTTTTCAGGTTTAAGCATGAGTATTTTCCTATTTTTCTGAGGATTTGGCTTAATTTCTGCATGTGTGAAGCACATTTGCAAGCTGCAAACCACACTGACATATTATCAATTATGAAGATATTATGGTTAATGTGTTATCGAACAGTTGCCTATGTACACATCCAGCAGACACTGAGCATCATCATTCATTTGAAGACGTGACCTGGTGAATGCAAAGTTTAATATTCACTTTGCTTTTCACCTGCCTGTTCTGGTTTCCACCGTCTCCTGAGGGAAACATCTGGCTCTTTAGCTGCTAAATGCTTCACTGTGTTCACCATCTAGTAACTAACTAACACAGTGGGTATATCTCTTGTACGTCTTGACACGACACTATGTAAAGCAGTGAGACTGGACCAAACCAGTTAAGTTGTGGACAAATCAAAACACTGAGCTGAAAGACGTTAAAATGCTCTGTAGAGCTGCAGAGTCAGGTGATCATCCTCTGTGGGTTCATCACTACGAGCAACACCTTCACATACACTTTGATCCATAATTAATATAAAAAATGGTGATGAGAACAGTTTTAATGCAGACATCGTGCAGTTTCCTGCCTTCCCTGTTATGCATAAACAACTGCATTTGTAATTTGTTGAATGTTAAGTATAATTTTGTAGTTTAAATACAATATATGCAGAATTTTCCCATCCAGATCTCTAGTGCCATTGTGCACACTCACATACTTGTACATCAGCCACCACTGTATCGCTGATTTGCTCTGTTGTTCGCTGGTACTAGTGAGAAGGAAATGATAAATCCTGCCTGATAAGATCTGACATTTTTATGGTGTAGCATTTCAGTTTTTTTATGTTTTCTTCCTCATCGCTGGCCTAACAAGTAACAACTGACATAAATTCTGTCTGCTCTGTGTTTAGGAACAACGTGCTTCCTCATATCATTGAGGCCAAATACTTGGACATAATGGATGCCCAACACATGTAGCTACAGATGGAGACAAGTGCTGGATCCACAAAAAAGACGTCTAGAATATAATTAAAAAAAAGGAAATGCGGATTTAAAAAATAAACAAATGTATTTTTCAATGCAAAACTGTGTGGAAGCAAAAAAAGGAAGGAGAATACCGACTGTTTGGATTTTTGTATCCGATAAGAACATTCTTACAGGTGAAGCACTGGAAATGTGGGAAGTCGTGTGAGGAGGAGAGATGAGAGGCGCAGGAAATGTTTTCCAGACATGGACAGACAGCATCTCTCTGGGAAAAAAAGTTCCACCGTAAAACAGGACCGCCCAGAACTCCCTGTTTCACCTCCGTTCGACCCTGTCAGATCGTTCAGTGCCATATACCTCCATGTTCTCCTCTCACACCTTTACATTTTATGGTAACATTTTACAATATCCTTACTGCAGTGTATTCATCTGTGTGTTAAGCTATGGGTAAGTGCTTAAAGTACCCACTAATATTGTTTAAGTGATAAAAATGCTGCCAGTGTACATTGTAGAGGACTTAGAAAGATGTAATGGCACAATGTAAGTATGAACAATATCTTTTTTTGACACTTTGCACTCACATTGTGTTTACACTGTCATTCGGGTAAATTTTACATACTTACACTGTGTTGATAAGTACTTAAGTACTTTTCCATGGGTGAATTAAATAGTAAGATACTGAATTTAGGCCACTGCAAAGTAAATCTTTACCTTTTGTATTTCTGTCATTGTGCAGTGGTAAAACCTTTACATTCCTGCACCTTTTAGCTGTGATTCCCCCTTTTTTCTATGGAGGACACTTGTGCTCGTACACATTTAGTTTCTAAGTCATTCCAACAAATGTCAATGTTCATTAAGCAGAGGAAAAAGGACCGTGTGTGTGTGTGTCTGTTAGTGTGCATGTGTGTAGGTGTGTGTGTGAGTCATAGACACATCACTAATCTGTCCTTCATCTAGCTTCCTGCCAGCTCTTTAGAAAACCTAATTTTTTGAGATGGAATTGAAGTACTCAGCCGGATGAAAAAATACATTCCACAGGTATATATTATGTGTAATTATTTAGAACGACAGCACAAACCAAAACATATAGTGAAATCTCTATCAAATTATGAATATATTAGAATATATTATGGCAATATACGAAAAGTATTTTAGGTTTAATTCAAATAAAATATTTATTTATCATGATGACAGTTTATCTTTTAAGTACAAAATGATTATTCTGTGTGTTTTCCCCGAACTGGAAAGTAATCTGTACTTCTGTGTTTGCTTCTTTACATTCCACAGTTACTGGTTCTGTATTTTGAGTGTGTTGTCTTACATCTGGCTTTGCCACAGTGTTTACATATCAAAGTCCCTTCCAGCTCCATGTCAAAGTCCAACATAGTTCTGGTGCATTGCTAGTGAAGATGAAAGTCAGGTAAAGGTAAAAAATGTGATAAAAAAAAACATTTGTGGGCTTTGGATTCAACAAAATGCATCCCTTTTTCATTTTTATTTTTGTGAACAAGTGTTCAAAGATGAGTTTTAGAATAATCTGGTCTTGTTTTCTATTTAGATGTTATGATTAGATCAATGCTTGCAAACGTTGTCATGTAATAATCCAGACGTCTGGAAAGATTATCTTGTTATCTACAATACAAAAAGAATAAAAAAAAATTTCTAGGCACTCGTTTGCTTAAAGCATGACTCATCTGGGTTTTTTGATACAATGTGATGCCAATGGACATGTATCCTACAAAATAAAAAAAGTAGCAAGTCAAACAGTAACTTCTCAATAAACCGAATGCAATGCTCGATATTCAGCAATACTGTGTATAAAAACAGAACTTCACTGGTGAGATTTGGGTTTCCCAGCGAAGGCAGGAGCCATCAGTGAAGCAAAAACAGGCCAGCTGTATTTTTCAGACAGCAACTTTTCAGTCCATCCTCATGGTACAAAAACTGCTCTGTGCTGATTCAATTATTGCACACATCAAGAAGGAAAAAAAAAAGTTTGCCTGTCAACGAGGCATTCTCAGTGCCGGATTTTATTACGGTTTAGTTGCTTTCCCAATATCCGAATGGCAGCTCCCTCATGCAGTTCTGTTAAACTTTGTCTTACAGATGTGAGAAAGATGTCCAATTTAAGCAGATGTCTCATGCCGAGATAGAAAGGCATGAACGGAAAGCTCGGGAACATTTGCATAATCCTTGGACTAAGGCTTAAGATAGCACTAGTGAGAGAAGAGAGAGATTGTGAGGTATGAAGTAATATGTACAGTTTGCAATGCAAAGTTTAGTTTCTATCAACTATCCATTATAATCCACGGCAAGGTATTAGTTTCTAACTTTGGGCCGAGTACAGAGATTTAACCATTCTTCTTCTTATGTAACAGTATTGTTGTTGTTCCTTGATATCTTCTCTGTACTGATGATTTTGGAATAGCAGCAAATTTCTCTCAGAGGACTTAACATTGGATTCAGAGTGAAGTACATACTACTCTGTTTGTGAAACCTTGACTCCCCTCCTCCTAATTGGATTTGTTTGAAATTGCGTACTGTGGTGGTTTTTTCTGTTTTGTTTCTTTTTCTTTTCTTTTCCTGATTTCATATAGCCTACTTTTTCTAATCATGAATGTAAGATGTGTGGATTTTTATATAGCATACTAATTTAGGTGTCAAACAGAATCTGTAATTTTGTCAAAAAGATCAGCTATATTTGTAAGCTGTAATATGTAAAAATGAGAAAAAAATGGTTATCAAACAGAATGTGTTGGTTTATTATAGTATATATATACTGTACACTGAAAAAGAGAAACTATCTCAAGCTGTTTGCCAAATAAAAAGTAGTAGTGATGTAAATATTTGTGTGCTTGTGCTCATTGAGGTCGTGGTCAGACATTTTGGACCACAGCAACATATCTAAATGACTATAATTATTTACGGCCTTTAGAGGAGGATTCTTTGTAATGTTGTTGACCAAAGTAAGGGACTAAAAAAAACAGTATTGTTTGGTACCAGTACTGAAACATATCGACCCTAACAATCAATACCTAGAAGACATCCATTTATTTTGCATATCCCATTAAAAACACATGATTCTCGTTGGTGAACTGTAGTAGCTGATTTCTCTCCCAGGGAATTAACCCTTTTTTGCACCACTATTAAGCCAAAATGTCAACCTTGCACATATACAATTTCTTCTTTAAAGTTTGCTGAGAACATTTATTCTCCCAAGAGGATGAACCCTTTGCATTTTTTACTCTGATCTGTGGCGCCACCTTCAGGACAAACTTCAGCCCATCAGCCACACTGAAGCTCTGTGCGTCAGTGTGAGGCTTTTTTTTTTTTTTAAATCTAAATGATTAGATATGACACAAAACACAAAACAATCCCCAGCTGATTATTTTCTAACAGCATATAATAATATATAATAATATATAATAATATAACAAGCAGCTGAGCCTCTCTCACTGCCCCTGTGCTGCCTGCTGCACATGCGCAGATAACCCCGGATCGCCAAGTCACGTGAGCAGCGCACTTCCGGGTTCGGAGGGGAAGCCTGTCTCTCTGTCTGTCTCTCTGTCTGTCTGTCTGCCTGTCTGTCTGTCTGTCTGTCTGCCTGCCTGTCTCTCTGTCTGGGGGCCGGGCCATGAGACTCCAGGGCTGGGCCTCCTTCAGTAACCTCGCAGCTGGGTCTCTCTCTTCATCTTCCTCATCATCTTCAGCGTCCCGGTGGAGGCTGGCGGCCAAACACGTGCGTCCGTGCAGTCGGTCCGGAGCGAACATGGCGGAGGAGGCGAAGAAACTGGCCGCTTACGCCGCTGTGGACAACCACGTCCAGGTACGTAGGACCGGGTGGAGGACCGGGCGGAGGACCGGGGGGAGGACCGGGGAGGACCGGGCAGGACCGGGCAGAGTCCACGTGTTTCC
The DNA here is from genome assembly GCA_031216445.1 of Lateolabrax maculatus. Lineage (NCBI taxonomy): Eukaryota > Metazoa > Chordata > Actinopteri > Acropomatiformes > Lateolabracidae > Lateolabrax > Lateolabrax maculatus. The sequence continues at coordinate 22,166,589 of CM062205.1, read as the reverse complement.
TGCGAGCTTCCAGTTCGCAGCCGCTCGGTGAAACCGTGTTTTCTGTGCAGAGCTGGCCGGTCGGTGGGAGACTAGTGCAGTCGAGCCTCCTGACTTATTAACGTTATCTAACCCGCACGGTTTGGGGGGAATTAGCTCGGTGTTATGCATGCTTGTCCCGGGATAGTGAGCATTAAGGACTAAATATACTGACGGTGTGTTCCAGCATGTGTTGGCTGACTGAAGAGCAGCCTGACAGTAGAGACCGAGGAAACACTGCACAATGAATATTTAATATGTCAGTTTGTCATTACATTACATTATTGATTATATGTGCACCTTGCTTTTTATATACATTTATACCTTATTGATTTTATATTCTGTTTCTATATGTATATACATTTATTCTATATAGAAGATTTTTTTCTGTAACAGCCTCCCAGCCAAAGGATTTCACACCAGTGTACTTGAGTGATGATAAAACATCTTGAATAATATTCTAAATGCAAGAAAAGCAGCAGTCCCAAAAGGAAATTCTCCGCTTGACTCTGACCCCACGGTTGAAACTGTGTCAGAGCAGTCTCTGTTTTTTGAAGCTGTAGTTTATATAAAAGTTATTTTACAACACAGGGTTGCACAACCAAATGACAGTTGAAGTCTCTTCATGCTACACACACAGATCATATATAAGGATATTGAAATTTAGAATGGGAGAACATAAAATAAACAAAAATAACCAATATATCGTTCTATACATATATGCACATCCACGTATACACCCAGGAAATAATTTGTGTCCATATTTTGCATTTGCGTCTGGGGGAAAGTTAAAGTTAACTTTTCAGACTAAAAAGTTCATACTTTGATATTCATGTGTTCATGCTCTTTTGTTCCTGTCTGACTCTGTGGAAAATAAAACCCAATGAACACATAAATACACTTTTAACATAATACAACAAAACTGTTCATCTTATTGTGTCCATCGCTGCTGCTTCATTTCAACCCGTCCCTGACAGCTCACGGTTCGCAGCCACTTCCAGGGCCCGGTGTGAAAAGATGCACGTTTACACCAGTTTGAGTTCTTTTTCTGTTTCTCGTAGAACAACCAGGTAGTGGGAGTGGGCAGCGGGTCGACCATCGTGTATGCTGTGGACAGATTGGGTGAGTGAAACCATTAGAATTCAGATTTTTCGATGTAATTCTTGAGACGGTTGATGCATCAGAAATGACACCTGACTGACTTTTAGACAATAACTTGGCCACAGTAAGTAGAATAAAGCTTTCTGCAAGTTTGATCTGTTAAGGTGTGTGTGTGTGTGTGTGTGTGTGTTGGAAATCTTTATGTAAAAAGCATAGGATTAAGGTATGAGTTAGAGGTGTAGTGCATAACATTGTTCACCCAACAAACTACCATTTTAGTACTTTTTTATGCTTTATCATTAACGCGTGAAATGCTTAAATACAGCTGCTTAACAATGCAGCAACTATGGGATTTTTATTACCAATGCTAAAAAGGTAAACGCACTCATGATCCTTCTTTTTTTAACTTGTGTGTGTGTGTTGTTTATTCCAGCTGAGAGAGTACGTCAGGAGAAACTCAACGTCGTGTGTGTGCCCACCTCCTTCCAGGTCGGTTTGACACACTTATTCTTACTTACAGACCAACATGACTTCAATTACATTCATCCTGGTGGCTTAATGCTATTTGGCAACAGCATGTACTGCAACATTGTGGCTTTGAATGCAACTCATTACCACACGCCATCTTTTCTTTTTTTTTTGTATAAACATGTAAATGACATTTATCCGTGACTTGCAAGAGGAGATGCATTCATTCCTAATTTCCCTACATTAATAAAAACTGTTTTCATGTATTTCACAAATGAGCCTTTCTAAAAAAAAAAAAAAAATGCTCTCCAGAATCAGATTTATTGCCAAGTACATTTTCACAATATAAAGAATTTCCCTTGGTATCTGTGCATACAATAAACAGAAAAATAATAAAAAAAATATTAGAATGAATATATATATATATATATTAATTTAAGTACAAAATGAAAATGGTATCAGAGCTTTTCCTCTGCTTTTTGTCTCCTGCTGTTTTTGCGGTCGTCACGTTTATCCCGTCTCTCGGCTCATCCTCCCACAGGCTCGGCAGCTGATTCTGCAGCACGGCCTCACACTGTCGGATCTGGACAGGCATCCAGAGGTATGATGAGCTCTTTACAAATCAACACGAAAGCCTTGGAACTGAGGAAGGGCCACAATATGTTGGCGCTCAACCCCTGTCAGCTTGAATTTGGTGCACAGTGAAAATGATGCCTGTGCAACTGCAAAAAAACATGAATGGTGGAGCTGACTGTTATAATCTCTAAATGTAGAGAATTGTTGTATCTTTACTTTATTTTCTACTTGTGTAAAAAGTTGTTTGTCTTTACATTCCTCCCACACAGCTGGACGTGGCCATTGACGGAGCAGACGAAGTGGACGCAGATCTCACGCTGATAAAAGGTGGAGGGTGAGTACGGTTGAGTGCAGACAGCAGAACCTGAAAGCGTCTGATTCCTGCCTCACACTCGTCCTCTCTTTGTCCCACAGCGGCTGCCTGACGCAGGAGAAGATTGTTGCCGGCTGTGCCAAACATTTCGTTGTCATTGCCGACTACAGGTTTGTATTTGCTAGTTTACCTTGAGAAAAATGTTTTTTTTTTTGTGGTTTTCATTGAAGATTTGTTAAATTCATGTGTATTAGCTGGTTAAGCGCCGGTTTTCTGCCTCACAGGTTGTACAAGAAAGTTAGACTGCAATTAGAAAGGCCATGAAGTTGTGAGTGTCCAGATTTGATTCTTAATCTCTGTTTTATCCTCCCAGGAAGGACTCCAAGGCTCTGGGCCAGCAGTGGAAGAAGGGAGTTCCTATCGAGGTGATCCCCATGGCGTACGTTCCTGTCTCCAGGACGATCGCCAGACGCTTTGGAGGGGAAGCTAATTTACGGATGGCTGTCAGTAAAGCAGTAAGTTGGCTTGACTCTTACTTCTGTATTTAACTCTTCTCTTACTTTGCTGTCTTCACAGCGGCTCGTCTGTTGCAGCAGTAATTTCCCTCTTTTTGCTCCTGGCTTTGCTTTCTGATTTTTTTGTTTTCACAGTCCAGTTGGATCTCTCAGGTTCTCTTTTCAGGGGCTCGTGTTGGTCCTGAAGTCCAGGTTGAAATTAATAGGTGGTGATACTTTTTCATGGTGACACTAACACGCCTTCCCAGAAAGCATCAGAGCAACTAAACCACTTAGAAACCTTTTAGTTTATTAAAACATTTAATAAGCATTACATCATTTTTTTTAATGCCCTTTGTGCTTTTTATATAAGATCTTACTATAACATTAAATTACATTACATTACTTTTTAACTCCACATCTTTATGTGCCAATAACGAAATCAGAATAGACAGCAGAGGGTCAAACAGTGGATAAAGCGTCCTCAAGCCAGACTTTGATTTAACCTTTACCTGTTCACTCATTGCAGTCTCCCGTGGGTCGGATTATTGGCTACAATGTCGATCCAAATGTAACTACATTTTTCCACCCCGTGGAGTTTCTGACCTCTCGTAGCACTACGGAGCCGTTTTGTTTGTCCTGGAGTGTAAACATACCTTTTGTTTGTTCACAAGAAAACTCCACAGGGAACCTTTAAGGAAAAGCTTGTAACAGCTGTGAAACGTTTGCACTGAAACCAGAGGACATAAATGACACCTACACATGCACTGTATCTGCCTCATTAACAGTCTGTAGAGTAGAACTTTAACGATTTACCTCCTACTGAAGTTATAAAATGAACAACATCCAGCGTGAGTCGGGAGTGTCTGGCTGTTACTCTGGCTCTTTAATTTTTTTATTGTTCCCTCTGACTGTTGAGCCCGTAAACAGTTTTCTACTAATAAGTGGACAAGTCTGTTTACCCAGGAAGTCTTGATGATCATCAACATTTGCCCCACGGTCACACACAGATTACTTAATAATTACAGGCCACATAGAAGTTGTTTGTTTTAAATAAAACTACTGCTTCTAGATTTATTGAAACCTTTCTCTTCTTATCCTGAGTGCACTGGGAAACAAAGTCCTGCAAATGAGAAAAATGGTTTCGACCTTTACACGATAACTCTCTTCAGTCAGTCGTACACTTCTGTTCAGCACAGTCATGGTCACACTGAAGTCACTTGTCTTGGGAAAAACTGTGATTGACCATTTATCACAACATTTTACTTGTGTGGTAACTAAGGGGCTATTTTGATTCTCTGTCTGCTGAACTTTGCTTGCAGCCCTTCTGGGTGTTGGATTCCAGTTTAAAGGAACTTGTGAATGATTGTGACTGAGGTCTGAGTTGTGTCTTTCTGGCTCTCAGGGTCCTGTGGTCACTGACAACAGCAACTTCATCCTGGACTGGAAGTTTGAGCAGGCGCAGAACTGGAAAGAAGTCAACACCGCAATCAAGATGATTCCAGGTGAGGAGCTGACAGACGACGGCTCTTTGTTTATCACACACAACCTCAGAGAAATGGGAAGCAGTCGTGCAAGATGCTTGACTGGGACAAAACCAATAACCCTGGAGACGACTGTGGGAAACGTTGGTTGTGTTTTGGCTCTAAACTAAATTGTGGTCCAACAAAACAGTGTGTCTGTGTGTCCTCCTCAGGCGTGGTGGAGACGGGGCTCTTCGTCGGCATGGCTGAACGAGCCTACTTCGGGATGGATGATGGAAGCGTGCAGGTTCGAGATCCTCCGGTCAACTGAGGCGTTTGCCACAATCACTGTGTCTCGCCTCCTCCCGAACGACCTCACTTTTCCCGCAAGTGCCGTGTTCATAATTTCCACCCGGTCTCAGACTGTGTTTTGGACTCACCCGCACCTCCTGCACAACTAGATAAAACGGTAGCAGGGACGTTTTCATACATCTCCAAACCAGATACAAGTAAAGGATCGCTTGATTTTTCTCATCGTGCAGGCGGTGCTTCAGATTCTGCAAGTTTTAAAGTGCCTGATGAGTAAAATCAAGTGCATCTGATATGCTTAGTGTTTTTTTGTTTTATTTCAGTCTGTATTGTGGCTCAGTTTTTCTGCCTGGTCTCACTGGGAATGTGGCTCTTCCTGTAATAAGCGGGTTTGACTGAATGACTGCAGTGTTGTGTTTCTCAGCCAGTGAGGGGAATCACTGCAGTGCTGCAGAATGAAATTAAGGTGTGCCTTGAGATCATATTTTAAATCCTGTTAGAAGAAATGATGCTATTAAAGTAGCATTTAAAAAGCTCATGATCATACATAAAACTATTGTCATCTGCTAGGCTGCTGCAAACAAAAGTCCACTAGTCAAGACATTGTAAGCAGTCAGAAAGTTTATATGCCTTCAAGTCTTTTTGTTTAATTAGATCACAGAAGGGGGGGGGGTAATATGAACTGTATACTACTACATCAAGAAATTAATTTTCCCTAATTAATATGGTAATTTAAACAGCAAGAAGCTCCAAAAATTTAATGAGATAGCTGACAATTTAGGGGGTACCCTGTGGTGCAGGTACGAAGCTTCTGTTATTTGGCTATTGTGTTAAGAAGACATGTGACACACTAATAATACTACGTCGCCCACATACCGTACAGCACAGAGGTGGGCTGTAATCAGTATAATGTAGATGCTACTGACAAGTCAACACGTAGTCTGTCGTCCTCACAGTGGAAAAAAAACGTAGCTGTGACTGCTGTCACCTTGTGTGTCCTGCAGCAGCACAGTGATCTCAACCGTTCTGTCTCACGAGATTCCTTAGTCCCGGTTCTGAGAGCTGCCTTGAAAGTTTTGGATATAGATTTTAAAGTAGTTTATTTCCTTGGCTAGTGGGGTGTACAGTATGATATGGAAGTTGTAATGTTATTCTCCTTGGCTGTTGAATTTTTGCATGTAGCCATTGTTTTGCTATGGACCACCCTGTTCGATTGACAGCGTTTTGAGAAATATTTTGTGGTTTCCTCTCAGTTTCAACAGCGGTGCCTGTAGAGTTTCACTAGTTAGTGAGGAAGTTTAAAGTCCACTGCCTCTCGCTGTTTGACGAAAAAACAAACCACTGAATGTGTGCACTTTCATGCATGTACCTCCTTCCACTGTGTTCATTCTTGTACGTGCCTGTTAGTCATTTTCATTACGATGTCTTATTCCTTACACTGGTCACAGGAAGTCTTGTGCCATGAACCTAATGTTAAGTACAGCAATGAAAAGAACATTTTGAGGTAATGGTGACAGGCTGTAATGCTATAAAATGGTCACAGTTAATGGTGAACTGATGTAGCTTAAATCTGAACCGACAGCACAACAAGTACATTTTATGTGCCTTGGCACGCCAAAGCAATAGAACATCCTCTTTTATTCAGATGTAGCAAAATTAATTGATTATGTAGCTGTTCATATTGTTGGAACAAGCATCACGGCTGTTAAAAGCTGCATCATCACTTTCTTGGAAAGACATTTCAATATATAAAGGTATCAAAAATGCAGTAGTTAAAGACAAAAGATGAATTGATTTAAGTGTGTGCAGCTCTTTAAAAGAATATTTCTGAATGTTTCGTCTAAAACCGTTTAGTGCAGCTTTGAAGGTGTGTATACGATCTTACTGGGATTTTATTTCCAGACTACTACCACCCCCCTCTCCTCAAAACTTTATCAGAAGCTCGTCATTGCTCTTCTCAAAGATTCAGAGTTGTCTTTCTTCACACCGAGCACAAGTTACTTTACTGTCCAGAACAACCATCATTTGTTTGAAAATTGTGATAGTTTGTTCTTTTTCATTCACAATGCCTTACACTATGGTTTTATTTTTGTATGTTTATGATTTTTCATGTACAGCTCTGAGAGACTCAGGAGAATATCAAGTCTGAAAATTGTAATACAATCAAGCAAATGCAGTTGGCTGGTAAGTTTGTCTACAGGCCACTGTTCTTAGGTACAGGCAATCTGATTCCCTCGTGGTCTAATTCTGTCAGAAATACAACGGAAGTGGATGGATTATAGGATCTATCAGCATCAGTGGCATGTAGACAACATACAAGTTAACTGAACTCAGAATATGTGGCCCAGTTTGGGTTCGATACAAGTTGTACACCATGCTGGACGTTTTTGCTCCAGCATATCTTTTATTTGTTTCTTTACCAGTTGACTGTGATACTGATTTTGCTGTGAAAGTACTATTTTCTCTGTCGACCAATACAGGACCAACATGATAACAGTACGCCTCCTTGTTTCATTTCTGATGATTCTGTGAAAACTTCATGCTTGTCATTCTGTCAATCACTTGATGTGGTGGAACACAGATACTAGAGCAGAAACAAGTCAATTATTCAATTAGTTGATTTTCAGGAAATAAATTTACAACAATTTTGCAGCAAAAAAAGACAAACATTCAACTGTTCTAGCTCTGCAGATGTGAATATTTGCTTCTTTTGTTTGCTTCTACTATGATAGGAAACTGAATATCTTTTATATGTTATATTTTATATGTCAACTTGTGATTGTGAATCATTAGTTGCAGCCCTTGTGGACATCAGTAGAGGGAAGTAAGATTTTTGTTTTTTTTCATAATTTGAATGAACAAAGCCTGCATAACTACTAAGTACAGGATATTAAGTTTTTATGTCAAAGACACTGGGAAAATCCTTTACAACCAAAGGTGACAGGAAGAAATCCTTGGTGGTGCCCTTCTCCTTTAAGGCCACTCGGGGGCGCTAGAAATGCAAGCAGCCTGATCACAGTTCACAGTGACCTTACATACCGCCTAAAATCTGTATAAAACATATCCTACACGCACTGAGCAACTGTCTGTACCGCTGCAGCTCCTGTATGTGATGCGTGTAAAGTAACTGTCGTGCAATGTGCATTTAAAAAAACATAACTGAGGAACTTGAAAGCTTCGTGGCTGACATGCAGTTTTATATAACTTCAGGAAGTTTAGTTTTAGAAAATTAACAGCTTTCGGAGTCTGCCTCGGACATTTTGTCGATGTCTTGATTGTTTGTCCGAAAGTGAGAGAACATAACTCGTGATCAGGAACAGGAAATGCACCTATCGCTTACAATGAAGCCACGTTGATGGTTTCATATCGGACGTCTTGACAACTACTCATGACTGACAGCTGAAATATCCAATCAAGAGCTTAGGTTTAGTCAACGAGGGCACAAGTCGACCAATGGCGTTGCTGCCCATCGGCATTGCCTCTCCTATTGGTCGAACGACGACACATCCCACCAATCACACGCCCGCCACAGGAAACGCCATCGGGGACTTTTTTGCGTCACTCTTTGCTCCCGTTGTGTGCCAGCGCCCAGTGCGCATGCGTGCTTTTGACATACAGCGGATTAGCCAATGAGGTGCACTGTTTGGGGGGCGGGAGCGTTCTCGACCCGCCTCTTTGAGTGACAGGTATCTGGTGCAATCGCACTCTGCTTAGTGTGCGAGTGTGCGTGATTGACAGCAAACGGTCCAATGAGAAGCGGTTACATGCACTTTTAACGCATGTGGGGGTTTCACCGTCCAATCCTAGTGTAGAAACAAGGCGGGACTTAGCGTTACCAAGGCAAGAGTTGAGTGAAGTATAAAGGGAATAACATGGTGTCCCAGTGGCTGTTTATGTTTACTTAAAGAACAGATTTGAAAGGGCGTTTCGCAAGACACAACGGAGTTTTCTTTGTAGATACACTGTTTTTGTTTTTTTTTGCACTTTAAGTTTTTTATGTTAAGATTTACAAGGCCATTGGCATGTAAATCTCATATTTCACTAATGTGCCAGTCTTACAAATGGAAAGGGGGCTTCACTTTGGAAACGTGAGCATTTCCCTGGTGCTCCTGCTGTTGCTGAAAGCCCTCATCGGATTCGGGACCTCGCAAACTCAGGGCTCCGCCGTCGGGAGGGAGCCGCAGTCCGCCGCCCGGGGTTCAGGTTCGACCTCGGAGGACGATGGTGCCAGAGTGATGGAGCGGGGCTTGGGCAACGTGGGCGCCCCGGTCATCGTAGCTGACGTTACCGTGGAGGACGACGACAACGGCTCGACGGGGGAGGCCGACGAAACGCATGGAGAGAGTAACGGCAACGTCCAACCGACGAGGTAATCTCTACAACAAAAAAAAAAAAACAAAAAAATAAATCTAAAGTGCCAACGGACAGCTAAGCAACTCGAGTGCACCCATTATCGGACAGTTCGGTTTGACACCTCCGAAATGACAAATAAGCAAAATGAAAGCGAGACGACAACAAAGTCTTTGTATTTGATGGAAGTTGTCGAAACGTCGAGTTCACCGACAGTTTAGCCGCCTAACGTCCCGGTCTCGAGCTGTGGCCTCGCGCTGGGTGTCGCTGCGCTCGGAAGTTGTTGGAGCCGCGGCGGTTTGTCATGTTTCTGCTGCTGTTTCTGATGTTTCTGCTGCTGTTTCTGCTGTTTCTGTCGCCTCTCACACTCACAAACATCTTGTTTTTTAACGCCTGTTGTCCCCGCTCGTCCCCCCCCCTCCTCCACCGCAGTCAGGCTGTGCCCGCGAGCTGTCAGAGCACAACACAAGGAAAACAAACAAACACTCACTTCCGATAACGGGCGAAGAGTTTCGACTAAAGTTTGGATGGAAACAAGTAGACGAAGGAAAAAAAAAAAAGCAGGTGACTGGTGTATGCGGTTAACTGCAGCTAGTTGGTTGTTATTTGTGGTTACTAGTCACATTATGTTGATGCGGGTGAAAGTGTTAAGGCATGTCCGGGCTGAACGCGCTCCAGCTGATCGATCAGGAAGTTTGTGAGGGATGACGACGAGTCCAGGTCTGCAGGGCGGACACGATGCTCTGGCTGTTGGAAGTTGTTGCTGTGTTGAACAGAAGTATGATGGACTCTGCCTGCTTGGTTTCTCGTCAGATTCTCTCTCCTCATGCGGTGGTCAGGTTGCACCGTTGAGTTCATTTGCTTTCCATTTATGGTCACACTAAAAATCCCAAGTAAACAAAAGGGAACATTTCCTATTAATCACTTGACAACAGAGCCTGTCATGATCCACCGCTCACCTCCTCCTGTCAGCGGATAGGCGGATTCTTGGCTGAGAAAAGTAAAGTGTTTATTTCATTAACCAGTTAATTGGGGATTTGGCACAAGAAGGAAGTGATCATGTGTGTCCTCATTTAAAGCTGTGAGAAAGGATAAGAGATTTTACACACCGTCTAAAGTGTGTTTGCCTTCACGTGGAGATGCTGCAGATGAGTGCTGGGATCTGTCGTTATTTAACAAAAAAAAAAAAAAAGAAGTTGCTAAGTGGGGTAGTTACATAAGCTGAAAGCAGTTGTTAAACGAAAAGCAAATATTTGGCAGGCGCTCTACTCATGTACCGAGAACACAGATCAAACATGACAGTAGCATGTGTTTATTTCACGACAGACTACCATGCAAAGGCATGTCAGTTGGCTGAAAAAATCCCCAGGATCCTGCCAGCCAAAAGTTTATGGCTTCACACAGTCCACAGGTTTACTGAACCCTGGTAGACCTGCTGCTGCTGCCCAAAGTGAGATGCAGTTCTTGGCGCAGTGGGTAGGGCATTGATTTTGTCTTCCTTGGTAAACAGTAGGTTTGACGCCCACCTTAGATGTTCGGTGCAGTGTGTTCTTCATGATATTCCTTTTTTTTTTTTTTTTTTTTTCATGCCATGTTATTCTTTTTTGTGACCATTTAAATATACTTTTGACTGTGATACAGCTTCAAAAATCATTCTTATTTCAGTACCTTTTCTTTGTTGAAGCATATCAGATCCTTCACTAAATTATTCTCTGTGTAGTGTTATAAATGTGCTGCCTGCTTTTCAAGAGAAAGTTGGATCGAAGTCTGTCAGAAAAATGAAAACATTGTCAGAGTCAAACCGTTTGAAGGCTTTTAGTGCTGTTTCTTACTCCGATACTAAAACTTGCTGCTACTGTATCTACTTGGTGATAAAAATGCAGCATGTTTCCCATTTTCCGCCAACCTTTTTAATCGTCAGGCTCAGTTAAAAGCTTTCTGACAATCCCCCAAAGCATCAGCTGTTCGTTCTTGTTATTTGGGATGCCATGCAAACCCAGCTTTGTCACAACAGGGAGCTACTGAGCTCACTGTGCAGTCAGCCCCATGAAGCTCAAGTCAAGAGAAATAGGTGCGATTAGTTGTTCTATATGTTATTATGAAGAAAAAAGAAAAAAAAAGATGTTCTCAAAAGGTGTTTACAAGAATAAAATCTGTGTGTGCGCGACTGTTTACACCCAGTGCACCACCAAGGATACAAACTTATCAGGATAAAAGTGACAGCGGCATAACTCTGCTGTAAGGGCAACACATGGCGGAGGACTTCAAGGAGGATCCTGTCGTCTGCAGTACAGTATCAATAGGAAATCGAAAGTAATTAGCAGAGCAGTTTGCTCTTATAGAAGCGGGCTATTCCCCTGCCAGGCACCTCAGCTGCTGCAGGAAAACTCCTGAGTGTCATCCCGCTGCCGGTCACACCCTGGCACTGCTCACTTTCTCTGCCTGCGTCTATTACTGTATGGTATATATCTACCTGTGTCTGCCACAGTCTGTTGGTTTCTGCAGCGTTTTCCCCCTTACTTTCTCACTTTGTCACAGTCTGTATCTCCAGCTCTCTCATTATCTTTTCCCATATTCACAGTTTGTCTGCCTCCGCGTTGAGTAATCTTATATCAACCTCTTTTTGGGTAATATGTTGTCCGTAGTATTATAAGTTTAATGTATTCCTTTCTCTATCTGTTTTGGTTTATTACATTTAAAATATGCTAGAAATATTGTGTAAATATTGAGCTAACAAAAGGTAATTTTTGTACTTGTCTAATTGTGTAATTACCTAAACAAAAACATTGATTTAAGCTTTATTTGTTCCAGTTTTCAAAATGCTGCCACAGCACAATAACAAATGGTAACATTGATATTATTAAGTCAATATAATGAAGAAATAATAGCAGCTTGTGAGGCAGACACAACAAGAATGAACAGGTGAATTATTCATTAAAAAGCCTGTCTGTAAAACAACAACAGATACGTAGAACATGACAGATTTAGCTGAAATAATGACGTTTTTCTCTATTTCTAGTGTCAGAACACAGTAATACCTCGGATCACACCCTGTCTGTACGTCTTTGTTGAAGTCTGTCTCTCCCTTGCATTTATTCTCTTTGTCTCTCGTATTTACTGTCTCTCTCTCTTTCATCTTAAACTTGCTCCTTCCCCGGTGCTCGACCTTACCTGCCCACACACACCGTGTTTTTTAATGTCACCCCTTGAGTATATACACTACTCCATGCTCTGTTTACACCCATCTGTCATGAGAATTGTCGATGAACTTTAGAAATGTCACAAGAAATAAAACATGATTTTAGGTGTGTTTCCCTTCAAATGGGCCAATTTAAACAAAAAAGACTTCATAAATGTCAGAAAAAACAACGTGCAACGGAAGGAAAAATGTCTTTCAAGAATCATTTTGAGCAATTTGTTGTTTGTAAGTATCACTTTAGCAGTCTATCCTGCATAAGGCAGTGCTGTAAATGAAAAACATGTAATGGTTTGTGTTGATAACAGAGCTTTTAAACATCCAAGGTAACAACCGTGAACTTAGACTTTAAAATAGGAAGAATAGAGAAAAAACGCAACCATAACTAAGTGTGAGACTGTGAAATTGAACACTTTGGCGTTAATTAGGTCAGCCTTTTGAAAACATATCGCCACTTCCTTCTGTAACCTTTCAAGGCTTTACCTGCGGCTGCTGCTGTTTTCCAAGTCAAACAGAGCAGGTCTTGTGATAATAAGCGCCACCCTGTGACATTAATAATGCTAACACCCCCTTGATCATATTGGCTAGAGCAACAACTTTACAGACATGTGAATAAAGTCAATATCAAAAAAAGAATGACCTTGTTCTTGACACACAATTTAAACCAATGAACCACTTATTCCACTTGAGAAAGATCCTGGTAACTTTAGTGCTTTGTTGACAATCTCATAACTCTCACAGCCTGGATCTCTTTGTGTTTTAAAGAGAATGGACCTCCAGTAAAGCCCTTTTTATATTTTCTTCCAAATTAGATTTTGGAGTGGAGCACTTCAAACACTGATTTTTGAAAACATTTCATGCAGACAGCTTGAAAAACAGTCTACGCTCAGATGTCAACATTTTTAAGTTTCTGTCAGTTGCAGTTGTTTTCTTTTTATTCCCGTTCCCTCCTACGCCACTGTATCCTGTAATCTATAAATATTCTAGATGTTCGCTTTGATCCGGCCTTCAGCTCGTGATGAGAGCTGCTGTTGTGTCAGTTGATGGCTGTCACCTCACCTTTAACGCTCCCATCTATACCTTACAAACTCTTCTCTGGAGACTCGGTGTTTACATCTGTCTCAGCGTATGTATAGGTGTGTGTGTGTGCATATATGTTTGAAGGCTTTTGTGTGTGTGTGTGTGTGTGTGTGTGTGTGTGTGTGTAAATCATGCATGTGACGCTGCTGCCAGGTTTGATGTCTCCGCCAGTGTGCCCTCCGTCGGGGGCCTCCAGCACCTAAGGGAGCACTTGGAGGTGAGAGGAGAGAGGACAGCAGCTTTGTTTGAACCTGCTACCCCCAACCCCCCACCCTCTGTACCCCCCCGCCCCCCCACAACCCCCTCAGGGCCCTGTAGCGGCAACAGCTCTTCTGGGCCGCCGTGCTTGCCGGCTGGCTCCCACCAGCCTACTGCTTAGCAACAGCCAATCGGCCAAGCCAGGCGACTTGTCGGCCAATTGCGTCGGAGAGACGGGCTAGTGCTCAGAATTTGAGTTGGCCGCATGGGTCTGGCTATAGTTAGGTAAAGGAGGAGGAGGAGGAGACTTTTTTTTTTCTTCTTTTGGGAGGGGAGAGTTCATTTCCTTGTTGTTTTTTTTTTTCCCTCTTACTTTGTTTCAGTAGTCCGCTCTCTGTAACCAGGGAGATGTTGTGGGTTTTATTAATAGAAACTGTCCCCAAAATAACAGGTCAAGTTGAAGACGATTGAACTCCCTCTGGGAGGTTTTAATTGAGCACTTTAAACTCAGTTCTGGAAACTCAGTGCAGCGGTTGTTTTACATTGGAGAGGTCTGAATGTATAACTCCACCTGCTGAACTCTGTGTCACTTCAAACAAGCTTATATAATCTCTTTTAACCTCTTTTATCCTCATTGTCTATTCCTTATGTAACCATGTTTTTATTCGTGAATTGTGCTATTTTTTTTTTTTTTTTGTTGAACAATTTCATATATTATTGTTTAGTGTGCAGATGTTGGCAAAAAATTGACCTAGCAGTTGCTGATGTTGAGGTGTGATCTTTAGTGTCTTTCCTGACTCTCTGCACTTGATGAACACTGTGTTGGTTATTGAAGAGCTCGGGACTCATTTGACAAGGTGTTTGCAGGTTGTTTCGTAACCATGTGTTGTGACAGAAATAGTAACCAGTTCTTCATAAATGTGATTGCTAAACAATACTGGCTTTGAATATGATTATCAAGAGGAGTGAATTTATTAGGTCAGTGGCTATTTTGGTAAGTCGGCAAGACCCATTCTGCAGCACTGCAGCATGGGTGGGGCAGAGGCAAAAAGGTGGGATACTCTGAGAGAGGCAGGAAGGGAGGGAGTGGAGGATGAAAACAAGGAGTTAGCTGGTAGTTAGTAGGACCATGCTGTCTTGTTTTCAGTCTGGATGGCTCCTCACTGCTTAGCAACAACGAATCAGATCCTCGGATCAGAGCTGCAGCCCAGCCAATCAGGCGGCAGGAGCGTCGCGCCATAGAGTTTGGATTTTACCACGTGTGAGACGATATGGGTTGGAGAGGGGAGCGCACTTATGCAGGAGGAGAGAGAGACTGATGGCAACGCTTTTAAATGGTGTGTGTGTGTGTGTGTTTTTTGTGCTAGTACTAGAAGTTTTCTTTTAAAACCACACCCTTTGCTCGCTGCAGCGGTGGTCTGCTGCAGTGACCCTGATGGATGTGAGGTCGATTTTATATAGCAGAGTTCACATTGCAGGTCTGTCACTCAAGTCCTCATCAATTAGGCTTTAGCTGCTGTGACAAAGACATGAAACAATTATCAATTTAACAGGTTACATAAACTTTCAAGTCACATTAAGCTGTGTTTAAGTGCTGCTGTTATGTCATCTGCGATTGTTAATGTCTCTTTAGGCTTAGTGGCACATTACTGCCAGGTCAGTCACCTTTGTGACTGTCGTGATGGAGTTAGACTTTCAATCTAGTCTTATTGTTAGTGTTCATTTATATAAGCAATGTTAGGCACATTGGAGCATATTCATGTTTGCCAAAGAAAAGTACTTGGTTCTGGTTCATGCTGTGTTGTGCTAACTGCCTGCAGGTCCTTAAACCTTAAAATATCTTGCATTGAATTATGGGATTACCACAATTGAAAGACTTCACAGGCTCTGAAAGATTTTAAAACATGCTAAGATTGGTATTAGCCTTAAAGGCTTCAAGTATTGGTTTTCACTGTAACCACCAGGTAACGATTACTGGTATTTCTTCTCTTTTTACATATTTGAGATACAACCGGACTTCAGGCTAAATCTGATTCTGAATAAATAATCTCAAATTAAATGTTTAAGACCTTCCCCTCTTTGGCTCATTTCCATGGCATTATCTGTCAGAATGTGCACAGTGTAAAGGAATGCACTCGACTCTTTTTCCCTCTCCTGATGGTGCAGCTGTTGGTGCTGGGTGTGGCCGGCTCAGATCTGCATCCATAACTTTCTCCCCACGTGCTCCCCATGCTCTCGTATTTTTGTTCTGCCTCTTGGTGGCTGCACGGCAGGCCGTGTGGCAGCTGCGCGGCAGCAGAACTCCACACTCCAGCGTGCATTCAGGCTGCTCGCTGTTGCATGGTTACAGGCAGTTCTGCCCCGCCATTTGCTGAGAGTCTGCAGAGCTTCCCGCACATTGGCTAAGCGAGGAGAAAAACACTGCTTCCATTGGCTGCCGGGAAGTGTCAGGCTGTTGCGATTGGTCCGGCTCGACGGCTCCCGCTCCTTGGAGACTCGGCCTGTGTAAACATCCTGGTTGTTTCTTTCAATGGAGTGTGTTTACCAGCAGCTCGGTTTTGCCGGTGTGCGCAGACTGAGGCTGAGTGTCTCTGAGGAGCAGAGAGTCTGGTGAGAGTGAGGCTAATTGGCTCCCTGCTCCGCCATACGCTTTGTGATTGAAGAAGCACTCTGCACTATTATGACACTTTTGACAGCATTACAGGCGAGGACTCTAACAACCCTCAGTCTGTTGGCAGCCTCACTCCTCTCCCTCTTTCTCCTTCTTCATTCTCTATTCCAACGTCTTCTTCAGCGTCTCCGCCGCCTGCATCTGTCACTTCGGCAGCAGCAGCCCCACAGGCTGCATGTTATCCCTTTGGTGACGAGCAGAGCAGCGGTGTCTCGGGGCTCAGACATGGAAAATAAATTGCCCCGAGTTCTAAATGATACAGTAGGGCTGTTTGTTTTGTTTGACTTGTTTTTATTGTTCGGTTTAGTACTATTTTTGTAGCCTACTCCTCCGCTGCTCGTTTTCTCCATTACCATCTCGACACCTAAATTGTTAAGTGTAGAGTTAAGTGCCCCCCCCCCCATCACAACCCCCTCTCTACTACTCCTTATCCTTTATCTGGAGTACAAAGAGTCCACAATCCTTTGATCTCCCTCTCAGAATGAAATTCTTCTATCTCTTGCTCAGCCTCTTTCTATCTCTGAAGTTGAACTCGATGCTCTCAGTGACTTCGTCCTCCCTTCTACATTCACAGCATGACTTGGAGGGGGCGGGGCCGGCCGAGCGAAGGCCGCCAAAGCTTCCACCCTCTCAGAGAGCCGACTGCTTAGCAACAACCAATCAGCCTAATATTTTTGGCAGGGCCCCGCAGCCAATCGACAGGGTGAGAGCGGGCTTTAGTGCCGTGTTTTTATTGGTGGCTGAATGGAAAAACAATGTTTTTCTTAGTACTCTACACTTCAGTGCTAGTGGTGAGGCTGATGATGCTAGGAGCAGATTTGGGGAGATAATCTTGGCTTTGATGGGGCTGAAAGACACATGGCTCATTACTGTTATGTGATCCTATTTGCATATCTCAGCTTCAGTTGAGCTGAATAAACTAGCTGGTCCAGAGCAGCAGTTTTAACTCTGTGAATGTGTCAGAGACTACAGTGAAACATAAGAGAAACCTTCCTAAAATTGATTTGCACCCTCTGAAACAATCAATTTCTTAGTTGTCCTAAGGCTTAAACATCCTTGTACATGCTCCTTCCCCTTCATGACTGAAGAGTGTTCGATAGTTGAAATCAATAAAGGATTATAGCTAGTAAATAGCAATTCACCTGCTCAGTTTAAATGATGGATAGTGCAGGTGATGCCAATATTAAATACAACAACTGTCACAGTGCACGATGATGACGAGTTAACTTATTCTGTATTCAGAATCAGCTTTTTTTCCAGTCTGAGCTGGGAAAGTGAAGCAGTGTAACACTGTCTCTTCCCTCTGCAACTGCTGTCTAGTTGCCCTCGAGGGAGGCAGTTAAAACCCCACATGCCCCAGTGGCCAACAGAGGCAAGCTGGTTGGGTCCCAGCTGTGTGGATGTGAAGCAGTGGGTGCTCAGAGACAGCATGTGTGCTCAGTCGATCCTCGCTGGTTAAATAAAGCTAAAAGCCCTGTTGACAGCATCTCCTCTAGACAGATACAAATCAATAGTCAGGAGGTGGCCCCTGCCAGAGCTCAGGACATGATTGACAAGCAATGCGGCAGAACCCTTAAGAGTTAGGCAAAGGGTGGGGCTCGACGTCTCGATTAATTCAAGTCAGTCGGACTGTTTTTAGCCTGGAGTTAGTAGACGAAAGAGAGAAGAACTGTTAACAAATATTGCTGTGTGGGCACATAAAGAGGAGTAAAACTCATTTGGAGAATTTGTACTTTACTACTGATGGAGAAAAACCCTTCACCAATTAAACTTTTTGGTAGCGTAAAAAAATCCTTTTCTCCGAGGTAGAGTGCACTACTGTGCTGCGAGAAATCCTTAGCCCATACATCATCTAAGGGAAAACACTTTCACCCCCTGCATCTTATTTTCCCCGTGCATCTTATTTTTAGCTCCTCACTGTGTCTCTGCCAACAATTCCTCCGAATGAAGTATGTGGAAAATACGTCCACTATATTTTGCAGTAACGGTATTCAGTATTTAAATATTTTTTTGTGTCTTCTCTTAGTGTCCTGAAAATCAAATTTTGAGGAATTAATGTAATTTTTGCCATTGATAACCAGACATCTTTCATTATATCCTACAGGCTTAAAATGGAGTTTCATCTGTGTTGCGCTTAAACTCCCAAAGATCTGTGAAGGTGAAATTATACAAGTCTGAAGGGTTTGGTTGTTTTCTTAACAGAACTAATATTGTATCTCTCTGAGCTGTCATCGTGGGCAGTCAAGCCAATATTTGTGAACACTAATTTTCTGCCAATGTTGGCGAGCTCAGAAGAAAGCCAAGACTAATCAGTAATGTCACTGATCAAATCCACCGACTATAAATAAAAGACGGTCTTTTCTCGACACATAAAACATTTATTTGAGGCTTTACATGTAAATGAGCCTAATTTTATGGCAGTAATAACAGTTTTAAGCCTGAGAAAAGTAACCATGTCAAATCCCCCTGTGTACTCTTAACAGTCACGGTTACCATCTGTTTCAGAGCATCATCAGCGAGCTCTTCCTATACCTGAGGTGCAACAAGCTCTTATGTCTTTACTGAAAAAAAGGGGATAACAATGATGTCCACTGTATTTTCAGTGCTCGTAGAAAGGAAATCAAGCTGATCTGCCTGCGAGCTTTGTTTCTTTGTGTTGATTTTGAGAATAATCTTAAATTCAGTCCCAGGTGTTCTTACTCTGTGGGACTACATCAGTTACTCTGATGGAAGTGATATTAAAGATGGTAAGAAAATAGTCTGATGTGCCATGAGTAATTGAGCATAGTTTATTAATTTAGTTCAGCCATCCATTTTTTACAAAGTTCATTCACCTCCAGCTCTTACAGCAGAGTTTACAGTCCCTGTAGGCCCCGTTTCTTCATCCACCATTTCAGCCATATTTGATATTTTCACGTGGTTTGCCTTTAATGTGCAAATTGCGACATAAATGAACAATGTGCCTTTTTGATGGATTCCTGTTTTGGTTCATTAACAGTTGAGAATTCATGGCCTCAGACAACCATGTTGTATTTTAAATAAGTCCCTATGTCTGGGACGTCTGGTCAGGTTTTAATGATCCTCATGTGCAGTCGCGTCGTTCATAAACATGCCACCCAAACTAGCTGACAGGATGGGGTTTGTCATGGCACAGGTGTGCTGTTGGCTGCAGTTGAAGGTCACCCTGATTGCTAAACAAGGGGAAGGACTACTGAGGGGAAGACAACATCTGCACCGCCACTGAACACTTCTTCACCCTTTAACGCTATCTTCCCAGTGGGGGTTTGAGTTTAATGCCATCACAGGCAAAACACTAATGAAAACACTGATGTCATTTTTTTATATGTAAAAAAACAGCTTGCAGAGACACACTTCTGTCTAGTGCAAGGCAGTCCTGTTAACATTGGTGCCCAGGGCTGAAAAGTGTAGTGTAGCCTTGCCCGTATGTATAGCTGCTGTATAAGTGTCTGCAAATCCTTATTGGACAGTGTGTTAAAGTCCTTATGTTCTGTCCACAGGTCTCTCGTGATCATCAGTACCCTGGATGGGAGGATCTCGGCTCTGGATCCTCACAACCAGGGCAGGAAGCAGTGGGACCTAGATGTCGGCTCAGGGTGCCTGGTGTCCTCCAGCCTCAGCAAACCTGAGGTAGACCAACATATGTGATTAAGCTGATTAAGATCTGCCAGTAGATGGAAAAAGTCAATTTCCACAGTCTTGACATGTCAGTGTGAGGTTAAGGATGCAGCCTCAAAACAAACACTGTCCCCCCCGGCTTTTGAACTCGGTGCACTTTGAACAGTCAACCAAGGGTTGCTGTTGCTTACATTCTTTTCATGTACACACATACACAATACACACCCGACATACTGTACACCCCCACATGAATCTGAGAGTAGCGGTTCTGCCTGGAGGATTAGCCTCTTTGTTGACTGTACTGGTTTACACATACAAGCACAGCAAGACCATCGTCTGTACATGTATACAGAAGCTTAAACCGCCCACACCGACATGCTGAAAGTGAAGTGTAGCCCAGAGCAAGACCAGAGCGCTGCTCTCCAAGATACATATTAGAGACATGCTCATGGTTTACTTTGATGTGGACTCGCTCTCTGTCTGTGAGAGTTTCGCCTCAGGGAAAAAGCCTCTGATACTAACAACAAGGGTCTGGGTGGCTGCTGAGATCAGTTTAATGTCTTCTGGTGCTGGTGAGGCGTGTTTGGGTGTAATGAACTCTCTAGCTCCGCCATATAACTACATTTCTGCTTTATTAGTCTGCTATAGCAATGAAAACAAGCAACCTAGAACCAGTTCATGAAGTTCACCTTTTGACATGTGGGGTTCATAGGTTGTGATTTATCTTTGGTTTTTCCATAGAAGCAGATTGATTGATTTGCGTCAGTTGGTGGTGGGTAACACGGATAAAAAGCCAAACCAGGCTGTTCAATTGACAAGTCACCCTTGGGAAATGCAAATTAATTAATGCAAAGAGCAATGAGTGCTTAGCTGAAAAGATAAAAATGTGTTTGGAATGAAAGCACAAAATAAACTGCTTCAGCTGATCTTCAACCATCTCAAGAATCTCATTCAAGTGCTAAAGAGCCTCCCATATTAAAGGGTGAAGTGGTTCTCAAGTATGTGGTTCTCAAGTATATGATTCAGCCTGGAAAGTCTGAAACCTGAAAAGTTCACTGATTAGCAAACCTGCCATTAGAAGCATGGAACTAATTACTGAATTCAGCTACTGCAGTGTTGGTATGGAATACAAAAAAAATTAAAAAAACTTTTAACTTGTGCTTCTTGATGGCACATGGTTGAGAACTGCTGTGTTTGAGATTTAGAAAATCAGAATTCATCAACCTTTTTATATTATCTGGGGTCCTCAGAGGTTATCATGTGGAGAATGCCTCAAGGTTTCTCGACGTGCTTAAAGTTTATACAGTAGAGACCATGTGAGTGCAGTATAGCTTCTCCACTAAAAGCATCAGAATGTAAATTTGACCTTGAATATATAATATGTTGCACCCCGCCATACTGAATTACAAGATACCACACTTGTTATATGGGAACTGCAGTTTTGGTGATTTTCATGCCTTCAGTTGAAGGATAACATGATTCTCTATGGTCTGATGAAAGTCTTCAACTTAGTTATAAATCACTTAAAAACTTGAAAAAACATGTTGTTAAGCCAAAAACTAGGCGTTTTTTCTTAGTTCACAGAAAATGGACTTCTCAGAGATTTCACACTTCAGTAAAAACAAAGATACTTTTTTGGACAACGAGTCAATTAAAAGTGAAAGTTATCCATTATATATATATATATAATACTGAATGTAAAATATTTAAGCATTAATATCAAATGCTTCACTGTACTGTATAAAAAGTAATACAATTTTGTATTTAATCCAAAACAAAGCAATTTGTTCAGAAATATTTTCTCTCTGTAATTGTAGAGGTTAAATTTACAGAAGCCAGTGTCAGAGAGAAGCTTAGTTAAAATGCAATTAGTTTATTATTAATTATTTATTATTTAAAATGATGGTAAAGCAGTTATTGCTTACAAATCTAATCCTTTTTTAGTTTATTTTGTAGCAAGTAATAAATAAGTTTTCTCTAGAAAATGTAACTAGTAAAAGTATCCAAATGTAATGAAGTAGAAGTGTAGTAATCAAAGTAAAAGTAGTAAAGCACGTTAAGAAAGTATTCCTGTGTCCCTACTTCTCACAGCTGCTTCAGTCTCTCTGAGGACATTGCATTGTTTTCCTTGCCTTTACATCTGTGCTCGGCGTCTGAGACTTGAAGTCATGAAATTCATCGACAGACACACATGCAACATCCTCCTGTCATCCTCCAGTGTGCTCATGTTGAGACAGATGATGCTGACTGTGTGTGTGTGTGTGTGAGAGAGTGTGTGCGTTGGACTCCCTCTTTTGTGTGTTTTCACCTGTTTGCTTTCATTTGGCTGACAGAGCGGAACGAGGAGAGATGCCTGTCAGCTCTGAACCCGGTGACTCGCTGTGACGTCATGTGTTAGGAGTGTGTGCTTGTATGTGTGTTTTTTATGCTCATGTACTTTATGTAAGTTTAAATCTAGCCTTGCCCTCTTTGCCCTTAGTAACCTGGGATGCCTTTCTGCTGTCTGTGTCTGTGTGTGTGTGTGTGTGTGTGTTGGTGGAGTGGGGGGTGCTGCCACTAGCTCTTACCACCCCCACCACCGCCACCCGCCCCAAACGCCTCCTGAGCGCTTAGCAACGGTTTCATTGGTGCTTGCCGGGTCCCTGAGACACCAGTCTGCTCGGTGATTAGAGGCTAGGGGGGGTCTGCTGCCGTGCCATTGGCTGGCCTCGGCTCGCCAGGGAGGAAACAGCCAGTCACCTGCTGCATCCTGCGGAGTGTGTGTATATGTGTGTCTTTTTTTTTTTTTTGTGAAATGAGGGACAGCAGAACCACAAACAGCATTGTCTGCAGAAAAAGAAGCCATCACTTCAAAAAGCCAGGAGTCGCTCTGGGGGTTTTGAGGTGGGGGGGGTTACATGGAGTCAGTGCCAACACGGAGTGAGTCATGCTGGGGGGGGTTGTGGGGGTTAAAGGGGTGAAGAAGAGGGGGAGGTTGGGTGATCAGGGAGGTGAGGTAATGCCTCAGACCAGAGATGATGTCATCACAGAATAGACAATACACACATACACACACTCTCATGCCTCCGTCGGCATGCGGCGTGAATGAATGAATGAACGATGAGAGAATTTGATTGATCGCTACACAATGACCAACAATTGATCACCTAGCTGTGGCTAATGTGACAAGCAATAATTCTTGCAGCTTGGCGAAGGAAATGAAAAAGGCCAGACGGGCGATATTTCTGGCAGAAAGTCGATGTGTCTTCCGGCTGCTCCGACTGTCTTATGATTGTTTTTTTTTGTGTGTGTGTGTGTGTGTGTGTGTGTGTGTGTGTGTGTGTTTTGTTTTGTTCTGCTCAAACCGCCGGCATTGCTTGGTCTCACGCTGTCTGCCGCCTTTTAAGTGGAGCAGTAGCCTTGTGGGCCAACAGTGGCACATTAGCGGCGGGTGAGAGCTGACACTGTTTGACAGGATCGCTGGAGCATCGGCAGCAGCGCAGACACACAAACACTCACACACCTCACGCCCCCTGAGCCTACACCCCCACCCCCACATTTCCCAAGGTGAAATACCACGATTAGTAATGTCAAAAAATCAATTGCTCCATCTCATTTGGATGTCTCCACGAAAAAATAATGTATAGACTATTTTAAAAACACTAATACAGATATAGAAATAGAGATGAATAATAATCATATTAGTGTAGTGCACATGTAGTATTACTGCTACAAAGTGCAAAAACTAATATGTTAAACTACAGTGTGACCTTACACAGTGAAGACATGCTCCCCGCAGCCAACAGATGGATATCTCAAAATAACTGAATGGCTCTGGTCTCAGAGTGATGGTGGGTATTATTGTAAGAAAAAGGCACATCCACACATTCAAAAAAGACAGCAGGGGGAGGGGGGGTAAGACTTGAATGAGCCTGAGTTATAGCTCTTCAAATATTAATAGGAATAGTTAATTCAAAGCAAAAGAAGTCAGTGTGCTGAGAAGGCATTTTCTTTTTAATCGTTTAGAATAATTATTTAAGTGATATGCTCTTTTGAATATTTAATTTTTATTATTCTCCAAAAGTTAATAACACAAAATGTAAGCCCTTTTCTGTTTTTGTAAAAAAACACAAGACCCTTTTAAAAACAACATAAAACAAAAACCATGTCATTAAAACAGACCAAACAAAGACAGAGTGGGGGTGGGACATTGATCATAATTTAATACACAGTTCATCAAAGGCTACCTTTTTAATTTGCTTTGATGGGGGTTTTTCATATAATCAAGAAAGGGCTCCCCTATCTTTCCATATCTTGTACAAATTCATCCTTTTCTTCAAACCTTGTTTCTTTCTCGAATGCTACGCAACAATTTTTTTGGAATAACCTTATTCCGAACAGGCAGAGCAACAGATTTCCATTTTAATGGAATACATGCATAGCAATAGCTAGCTGGATTTCTGTAAGCTTCATGGCTTTAGTACCGGTACTCTTAAGATTTAAAATGTGTAAATGTACTCAACAGACATATCAGGGTCTAGTGGAAAGTAATAACATCAAAGTCATAAAAATTGTGACACTGCAAGGTTGATTGTTGAGTGTTTCCTCATCTTCATCCCACTTGCAACAAAGAAGTTGAGCATTAGATCTATATTCAAGCCGTGTGGATAGGACAACATAGCCTGGGAACCCGACGAATCAGCAAGATCATGTTTGGGTTTTCTCAAAAAGTTTTCACAAATTTCTCCAGAACGTGTATCTTGCAAGCCAGTCACAGCTGTTTATCTACCATGAGGCGGGTTTAATACGATGACTGAAAGAGGAGTGCTGTTGAGGCATCTTCGCAACGTTCCATGGCCGGCTATAGTGTCAGTATGAAACGGACTGGATGGTACATTTTCTAAAAAGAAGAAAAAAAAACTGCACTTCAACATTTTGTTGATAAGAAATATGTTTATAAATAAAAGTTTATATTTTTAGAAAGAGGTGACATATTAGGGAACTTCCACTGGCCATAAAAGTCATCTCTTGTTATTAATTTAACACACATCCCTGCCAGATTTTAAAGAGGCACGCTTGCATTTCTATACATCTGCTGCAAAACTTTTTGTTGTATAGTAACCTCACATTTCTCATTTTTCGAGAGCCATTATCCGATGGAAGTAAGATGGTATTGGCATCGTCATCAGGGCAGGAGTGGCCTGGAGTTATTTCTTTATTTATTTACAAGGAGAACACCATGAAAAAAGTTTTTACATATCATGACAGTGCTTATGGATAAATGCTATGTAAATAATGCAAACTCTTATGTAACTTTCCACAACTTCTGTTTGATTGTCTCAGTCTGGGAGGACTTGTAGGGCAACATGGTACAGTAGATCAGTCTCTGCAGAAATCAGTGGAATGGAACAATGAGTGTATGTATGTCATGGAGGAGATGGACGAGACCGAGGGAAGAGATCCAGGGTAACTGGTGTTAACGCGCCGGGCCGGATCAGAGACACGGATTAAGCATCAGGAGCAGGATGAGTCATCCACAGAAGTTCCCCTCCACTGTAAACCTCTTTGCACACCCTCAGCCATACCGGCATGGTGTGATGTGATGGTCATATCGTTAACCCCTCCTCCTTTCACTTGCTAAATTTATCCTCATCTTGCCTCCAAACCATCCCCCTCCCTCTAGAAGATGACATCACCTCTGCTCCCGGCTCTGCTCTCTAGTAAATCATTCTGCCACACATTTCTCCCCCATGGCATTTTTTAATCCACCACAAAGCTACCAACCTGACTTTTCTTGGAGTGATAGGATCTCTAAAACAAGGGGATTGACAGCAATCGATCAGCAGCACCCGATGTGTCCTTCCCTTTTGGAAGTGTCTGTTAACAAGACAAGGAATCACTAATTGGTCCCAAACTGCTGTTATGTCACTGAACAGTTTGTTGGAAAGCGTGAGTCACAACTTGGACTTCCAAATAAACAGATTTTTGATGATCGTTTTTGAATAATAATGACCGAAGTGCCAAAGAAAACAGTTGTCCATCCACCCCTTGACGAGATAAAGCTGTGGAGGTTAAATCAGGATTAGGCTCAGGTTTTTGCAATGATGTCATCCTTGCTGCCCCCCTACAGTGAGCACCTAATAGCGCACACACAGGGACACACACACATTACCCATGGTTGCACACTTTTATAAAGATCCAGGTTAATTACCTAGGCTCTTAGTTGTGTAATGGTCCCAAGCCTGTGGATTGAGTCCAAAGTGTGCGGGGGCTCAAGCTGCTGCTGTGTGGGCGGATGTGTGTCGACCAGTGTTGTCTGTGTGGGCAAGTGTTTTTGAACAATTGTCTGTCTGAGCTGAAAACGACTTTTCAAGTTTGATATGTGTTAAAAGCTATTGCATCCGACAGAAGTAACACAATTCTGAATCATTTCTTTTGCTTAGTGACACTGGAGCATCATAATGATATAATGTAGTTTCTGCAATAACTGAGACGAAAAACCAAAAATAATCTTGGATAAGAACTTATCTTGATTTTCTACTGAATGAAAAATGACCCAATTTCTACCCTTTCTTCTGTATGTGCTTTTCCAGCCCAGTAACATCAACTTGTTTTCTGACACGTCCACAATTGACACTTCAACACTCAAATCAATCACCAATTGTAAAACCAACCTGTTTGTCCTTGCAGGTGTTTGGCAATAAGATGGTCATCCCTTCACTGGACGGTGCCTTGTTCCAGTGGAACCGGGACCGGGAGAGCATGGAGGCAGTGCCTTTCAGTGTGGAGTCTTTGCTGGAGTCGTCCTACCGAATCGGAGAGGACACTGTCCTGGTCGGGGGCAAATCCCTTACTACTTATGGCCTGGGGGCCTACAGTGGCAAGGTCAGTGAAATCACTTCAATAAAAGCTTTTAGTATGTTAATACATTTCATAGAATTAAATTACATTTTCCTCTCTTTACCTTGATAGTGAGATTAAAACACAGTAGAATTACCCTCTTTGTAATTTCCCCTCCTGTTGTTTGCCTCAGCTTCGGTACATCTGCTCTGCGGTGGGCTGCAGTCGCTGGGGGGATGACGAGATGGAGACCGAAGACGTGCTCCTCCTGCAGAGGACTCAGAAAACTGTGCGTGCCATCAGGCCCCGATCAGGGATGGAGAAGTGAGTTTTATTTAATCAGTCAATCAATCTGTCAGCCAGCCAGCCTGTCAGCCTGAATCACAAAGCAGCTACTGCTTGTTGTGCGGTATTTCAGAAAGCGTCACAGGCGCTCGATTGACTTTGCTTCAATAGTTTTAAATAAAGCCAGTAAAGGTTTCAGCCACTAGGTGTTAAAATTAGTTTTTTTTTTTTTTTACCAGCACTGATCGCACTGATCACATGTGAATATATTTGATCTACTTTCTTATGTTTCATACAACTATCATAATCTGTCCCTTCTTTTTGTCAGTGTCCTACCATCTGTTATTATATTAACAAGCACATGTTATATAAATATTGCTTTTGTTTACCTTGGGACTGAGCATATTAAAAATGCAGTGAGTAATTAATAATTGATTTATCAAACAAAATAATAATCAACAGGTTTCATTTATGTATCTTTAGGTTGAAAATTAGTTGTAGTTGTTTTTTCAGTCATGTATTATCACTGTTGATACCAGGTGGAACTTCAGTGTCGGAAACTTTGAGCTGAAGCTCGTTCCTGAGACGCAGACTGGAATGAACTTCCTGGAGGGAGAAGTTGCTAAGGGCGACGCCTGGAGAGAGAGTCACCGGGTCATCACCGATGAACCAAAGGAAAAAGAGCAGACAGAGAGCCAGCAAAACCAGAACCAACATCTGGACCTCGTCATCAAAGTTTCTGTTCCTGATTGGAAAGTCATGGCCTTCAGTACCGAGCCTGATGGACAGCTGGTCTGGGAACGTCAGGTGAGATTTTTAAACTGCCAATAAACCCATTTTGATCAGGCATTTACGCTGAGCATGTTTGCTGTGGTTTATTTGAACTTTTCACTCTGGAGAGAAATGAAGTATATCAACTCATTCTGTATCACCTGTCTTGTGTAGTTCTGCACACCCATCGCTTCGGCTTGGCTGGTTGGCGGGGGTAAAGTCACACCAATCGCCCTGTTTGACGACAATGCCTACAGCAACCAGTCGGAAACTGACGAGGAGGAGGATGACGACGATCCGAAGAAGGCCAGAGGGGCTGCAGAGTCCAGTGTTTACCTTGGTAAATTCACACACATTTCTAATGTTTAGTTGCATTATTTGCAATTTCTGCAATGTTCTTTCAGCACAAAACCCCTGCAGGTACCAGTGAATCTAATGGATATATAACTCCTTTGCCTTTGGCTTATCAGGGATGTTCCAGGGACAGCTCTACCTCCAGTCCTCAGTGAGGATCGCTGAAAAGTTCCCCTCCAAAGCTATTGGATCAGAAAAGGATATAATTCCACTACCCACTGTCAAATGGAAGCCTCTAATCCGTAAGTTCACACCTCCTTAGTCATTAGGTTACAACTTAATTTGTAAGGCCAACCTTTTAGTGTGAGTAGTGACTGACCGCTGACTTCATTATTATTGCTTAAAGCACAAAGTGATACTGTATCTTTCATTAGTAGACGTTTGGGCTCGTTCCCTGTTGCTCAGACCTTCATCTTCATTCCCCTTAATGTATGACTATGCTGCGATTGTTATTCCGACTATTTATCACACGCTATTGATCCCTCTTCCTACCGAGATCAAAGACTTTATTCATCTTGTCCGTGATACAGATTCCCCTTCTCGGACACCAGCCTTGGTCGGCTCTGATGAATTTGACAAGTGTCTGAATAATGACAAGTTCTCCCATGAAGAATACAGCAACGGAGCCCTGTCCATCCTTCAGTATCCATATGGTAAGAACCTGATACTGGTCATAGGCTGTAAATGACCACAGTAATGTTGTATATGCATAGGCACCTAGAGTGTACAGCAAAATGATGGGCCAAAATGAACAAACCCCACTGACTGATATCTGCTTTTCCTCTCTGTAGACAACGGCTACTACTTCCCCTACGGCAAGCGTTACAGGGAGAAACGTGACAGTTCCGTGAGCCTGATAAAGGGAAACGGAGCGGGAGGTGAGAGTCGCAGGAGAAAGGACCCCGTGCTGCTGCTGCCCTGGTGGAAGGAGATCCTTGGCACCATCGTCTTCTGCATCGCCGCCACCACCTACATCGTCCGCAAGTTCTTCCACCCCCCCGCCCCTGTGGCCTATGTGAGGGTAAGACCGCAGACACACCCTGCAGCAATAATACCATACTGACACAGGTGGTTATTCTTGTCATATAGTGGTATTGTTAATTTAGACACTGCATGCAACTTCTGAAGTTAGTCTACAGTATAAAAACTGTATAAAAAAGATGATTCATAATTGTGATTTAGTGTGGATGAAGGCTTCATTGTCAAGCGAGATATAAATAGGGGGTTCTTCTTTGAACAAGTTATTTTAACACAAGTGCATTGAGTTTATAGGAATGTCTTGTCACAGAAGAGGTTCATACATTTTCTGCCCTCTGTGTCATGTGTTACCTGTGGCTGAGAGGGTTTCATTCAGCTCTTTTCTTTAAAAAAAATACCCATCATACCACAGAGGTTAACCTTGTTCTTTAAGATCCAAAGCAAAATAACATTTTGCAATTTCCTCACTGTGTCTTTACTGTCCTCCTTTTGTCTCTCAAAGCAACGGAAAGAGTCGGAGACACAGTGCCAGACAGACAGCAAGTTTGACCTTGAGGTTGTGGAATCCAAAGAGCCGGTTGCCATGGAGACCCGTTCCAGCGAATATGTGTCCAGGTACAATATTTAACAAACTGTGAAGCTGAGGCAGAATATGCTCTGTGTAAATGATTTTTGTCATGACTCAGGAGAACTTCACCTAACACTACTACTGTGCCGGGGATTGTTATCCTCACACTTGAAAGTCACACGCGAGTCTCACTCTTTCAAGGTGTAGCTACAGATTCGGTGCTGTTACCATGGTGACCACTGGTCTTCCAGCCTGCCTTGATAGGACAAGGCAGAGATGGGAGATAGGAGTCGTAGTAGTGCGTGATTGGATAACTCAGCTGTTTGCCATCAAATGAAAATGACCTTGGCCCCCGCAGACCCCACCCAACCCAGCAGCATCTGCCACAGGGTCGGAGTGTCACTTTACATCACTGTCAGCACATTGTCGGAAGTTTTTTATTATTTTTTTTTGGTTGTTATTTTGGACATCCCAAATATGATCAGTGGGCGTAATTTATGGACTGCCACTGACCTCTTGTAGTCTGATCGATGGCATTTGCATGTTTACATTTGTTGGCTGAATAATATGTCTTTACACCCCCCACACACAAGCAAGAATCTGATTGAACTGCAGATTTTTTTTCCCTCCTGTTATCATCACTTCATCACATTCTCTTCTTTTGATCCACCCTAAAATGACAAACACCCACCCGCCCCTTCCCTCTAAAGCTGCTGCTGCAATCCATGCAAATTGCCTTTGCCGAAGAAGTTTCCCTAAATAAAACTGGTGGCTGTTGTAGCAGCTGAGGCAGGCATGAGTCAGGATCATTGGGAGGGAGATAGAGATCAGGAAACATGGCCTGAATCACATTTGCCCACACATTTCCTAATAAGATGGTCTCCAATCCCCTGAGGAGCCTGAGCAGGGATACTTTAACTGGGTTTAGAACAGTGGTTCCCAAACTTTTTTTAGACCACGACATGCCCTCAAAAGAAACTTTTTGTTGTGGCACCCCGAGCCAACCAACCCCAATATAACATCAAATATCCTCACAGATTCTTATTAATTATCTAACAATTTTAGATTTTCAATATTAAATGAAATAATATAGGCCCATTTTCAATCACTCTGATGGTTTACAAATACATATTTAACTGAAAATAAACAATGAAAACAATTAAATACATAAATATAAGCACGTTTTAATTTTGAAGAAACATTTTAGAAATACATTTAAGGTTTACAGAGAAAAAAAAAAATGAAAGGTTGCAGGTATTTTAGTAAGTCTATAACATTTGTCTTTGTTATTCAGCATGGGAGCGCTAACTAGGGTCTGTCACAGCCTAGTGACAGCCAAGCACTTTTCCAACAGCACAACAAGGGATAATTTGAATTCATGATACTGTTTAGCTATAAGTTTGTTACCTGCCAGCTCAGCAGCCACAGCCAGCCTTGACAGGGATTTGGCTGAAAGTAATTCCTTCCCTGGTAATCACCTTTTACCACTTATTAAGCCTCCTTGACCACTGTGAATTGTATGTTCTCTGGTGTTATTTGCATAATGACAAACCAAGTGTCTTCTCCCCAGGTACCTGACTGACTTTGAGCCGGTGCAGTGCCTTGGCCGTGGGGGGTTCGGTGTTGTGTTTGAAGCCCGCAACCAAGTGGACGACTGCAACTACGCCATCAAAAGAATCCGTCTGCCCAACAGGTAGCGCCCCTCGCTGGTCACCCCACAGACTTCCTTGCTGGAGTCAATTAGTTCTTCCTTTATCTGTATCTTTAAAACTGTTATGCAACCTACTTGTCTAAACTCAGAAAAACACATAGAGGCATAACTGACATTTTGGTATAAATATTAGCCATGCATTTGTATTATACTGACAAGCATGAAAATTATAGTGTTCAGCAACAGCAGCTCTGCATGTATTTTCATTTCAGTCCTGCTGCTGGCTGGTGCATCACGCAGTGCGTAACAAACTAGTCTGTTAATTAAGTTCATACCCAGTGTTTTTGTTGAAGCACTTATTGAGTCATTGGTCTATCAAGACTGGGCTCATGTGAATGTTGTCACAGTCAGTCAGTGCAAAGGAACAGTTATACCTGCATTTAGTCATTTAGTTTGCTTTTTATTAGACTTTTGTGTTCAGTGATCCTAGACAAAGTCTTATTAGAAATTCATAGAAATTGTGCCTTCAGATCCTGAAAATTTGGAACTGTCAAAATGGAAGTGGTTGTGAATCAAATCATGAAGCTCACTTTTTATGTCATTCAGAGAGCTGGCCCGTGAGAAGGTGATGCGAGAGGTGAAGGCCCTGGCCAAGCTGGAGCACCCGGGGATAATCCGTTACTTCAACGCCTGGCAGGAGAGCCCCCCCGAGGGTTGGCAGGAGGAGATGGACCAGAGGTGGCTGAAAGACACCAGGTGAGCCGGGCCTTTCAGACCTGTTATCCTACAGTGCACAGGTCCCCCTCCGCTCAGGAGAAATTATGACATTTATTACACTACAGACTTTATATCACTTGCCTCACTTCACTGGTTGATTAGGACTGATGTTTAAATGCCAAGGGATGACAGAAAAAATTTATTGCACACTTTGTAATTTGTTTTTGAATATTACTGGTAATATTGGCATAGTAGTTATTTGATAGTACAAGTAAGCCTGTCAGCAACAACACTCCTTTCTCTCTTTCAGCACCACCGACTGGCCAATGAGCTTCCTTGACCACATGGAGGCGCTGTCAGTCAAAGTTCCAGTGTCCAGCTCAGTGTCACCTGTCTGTGGGCCTGAAGGAGACGCTCTGGAGACCTCTGTTGACGCACAGTCCCTGCTCTCCAGCAGTGCTGGTGGCGCTGTAGGTTTTGGCATTGACATTGGAGACCTGTCCTTCCACCCGCTGCTGGGCCACGACAGCCTGATGTCTGAGAGGGACAGCCAGGCCGACCCCGACGCCTCAGACACCCCCAACTCCTTCGAGCTCTGTCCCCCACGGGGCCCCAGCGACTGCACATCCTCTTCTTTTGACATCGTGTTCGAGGACTCCGGCTGCGACCGAGATGCCGATGCGGAAACAGACTCGGCTTCTGGTGCAGCCAGTCCCGGCACGCTGACGGAGAAGAACAGCTCGTCCTCCTCGCACACCAGACGACAGGAATCTGTCCCGCCCTCCTCTTCCTCTCCCCCCCGGCCAACCTCACTTATCCTGGCTCTCCCCACAAGTCCTCCAACCCAGCGAGTCCAGCCGTCTCCCAAGGTCAGTCTCTCTCACTGAGTCAACCATAATTAACTGGTATCCCATTCATGTTTCACCTTGTTGAGGTGTATTTTGAGGACATGACTGGGCCTTTATTATTTATATTAGTCCTTACTGTTGTACTTACAGGTTTGTGGTTAAATGTACCGGTTAATATCAGCTTTTTGACTCACAGTGACACATACAAAATATATATCTACGGTACTTTAGTAAGCAAAAAAGCTGCAGAGGCACTTATAGTTTGGAATGATTGAATACAGACTCCTGTGATTTCCGTTTTTTTTTTTTTTTTTTTTTTTGCTTTCCAGTTTCAAATGTGAATCCTAATGTATTGGGACCTTCTCCTTTCTCCAGGTGTACCTGTACATCCAGATGCAGCTCTGTCGGAAAGAGAACCTGAAGGACTGGATGGCTCAGCGCTGCCTCCCGGAGCAGAGGGAGCACAACCAGTGTCTGGATATCTTCCTCCAGATTGCAGAGGCCGTCGATTTCCTGCACAGCAAGGGGCTCATGCACAGGGACCTCAAGGTGAACAGACACACTGCACGCTGATCCTGAAATTGTAAATTTTAAACAAAATGAAAAATGAAATTGTTAACCAGGCTCACTTATAGCCAGGATCACTGAGTAAGCTGCTTGTTTATTTCCTTTTCACACTAATTGAATTTCTGCAAATTCACAATTTTTTTCTCTAAAATCAAAATAGATTTTGGTCTCAACCTTATTCCCTTCTTAATGTAAAGCAAGTGACAAGTTAAAATCCAACGTGAGATCCAAAAAAACAACCGAAAGCAAGTGCCTGGTCTAAAGACAGATGTACCCACTAACAGTTAGCTGCAGCTGCTTTACACAGAAAAAACTTGCCAAAGTGCAAAGCTGCCTGGTTTTTGATTTGATCACTATGTATGATGTGATTTACTGTGTTTGTGTATGTGAAGGGGAATATTAGCTGATAGTGTCAACAGGTTCATGCATTAGTAATGCCTTCGTGTGTTTTTATGTTTGGTACGTGTCACCTAATCTGTCACCATCGCTCCTCCAGCCCTCCAACATCTTCTTCACCATGGATGACGTGGTGAAGGTGGGAGACTTTGGCCTGGTGACGGCCATGGATCAGGAGGAGGACGAGGACGAGCCGAGCGCCCTGACGCCCGCCCCACTCCTGACCCGACACACGGGCCAGGTCGGCACAAAGCTCTACATGAGCCCAGAGCAGGTAAACACTACTGGAGACATTTTACTAAAAAGAATTAACTTGAAGAAATGTTTTGATTTTCATAAGAACAATAAACATAAACTGAAACTATGATTAAAGACAAAGTATGAAAAGATTTTGAAAGAGGGATTTTATATCTCCATCCTTTCCTTTTTGTCCTGGCAGCTCTCTGGAAACTCGTACTCTCACAAAGTGGACATTTACTCTCTGGGTCTGATCCTGTTTGAGCTGCTGTATCCTTTCAGGACCCAGATGGAAAGAGTGAGGGTGAGTCAGCAAACACATGGACACATAATTATGTCTTAATTTTACTTAATTTTCTCTCTTTTTATTTAATTCCCAGAGGGGTTGTTATACAGCAAAATATTACCCTCTAACTCAGCTTTTAAAACTGCTAAGCACTTTGATTTATTACAGTCAAATTAGGCAGAATTTGTATTTTACAAACATCAGTACAAAAATACATAAAAGGGAGGTTGCAAGTAAACAAAGATTCATGAAACAAATGCAAGATTAAAATTAAAGTGTGATTTTGAGAATTAATTTATTTTGTAAGCAATATTTACCCAACCTGAACCATTAAAAAGGAGAAGCTCTTTTTTTTTCATAATTTCCAAAACCAAAGTGTTCTCCGATTATAAAGATATTTAAAAATGAAATGATATGATCTCATGTTTGGCTTCAGTAAGAATCCCCCGCTGCTGCAATTTGTTTAAGCTGGAAAAGAGGGAGACTTCCTAATGAGGCATTTAATCTTTCTGTCTCTTCTTTTATTCATTTAATTATTCTATTTTGTATGGAAACTCTGGGGAAACTGTAATACATAATCACTATTGTCATTTGAATGATCATTTTTGTCAGTTTAAATTATAGATTTTCTTTGGCCTCGTGTGTGCGATCAACCAGGACGTCTTTGTCTCAGTAACAAAGGGCCTGATTAGCCATTAGCACAGCTCCACTCACAGGTGTTTACATCCTTTCTTCCAGACACTGACAGAGGTGAGAGCACTGCGCTTCCCAGAGGTTTTCTCCAAAAACAACGTACAGGAGGTGAGTGGCCATCTGCTGCCACCTAGTGGCTGTAAACTCAAACTACACCTGAACCAAAAAAAGAAAACTGCTGTGGTGTTTGTCCTGAGAACAAGCAGTGGGAAATATAACAAAGTGGGACACATCCAGAGCTGTGAGAGTTCATTATCACTGTGTAGACAGTCATAGATTTGAATGACCTCTCCACACCAGCATTATCCACTTGGTGAGTCAAACCTGTTGAGCTAATCCAATTAGGAGCTGTAGTAGGATTATTTGGCTCTAAATCAACAGAATATAAAGTTAAATATGCAAATATCATAATTTTACAAACTCCATCATAAAAAGCAGCATTATTATCTGAGACAGTTGTATCGACATGATTTGTAAGTGTAATTTGTATCCAAAATCCTATTAGAATCAAATTATCCATATGCTTAAATAATCAACTGAATATGTTCTTTAGTACCACAGCAGGCACTGGCCTACTGTTTGGTGTGTGGTTACATTACCTTATTTACCTCTTTACTTTGTAATGAGATTAACATAATCCCAAAGCATAATCTGTGATTCTCCAACACTGGAAATATCCTCGCCCTGTCATCCCAGTATCCCACTTCACTACTTGTGTACTGTTCTAGTTCAGGATGACCGGTACATTGTGTGTGTGTTTGTGTGTGTGTGCGTGTGGTTATGTGTTGCATGACACTGACAGACATCCCTGTCCTGTATTCTTCTCTCTGTGTAGCTGAGTATGGTGCACAGCATGCTGTCGTGGAGCCCCAGTGAGCGTCCTGAGGCGGCAGAGATCATAGGGACCCCCCTCTTCCAGGAGCTGGAGCTGCCTTGCAGACTGGCCGTGAGGCAGCGCTCCCGCACCTACAGCGCCTCGTCCATGGGCCGCCCCTCGCGCCAGTCATCGTCTACCTGAAAATGCCATGACGCAATATGTAACCCCCATCCCACAATCCCCCTGTTTCCCTTTCACCCCCCCCCCCCGCTGGTCTGACGTCCAAAAGAAACACCTCAGCCCCACGCCATCACAACGCCTCAGACAAAATCACTTTAAATGCCAGGTACGACAAATGTGCGGGAGTTTATCTTTGTGGCTTCGGAGCAGTGAGACAAAGTCTTGCACAGTTACTCTCCTTGGCAAATACACAGGCCGTTACATGTTCGCACACCATTATGCTGCCCACGTTCCCAATTTTAATCACACTTACAAGTGAAAGGATATTTTAAAAGCGACAGCCGTTCTGTAATGTTCACGACCAGACTTGGCTCAAGTCGTACTTGCAAATAATTCTTAGTGGTCATTTTAAATGGCTCTGAGTACCAGATGGGCAGCGTTTACTGCAGCCAGTCAGCTTAGTGCAGACTAAGCTGTTATCCACAGAACATTATAACTAATTGATTGTGAAATGTTTACCTGCGATTGTCTTAAACAGTCAACTCAATCATCTGGTACTCCGAGATAATTGGCAGACACGCTAAGAACTATTTTAGATATGATTTGATCCCGGTCTGGTCACAACACGCTGCTTGCTCCATACATTCAGCCAGTGTTCATTCACCCACGCTACACCTCAGGTATCAAAACCAAGAGGACACTCCAAAGGGGCCTTTGATGCTTGATCATCCTATCTACTAGTGATTAGTACTGATCACTGGTACGAGCACTAACGGTGTTCTGACACCCAATATGCCTGATTTGGGAGACCAAAAAAGACCATCTTTTTTTCCTATGTGTTTTTTTAACGAGAGAAGGTGATGTATTGCGTAGAGAAGAGTTTATGAATCCAGTTCATCAGATATGATTTGCCTTTAGAAAGGGGCCTGTGGCCTCCTCTGAATGAATGCCGAGCCTCTGGCTCCCGTTTTTTCTGCATGTAACTGATAGGAAAGTGAAGGGGTGAGTGTGAGTTTGTTATCCTAAAGCCAGTACTTGGAAGCAGTTTTTCTGTGTGTAAATTTACACAATGACTCTGAGGTGCTCAATCATTTTTCAACACCTCGTCTTTGCTCTGTGTACATAATTGAAGGGAAAAATCTGTTTATATCTTTTTCTTTAATTCAGAAGATATGTTTGATCAATCCTGTACATATTGTAAGGCGCCATGGCTTGTAAATGGCTTTTTCATGAGGCAACTGTAAGATAGTGTGATATACTGTGGGAGGGGGAACAAAGAGGAGACGATTTCTGCCATTAATGGATAGCTGAATGTTACAGCGTGACCTCCGCTGACTGATGACGGTGGTCACCTCTTCTAGCTGTGTGAAATTATTCTCAGTGTTTGTTTTCACATGTTTGGGGTACCAAGTGGAAGGGGTTTGCCCTTCTTTGAGCATCAGAGGTGAACCTGTAGGACCAGAGTGCCATTTGAAAGTCAGTTAAGTGTACTTTTCTGTAACTGATAACTCACCTCACATGTTTTGGAACTGTGCTACTGTGCTCCAACCCCATCCAGCTGGTGTTTCCAATGAAGCAGGACAAACACAAATACTGAGGTCTGCGGCTCTCCCATGATGCAGGAAAAATAGCATTTAGTTAAGAAGATGATACTGTTTTATCCCCTGTACACTGTCTACTGGGGACCTGGACCTGATGTTGGTCATGTGATCCACATAAGCATTGTTTAATGTACATAAGAAGTGCTGGGAGAGTCACATGACCCATTTGTAACTACACACACACAAACTGCTAATTGTAATGTGCTTTCAATGATTGTACTTTTCTAAGGATCTTCTCTCTTTTTTTATTTTAAATAAGCGCAGTTTTTTGATTATTCTGCAGGGTTTTTTGATTACTGTAAAGTCTTGACTGTGTCTGATACGGGAAGTCAAACTGATGTTCTTTCATCCATCCACTCAGCCCACTGAAGATGAGACATTCTTGTTGTTAAATGAATCAATTCTCTCTTCAGAGTTTAAAAACAGACTGTGCTCCCACCTCGATACGGGTGGAAACTGGAGTTCCATAATGAAATATCCTCAAGTTATAAGGACAAATGTGAAAACTAATGCCATAAATTCAGACAAAAGTTGCTTTGTGAACAGCAGTATGTAAGTACAGTTACTTCAGTCCTTTGTTGACAATGTAACACCTTTTTCGAAGGATTAATATTTGAAATTTCAAAGAAATTCAATAATGGATCTAGTGTAAATCCTTCCCTCCCACAAAATTAGCTGAAAGGATTTGGGAACTCTTCTGTCCTCCGTTTTGTTGAATCAATTCCTGAGAAAATTGTGATATGAAGACTTGTTTGTGGAGGATTTACTACAGGAAAGAAGGAAACTTTCACACCTTAAATCACCTACAGTAGTACTAGCATGTCAGCTTTATACCATTAAGACTGATAACAGCATTATTGACAATAGTGTATTATCGGAGGTTCTAGAGATTTTTCTTCTTTTCACTCAAACCAAGAAAATGTGATTATGCAGTAGGTTCTTCATGCATTGTTGAATTGTGTCCTCCTTCCACTCCTTCCGTCCAGGTAGCTTTACCTGAGGAGAGTTCAATTGAAAAATCAGATCCCCTTCTCAATCTCTGATGCCTCAGTCTGGACCATGTAGTTGCGTGTTCTTGTGCACAAACCCCATTCTCTGTCCATGTTGAATTGTAAATATGTTTATTTGCTTTATTTATGTTTTGATGACGGGATCAATCCTTTTTGGGTTGGTGTTATTATGAATGCACTTCATGCGATGGAGCGCGTTGGAATATGATGACTTCTTACAAGTCTAAATTTAATAAACTGTTCTATACCGTTTGTACAGTTTTGTGTCCTTGGTGTGCAGTCTTTGGGTTTTGGGCAGTTGGATCATTCTGATCATTTATCACCAGATCGTTATTAGCCAAACAACCATAAAACGAGGAATGTTTCTTTCTTTAAACACTAGTCCTACGAATAATTTACACTGGTTTGACACTACTTAAAATTTCTTTATGTGTATATTTAATATATTTATGTCAAGCTGTGTTTACCTAGCACACAACACATTATGTGATGCACAGACACAATTACACAGCCCACTGAATTGTGTTTTTGTACAATTCACCAACACTAACACTAAATCAACAGCAAAATAACACATTTGCAATGACGCCAATGAAAATTAACTTTAGTAATACTGTGATAAACATGACAAAGATTAGATTTTAATATCACTATCAAGTCATTGAAGTTGTAGAGATGCACCACAAGACCCCATAGGAACATTATTGAGACATTATAATATTTTTTGATACTAGGAACTATTACAAAAAACACCACACAGTCATATGTACCATGTACGGTATAACCCTATGGTGTTTTTTTTTTTTTTAAATAATAATAATAAAATAAATATTTGAATTTGATCTTATTTCTCAAGAGAGTCAAAGACTTTCCTCTTTCATAAATTAGATGTCTTTTGTTGACAAAATCATCTTAACACAAAGGTCCACTTACTATCTTTTTTTTTTTTTTTTTTTAAAGCTTTCAAGCACATCTCCTGGTCTTCATCAGCGGACGGAGTTTGCTCACTTGTCATTGACAGATTATCCAGTGAGTTGCTTAACTTTGTTCACATCGCTGATGAAGACCGTGACAAGATGTGGTCGAAAGCACAAGAGCTCAAGTTAGCAAGTCAGCCTTGAGTTATAATAAATTTGTCAAACTACTAATGTAAAAGTAAACAATGAACTTTTACGCTTTATAATTTTATTACCTTTATTATAATATTTTTTTATTAGAGACAACTAATGTTCTCATGCATGTTGACACAAAGGTGCCTTGACATTAACACAACTAATAAAATAATATTTATATCTTTCTTAACATATTAAGTTATTCAGATAATAGATCTGTTAATTTAACACAAAATCCCATCATCATGTTTCATATTTAAAGAATAAAAAAAACCATCATGATAAAGAAGCTCACAGGGGGCGGGACCTGCCCTCTGTTTTCAAAATAAGAGTTTAAAGGTTTAAAGCCCTGCGCGCCTCGCCTGCCCCCGGTTGCGCATTTCCGGTGCCGTAACGTCACTTCCGGATGTCAATATGCGGCTCGGTGCGGCGCTGGGAAACGGAACCACTGGAAGATGTCAACCAGAGTAAGCGGCGAGGACCAGCCTGAGCGAGGATACTAAACGTCACCTCCCGGCGGGGGAAAGCGTACCCACAGGTCCGACCGACGGAACCCCGCCAGCGGGCCGAGCTTCGCGGGAGCCGCCGTCCCCCCGGAGCGGCGGAGCGCCTGCCTGCCTCCAGCAGCAGCCATCTTTTACTGAGAGAAATGTACGGGGCGACGCGGCGGGCCTGCTCGGGCTCTGGCCGCGGCCGGAGCCTGCTGATGCTGACGACCGCGCTGCTGCTGTCGGTGACCGGGCTGCTCTCCGCGCTGCCGGGCTCCGCCGAGGCGAAGGAGTGCGACAAGCCGTGCATGAACGGGCAGTGCAACACCGCCACCGGCAGCTGTGTGTGCTTCCCCGGCTGGGTCGGGGACCAATGCCAGCACTGCGGAGGGAGATTCAGGTACAGGCGAGCACACGGGCGGAATAAAGCTGCTTTCTGCCTCCGAGGTGGTGTGTGTGTGTGTGTGTGTGTGTGTGTGTGTGTGTGTGTGTGTGCCAAAGCAGTGCACACCTGAGGCATTTAAAGACCAGTCTGCTGCTGCTGCTGGGACTAATGTTACTGTCACTGCTTCAAATGCACTACAGGCTTTTAGAGATACTCAATAACACACGCATGTAATTCGGATGGTTGTGGTAAAGTGCATGTGGCCGGTTTGGAGCTGCATCAGTGTCACCATCTCGTCATTCAGTCCCCCAAAATGTGACCCAAATGATG
Source organism: Lateolabrax maculatus (assembly GCA_031216445.1). Classification (NCBI taxonomy): domain Eukaryota; kingdom Metazoa; phylum Chordata; class Actinopteri; order Acropomatiformes; family Lateolabracidae; genus Lateolabrax; species Lateolabrax maculatus. The sequence goes on along the minus strand of CM062205.1, from coordinate 22,125,623 downwards.
CACACATGCATCACATCACTGAATGTGAAAGTGCTGAGTGACCGCGGTCACGAGGGTTTGGACGAGGAACTACTTTACCCGAAGGTGCCGACCAACAAACGGGCCTTAAATCCAAAGGGGTCCCATTTAAAACGGCATAAAGCAGAGAAAAAGGCAGCAAGTCCCCACTTTTGAAAAGCTGTAACCAAAAAAATTGATAAAAATACTTCATAGCCAATCATTTTGGCATTGGTCAACATTCATGCACCCTTTATTTTACCTCCCGTGCTTTCATGTAACCCAGCCGGGTATTTATTTCCTATTGGGTTCTGCCAGGACACACGGTGATCCCTGTGGTCGCACTTGAGAGGACGATGAGTTGGCAGCGTCCCCTCTGCTGAACAGGCACAGAGGTGGGAGCTGCAGGAGGTCTCAGCAGGGAGCACAGATGAGGTTACGGTCCAAACAGGCTTTTTGTTGTTGTTGTTGTTGTTGTTGTTTTCTTCTCACGCCTGTCCTTAAGACTGTTTTTGTGTTGTGCAGCTTTACAGCAGCTGTCAGGGTAGCTCTGAACCACAGGGCTTGATGGCGTTTGACCCACTCAAGTGTTCATATAACTGTTATTGTCTAACAACGGGACAACCGCAGCTCAGGGTCAAAGCGTGGGGAATTTGCATGTGCGCACACTGAAAGTACTTTGTGTTTTTACAGCTCTAGGTTAGTGCTGTTGGTCGAACTTGTGGAAACATCTGAGAGGTGGGAGGAAGGTGACCACTAGATGAAAGCAATAACAAATCTGCGCGTTCCCCTTTCTGCACACGGATACTGTGTGCAGAGCTTTCTGTGTAGGTGCTCGCCCCAAAATCAAACACAGGATATGGACAATACATACCATGTAATGGTAAAAGCAGTATGCAATTGAAAGGTGTCAAATGTCACGAGGCTTCACACGATCAGAGCTGCACCTCCTGTTCTCTGTGCTGTTACTCGAGTTTGTTTCAGTGACATTCTGGTGAAAAAGTGTCCCTGCAGCACTTGATGACAGCTTAGTTTAGACCAAATCAATGATGATTACACTACGGGCCACTTTATATGTGATTGTGCCCCTCTTTACATCCTGCCAAGACAACATAAACAAGCATTTCATTAGAAAAACAACTTTTTTTTCAACCATTTTCCTTGAGTTGAGTCAAATTGGAGCTCAAACAGTAATGTTATATGGCTGCTTTCCTTCTTTTTTGGGTTGTCGGAGAGCTGATCCTGTACCAACATTGTGATGTCATGTCTGTGCGGCCCAAGCGTGTCCCGTCAGGTTTGTGCCTTTGTGCCGGGCCGTTTTTCAGGAGATCCGAGGCATTTTTTGTTGTTGTTGTTGTTGTATATTTTCTGTCCTGCTGTCTCAGCTCCGTGCCAGCCTGCCAGGTCACCAAGCGGAGCCGGCAGGAGGTCCGCGGTGTTGTGCATCCTCACAAATCAGTCGTGTTCGAGGAAGGGGAAGCCGGAACTGTTTGCACATTAGCACATCAGATTGCCGAGCATATCTGAACAGGTGAAATGGAGGCTGGATGGCTGCTGCCGAGCTTCTAATGTTTCACAGTGGCGGGGTTGAGTGCTCTCTGGATGAAATGGCTCGTCTTGGTTGTGGTTTAAAAACTGGGAGTCCGTTGCACTCAAGTATTAATTGAAAACAGTCTATCACTGTGGGAATCATCCCTGGCTACCACCAGCTGCATCCTGGGTAACAGTTGTCAGCATGAAAGTCCTGGGTTCAAGTGGAGCTTAAAGGCTGCTGTCAACAAGTATTTTCATCACTGTTTTTTTATGTATTTATTATAATTTCATCACATTAGTTGAGTAATTTAATTGTCAGAAAATGAGGAGTAATGACCATCACAGGTACCCAGAGCCAAAGAAGTGTCATCCTCCAGTTGCTTATTTAGTCCAAGATGGTAATAAAACCTGAAGGGAACCTTTTGGTTTATAACGATATGCGATACAGAAACTTCACATTGGACAAGCCATTGGACATAAACGGTGGGGTCGGTGGTTCGATGCCGGCTCTGTGCGTGTGTGTGTGTGTGTGTGTGTGTGTGTGTGTGTGTGTGTGTGTGTCTGCCGAATGTAATGCCATTTACTGTAAAGATGGACAGATTTTGGACAAAACAGACAATTTTGTTCTCTGTTTCACTGTAATTTGAATATTCTTGGTGCTCTGGATCCTATGGACTGTTGGTCTGACTAAAAAAGGTTATTTGAAATATTACTTTGGGCTCTGGAAAGTTTATACTGGGCATTTTCACTATTTTCTGACATTTTACAAACTTAATTTCTTATTCTAAAATAAATGACAAATTAATTGATAATGAAAATATTTGTTTGTTGCAGTTCATTTGCCTGGCCCTATATCCTGCAGTTCCTCAAGCATTTGTACATATATTAGGTATCAGGCATACTCCTGCCATTGCACTTGACCATGTTACTGGCCCTTAAAGCTCGAGTTAGTTCCTGTGGCACTGCTTTAGCGCTGACCACAGAGGATGAACGTCCCTGTGGGGATCATTAAAGTTGAACTTAGGTTTTGTCTGTGGCTGCTAAGTTTGTCTTCTCTTCCAGTTACTTTTTAAAAGCAGCAGACCGGCATTTAATTGTCTGGAAGTTGGGCGAAAAAATGGAGCCCAGTCATCTCCTCTGTCAGTGCTGTCAGAGAGGTTGCGGTGCTGCTTGTCTGCTGGAGGAGTGATGGTCTGATCCTGAACTTCACTAATAACGCAGCAGTGTGCTCACTTACGGTACAGTGTTTATCAGTGCACTCCAGTGCCACAGTGTTCAGCATTATCAGTGATCAGCCACCTCAGCCCATCAGGCTTATTATCATTAAATGGAATAGTAAACCTCCTGCTCTGTGATCCCATATTTGCCCGGAATCAGGGCTGAGTTGTTTTGTTAACGCGGTCAAAGGGCTGATAGTTTTTCGGGGAGAGCCTGTGGTCTGAGGCCGTGTTTAGCATACAGACAATGCTACCATACAAGGCTGGCTGAATGCTGGTAAAAGCAGCTTTCTGTGGCAGGGTCGTGCCAAGATGGAGTCCTGACTCGCCATGAGGGCCAAAATCAACATGAAGGAGGAGGGACAAAGGCAGACTAGTGTGTTTGCTGTTGTTGTTGTTTTATGGCATAAAAATGCTTTAGTTTTTTTCGTTTGAGGATATTTTGAACTCGTGGTTCTGTGCAGCAAAGTGTGTAATTTCAACCATCTACTCATCGTGTCCCATGGGAAAGAGTTAAATACAAATATTAATACAAATATTAATACGAATATTAATCAAATATTTCCGTTATGAAATATATGAAAAATCTCCTCTATACACTTCCATTTTAAATCAAACAAAACTCTTCAAATGTGCCAAACCAAACCTTAAGAACTCTTTGTCTTTGTTTTTAAAGAATTGTTTCACCCAAATAAAAAACAAACATTGTATTTTCTTCCTTGCTTGTAGTGATAACCAGCCATGCAGTTTGCTTTCCAGAGACACTGTGTCCGTTACTCTGTACGATCCATAGACCTCATTGTGAACACTGTTTACAGGGACTATTTCTTAGTAGTTCCAAGGCGACACAGTTTTCTGAAAGAGATGCTGCTGTTGAAATTTGAAAAGGCATTTTTTCTTTTGTTGTTTGTAGTATTTTTTTATAGTTGATGACAGGAAATGTTGGCAGAGAGAGAGAGAGGTGGGGAATGACATACAACAAATGTCTCTGGCTGGATTCGAACAGGGCACATTGCAGCTTACGGTCGGCACCTTAAACCTGCAGGTCAGCGGGGATCCCCTTAATGTCGTGTTTCAGTGTTTTTAACACCGCAGATGAAATTCCTTTCAGCCCCATTGAACTGGGATGGAGACGGAAATCTCAGAGATGGATTTATCAAAACCTTTGCACATAGTTAACAAAACTATCTATGGACCGATATCACTAGAAGTAAATGAGAAAATATAAGAATATGTTCTCTTCTGGTTTTTTCTTTTTAATTTGGATCAACTGACCAATTAGTTTAGTCTAATACGTGCTTGTTTAAGGTTAATGGTAAGTTTGTCCATGGAAAATCATGCCTGTGGCCGTAGAGTTGTTGAACTGTACAGTCTGCTGGCTCTTGTTTCATGATCCTCAGAAAGCCAAAAAACAGTAAAATGGCAGTTATGAAATACGTATATTCATGTGAAATGCTACTTTTATCTGGTTTACAGTAGCTTTGTCATAACTGCTCGTAATGTTGAGTGTTGCCATAAGGCTGAACTCTATCAGATATTCATGCTCTGATCAGATTATGGCTACAAAGACCAGTTGTATGCTTCTGGGCACAAAGAGTCCCAGAGACACGCGACTAGCTTTTTTTTTGTTAGAATGAGATGGAGCTTTTTTTTTTTTCGGGGGGTCAGTTTGCTTCATGATCGACGTTGTAAATGCCTTGTCCATGCCACTTAGAGCCAGTATGAGCTTCCAGCGCATGTTCGTGTCCTGGCACCAACTTCTTATTTAATTAATGTGTAACTCTGTGCCAAATAATGAAGTAACTGAATTTCCTGCTCATCGTCCAGCGAACATGGATGTTTGGAAATATCTAGCCAGTGTTCTTTTTCCTTTCTTTTTCCTAGTGCATCACCGCCAACAACTTTTTTTATTTTCCGTTTCACAGCTCGCTGCCTTGTAGTGCCTTTTGTTGTCGTCTCTTGTGTGGTCTGCATATTAGTCCACAATCATCCTCGGGCGCTCACTGGAAGCTGTTTGAAGGCTGACCTCGCTTTTACTAAAGGCCACGCTGAGCGACCGGCCAGCCTGCCTCCCCTCTGCAGAGACTAATGGTCCCCACTGCTGTGCTGCTGATTTATTCTGTTTTCCGCTCACTGATGCAGAGGCACAGAACTCTGCCCCATCCCTGTCGTAGATGGAGTTTATTAAGTTTTACTGGCAGGTACTGGATGGATTTGCACACAACTGTACAGAAAATGTGTTGTGGTGTCATGAATGTCAATGCAGAAATGTTGTAAGGTGGCATCAGTAAACTGCGCTCAGCAGGTCTGTTATGTGGAATATCAAAGGCCAGGATTTTGTTTGTGCAAATGAGGTGAATCTCCGGGGTCTCAATGGACACTGGATGTATGAGGCTGATGAAAGGTAACTTTGCACATTAAAAAAGCTCTCAACAAATTGCAGCTGTAACTCATGCAAAACACTGAGGTGCGAAAGCACAGTAACTTGGAAAATAGCCACTGCTAAAAATGTATGAAATATTTATTACACAATATAACTGACTTATAGCTTCATGGGCATGTTTTGGGCACAGAGTCTTTGTAGATTTGTTGTCAGCCATTTTCGTGTTCACAGCTCTCCTCCTCCTTGGCCACTGCTGAGTAACTTTATGTCATCTTATGCACCTCACAGCAACATCAACAAGGGAAATGGCATATTGCTGCTGATCACAGCATCTGGTGGGCAGAGGGTTTTATTGTGAGCGCATATATTGTGTACTACACTTGACCCACAACTTTGCACAAGCATCTCCTGATGGGCCTAGGTGATAAAATAAAAAATTAAAAATTAAAAATCAAAGTATCCCAGTAAGTTCCTTTCTGCTAATGTGCAAAATCATGTGAAATTAAGTCCACCACTGTGAATTGTGCTGGGATATAACATTACAGTAACAGTCCTCCAAAATATTCCCTAATTGATTTAACATCTCATATCAGCAGCTTTTTGATGTCCACTCAGACAGTCTGAGGGGAGAACCTTTTCGCCTCTGTAGCATTTACTCTGTCTGAGCATGCCCCCCCCAGTCTATGCCACTGAACAGGACAGTTGTCACCTTTTGAATGAGAAATCATGTTTGCTCTGCTCTCATGCGGCACCACTTTGCCATTTGCAGACGGCTTGGCTCTGCCGCTGCAGGGTCACTGTTTGTTTGCATGAGAGAGCCGTCGTCGGACGTCACCGTGAGTGCAAGTCTGCAATGTGCGTAACCGGAAGTACAGACACCTTCTGGCTTATTCTTTATTTCAGGACATTTTTACATCTTTTGCCTTAAATTCCTCTACTTGTATGCTGCAGTGCTGCACAAAGGTCGACAGACCGTATTGGTGTTTTTACTTGTTAGCTCATTGGCGACAAATCACATGATCTTTACAGAAGCTTTGACGTTATGTTTTCAGATTTATTGACCTAGTTTTATTGAACACATGATAATAAAGTAAATCATTATCCTGGGCACTGGTTAGGTTGTTTTTAAGAAGAGTTTGGTCCCATTTCGGTCCTAAATATGTTTCAGGTAAAGATTGCTGTCCTTTAAAGTTCCCCGTTATGTGCTTCATCATAATAAAAACATTAAGGCCGGAGTTGATTGTTTTACTGCCTCATGGTTGTAAATGACTGATGGATTTGACTGCATATCAACAGGTGCTGAGGCTTTTGCATCTGAAAAAGCATCTTGTCTTTCTGAGAAATATGTCCACATTGTTTTAAGTGCAGCTACTTTCCTCTTATCCTGACTAACAGACATGGTTTGTTAATGTCAATTCCATTTACCTGCATTGTATTGGGATGGCTGTATAAGTTTCAGGGGGGATTTAAAGTCTTCCTGGTTAGATACCACTTAGCCGTACGTTATAAACTTTATTTGCATCCCCATTTGTTGTTGGTTTAGCAATAAACTTCCTCATGTTACATATGCACGATTTGGGTGAACTTCCCTTTTAAGTGTTCTTTAAGTGTTTACTACTGATAGAAACACAAATTCTCAGATGTTACCTCTTTGGGTTTCAGACGGGTATTTGTATCCCTGTAGTACTAGTAGCAGCACAGTCAGGTCAGTACCACTAAGCTCTACACATGCAGCAGTTTGAGTTGTGCTGGTGTGTCGGGCTCAGCCTCCCTCCTCTGAGGAAGCTCTGTTTGTCCGTCAGCTGGGAGAGCTGAGAGTCCCTGCAGGGCCCGGCTGCATTAGCACGGAGAGATCTGTAATTACCGTGTTAGTGTACTCGATTGTGTGTACCTGCCGTGTGAAAAGGGCTGGGTGAAACTGCTCTCTTTGAACACGTCTACTGCAAATAGTGAGCCAGCAGTATGCAGTCAAGCCTTGCGTGTGGTTGTCAGCGTTTGACTTTGAGAAATAACATATGCAACAAATTCAGTGTCCCCACGAAAACGATATCTTTTTGGTGGGTTAAACTCTTCATTTGCCGAAATCCTGACTCTAAGAAGAGTGTTGTTGCAATGTAGAGTCATATATTTGGCTCATAACGTTGTTGTTAACTTAACAACACCCTTGGCCTTCGACCTTGAGCCGCCCAGCCCACACAGCTGGGGCTATTGGCCTGCTCCTCTGCAGCTATGGTTGCAGGCTGAAGTTTTCAATAACAACAAGTTTCAGCACTCTGGTTTCCTGGAAGCAAATAATAAATTTGTTGTGCAAATCACATAATCTGTGTATGATTTTTATCCCACCAGTTCAAAAAAACATTTCCTCTGCTCTGTGCTAAACTGTGAAGGGACAACATCCTGTGTTTGAAGTAAATAGAAACCAAATCTGACAAAAGAATTAAAATGTCGAGCTCTTGGGCTTTTTATTGACGTGTCTCGATGAAAGTGTTTCTTTCGGTCGTTATTTTGGTGCAGAGATCTTTAACTGGCAAGCGTGTTCCCTGCTGATTTCTCAGTGGACTTTAGTCTTAAAACGCTGCTGAGAGACTGTTTTGGAACAAGACAGCGACTGGGTGTGTTAGTGGAGTCAATGCACCCTGAGACCTACATCAGTAATGATACAATCTCTGACTGCATCTTAAGTGTCCCTTGTGTAACTCGGCGCCTCTCCACTGCTGTGTCATCAAGCCAGAGTTGATCAGGCAATAACAGAGGCCGGGCGGCGAACTGTACTATTACAGTGTTTGCGGCTGTCCGTCGTGGTGGTGTCTGCCTTGGGTAATAATTTGCTGTGAGGTTTAATCATTCTCAGGCCCTCAGCTCTCCTGTTTGCTGCTCGCTCAACCACAAAAGCTATGTGAACTAAAAAACAGTGAAGTGGCAGAAGTTAGTGTTTAGCTGTCTCTGCTCTGCTGACTGGCTCTTGTGTAACAACGTTGTGTGTGTGTGTGTGTGTGTGTGTGTGTGTGTGTGTGTGTGTGTGTGTGTGTGTAATCATTTCTATGGTGTCCCTACAGAACATTCCTCGAAATAATAAGTGCAACCCGAATATTTTAATCAGTATTTTAAAGCTTTGGGTAACGACTGATATCTGCAATAGCAAAGTTTACACAACTGACTTGAATTTTCTGGAATCCCCCTTTTATTGTTCAGATACTTCAGTCTCCGACCGTAAGTGTTGGTCCAGCTGCATTGCTGCAAATACCAAACATTTGCTTGTAAAACGTAAAGCTGTGTAGTTTTCCTGTTATTCATGTCATTGTAAAGCGAATACCTTTGGGTTTGTTTTACTGTGTGTTACACAACCCAAGAAACAAAAAAAGATACAAGTTTGAGTTAAGTTCTGGTAACTTGTGATGAGACTTTGAGAAGAAAAAAAGTCAATAGATTAATTAAGAATAATTGTCCAGAGGCCTGTTAATGTTATTGAACAGTAAGTAGATGTTATTAGTTATTGCACCTTTTTTAAATCGATTATTGCAGTGAATTAATCTGCATTAAATTCAAATGAGATTAAATTGATCTTCAATTCAGTGGTCATAAAACAAGTTCCTGGTGTACTGATGATTTCAGTACGCAGCCTTTTGGCTTTCTCTTGTTGTTTTCATCCTGCTTTTTAATCTGACACTCAGTCAGAGTTTTCAGTAGACATAAATTATAACACATCATTTTGCATAAAAGCTACAATTATCTTGGTGATCACTGCTGTGATTTTGGGAGATTCAGCGGTGCCATCAGTTGTACTTTGTTTCATCTGCATCACATGACTAGGAGTAGAGGACACAGTTTCCAGGATTTCAGCTTGTTTAGATTGGAAAAAAAAAAAAGTTACTTCTTCATTTGTAACCTTGAATCTCGTTCCCTCCTCTTCCTTTCTTTCAGGTTGACGGGGCCCTCTGGCTACCTCTCTGATGGTCCGGGAAACTATAAGTACAAGACCAAGTGCACATGGCTCATCGAGGGACAGTAAGTAGAGTGCACATCCAAATTCTGATAATAAAGTAATAGAAAGAGATACAATAAATAGATGCAGAACAAACACCGTAGACACATGACTTGAAACTGATAGTCGTATTGATTTAATCCATTAAAACAAGCTTCTGCCATTAAGAAAAAAAGATTAGGAAGGATCCCTAAAACCTTTTAGACCGTTTAGAGAGAGATTGTGAAAACCGCGGGGGGTGCAACTCAATATTTCAAGTGTGCTCATAATGATTGTTATATACACAGTCTGCACTGCAGTCCTTCCCTCGGATCCATCCAGCATTTTGAATTTACATTATCAAGAAGATGATGGATGAAAATGAACGGCAAAGTAACTGTGAGAAATTCAATACACCTTCTCTGTTGTTTTAGTCAGCATAACCACGCCACGGGGTATCGATTCAGAGCGATGATTCCTCACTTTTTTTGGCCATCGGCTCATCCGAACCATAAACTCTTTGATTACATTTGCATTTTGGGCGTTTGGCCAACACTATAAGTCAGGCGGATTAACCAAGAGGGACTCGCTCGGGGCTCAGGAGGTCACGCTCGCGCTCTCTTCGACAGGACGTGTGGATGTTACAGGGTTTTGAACTTGTGACCTTCCTGTTCCTGGACGGCTCCTCTAATCACCAGGCCACCCTCTCATCCAGCGTTTTCATTACATACTAATAGCACTTTTATATGCTGTCTTGAGACCTCAGCCGGTTCTTAACAGGAGGTTAATGCAGTGACACGTGCACTGTATGCATCAAAATGACAAAGATACTTTAAAAGGGTTTCATAAGCCTCAGACATCCCTTCACTCCAAGCTTTCTTTGCACTTAGGTACAATATGGCTGCCATGCTCAATGGACCTCTGTGGTAGTTGATGTAGAATAGAGAAAACTTCTTTGCCAGATCTCACCAGCCACTTCTTACTTTTCTGTCCTAATTTACTGGTCACAAGCCTTCTTTTCCGATCGAACCTTGGGGCTGCTGCCATTCTTTAGTTTATCTGTCTGCTATGGGAGGGAGGAAGAGGCGCCAATTCACTCTAATAAATCAAAAGTTTGTAGAGAAAAATGTGACTATTCATAACGTTTCCTGTACATCTTGTGCCCTCGTTGTAAGTACGCTAAATGGGTCTTTGTGTTCTTCCCTCCTCTTTTCAATGATTTCATTTTGCGATGTTAACCAAATTTGGAGCAGAGACCGTTTTAATGATCTCATGAATGTCTTCAATCAAAAACTGATTTAAACGAGTTTGTTCTTCCTGTTTTGTTGTCTGCTGTCCTTTTCTGTAAAAACTCTCAGCCTTGCACAGTTACTTTTGCACAAGAAATATAATAATAGAATAAGTTGAATATTAGATTATTAGGTTTCTGTTAGTTTTCCTTGATGATTTATTCTGTGATGTGGTGTTTCATTTGGCAATCAACCTCTTCAGCTAGTGAATCAGTAACTTTCAAATCCTGTGTGCTCTGATGAGAATGTACGAGATTTGCGAGTTTTGTTAGATATTATTAATAGAAATATTATTATTTCTTACTTAACAAGTAATGTTAAGAAGTTTACCTTTAAGTGATATTTGAGTTGGAAATCTAAGCAGGAAAATTGACAAGCATTCTCATTTCCAAAGTTTCCTGATCAGCATTGTGGCTGTAGCTCTACATGTAGTGAATAATCTTCAAAATACAATGAAACACAGTTTGTCAGGCTTCCACACATTTCTGTGTTTGGCATAGAGAAGTTTGTCTGTCTAGGGCTTGTTTTGTTTCTGTCTGTTTTCTCTGAGTTGGACTAGTTCGAACTGTGTTGGAAAAGTACTGCAATGTTAGACTGGAAAAGTTAAAGAATAATTTTGGATGGTAGGAGCTGTCGAAGCTACAACAGTGTGCTTGTTGCCAACTTGCAAGCTGATCAACTGTGTCAAAGGTTTTGTCTTTTTGTACTCTGAGATTGTTTTCATATATCAATGCATCCAATACACAGTGCTGTCAAATTACTGATATTTGAGCTTATTCTGATGCGCTGACACAGGTAGACTTCTAATGTTGCTGTTCGAGGGGTTTGGTTAGTAAAGTCCTCATGGTCTTCCTCTGTGTGTGTGTGTGTGTGTGTGTGTGTGTGTGTGTGTGTGTGTGTGTGTGTGTGGTCCAGGCCCAACACCGTCCTCCGATTACGCTTCAACCACTTTGCCACTGAATGCAGCTGGGACCACCTTTACGTGTACGATGGAGACTCCATTTACGCCCCCCTTCTCGCCGCTTTCAGGTACGTCTACTGTGGGTTTGACTGAAGGTCCGTTTGGCCTCTGTGTGGACTGGACTTCCCCTGCTTCTACTTTTCCTAATTTTCTTCCAAAATGTTGGTTTAAGTATTCACGTCTGTCCCTTAGAATTTTCTTCTTGTCAGAGAAGAAACTGCAGAATATTCTGGTTGCTCTGAAACAGCATTTTCAAACTCACTCTTTTTACATTACAATGTTACATAAATAAACCAAGTAAAGTCAGCTTTATAGCACATTTCAAACACGAAGGCAATTTAAAGTATTTCAGATAAGAAAAGAAAAACATTATAATTCAAAACAATAAGCAACAAACCAGATTAAAATCAAGATAGAATTTTAAATAATTATATTAGATGAAATAAAACAGTTACAGTACAGAGATAAGTAGTAAGTTTCCCCAAATAGAAAATAAAAGGAAGTAAAAGTACAGAAGAGAAACCAGCCAATCAAAAGCACAGGAGAACAGTTGAGTTTTTGTATTTAGATTTGACAGTGTCTGGGGTTGAGGCATATTTGAGATCATGTAGTTGGTTCCGTCTTTGTGCACCGTAGTAGCTAAAAGCAGCTTCCCCCTGTTTGGGTCTGACAGGAAGAACATCCAGTTGACCGCTTCCTAAAGATCTAAAGGGCCCTACTGGGTTTATAGTCTTCAACTAGTTATTACTAAATTATTTTGTCCCAAGTGTACTGAGTGATTTATAAACTAGCACCAGCACTTTAGAGTCTATTCAATAACAGCCTGACCTTCAAATACATGTCAGTTTAGGAGTAAAATATGTATTAATGGGAATAAAATGATATAAAAAAAAGGATAACATTTTACTTTTGTGTCATTGTTGCAGTGGTCTGATAGTTCCTGAGCGTTACGGGAATGAGACGGTTCCTGAGGTGGTGTCTCAGTCCGGCTACGCTCTGCTGCACTTCTTCAGTGATGCTGCCTACAACCTGACTGGCTTCAACATTTCATACAGGTGAGACAAGCACAAGATTTTTTTTTTCTTTTTGTTCTTTTTTTATACCTCTTTCCTCATTTTCTTGCTTTTAAATTGTTTCTAGAATCTAATCAGCGTATCTTCCAAAAGTCTTAACGTTACCTCAGTCCTCCTCAAAGTAAAAACTACATGAAATGTGGTCATTTGTCTTAAATGATATTCTCAGGCCTTTCCCTGATTTTGAAATCTTAGCTGGGATGGCAGCTTCTACATATCAAATAGCTAATAATCCTTTACAGCTGAGCGTGTGGCGCTGCCAGGCCTCAGGGTTTGCATCTCTCAGGGTCCATACATGCATTCATGATAGTGTCAGTCCCTGGATAACAGTATCTGCTAAATGACAAATACTCTGATACTGAGCCACTGAGACGAGAGCCTCGGTGCAAATCATTTCAGTTTTACTGGCTGTTGAGATTTATTTAGGTGAAGGACCCACTTCACTCCCTTCCTTGGGACATGATGACGCATACAAAGCTATCACTTTCTGCGTGATTCAGCCTGCGCGTTGGCACGGCTGGTTGACGGCATTTAGAGGATCATGTCAGACTGCTGCCATCCGTTTGCTGCAGCATGTTTTTCTTTTTTGTGGCAACATTACACCATCATCCAACAGTCATGGACACTCGACATGAACACTATATGGAAGACAAGAAAGGCCATAATAATCATAATGAATAAGCAACTGAACACCTCCTTGAGAAATATAACCACTACTTATTACATTTAAATGCCACTGGCTTTTAGCGCAAGCACCCTTTTAAAAGTTAGATCAAGCCACATTTGAATAATTAGTTGAATACAGTAGCAGTTTGTAGTAGGAAAATACAAAATGCCCCCTATGACAGTACACATTCATGGCTAACCTTACTTGTCCATCTGTTGACTCCTTTTTCTACATTAACCTTTAAAGACATACATATTTATATATTTTTGGGTCCATTTGAGGCCATGATTGAACTTCCCTCTTTGTTAATTTCTTGTTCCTTGAATCCAGGATTAATGACCAAACTACAGCTTCAAGTGCAGCTTCACTCCACCCATGTTTTGTTATTTTCCTGTGAGCTGTCCATGCCAATGCATGAATTCCCATGTTTAAAAAACAAAGACTGATGCAATAATGTAATATCATTCCTTTTAATCTGCAAAACATCCATGCATCAGTGCGAAAAACCGAACCCACAGGTAGAGATTAAACTAAACTTCACACCGGTCAGAAAGAGCCAAAAATGTCATTAATTTTCTCTGAGCTGGTTGCTTCAACTGACATAAAAAGGAAAAGAATTCCAAAAACCAAAGTGGATCCTGTCCCAAACAAACCTCTGCAAAGGACACAATGGACCCCTGCATTTTCCCCCTTGCTCATTGGCACCGTCACCATAGCGATGGGATTGAAGTTGGGCTGAGAAACACAGAGTCGGATGAAAGCGAAGTGCCCCCGAGGCCCCCGGTCTTTGGTGTCTGGGAGAGGTGGAGGAGCCGAAACATCAAACCATCGTGCTGCCGAAGGAACATGAAAGAATGACGAGGGCCCTGCGTGTCGTCTGTCTCGCTCCCAAACATGTTTGTCTTCAGGAGGGGTAAAAAAAATCCCCAAAAACATCTCACTTCAGTCTCTTGGTTTGATGGATAATAATTCAAAACAAAGCTAAACTTTTGACATTGACTTGTTTACTCCTGTTATGAAAAAGCATTAGGAACATTTTGAATAACCCTGTTTTCCATAATAAAGGATAAGTCGGGCAATATTCTGCACTTTTTGTGTGTTCAACAAATTCCATTTAAAGACCGAAACCAACAATGAACTGTTGTACTAACAAGTATTGTCTAAGTTTCCAATGTATCTTATTCCTCTGTGCCATAAATCTCTATTGTCGTCCAAAAAACTATTAAAATCACCATCACAGTTTGTTGGCATTAAGCAAAATATAGAATAAGGCCAGCCTTTTCCTTTAACATATAGATATTGTATATTGTCAGTATAGTTAAGTTCCCTCTTCCCATTTATCTGAGACTGCTGTCGTTTTGAGATATGCTTGTGAAGTGTAAATCTTTGCTGTGGATGCAGCCAGCGGTGAGGCGGCTGCAGGCTCCATCTATAACAGTGGAAATTGATTTTAAAGATTAGGCTTGTACTTTTCAGTGCCTTCATTTTTAGGATCATGGCATAGGTAGACATTCATGTTTGGTTATTCTCAGGATAAGTGACACTACTCAGAAATGTCGTCATGGGCATGTGAGTGGTGCTATAAATGTTACAGGACAGTTTTTATGAGGGGAAAAAATTATGTTTTTTGTTTTGTTGGTTGCGTGATTTCAACTCACTATGAACGTCAGTCTTTTTATGAATATAAGAGCCATGTCGATGGGACATTCTGTGACTTAGTACTGTGCTGATGGTGTTTTCTCTGATTTCATTTGTCATAATTATATTCTGACTTTTGGCGCCACAATGCTCGTCCTGTTTTGGCTGACAACAACAAACGGGCAGGCTGATGTTGCCATGGAGCCAGTTGCTGTGTCTCAGTTCCCCTACTAAGAATACGCTCCATGTACTACACGCTGCTTGTCATAATATGCTCTTTTTGCATTTAGCATTGAACAAAGAAATCAATGTTTCAATTTTTCCCTTTTGTACTAACGGGGAAAGGAGTGATATGTGTGCCAATGGGCATCAATCACACTCTGACTTCTGAAAGCTACCGACAGTTCAACTCCACAAAGAGAAAGCAAAATGTTTTTCCAAAGATTTATTACTTAGTTTTTGTTTTGTGATCGTTTTTCCAGCTGTGGGTTCCTCTTTAAGACAATTGTATCTAACAGCAGCACAAATCCAGTGCTTTACATATGTATTGTAAAGTTAACTCTGGGCTACAACTGATTTTATTTTTTTATATTTTTGACGTATTTGGAAGATGGAACATGCTGCATTTGTTACTAGGAGTTCCTGTTTGTACTGACAGCTCAAATACTGTTGATACTGAATAAGTTGTCACAATTTGATGACCATCAGTTCTTTTTTTAATGATTTATTAACAGATTTATGCACTAGATATGAGATCTACTGCTCTGACTCCAGCAGTATGTGTAAGATGTTTCCATGTCCTGATCTGACTGAGGTATGACTAATAATTCACTGTGACTGAGGTTTGATTGTTGGCCCAAAATGTGTCAATTAGGCGCCAACACAAAAGCTTAACGTGCAAGAGAAATGACCTGTTGAGAGACTTGGAAGGCATCAGTGGTGCTGTTTTACTGCAGCTCGGGTGTGTTTACCATCTGCTCTTCTGCGCCTGTTCTGACTTCATGTCTGCTGGTTACCTCATCCTCTAGCTGGATGCTGTGGCAGCGCAGATGGCCCTCTAAGATGACTGACAAGTGTCGAGGCAGGCCTCTGACCAACTGATTAGGAAGGACGATGTCAATAACAACACCCTATGCTGTCTTGGAAATGTTGCATATTTTATCTTTACGCCTGGAGACAGCCGAGGCGCCGCTTGCACAAAAGCAGATGTTACTCAGTGGATGAATGGTGTATCTGATGTTTTATTCAGAGTCTATATCAGGCAGCATTTGAATCCTGGTTTCTCTTCCTCTCTGTTTCATCCTCTTTCCTCCTTCCCAGGGTGAATACATGTCCCAACAACTGCTCCGACCGCGGCGAGTGTCGCGTGGGGAACTCCACTGGTTCGGTGTACTGTGAATGCGAAGCCAACTGGAAGGGGGAAGCCTGCGACATACCCTTCTGCCTGGCTGGCTGCGGCTACCCCGACAGAGGTCGCTGCCAGGGGAAGACGTGCGTCTGCAAGACCGGATGGCAAGGTGGGCTGGCACTGCAGCAGCATCGCTCGCTCTGGCTGCCGGTGACGTGACCTCATTGTCTCATACACTGCGCCCATTTGAATAACCACAATGTCATCAGGTTGGCTCAGGCGTGCCCAGACATGCCAAACCCACCTCGGTGACTTAAATAAGCTTCTCTCTGGGTCTGTGTGTTCCCCACAGAATGAACATAATATCATAAATGATCATAAATCTAGCTGCCAAGATTCACTTTTAAGCCACAATTATTAGTACAGGATATTAATGGAAATACAGTGTGCCTCCTTCCTAATTTCAATACTAATTTATGGAGCAGATATGGTTCCTCAGTAGTAAAGAAAAGATCAGATTAGATTCAACAACTCTGCGTAGGCCTTTGTGTCTGTTTGATACAGAGCTGTTGGATCAGTCAGAGTATGAAGTGATTCAATCTGAGGGCAGTGAAAGACTACAGACCATATATAACTAGCCTGGTTCCAGATCCCCCCCGCCGCCGCCCACACCTGTGACTTGTTTAGTGATTCATATAGAAAGAATGAAGTGAAACGAAATGTCAATTCAGTATAATTATCAGGCTAATATATAACTGAGGTGGTCAAATAATCTGATTAAGTGCTCAGTGTGCCACCCTCTTTAGAAAAGATGAACATGCTGTGGGGCACAGCTCATAATTAGGTAAAACAAAAAAACGTATAATTGAGACAGTAAAACTATGTTTAGATTTTAATGATGGAGTGAGAGTTATTTGACTTGGCCTCTTGCTGTCTGATGACCGAACACCACCGTTCAGTAGTGAGGGCTGATCACAGTCGAAAAAGAACAATATTTTTTGGAGACATCTGTTAAAGTCCTTATTTCAGAACTAAGGTTAATTCTTCTATATGAAATCATCCCTCAGTGTACAAACTGCTAAAAGAAAATACAAAAAAGGATTTAAAGTTCCGGTCAGTTTGCTGAGGGTCACTGGACAAAAGATATTTAACGAGAATCTGCCATGTTTTTACAGAATATAAAAAATCTGAAGCCATTTCACCTCACTTTTTTCATCATAGATACCATACTCTCACCCAATTATTCATTCATTCACTGCCCAACAGTATAACATTATTATGGAGATCAAAGCTTTCTGGTTATTTTCTGTTAAAACACACACAGGGATAAATTAAAAAAAGCTTCACAGTAAATATCCAGTGCAGCTGAGAACTAAACAGCTCCAATGAAGCAGTTGGAGGTTTAGTAAAGACAGCGTTTCCGACTTTATCTGTCCAGATTTTGCCTGTTTATCTGGTGATTCAGCTCAGCGCCTCTTCAGCTGTAAGCCTCCACCACAATTATTGAGGCTCCCGCTGCCCCCACAACATCCATCTGCTGTAACCTGATGGACTTCAGATAAACTTTTTGCAGGATCAGCTTCCTCATCTTTTTTTTTTTTTTCTTTTTTGTTCGAGTCATGAATATTGAGTGGTGACCCAACACTACCGTATCCTTTTTGAATCAGACCATATGGGCATTTTAACAGCTCTATTAGTTCTTAAACGGCTCCACTGCACCACTCGGCACAAGCAGAGACAACGGCTTAATTTAACCGCAGTTCTATCAGCAGCTCAGTGTGCTCACGATCTAATTACCAAAGCTGAGGGAGTTGAGAAACAGACTGGCATTTTCTTTAGCCTTTATTACCCTCATGTCATGGTGTGTTAGCCGAGGAATAGCACACTTGGTGTACTCTGTTCTGCCAGCTTCCAAGGGAACTCATTTTCAGCACCAACCAGTGCAAAAAGCAGATAGAGATGCCTGTTTAGTCAAGCCGGCCTTGCATTTAATCTGTCTTTCACAGTGTGTGTAGCCTTCGACAAATTACGTCTTCGAGGGAGGCTAAGGCTGCGTTTGTGTTGTTTATGGAAATGCCACCAGGGTGCAAAGGTAATTTTGTTTGCTTAGCGATACTGGCGTCAGGTTGAAGAATATTAGCCACCGGGGATTTGGTTTCAGCCACTGAGCAAAACAAAAAGGAGAATGGGTGAAGTGACCTTGATTGTCGCCGTGAATCAACAACACTTCCTTCCCTGTCACGTGGCTACGTCTGCATTGTTTTATAATGATCAATAAGGAACTCTCCCAGTGTTTAACATCCTGTTTCTACTGTAAGATGGAATGATAGCACTGGGTTGTTGTTGTTAAATGTTATATTTTTCTATAAACTATATTCAACATGTAGGACGGACAGACTGTAGATGCACCACAACCTGTGTGATCAAAAAAGAAATACACAGGACAAGGCCAGTCTGTCTATTTCTGACTTGGCAGTTGTTTGCCACAAAAAAGAAATCTCAGAATCTTTTCCCTCAATTCAGAAGTGATTCCGGTTTATGATGAGGTTATTGTTCTTGTCCAGTAACGGGAAGGGCGCCTTGGCCATCTGTCCTCTCGTATCCGTGAAGCCCTTAACGTTATTGTTTCCTGGGGGAATGTTAAAGTTAAATCTCTCCAAACATCAAATATTAACTTCTGTAACGCAATCGATTTTTCTCCACACAGCTGATCACACAGCCATTTCAACTGTAGGAACTACTTTTAATGCTAAATTACTCCACACCTGCATAATCAGTCTAGTTATCTAAAGGATGAAAAATGCTTCTTTAACCCGTTTGCCCTTTCCTTCACCTCCTACTTTCATAATTCAAGAGATGAAATCAATAATAGATCCTGTATTTTTTATTTCTTTTTCACCTACACAGTCAATTCATGGAATGCAGATGGCCCCACTTTTCGGTACACTCTGCCTATCTGCAGGACATTAAAGTGAACTAATGAAGCCTGTGAAAGTTTAATCCTCCATGCAGGGAGTTTTTTTTTATGCTGATTCGTGTTGTTGGTATTTTTTGTCTCTCTTAAGGCAGTCTGTTTTTATCTTCCCCTTAAAAGGTCAGAGCTTGTTTATTGTGTTTATCATGTACAAGTAAAAAAAAAAAAAGAAAAAAGAATTAAGCTTGATTGAGCTTCCTGCATCATTTAACCTCCCGTGGAGGTTTGACTCTGTGGTTTCCTTCCCTCCTCAGGTCCAGACTGCGCCGTCTCAGTGCCTGCCAACTCCTCCTTCTGGACCCGGGAGGAGTACACCGAGGCCGGGCTGGCCAGGGCTTCCCACAAGGCCGTGGTGGACCAGGACATCATGTGGGTCATTGGAGGCTACGTCTTCAACGCCTCCGACTATCACATGGTCAAAGCGTAAGTTCGCTCCCCTGTGAGCCTCCACGCTCGGCTGCTACTCTCATCCAAGAGAGCTGCGAGACATGAGGCCTGCTGTTGCTATGCGACTGTAGGGAATGTGCTTTTGAAACATAGTGTCTCTGTTGCAAAAAATTGTAATATTTACAGAGTGCTAAAGTAATACTTGGCTGCCAGTGCTGTCAGGAAGAAGCCACAAGACTTCCTGCTTGTTGAAAATCGAGTGAAGTATGTAATTAAAACCGTAAAATTACAGGAGACGCTGATCCTCCTCACCCAGAGCTCCACCCAGGAAGGTCACACTTCTTCCCTCGGCTCATATTTTGGTTTTATGGGTTGCAGGCTGGCCAAGGCCATTTTTTTATTTCTGCACTGGGTCTGTCACATGAGACTTTCTATCATATGACCCAAGATGGCGGCATGCGCACAACGCGAGGCTCAGCGCCTCTCCAGATTCTGTTAATTAGGAGTTATCTGGCTATTTGTTTCAATTTCATTGTCTCATTACTTGTACTCTGTGTAATGACAATACAGTTTAATGTAATCTTAGCAGGGTTCAGATGTTTGATGTCATTAGACTTCGGAGCCTTGATTGAGGCACATGTTGTACACTGACGCCATTTTAGTTTTATTTACCACAGTCTTTGTTGTGTGAATGTTTGGTTCTGATCATTCAAAGGTCTCCACGCCTAAACCTTAGTTAACTCGGTAGGAAAATAAGTGTAACCCATAAAAACATGCTGCAGCAGCCAAAGTCCACGTGTGTCAAAACATAAACTCACCACACTCATGCACCCTTAACTTTTTATGCAGTCTGATGTTTTATGCTGAAGTATACCAAACAGGCAAAGATTTCAAAGGTTTTAAAGGCTGACGTGCTTGCTCACTGCTGTTTAGGAAACTATTTAGAGTTTCCTTTTGAAGTTTTAATTTTAATTTCCTTCAGTTTCCTGGACATGTGTGGCCTGCAATCCATATTCCAAGCCACGTTTAATGCTTCATCACCTGCTTTAAGGTGCAAGGAATTGTCCAACATTACATAATTGTTCCCCTATGTGTTACTGACTTTAAAAGGGAGAAATAAGAGGATCCAGTTATGAGTGAAGGTTTCAGTTTCTAATACGGTCCCTACACGGCCTCTGCTGTATCTTCGTCTGGCTGAGCTGGGTTTATCTTGTCTTGTCACACAGAAATGAT
Organism: Lateolabrax maculatus; assembly: GCA_031216445.1. Classification (NCBI taxonomy): domain Eukaryota; kingdom Metazoa; phylum Chordata; class Actinopteri; order Acropomatiformes; family Lateolabracidae; genus Lateolabrax; species Lateolabrax maculatus. Next base: position 22,104,962 of record CM062205.1, on the reverse strand, counting down.
CACAGGAGTCTTTTTTTTTTTTTTAAATGTACTTTGACATGTTAAAATGATTGAACACAGAAGAGATCAGGACGTACTTATACTTGGTGTTGGTCATCACACTGTTGTGTTTTCTCTCTGCAGGTATAACCTCCGTAGCAAGAGCTGGCTGTCCCTCGACCCCTCCGTCAACACTGTCACGCCACGATATGGCCACTCACTGGCTCTGCATGAGGTATGTGGAGGAAGTGAGAAAAGTGCATATCTACAGTGAACCAGGATGTACATTAAGACAACACAATATGACTGTATACTGTACATTTCGCTTTTATAGTGCGTTTAACATGCATGTGTAGTTTCTGCCAACTTGGTGTGATGCTTAAGAGGGCTTCAAAAGAGGATGAAAAAAGAACAGATGACAACTAAATTAAATGGAAGCACTAGCAGAAATATTATAAACTCCCCGTCCTTTTATTTATGCTTTCAATACTGTCTGTTTGTTGTCTGGAACTAATGTATAAATCTCCGGGTTTTGATATGCTGCAGTGAAGTGGTGAAGCAGTTTCTTCTCAGCCAGAAAGACTGTTAGGAGCCACTGATGGAATAATAAATAAGAACGAGGAGGATTCAGAGGAAGACGCAGTCTGTCTGCTCTGTGGTTTGAGAGAACCAAGGTTGAGCTGCAGTGTTTGTAATGCACAAATTGCATCACGGAGTATGAATGTGTCTTGTAAGTCAATGTGGGCTTGCAAGACAAATCTGAAATCAAATCGGTGTTGATACATAACAGGTAGAACTGAAAAAAGTCTCCCAACAACGGATAATTTACCGGTTCAGGCTCTCAAGCACACATACCCTCACTGGCTTATAGAAAGCTGAAGAAACTACTGCACCTACGTTTCTGTTTGATCACTTGTCTCTGCTGTTTTCTTTCATGGGTCCAGAAAATGCTTTTTTCGTTGAGATGAAATGAGAAAGTTTTTAGCAGAAATAAAGTGTGTTGCGTAAATAGTTTACAATTTTTTCAGTCTAGACACCTTTTTGGACTAGTAACATAAAATAAAAGGCCTTTCCTTGTCAGAAAATCAATCCAATGTACAAAAAAAAAACCAAATTCCCAAACTAAACAGATCAATAGTGGAGCTACTGCTTGCAATAACAACACAAGTACTCAACCTCAAGGAGTTCCTCTGTTCAGTACTATCTCCAATTCCTTGTACTAAAATTTCAAGTGCAGTACATTTAACCCATCTTTACTTTAGCGTGAAGTCAAGAAAATTAAATGACTGGCTCTTAATATTGAGAGACATTATTCTAAACATTTTATAAACGTAATATATAAGTAATATATAAACATTTAATTTTAAGTTTTCATGCCATAAATATCCCTGGAGATTTTATTTTTCTGGTTTATTTAATTTTGGAAGAGACCTCACATTTATTCATCTAATTCTGCTCCATTGTTTGTCTTTGTTTCTTCCAGGGGAAGATCTACATGTACGGAGGAAAGATCGACTCCACGGGAAACGTGTCCAGCCAGCTGTGGGTTTTCCACATCCAGAACCAGACCTGGGTCCTCCTGAGCCCCCGGGCCAAGGAGCAGTATGCCGTGGTGGGACACTCGGCCCACATCGTGCCCCCCGTCCAGGAGGGAGACAGTCCCATCATGCTGGTTCTGTTTGGACACTGTCCTCTGTACGGTTACATCAGCCAGGTGCAGGAGTACAACATCGGTAAGTTGTCCATGCTGTCGGCAGAAACCTGCAGGTCCATGATAGGGGAGTAGACTGTCCCAAAGGCCAAAACACACACGTTTAGTCTTTACACCGGCCATGTGTCTTTGAGCAGTGCACCCGCCCTCTAGCTTTAACAACTTGGCCTGGGTGTTGCTGCCTGAATATATCAGTTTATAACTGCAGGAAATTAACATTGGCCACCAAGATGAAGCTAACGACTTTTGGACTCGGGTGGTGTGTTCATCTAATCCACCAACCTTGTTGGCACGCAGCCAAACTTAATTTAGGTCTCATTGTCTTCTAAAAGCCAATCTGTCTGAGAAAATGGGACAAATTAACCTGCCGCTGTTGCCGATGGACAAGCGTGCATCTCCTATTTGCTCACAAATGAAAGTGATTTGGTTTTTATCATTTCCTCAATGATCCCCAATAAAATCTGATGGCAGTCTGATGCTATTTATGTTGTTGTAATGAATTTTAGGAACAATAATACAAAGATTTATGTCGGCTTAACTCTCTTTCACTAATAAAATGCTGTGTAAACTGAGTTAAGCTGTAATTACCTCCCCTACATCCCTGCTGGGACCAAAATCAAAAAAAGCTCTGAAAGCTTTCTTAACCTGTAACTGTAGTTTCTCTTCGCTTTCTGAGTGGTATTTCATTATATGATGATAACTTGAAGCAAGTTTTCTCTCCCCCAGTGAAATATGTTTTTGTGACCCCCGCAGCCAAGAACACGTGGAGCATGGTGTCCACAGAGGGCGCGCTGGTCCAGGGCGGCTACGGCCACAGCAGCGTGTTCGACCCTAGCACCAGAGCCATCTACATCCACGGAGGCTACAAGGCCTTCAGTGCCAACAAGTACGGCCTGGCTGGAGACCTGTACAAGTTCGACGTGGACAAGAGGAAATGGTGAGGTTGTCTTTTTGGTGCAGATTTACAGTATCTTGACAATAATACAACTGACACACAAGCTACAGCAATGTTATACAGTGTAATTTGATAGAGCAGTAGGCTGTCGAAATGTCTTTTCAGACTTTGCTTTTTCTTGTAAAATGCAGTCTACCTCTTCAGGCCTCTAAAAATGATTCAAATAAAACAGTCTGACATGGGAAATCACTCACAGACAATGCAAATAGACAGAACTTCATATTAGGAACCACTAATGTAATACAGATGTGTCACAGCTTATTTATGATAATATACCATTTATTTTCGTTTGCAAAACACAACATACAAATGCTAAACTCCTACATTTGGGCTCAAAATCTCTCAATGCAAGAATGAAGAATGCAAAATGACAACAGATTAGGTAATACATCATGCAGAAGGTTTTATTGGAGCATGAAAACCTACGTGTTTCACTGAAATCATTCGTTATCAAATCATGCTGCCAAACAGTAATTAACTGCCATCAAAACAGAGGTAATTTCTTCAGGGTTATACAAATAGAGGAAAAAAATGTGGAATTTATGCAACAAGTCAGCATTTGAAATGGCTTTTATTTACTGGATGTGCTGTATTGCTGTAAATAAAAACAGTTGCAACAGCAGCATGTGGGGATTGTCACAACAGATGGAAGTCACTGCTTGTCTGAAATCTAACTGTATAACAAACATCATTGTGTGTTTGTGCAGGACCATTCTGCGAGACAGCGGCTTCTTCCGTTACCTCCACACGGCGGTGATAGTGAGCGGGACGATGCTGGTGTTTGGTGGAAACACGCACAACGACACGTCCATGAGCCACGGCGCCAAGTGCTTCTCCTCCGACTTCCTGGCCTACAGTCTGGGTCAGTAACACACACACACACACAGCAGCAGCTCCTGCAGTCTGCTCTCCCAGCCTCACTCTGGGTTTTTCTGCTATACGTGCATCAACGTTTTTTTTCCCCTGCACTGAGCTGCTTTGCATTCATGCAGCCGCACAGACACACCTGGGAGCTGCTCAGTACAACTGCAGTGCTTTGATGTAGGACACCGAGCAGCTCCACTGGAGAAAGAAAAGGTCAAATGTCATGGCTTGATGTACACGAGCTGTAAACCACAGCCACTTTTCATACATAACACTCACAGAATAATGTGGTCTTACATTTATATTTGTGATGTCTCCATGCAGAATGCATTTATATGTGATATGATTTTCCTGGTTAGTGGAAAGGAAGCTGAGTGTTGGCTTTAAAGTGCCCGTTTGAAGCACTTGTTTTTGTTTTTCATGGATTATTTATGTGCACATCAAGCTTGTTCGTTGCCGGACTGAAAGTTTCAACCAAATCACTGGACTGGAGTTTTGAATGAAGATGTTTTGCCGTTCACCCAAATGTGTTATTCTGTTCTGTGTCAGAATTGACGGTTTCATCAGTTTTGATTCAACTTTCTCTGTAAATCATCCATCCAACACCTTTGGGATAAACTGGATCTTTGACTGTTAGCCAGGCCGAATCATCAGACGTCAGTAGCCGACCAGACTGAGCTCCTGAATGGGAGCAAATCCCTGCAGCCTGGTTCCAAAATCTGGTGGAAAGCCTGAAACCAGAAGAGTGGGGGCTGTTAGAGAGCAGGTTAATGCTTTGGGAATGAGATGTTCAGGTGTCCATAGACTTTGCTCGGATGTGACCGTAGCCTGTATACCTTGTAGTCTGTCTGGTTTCCAGACATAAAGAACTTTTAAGAGCCTTGTGAGTGGCCTGTAGAGGCTGGGCTGCTCCGAACACCCAACTGGACCAAACAGAAACCAAACAGAAAAAAAAACATCCAATTCACACTTTGGTCCTTGAGGATTTGGAGGTGACGGTACATACAAAGTGATCAAAGCTTAATAATGTAAGCACTAAACTGGTCAGTCTGGGATTCACACTGGTGGCTTTGGAGACGTAATCTCAAGTCTCTAATGTTTACTCTTGTGTTTATTCCCACGCTCTCTTCTTTTTCGCTGCTAAGGAGGCCTTAATCAAGATGCTTAACCTTCAGTTTGTGTAACACAGCTGCAGAAACAGCAGAGAGCGAGTGGTAGAGAACAACCTTTCCATGTGTATCTGTATGAGGAAGAAGCAGAGCGTAGGATAGAAAACAAGTTCTCTACTTATTGGTAAAATATGATGATCAAAAGAGGATTGCTGTCGATTGTAGTGCACTTCTTACATTGTAATTATAATCCCATTTAAAGTCCTTGATATGTCCTGTACAGCATTGTCATAAACCATACTGCCATCCTCATTTTGTTAGCTGCCTGCAAAACATTGTTGTAAATTGAGTCGGCCTCCTTCCGCAGTGCTGTCATAAGCTGCTCATTAATGGGAGGTTTCAGTCTGCCTGGATGGGAGGGAGAATTCCCTGCAGGCCCACGAAATGGCCCCGGGACATTCTGTTTTTTCTGTGTCATTACAAAGATGATTGACAGGCAGCGAAATTACAATCTCGGGGGCACAAGCACCCCCCCCTTCCCCTCCCTGTGCAACCAGCTTTTGTTCCTGATATTTGCATGTAGGGGCTGAAACTACCCCAACAATACATCCTTTTTTCAGCTCGTCGGAGTGGTGTGAAGAGCAGCCGGTGGTGAAGGCTGCAGCAGCATGTAGAGGCGTCACATTAATTTAGTTCTTATCATAGGGTCCCATTTATACATTTCTGTTACCACATGTCCTCACTTGATTGGCACAATTAGACTAACTCATCTCATACTGGTCACCGCGGGAAACAAATTGTTTTCGTGATTTCCCCCGAGAGTTCTCATTTGAGCCGAACTTTGGAAATTAAAAACTTTAAGTATTGTTGTTTTTCCCTCCCTCAGCTCTGACCCCTCTCTCTCCTCCCTGCCACTCCTCATCCTCTGTATGATTTTTCCTCACCACCACCACCACCCCCCAACCACCAGCCAGCTGCAAGCTCGGCATCAGCAGCAGCAGCAGCTCTGTAATTGTCTGGTAATTACAGTCGAGATGGGCCGCGCGTCGAGGACTAATCGCCCCTCCTTAACAAGCTGAACTCAATTAGAGCGCAGAATTTAAGGGCCGTCCGCTGTCCTGACATTGGTAGATGGTGTCATAATAAATCCCCACTCTGAGGGGCAATGCACCACACCGCCTGCAGCACCCTTGTACGCCACTGGAGGGCAGTGTCTGCCTAGCTTTGAATGTGGCACTCTCAAAGATGTCACTCTCTCCTCTGGGAGACCATGATGACTTGCACTGCATTGTACTGACTGAAGGTGATTTACTGCAGTCACTGTGCTGCGTTCCAGCAGCTTTGACTTTCAGACTCTCATGCAGGGTTTTGTTGTTGTTGGTTGGTTGTTGGTTGTTGGTTGTTTGTTTGTTTGTTTGTTTGTTTGTTTGTTTGTGCAGTGATAGGTGAACACTGTCACACACTGCTGGAGCTTCATTTAAAGACAGCCCTAAAGAAATCACCATATTCATTCATTTCTTTACCCAGTGAGCATCGACTTAATGATTTGGAGGTCAAAACATCTTCACGTTTGGGTTAAAACCGGGCAAAATTTAGTCAAAATGAATGTTTTGTGACATCTAGGGTTACACCTGTTTCCACATCATTCCAGTGACTAAATTTCAGCATTTAATTGAGAAAAATATTTCACATAATGATGTATACTTTTTCTATTTTGTCTTGTGAAACACTGGATACTTTTTTGGTGCATATAAAAGTACCTAAAATGAAGGTTGAAGTGCTTACAATCTATGCCCACATTAAGGCCATATGCTTTGATGGAGTACACCTCGTGCCACAAGCCAAGAGGTTGCAGATTTGAATGGTAGCCTAATAATGTTCAGAACCTTGTGTCTCCAACCTGAAAATGGGAGAGAGCAGCAGAGGAGATTAACCTTATTTTTCACAAGCTACTTGCTCTAAATACTGGAGGTCTTAATGCAGAATTATTAAGTGCACAAGCTTAACATATTGATATGTAAGCAAAGACGTTTAACTGGGAAATTAAAATTGATGTGATGCAATCAGCTGGATAATTTTCCCAGCTGACTGAAGAGAAACCACTCAGAAATTAAGTTTGTACACAAACCCAGACCTGCTTGTAGACAGCATCTTAACCAGGCGACATCTTTCTAGCCGTTACGCTTCAGCTGATATAATCCACCACCTGGCGATGTTTTTCATTTTAACTGGCAGACGTGTGATGTTAAGTGAATGTTTTGAACATTGATCTTTGTTATTATCAAAGAAGGAGCAATAAAAGGATCGATAACAGATCCATTAGCCCCAGATCTTAACCCATCCGGCTATTTTGCCAAGTGGATCCAGCAATCAGAACCCAACCTTAGAGGGGGGGGGGACATGACCAGGCTGCTAGTCTATCTATCCGAAAACATTCTTAAAAAAATGCAGAAGTGAAACATCCGTGGCTGGGAATTGACCCCACAGTTCTTGCTGTCAACCTGCAGTGACAGACACCTGAGCCACTGTGTTGCCTTCAGTCACCGTGTGAAACCGTATTATATGAATGCATTTCTTTCCACATGCCTGGCTGGCTGCGTTTTCTTGGCACGACTGTTGCCGCTGTAGCCATCCGGCCCTCAGTGTCTCGTTCAAGGACACTTTACCGACTGATTCATTGACTGACACGAGGATATGAGCTGCTAAAGGTCTCTCTAACCACCCATGGGATGTGAGCTGAGTTTCCAACCGCTGAAGACATGTATGATTTAATATGTGGGAGCAGGTCAACGGTTTGACCTCCCTGTCTCTCCTTTTCATTCCAGCATGTGATGAGTGGACAGTGTTGCCTCGACCGGATCTCTACCATGACGTCAATCGCTTCGGACACTCGGCAGTCTTCAGCGACAGGTAATCATCTATGCAGCACTTAACTAAAAGCAGAGTTTGTAGAGTGCTTCACAGAAAAAGCTTTATGGATAATATGAACAATGTGGTTCTTCTTTTCAACGAAAATACAGTAAGATAAAGACAAACAAAATAATGATCGTAAGACTTCGGCTAAACTTGCTGGGGCCTGTAAATTCAGTACATTTACAGTGAATATGATCACTTAACATTAAGTAACCTGGTTACTGTGGCTTTTTGCAGTAACCTGATTTCCAAACAAGAAAGCTGGTTAACAGGTTAATGTGCTTAACCTAGAATAATAGCATATAAACAGAAGTACAAAAATTAGTGCAGAGAATGTGCATATGTATGGTGGTATTGTATAAGTCAACAGTAAGGGGATGATATAAATACGCTAAGATATATATATATAGATATATATATACATGAACAACATTGACAGTATGAACAGTGTGACATGATTACACTACGAGTGTAAATACAGTATAAACATGTGCAGCAGTTACAGTTCTGCTCATGTAACCTACGTAACTGGGTTTTTTACATGCATAAATAAAATAATAAATAAAGAAATCCAAATAAGTTGGTTCCCACAGCTGAGCGGTAGACATTTTTAGAATTCAAATACATGTACAGTACCGAGAAACTGTCAGTCCAAACATTCAAAAGAAAGCTCTGTGACAAATGCAGATGCTTCCAAACGGGACACAAGGAGTCGGTGAAGAGTGTGAGGAGTTTGAAGATTATGTGATTCATATGCTGTGGCCTTCACGATCGCCCTATCTGAACCGAACCCAACAAAGGGAGATTGACAAATATGCTAACACGTTGCTCCGAAATTCGAAGCGACGTGTCAGACGGCTCTCTCCACCACCACCACCATCAAAACACCAAACGAGGGAATATCTTTTGGAGGAATGGCATTTTCTCCCTCCCATAGAGTCCCATAGTGCCAACACTTCATGCTGTTTTTTCCTTTTCGTGTGTCCTCCATCGCTATATCACTAAGACACTGAAAATATACCACTCTTAGTTAAAATATGTAGGGAGTAAAGGGGAGAATTCTGCCAGATTACTGCAGTGCATAGAAACATGTTCTCAGATTTCCTGCCTTGACCTGATTTCTCTCAGTAACCCTGTTTCCTGAGTGCATGTAAACCAGGGTGACAGGTTTTATTTCCACCGGGGCACACACATATTTAATTATGCACTCATGGTATTTAAAGACATGTTGAAATGGAATATGTTATGCAAACAAACCTGTTCAGCACATATCTGCATCTGATGTAATACACTTGGATGTATTTTTTTCTCTTTTCACATGCATTACACTAAGTTTTACATTATGGGACTTTTCAGCTTTTCTAGTGGGAAATTACAGTTTCCTTGGTTCTTTTCCTGGTTCTTTTATTCATGATCACATCTCTGTGCACTTGGAACATGGCTGTAGGAACAATCTGCAAACTGCACACACTCTGCAGAGGCTATTGGAGGGGGGAAAAGGGGAACATATATTAAACTAAACTCAGGTATCCACTCTTTGGAGGGGGAAAAATGATTAAATGCTTTCTCCTGAGAAAGTAAAGCTCATTATGGATGTGTGAAGTTATGAATTGAAACGTTTGCTGGCAGAAAAACCACAAAGTTGTAAACAGAACTGTGACTTGAACTATAATCGTAACTCTTTTGATCCACATATTGTGATCTTGGTTTTAACAGTTTGGATGATTTATAGACTTACTTTATTTGCCTCATAATTTTGTATATAACTCTTTATTGCTTCCACTCACAGTGAACCTTGCTAATTAGTGAAAAGTTTCCAGTGTGCAGATTATTGCATGAATGATTTTATAAAGCTGAAAATACGATCAGACAGAACATTTCCAGTTCTTCATTCTTATCTTCTCACAATATTTTAATTACAACAATCCACATGCTGAGTAGACAAAGTAAGAAACTGTAAACTGTATGGCAGCTCAGGGTAGAACTGACAGTAAAACTGAAAAAAACTAAATCTTGTTACCTTGAACAACAATCTTTTGTGCATTCATACATGACATTTTATTATTAGTCTGCGATACCAATAGATTGTGATGGGGATGGTGCTGCGAGCAGAAGGGATGACTCATCTGTAAGTATTATCTGCACCGCCAGCAGAGCAAGACACAGCGATCCATATTAAATTATACATCCTGTTGTAGGGAACGCATCAAATATTAACATGAATCACCAGACCTGTTGAGTCAATCGTCTCTGATGACTCCTGTTCCTCAGGAGCAATTAAGAGTTTGTCCACGCACTCATTCATTGATTAAACGCAATTACTGAGTTCAAGACAGAATTAAGTGCAGCAATATAAAGCTTTATTTTAAACTTTTTGCTTTGGAAAGAAACTCTTAAAAAGCACTTTACAGTAAGGCTTAAAAACAAATTGAAGAAACACTTAATAGGGAGGGAAAAAATGGAAAATGTAGTCCGGAGGGAATTGGTCGCAATTAAGAGAAAATCAGGAAAAATGCTTTCTGAAAATTATTCTAAAGACAAAAATGTGTGATGTGAGAAAGGTTCTCTTTGCACCATCTTCCTGTTGATTTTAGAACTGCTTTTCAAGTTTTTACTCTTTACTTTTAAAGCACTCTGTGGTCTGGCTCCAGCATAGACTTTTCTACACTGAACCTCAGATCCTCCTACAAAACTCTGCTAGCAATCCCCCGGTCTTCACTTAAAAGTAAAGGTAGGAAGGAGTGTTTTAGCTGTCAGGGCCCCCAAACTGGAACTGTCTTCCTTTAGAAATGTGTCTTACCTCCTCAGTGACGTCCTTTAAATCTCTACCAAAAACTCCTTTTTATAAACCTACATTTCTGCATGAAGTGGTCTTTCTGTGGCTTGTCACTTTTAACTTGGATTGTCCCAATCATTATTTATTATTTTTCATATTGATTAGAAGCACTTTGTAAATCTACAAACAAGATGTATTACTATAATTATTCACTCTTTACACCCTTTCAAAACACATCATATAGCCTGTGGATTACTTTTCTAATAGAGAAACAGTACATCCAGTCATCCATTCATTCACCACGTTTATGCTGTTGCTAAGCCCTTTGCATGTCTTACAGCATCAGACCTCACTGTCAACAGTTTTCATTTGAACTGCTCTATACTGGAGAAATGGTCTCTATGGAAACTGCAGATAGTATTCTTATCTGAAGTAATTATGACATAGTTTCTGGATTGTTTAAAAGTATTTTTTAATACACAAAGCACCACAACTCTGAAGTATTAAGGTGTGGGCAGAAATTAAAACTTGGACTTCTTAAAAGTGAGTGACAAAAAAAAAAAAAATGTGTTTCTGTAATTTGGGTGAACTCTCTTTAAAACATCCTGTCGCTGTCTCGGTCGTCCTCTGCCTCTGCTTTCATGTGGGCCCCTGCACGACTCACATCCTCCTGCTCCTTATCCGTGAGCTCAGCAGGACGTCCGGAGCCAACAGTTTGAAGTATGCCCTCCATGATCCGAGGGGACTTATGATCAGACTGGTGCAAATTACCCATCTACCCCACCCCGCCCGGGCCGCCGCCGCCAGCCCACACACACACACACACACTCAACGCCCACACACTAATCCCGGCAGCTGAACAGAGGCCAGTGCAGAAAGATGTTCAGAAATGCCCTAGACCCGGCATCCAAACGTACGCACTGACACACCCAGCAGGGGGGTCTGTCAGGTCCCTCCGTGAAGGGAGAGAGCCCTTGTTAGGGATTTAGCAGACTTGTGAGGCGAGCTGAAGCCCAGAGACGAGGAATAGCACTTGGACTAAGCTTCTCTGGGTCTCACTGTGCACAAAAGGTGGAAACTGGGGAAGATTGCGGGGCAGAAATCGGCTTGTTTTACTTCCTGAATGTCTTCCATCTAAAACCTTGTTCCCTTTTTTTTTTTTTTTTTTTTTTGTCTTGCAGTGTGATGTACGTGTTCGGCGGCTTCAACAGCCTGCTGCTCAGTGACGTCCTCATGTACACGTCGCCCAGCTGCCTGGCCTTCTCCAGCCCGGCGGCCTGCAGCCAGGCCTGGCCGGGGATCCATTGCGTCTGGAACGGCACCCAGGGGACCTGCCTGCCCTGGGAGATCAACTCCATGGGAAGCGAACAGCAGCAGATACCAGCATCCTGTATCACACGATCGTGTAGGTGACGCTGACGTTGCTTTAAAATCCTGCGTTGGTGCGTGTCTGCCATGTGAGACTAATCCAAGATGATTTTAGATTTCTGCAGTCATCTTGAGTGTCTGCAGAACTCATCTGCATTCATAACGCTGATATCTGATGACATGCGTAGACCGGCAGAAACAGCTTGTTTGTCACAGGCTGCCAACGCAGTCTTGCACATCAGAGAGTGAAAATGGCAAGAAGAAAAAGTGTCACCAGGGTGGTTTTTTTGTGTTTGTGTGAGATCTTTAGAAACCATCCAGATGCGTCATTTCTGTATGTATGATTGTGCTGAAACTTGATCAACAACCCTTTTGATCATCCATTTATCAAGCCAAAATGTCAGGAATTCACCAGCTGCATGTGAGGATTGGCTGCTTTTCTCTGTTTTAAATGTCTGAACTGTTGGCATGACAAAATGTGAAATTTGAAAATGTCATCTTGGGCTCTATAATTGGCTTTTTTCAATATTTCCTGACATTTTATAAACAAAACTATTAAACGATCAGTGGGGAAAAAAAGCAAATCAATCAATAGTAAAAATAGTAAGCTACCAATCAGTGTCCAAAAAGGCTCCTACGAAAAGGACACCCTGATGTGTTTAATCAAATCATTTTGATAATAACGCTGCACCCTTTGTATGATTACCTGAGTGTATGTGTGTGTTCCTCATGTGTTTGTGTCCTACAAACACATTTCACTACATTTAACAAGTGTGTGTGTGTGTGTGTGTGTGTGTGTGTGTGTGTGTGTGTGTCAGGTGTTTCAGATAGGACAGGCAGAGGTAATCATCAGGGACAGTTCAGCCAGGTTTCTCGGCTTCCCGCTGAGAATTCTCTTTTGTTTGCTGTTTGCCATTTGTCACAAAAAAAAAAAAAAACCTCAGTTTCTTCAACACAGACGGTCTCATTTTCCGGTGTCGGCAACTACAGATGGAAACTGCGCCCCGGAATATCTTTCAGGAACATTTAATATCAGGGAGGTCTTCCTATTCCGCTGCTGTCTGGCAGTCACCTGCCCCAGTTTCCTCAGAAGAAAGCTCGTGTCCAGGAAGTGTTGAAGGATCGGCGGTTCACAGCAGAATCAGAATTACTTAAACTGCCATGTAGAAATGAACAAGAACAAAATAAATTCCCTGTGCTTTCATTATAGTCCTGGAGGTCAAATTCTCAATAAGAAATTACAATAGTTGAAACAGTAGATTAACAAGTGAAGTCACTGCCACATTAGCCTGATAATACTACAACGTTTGAACTAAAGTACACATTGAAGGTACCTGTAGTAATTGCATTTTATGCTACTTTATACTTCTAGGGAGAAACATTGTGCTATTGACTCAAAAATAAAAGTTTAAAAGCCTTTTACTGACCAGACAAGAAATCTGGAATCTGTACAGTCGGTTGAAAACGTTTCTTTCACTCCAGTTATTTTCTAATAGCAAGTTATCATTTCGGATTGTTCTGATGTTTTACAGCAAAACTATTTATAGGTCCTGTTCTCCCAAATGTTGCAGATGCTGACAGCGATAGGTGTGACCAGTACACAGACTGCTACAGTTGCACTGCGAACACCAACGGCTGCCAGTGGTGCTCAGGCCAGTGTGTGTCTCTGGGAAGCAACTGCACCTCAGCCACGGTAAGAAGACCGACCCCGCCGACCCTGCAGAGAGGATAAAGGAGCATCACGGCTGACTGCATGTCCTCAACTAGCAGTTTAAGCTTTAAGAAAAACATTGTTCATCTAAACCTCCCTCAAAAATAGTGTACAGCAGCATTTTATTTAATAAGATTCAGTCTTCCAGTAACTACCAGCTGTAGGAGGACGTGGAGAGCTGAGTAGATCTGTTCTGAGAGGGTGGGCGGGCAGATCTTACCACCTCTGTTTACCAACTTCCTGGGGAAACCTTACTGCTGACAGAGAAGACTGGCTGCTTTTAACATTAAAACCACATCTTAATGTTTTAGCTGAAGAGTTCTGACCCTCCTCTTTCATGCTACAGTGCTTTTAAATCTGACATTAAGATGGGCAAATACTAATTTCGCCTTCAGATTCGGGTTCTTGTAGCCTGCAATCCACTAACTTGGTATTTTGAATAGGATCCACAAATATTGTGACAGACCTTCCTTTCATTTCCTCCACGAGGTTTTTACACCTTTTAAATTGGCACAAATTTGAGTAATGATTAGATAAACGACTAATGAAGCACATTCTTATTTCCATCACTGAATCTGATTTGTCAATCTGATTAAATCACCGCTCATTTAGATGCAGTATGACACCCGGAGACAGTTCATCTCCAGCACTCTTATCTGCACTTGTCTCTAAACTATTTGATTAACAAGGGTCTGTCTGTCTGACTACAATCATTTGATAATGTAATACTTGTGAGAACCTGGCTTTCTGTTCAAATACCTACATTGTCAGTAAGGACATCATTATGTTATCATTATCTTTTTCAGTGAAAATCTCATGAATCTAGAAAGACCCGCCTCTTCTTCTATTCATAATGAAGGAAAATTTCATTTTATTTTCCAATGAAGGTGTGTCATTTATGGAGCATGAAATGTGATAATTTGGTGCTTTGAATCCTAAGAGTTGACGCCTGTTTATTTCTGCCTTCTCTTCCCAGGGGGCCATAGGGGAGTATGACGTTTGCCCCAAGGACAACCCTTCGTACGTCTGCAACAAGAAAACCAGCTGCAAGAGCTGCGCTGTGGACCAGAACTGTCAGTGGGAGCCTCGCAACCAGGAGTGCATCTCACTGCCAGGTAAATGGAAATAAAACCATCTCATTAAAAAACATAGCAAACAGAGACATACATTAACTACACACACAGGAAGAGTAAAATTAGTATTAATGCAAGTATTTCTACAAACTGAGGGATACTCCATAGATTTTGCCATCTGCCTTATCAGTTATGTGAACATTTTATGCACCGACATCAATTCTGGGATCTAGGGATGCATCACAGATAAGTGATATGATCATATGGTCAAATATTGATATATGAATAACCATGTTGCTTGTTCTTATGGATCTCAGGTTTATCTCAAGTTTCTCTATAATAAACATAGCAAGCAAAACATTTTCAGGACTAAAAGTATGGCCAAGACCCAAATTAAAGTTTCCATTAATGCAAAGACACAGATGGTTGTATTTATTACAAAGGTTACAATATCATATTGTCTAATAACATTTAAAATGTAAGTAAGAATCAATGCAGACTTATTATAATGTGCCTTTTGGGCAGTGAGTCACAAGAGGTTGGAAGATAAATCTGAGGGGGGTCACAAGATGATTAAAGGGATACGAAAAAAATAAAATAAACGTTCACTCGTCTGTTCTCTCCCTTCCAGAAAACGTGTGTGGTGAAAGCTGGCATCTGGTGGGCAACTCCTGTCTGAAGTTCATCACGGCCAAGGACTCGTACGACAACGCCAAGCTGGCCTGCAGGAGCCACAACGCCGTCCTGGCCTCGCTGACCACGCAGAAGAAGGTGGACTTTGTCCTGAAGGAGCTGCAGATTATGAGCGTTGTGGTAAGTAGGAGGGGGTGGAGGAGGAGGAGTGGGGGGGTGGGGGGGGTCAGTACTGAGTATTAATTATCAGATTAGAGAAACTTTAATTTTCTCCGCCGGGAAATTGGGTCGTCACACCAGCAGCGGATAAAATATCGATAACACTTGAGAGTGGAGAAGATAAAATGGATAATTACAGCCAGAAGATCACATCAACATCAAGACTGAAGGATTACATATCAGCGAAATGAATAAGGAGTGAATAAGGATATACTGTTCACAGAGCCTGTTTTTTGACAGATGTGTGATCACGTTGAAGCAGACGTGCATGTGCACAGATGAAACAAGAAAAACTACAAAAGCGCACAATGTTCTTATGTTATCTGATATATGCTGTTGGTGTGCACCTTTTTAGTTTTTGCACTTGTCTTTGTGGTAGCTGCCCTCTTTGGAAACGTTGTCTTTTTTATCTGCAGGTGAGCTCTGGTTGCTTTTCTTTTTGTCTGTGATTTTTGGACCAGAGAGCGTGAAACAAATCTTCCATTAACAGATTCTTTCCTCAGAGCTGAGACATCTCTTACTCGCTCCATTAGAGCGAATGTGCAGAGATCTATCTCAACAATCAGCTAACCGTCGCAAGCCGCCGTTTAGATCATCAGATGCAGGTCACACATCTACAGATAGATGTGCCAATGACGGAGAAACTTTGATCTTTGCATCAAATCTGTACACCGACATAACACGCAGTAAATGCATCATTTGCACATCTTGCCTTTTTTTTCTGTATTTTCAGAGAAGCAGCATACATGAGGATTTACTGAATAAGTCCTGAATGTAATTGTCTTCCAAGATATGTGCTCGGCCTTGCAGCTTTGATCCCACATCCTTTACTCACGGTTGCACGCAATGTTGACAATCAGTAAATCCAGTCTAAGCTTATATTTCACTGTACACTGAAGTGAGCGAGTATTGGCTAAAAAGTTAGATGTAAATTATACTTTTTAAATACTTTTTCCGAGACTGAGAAAAACCTGAAAACATTCAACTTAAATGTATCTGATCAACAACAACATTAAGACCGAAGATTAACTGGAAACTTTTTTGATTATCGATTAATAATGTTAGTCATATTTCGAGCAAAGATACCAACCGTTCTCTTGTTCCAGCTTCTCCGATCTGAGAATTATCTGCATTTCTCTCTGAAATCATTTGAAGACCTCAGCCTGGGCTCTATAATGGGCATTTTTCATGATTTTACTGACACTTCATCCACTAAACGATTAGTCAATCACTCAATTAATCATAAGCAGCAGAAAAAGGGATAATGAAAATGATTGTTAATTATCAGCCCTAAAGTGTTGCTATATATGTCCAGAAAGGCCTCTACAGAAAGATTGCTGTTCTTGAATAGGGTTCAAGATCATATTTCCTGAATTAATAGGCGCTGTAGAAAGAAGTCTCAATTTTTCAAGCTGATGAGGAAAAATGTTTTCTGGGAGGCACATTATCGGCCTAATCAAAGCAAAAGCTGTCTAAATATTTGAGAATGTGTCTACACTTGAGTTCACTGAAGAGCGTTACATAATCCCAAATGTGTCAAAAACACTCCAACAATACAGTACTAACGACCCGGGCTGCACTTTAACGAAGCATCTACTGTACAGCTGCAGTCGTGCTTTAGTTTCTGTGTAGATCACCAGCAGGCACAAACACTGCAATCCCTCACTGAAGCCACCCATGCAAAAAAGGCAAGCCACTTATGATCCTACAAAGCTCCCTGGAGCCGCCACATGGCACGTGTAATGTTGGAGCTAAGTGGGGAAGCAGTTGAGGAGTGTTTTCCATCCATACTAATGAAATTGTGTAGATTTCCCCTGTTGGTCTAAAGTTAATTATGTTGGTCAGTTCCAGGTAATCTTTGTGCTTAAAGGTAGAATACATAAAACCTTACTTCTCTGGAGTAACATTGGTATTCAAGCTGTCCAGTTCAACAGTAAGATGACAGGTGCAGAAACATGCTTCTGTCTCCCTGCCATGTTATATAGACACTGTATGTGCTGTTTAGCAGTTCCAACTATTTCAAGACAGGATCAATCAGTCCCAGAAATGCAATTAAATCCCGATGGAACAGTAATTCGACCCACGTCTGTGAGAGATCGAGCTCCCTTTGTTTACTACTACTGCAACAGCATGGCCATTGATTGGAGATGGGATGGATAACAAAGCCTCCTTAGTCAAGTGAAGCAAAGCTGCTTTTATTGCCACTCTGTCACTCCAGGGGAATTTATGTCAGTATAGATGAAATGTATAGACTTTCTTTGTTGCTGACAATGAGGGCAAATTTCTGGGGAAAATAAAAACGTAGATATCAAAATCTGTTTGTGACATTCATTTTCATCAAATGTCACATTAGTCTTCAGCTACGCAAAAACTGGCACTTAAAAGGGTCGCAAAAAAAAAACGATTAGAGCCACTACTTAAGTGAAAAGATGACCAAACACCACCCAATTATAAAGGAGTTCCCTTTTTTTTATCATCTATTTACAGATTTACAGTATTAGGAATTTGACTGAACTTGAAAACAGTTAAATTCAAACATGAAACATGAATTTTAAAGAGAACAATGTGTGAAATCCTTGTTTTGACTTTGGCAAACTGTTGTGTGTTTGCAGTACAAGGCCTTAATGACACCCTGGGTGGGGCTCAGGAAAATCAACGTGTCGTACTGGTGCTGGGAGGACATGTCGCCCTTCACCAACACCACCCTGCAGTGGCTGCCCGGCGAGCCCAGTGACGCCGGGTTCTGTGGCTACCTGGCGGAGCCAGCGTCCAGCGGACTGAAAGCACAAACCTGCATCAACCCAGTGAACGGCAGCCTGTGTGAACGGCCAGGTGGGCTCGCATTACTTGGTGAATCAAAATAAAAAAGGAAAGATGTGTTATATTCTAGAATATTATCCTGTAAGAAAGTGTGTTTATGCACATTAAGACATGTTAAGTAGCGGACAATTACAATGTAAAATAGCAAACATATATACTAGGTGGGGCTTTTGGATTTTAGGGTTCATTATACAAGTTTCAGCTAGATTGCATCAGGATTCTGAACTCTTAACGGATAGTATTTTAGGATCAACTATGTAACTTTTTTTATTTGTAGCATCAGCAGATGAAAACAGATTTTCTGCTCTCTAGATATTGTAACATCTTGTTTACCAAAGTCCAGTAGTAAATCAGGGAGAGCCCCACCAGAGGGGGTTTGACTCCCACTGAGACATCCATGCTGAACGTCTGTGCATTCATACTCCAACGGCCTTAAACTTAACTTGAGAACGTTCCTCAGCCAACCACAGTGCCAAGCAGTGCCGGACACCGTGTGCCATGAGAACCACCTGCAGCGAATGCACCAGCAGCAGCTCAGAGTGCATGTGGTGCAGCAACATGAAGCAGTGCGTCGACTCCAACGCCTACGTGGCCTCCTTCCCCTTCGGACAGTGTATGGAGTGGTACACCATGAACACTTGTCCACGTAAGACATCTTATTCTGTTCAGTTCTTGTATATTAACATGTTTAATATGACAATCGCTGTGATTCTTGTCTTTTTATTGTTTTGGCAAAATGCGCCACAAATGTGGTGAGACACACACACTCTGATTATTGAGTCTGAAAATCATTTATTATTTTTACATCATTACATGTAATACGAAACAAATGTAATTTATGCCATTCGGTTTCTCTCCTAACAGTGTGCTTCTGAACCAATGAAGTCAAAACAAATGATTTAAAAACCCTGTGGCCAGACACTTGATAGAGGCAGGAGACATCAGTGTAGCAGAAGTGGAATTCCTTTTAAATTGTATGAGCAGTTCAGAGTTTATCGAGAACAAAGAGTTTAGGATTAGTCGACTGTTGTAATGTTTCTCCTTTTAAATAACAAATTAACTAACAACACGAGATGAGTTCTAGCGTTGCAGCCTAAGAAAAACTTCTTGATTATTACCATCTTCTCTGCTGTTGTAACACGTAAAATCTCTTTTTTTTGTAATCTAATGTCTTTTCATCTGTTGATTTGACTCATTGATCTCATTATACCTCAGTGTAAGAACCTGTCTGCAGTGTTTGCTTTTGCAACCCTGGCATTGGCATCTCTTGAGTCGAAACCCATTGATTATACATAAAACGTTTACTTTTAAGTGTGCACAAATCTCTCCATGCATTTCTCATGCCAGTTAGCCAGTTCTTTTTGTCCTATTTATTCCAAACAAATTGCCGTTGCTGCAGTAGGAAAACACTTTGCAAAAAAACATTTTCTGTCTGACACGTGAAAATGTTGCAGCGCACTATTTAAACCTCTTTAAGTTGTAACAACTACATGCATAACCACCGCCCTCCCAGGCAGGATTCATGAGCTGCAATTTGTAAAAGGAGAAAAACTCCACACGAAAATCAAAGCATAAATCTGAAGTTCGCTCACATAACGCTCTAGTTACAGTTAATATACTCAACCACTTGAGCATATGTGGCGATCTTCATCAGACTTTAAAAAACCCTAAAACGCAACATTTTAAATAACCATGGCTCTCCGGAGCAGAGCGTCTGTAAATGTTTGTTTTTTAACCTTCAGCCGAGCACATTAAACTAAGATGGGGCAATGAGATGGGGATTAATAACCTGGTTTAGCAGTTTGATAATTTAGTCTCCGGCTGGTGCTTTGTTTATGTATGACGCAGCAGAGAACAATTTTCATATATTTAACCTGGCAAGTCAGTTAAGTATAAATTGTTGCTTATAGCCATAGGCAGAGAAACCCCTCCAGGGCTGAGAGTTGGTAATTAAAGTATAGACAAATATCTATGGAGAGCAGGTGGAAAGAACCAGTGGCTCAGGAATGAGCTGAATTAACTGTTGTTGTGGGTGTTTTTATTAAATTAAACCTTTGGAAATGCTGGACCTTACTTACTAACACACAATAACTCTTACCCATTACTCATTTATTAATGGTGCTGTGTGAATGCCGCTACCTTTGTTTAATAGGCCAGTAATTCATTGATTAATTGATACCTTTAGTCACACAAGGGAAAGTCACTGAGAGCAAGCTCTCTTTCTGCAGGACTGCCCTGTTTACACTGCTAAGCAAATAAATGTTGTAGATTTATAATAAAACACAACATTGCAGCTAATATAATAATTAAAAAAACAACATTTGTTTAATTTGTACAAAAACAGAAATGTAAAAAAGACAACTTGTGGTTTTGCATCCTGTAATTATTTTTTATACATTTTAATTTGTTTACAGATTAAACAAACAAGATATAACGTGTTAATTAGTGAGCTTTAGAGATGCTGGTAGGCCTATTTTTGAACATTTTAGGCAAGCCAGGCAAGCAGTTTCACTCGAAAGAAAGCAAATAAGCATAATTTCCCAAAATGTCGAACTATTCCTTTAATGTAGGTTTTGTTGTACAGTTTCCTCTCACGACCGTCCACTGTTCTTGCTGTTTATCATATATAAGAGCCTGACCCTGACGGCTCTGTTTTTACGACACAGGTGGATTACAAAATGCCAAAACGTTGGCTTTCAACAACAACAATAATAATATCAGAATTTCACAGTAATGCTTTATAAGTGGTGCTGCGTTGTGTGTTTTGCTGCAGCGGAGAACTGTTCCGGGTACAGAACATGTGGCCAGTGTCTGGACCAGCCGGGTTGCGGTTGGTGCACCGACCCCAGCAACACAGGCAAAGGTCAGTGTATCGAGGGCTCGTATCGCGGGCCCTTCCAGACCTCGGTCCCGGCCCCGTCCACGCTCCCTGGCCTTCCCGCCAGCCCCCAGCCGGCCCTCAATGCCAGCATGTGCCCCGGCGAGGCCAAATACAACTGGTCCTTCATCCACTGCCCAGGTAGGGAAGAATGTTAATCATTTGAAAATGCTAATTTCTATTCATGTATTGTATAAATGCTTTTTCTGTAAATATCTTTAAAGGGGAATTCCACCAAGAGATCAGTTTACAGAGGTGAAAACAGATTTTTATTTATTTTTCTTCTGTTTTCAAAAATTAGTAATTTTCACAGTGGTAATCCATCCATTTGGTATTTGACTTTCATAAAGAATGTAAAAGCTCACCAGAGATTAAAAAAAGAGAAAAAAAAAACCCGTCAAAATCAAAGCAGCGGGGGCCGAGATATCATGACTTTTAGTCTTAAGTATGGGTAAAACTCCAAAAACACAGGATCCTGCACATCCCACAATAGCGTCTTTCTTTAGACCTCCCCTCTCAGTGCCAACCACTTTCAAACACCACATGTCCTGTTTCTAATGCAGGCTTTTTTTTGTTTATGTCTGTTTTAAGTCTAAAGCCCAAGCTGAGATAACCCATCAGTTTTTGTTGTTTTTAATTTTGGATGGCTCCCTTCAGAGCCGGAGAAAACGCCACACAACCATTTTCTCAGGCTGAATAGTATTCCTTGTGACGGGTAAACTGATCCTCGTATAAAATTGTTGAAGCGCCACTACTCTGTCAAATAACAAAAATATCTTAAAATGTTATTCCAACTCACTGAGATTGTTTTACTCATTAGAATCTAAAACTAACAGTAATACTTGCCAATGACCTGCGGTGGATATTGTGACTTCTCTCAGTTTAATAGATCTGTGTAATACATTTTGACAAATGAACCTAGCAGGCATAGGGATTATCAAAGTAACATTATTTGTCACATGAGGACCTGATGTGCAGCACTGACGGACAGTTCAGAACTCCTACAGATCCCAGACTTCACTTCACTTTCTGTACTTGGAAATTAACATCTTAATTCATTCATATTTGGGCCTGGGGCTGTTTATTTTGATGTGTGATGTTCATGCAGTGTGTGCTTTGTTTACTCTATGGCAGCCTGTCAGTGTAACGGTCACAGCCAGTGTGTCAACGAGAGCGTGTGCGAGAAGTGCGAGGATCTGACAACCGGCCGTCACTGCGAGAGCTGCATCTCCGGCTTCTACGGAGATCCGACCAACGGGGGCAGCTGCCAGCGTGAGTATCCGCGGGCCATTCACTCCAGCACTAAATCAACCAGTCAGTCTTCCTGGCACAGCTTCATTTAACTTGTCACTATTTTACAGTTAAGTTTTATGTCGGCCATTTTCCTGATTTCTGGCTGCACAGTAAAGCGGTCCCGTGGGATATTAAAGATTTACTCCGCTTTACAGCTAGTACTGACGCTCAGTCAATCGGACAACAAATCAATCGTCTATTCCTTCGACAGCTTAATTTAGCTAACCAATAAATTACAGCTGTAGTGTATGTTTTGTGTTTTTTGGGGGGTGTAATTCCACATGTCCTTCTGAAATATGTATTTACTTGGTTCAACGTCAGTGACAGCCAATCAATAAACTGGCCTCTCTGCATATCTTCGCCTTGTCAGTATTGTGCATTCGTTGTTTATGCTTCTTATTTTCTCCTGGTTGCACGGAAAAGTGCCCCCTCGGGGACATTAACGGGCATGTTTTACCTCACAGCTTAATCATGACATACTTTATCAGTTTGACTCAGGAGTGACAAGTGAACAATCAATACCTTTATAAAAGGAGATGATGTAATCAATAATCAACATAACACACATGTTTATAGATAAGGATACAATCCTAGTATGGCTTGTTGTTCCACCAGCTGTTCCCCATTCTTACACAGATTTGTACGTATTTGGCAGCTGTTTATGCCAGCAGGCTCAGTGATATTTTAAAAATGACGTTAACATTCATACAGGTGTGACAAAACTGGTCCTCAAAATCACTGTAACCCTAATAGACATTTAGCATCTGTTAACGGCCACAAAAAACTGGAAAGTCACCTCTGTTGGGGTGGGAGCCAGAGCACATGTGGGAGATGGTTCACCTCTATGCACAGAATTGGCTCTGGGACAAAACCTCTCGATTGGGAATCGTTTTTTCTTTCCTTGGAGAATGAGACATTTGCCTCAATGCAACAGTGTTTTGCAGGCAGGGCTGTTTGTGCTCACGCGGTGAACAGTCTTTCCAAGTATCCGGCCGTCTTGGAGTCTCTTGGTGTGGTTCTGAAAAGGATGGCGCCTGAGGACTCCTGAGGCCTCTTCAAAGCCAACGTCAGCAATGACAAACTAATCTAGAGAGGGGTGTGCTTGGGAGGAACTGCCGGCTTGTAGCTCAATAACAAGTCATCACATTCGAGCATAAGGTAGTTTGTAAGTGTGCCTGGTACCTGAACACCTTCAGAAAAGATCAATAACTGACTTTGTATTAGCAGAGCTGTGGTTGCATGTCTTGAACAGTCTGAAGAGAGGAGCCGAACTATCAGCTGAACACCACCCGGTGGTGAGTTTGATCAGGTGGTGTGGAAAGGCTGTCAAACAGAGCGAGTAAACACCGGTGCTTAGTGAGGGTGAACCGGGAACATCTGACTGCATCCTGGGATTCAGGGAAAGCAGAGTTGCCATCAAACTTGTCACAAATGTGTCAAAGTGCATACGAGACATAGAGGAACATCTCTTATTTAGTACAATCATATTTGTTACTTGTAGACCTAAGGGTAAATGTTGAATCAAATGTGCTCGATTCACTGTGTAATAAAATAAGTTTGTTTTATTATTTAAGGTTGTGGTTATTGAACTTTGCGGAGTCAGTTTATACTCAGATATTCTAAAAGAAAAAAGGAGCTTACATTCATATTACATAAGAGTCAATCTATCAGCCTCTATATATAATACAATACACTATATATTCTGCAGCGGTTTGTTATTTTGACTTGTGTTTTACTGAGGCACTTTTTTTGTTTTATTTTACAATTTCCATGTTTCATGTGTTTTGTTCAGCCTGCAAGTGCAACGGCCACGCCAGCATGTGCAACCCCAACAACGGCAAGTGCTTCTGCACCACTAAGGGCATCAAAGGAGACCGCTGCCACCTGTGAGTTTCACCTTCTCCACCCCTCTGTCCTCATGTTTCGTCCTCTGTCCTGACTCTGTACACTCACAATTTCTGCTGCAGTTGTAGGAAAGAATTGTAATGGCCATAACTTTCTTTCTGATGGGCCAGGGACTATTTTTAGGTTAAAACACAAGAATATGCTGTCAAATTCCAAACTAGTCTAAAGTAAGAATAAATAACTGTACACTAATCAGCAGATCACTGCTTTGGCGAGAGGCGTTTCATTCTGTTAGTCATGGAGATGTGAAATGTTTCCAATCTTTTCTGCAAAAATGTTGAACCACTTAATATTCAAGAATTATTTTTATAAATGTATTTTTACAAGGACCTGCAAGGCCTTGTGTTAATAAGTTGAGACACTCAATCAATGTCTTTTGTGTTTTTTGGCACACTGTCGAAGCAGCTGTTCATTAGTGCTAAGATCTTAACCCTGGCCTTCATTACCAAAGGGCTTCCCAAAGCCCATTAAAAACTTGAGATACAGTTTCAGAAGTGAGCGGTCATCAGTATGAAAATGAGAGTATTTCTTCCTCTTTTTTTACATCTCTGAAGTGTTTGTAGTCAGGCGGTGTCTGTTAGTGATGTCTGTCAGCCTCACTAGGCCTTTCTTTTCATTGTGGTGTTACTCCAGCTGGCTGAAGGTCGACACTCACACAGCCGTGTGGTTATCTCAGCTCCACGTGTGATTCGTGGATTTCCTCTAGCTTTGTTTTTATCAGTAATTAAACCTTACTCACCTCTCTTCCTCTATGTCTCCTTTTCTTCCCCTCTTGCCGTCTTCCCCCATGTTTTGCCTCATTTCCGCTCAACTATCCTCCACCTCTTTCATTCAGGTGTGAAGTCGAGAATCGTTACCAAGGCAACCCCCTCAAAGGAACATGCTACTGTAAGTGGTGAAATTCCAATTATCAACTTCAGTGAAAGTGTGTGTGGTGGCCACATTCAGAAATCACTGCGAGGCCTTACCGTCCTCCTTGTTTCGGGTCAATGCCTAGACATTAACGTGGCTCTTGAATCAAAGTAGGTCTCAAGTAGTCTGATGTGTGAAAAAAAAAAACAGCAGCCAGAGGAGGAACAGCTTTTTAAAACAAGTCGCAGGTGGAGAGAATCCAAAGTGAATTGCTGAAGAATGTAGTGGAGCTTTTGAAAGAAAGAAATTCTGTGTTCCCTGCTGCAAGGACAGACTGTAGTACAGGGGTCCACACTGCAGATTAGTCTCTCTTCATTATTATTCTTGACAATTGTGAATATTTGGAATATAATAATGATTGACAGGAAACTGGTACGTCTGTCAAACCATAGTAGTTGCTGCTTTTTACTGTTTTATATTGTTGTAAATTGCATTGAGTTTTGGACTGTTGGTAGGATGAGACAAGACTTTTGCTGTCACCTTCTGGCTCTGGGATTCAGGTTTTTTGCAGACCAAACCATCAATCAGTAATGAAAAATAATCTTAGTTGCAAGTAAAATGGTTAAATGGCTTTAAATGGACCACCCATATAGTCTAAAACAGTCCTGAAAGTAGGTGAGTGAATCCAGACAGAAGAGAAACCTTCTATTCACACTATGTATCTAATGTAATATAATTCTGTGTAAATAAGTTATGCAGTTATGTGAATTGAACATCAGTCAGACATAAAACTGCATCACCAGCACTGGTTGAAAGGTTTGAATGTTTCTTGGTGGCAGGTGTTATTTTCCCACATTGATGCGAAGCAGCATAATTAAGTTTTGCGAAATTTTGAAATATAGAATCCACTTTTTATATACAGTGGTGTTGTGGTATAGTGACAGTCATCTCCAGCTGTAGTTTAATGCTGGTTTGCACACAGCCATATAACCCAGCCTGTAACATGACCTTCATCACAGACATAGACAACAGACTCTAAATCTTCACGTCCATCCATGAAAGTCAATAAAATTTTGAAATAGAAATAGAAAAACGGGGATCTGGGTAATTTCCTGCCCCGAGCTTTGTGTGAAAACATGTTCTTGTGTGACTTTCAAACTAGACTAATCGAACTCTTCTTCTTCTTCTTCTTCTTATTTAATCCCCACCGCGCTCTCCCACACCCACACCCACACCGTCGGTTCCATCACTTCAAACAGACACGCTCCTCATCGACTACCAGTTCACCTTCAGCCTGTCGCAGGAGGACGACCGCTACTACACCGCCATCAACTTCGTGGCCACACCTGAGGAGGTATGTCTCTGACAGCGAACGCCCCACCGCCACAGCAGCTGTCACCTTTATTAGGATTAAAGAGTGTGTTGTCAGCACCAGATGATGATGATGGTGGTGGTGATTGTTTTGTTTTTTTCTCCCCTCTCGGTTATTGTTAAAGTTTTCTCTGAAGACACTTCAGTTGTATCTTTACCATTTTGGTAAAGATGATAACAGCGATTAATCTATCATAGTAATAATGAGAAAGATACTCAAGATCTCTGTTTTTAAGAGAGATCTATGCACCAGAACAAATATAATATGTCTCTGACCTGTGAAAACCATGTATTTCCAAAATGTCAACACTTTATGAGCTGCAGAAAACAGCCCCATTTCCAGCATGGGAACAATGCATTTTTCTGCTACTGCAAAGAGGTTTTTAATGGTTTATATATCTGTACTTTTTATAGTATTTTCCAAACCCATGAATGAACATTTAATCCTTGAAATTCTATATCATTAAATTTGGAGATACATGCTTTTTGGTGGCAAGACACAAGCACAGACAAACACAGAGGAATTTCTTAATTTACATACGCAATAATCATTAGCTCTACATTAAAGAAAACAATTAGAAGCGGCATTCAAAATGCTTGAGTGCAATATATTGTTTTAAAATCTAATTAACCCTAACATTTTTAATTAATAACAAGCACTAACCATTATGATGGGAGCACTTTCCCTGTTGGCTCCATTACAACCCAGTTAACAGAAGCTGTATAACAATGAACTATTTAGCGGTCTTATATCACAATAGAATCTTTATTAAGTTTTGAAAGTCCCATTCAGTCTGATATCCCATTTTCAAGGGAGATCTGACTAAATAAACAGGTTTAACTACATAATTAAAAATATATCAATATATCAAGCTGCCAAATAACAACACGACATGTATTCCCAGCAAATGAAAGCTTGTCCAGTGCTGTCTACCTGGCTGCAGCATCTGGAGCCGAAACTGAAACACAAGGATCTGATTAAATATTCCAGATGGTGTCTTTCCCCTGACAAAACTTTTACCACATGGTAACAAATCGAGAACTGCGATCCCTTTGTCAGCTGCAGGTGTGCAGAAATAAAGGTGTTTTTAAAGGCATGGGAAATTATATTTTGATTATCTCTTGCTTCTGCGATTTAATGTATATTTAGTAGAAATGAAACCAACGGAACTGGGTTGGTGTTAAGCAGTGAGCCAAACTCCAAAAGATACTGTACAATAAGTGAAAGTAGGAAAAGGCTTTAAATATAACCTCACCAAATAAAGAAAAAAACTGTCTACAATTTACATGTATAATGATAGTTTAGAAAATAATTAGAAATTTCATAATAGTCTATTTAACTCTCCACTATCTCCTCAACTGAACCTCCAGTATTATTTATACATATCATTTTCATCACTAACTCTTGTTCAAACATTTGTTTTGCTAATTCAGCTTCCATTAGCTGTGCAACTTTGCTCTAATCTGCAAGAATCTCTGCTCTGCATTAACAGTAAAGCTGATGCGCTTTTATCCCTATCCACTGCACATCTATACAATGTATATAGAACTACACTGATGTTTATGATGATGGTGACTGCATGTTTTCTGTGTCCTCTCTCCCTCCTCAGCCAAATCGGGATCTAGACATGTTCATAAATGCCTCAAAGAACTTCAACCTGAACATAACCTGGGCCACTAGCTTCACCGGTAGGTCTCAACAAACACCCTTGTAGTGCTGAAACAATTAGAGGATGGCAGTAAAAATGATTGCCACCACTTTTGATATATTAGTAATCATTCATCAAGCAAAAATGCCAAACCTGCTCTGGATCTAGCTTCTCAAATGTGAGGATTTGCTGTTTTTTTTTCATCATAATTTCACCATATTTAGATATTGACTGTTGGAGTTGCAGTTTAAAGACATTACTTTGCTCTCTTTCACATTTTATAGACTTCATTGATAATAAAAATGATTGTTAGTTGCAGGCAGCCGAACATTCGGACCTAAATTCAGTGAAACATAAGGTGGCAGCTCTCGCCCATCCTGTGTCCTGGGATTAGCCAGGCCGGGTGTCTTCATAAGTCTCTGCCACAGTTTAACACGGCAAGGAACAGTTAGATGTTTTGCTAAATGTAAGACGGTAGGTAAGGATGCAACTCAGAAACTCATTACTTCTCCTCACGTAATTGAATTGTTTGAGAACAGTGGCGTAATCGTTGCTGTCATGTTTGATTTGTTCACCTCGTATGGATGAAAAAATCCTCAATAAGAAGCTGATTGTTCTTGTTTAAGTTCATGTTCTCTGAGTTTATGTAGTGCAGAGATAAACTAGTGAACACTGTGGTTCATGTTTTGTTTTTCTTCCTCCCATTTATCTTCATCTTCCATCTCTTCGTCAACATCCTCCTTCATATACTTGACTCTCGTTTCCCTCCTGCACCTCTGTGTCTCTTTTCTCTTTGTTTTTCTGTCCTTCAGCAGGCACCCAGACCGGGGAGGAGATCCCCATCGTCTCTCGGAGCAACATCAAGGAGTTCAAAGACAGCTTTTCTAACGAGAACTTTGATTTTCGCAACAGCCCAAACATAACGTTCTTTGTATACGTCAGCAACTTTACATGGCCCATTAAGATTCAAGTAAGCTTCAGTTCACCTTAACAAAAATACAGCATGTTCATTGAGAAAGTTTGTGCTGCAGTATAACAATTTGACATTGTAGTCAAGCTGCACTTGATGTGAGTAGCACGCACTACTGCCTTTTAACCAGTCATTGTACGCTTTGGTGAAATAAATGCACACGCTTACATTTTCAGGAAAAGGTAGGTGTGAACAACACAACACTGCAGATTATTGCGATGAGTTTGAACCACATCCTGTTGAAATTGTGATAGCTACTCCCAACTGTTCAGACTTACTGGTGAAACTTGGTCTTACCAACCTATCGGCACTATGGGCAACACACAGCGGAAAACATTTTTCCTAGATTCCTAGATTGAAATCCATAAATGAGAGGCTTTGTGCTTCGATGGCATGGGACAAGGACTTGACGATGATGCCTGGGAAATATTTGACAGAAAGGGAAAGTGGAATTGAATGACTGGCCGATGAACAAAAAGGGAGACGTGAGAGAAATGATCTTCTTTACTGCACTTTAACAAATGTTTTATGGGCTACTAACCTGGAAATTTACACAGCACAGCAGCACAGCCAAGTCATGTTGCTTCTTCAAGTGATACACATGCACATTTCAAGAGTAACATGACTTAAGAAGAGCATAAAATATGATAAGAGCGTGATTTACTCAAGTATGACATGAGTACAAACTTAACCAGGCTGAGCTGCCCTGAATATTCACTAACTGTAGCTGCTTATGCTGAAAATGTATGTATTCATGCACTTTGAATAAAAGCATCTACAAAATGGCACACGTCAGGTCTCCTAATGTGCTTTCATGTGCAGAGTTATCCCATATTCAGTTTGTGTGTATGTCTGCAAATAAATATACTCATAGCCCCACATATTTTAGATCAAAGTGCAGCAAAGCTGTGGTCAATTTTCACTGTGACTGCTCAGCTTGTCTGGTTTACAAGCCACTTTTCTACTCTATAAACCAGAAAGTTGGCTGGTGAAATGGCAAAATGTAAATTCTGTAAAATGTGGTCAGTGGGGGGGCGGGAGTTTCCTGCACTTGGTGTACAGGAGCTTTTCTCCGGTGTTGATGTGGCTCCTTGGCGGTAGCAGTGAATAGGGCTCTGTGTCTGCTTGCCTTGTAGCATGCGGTGTGTGTTTATGCAGCCGAGCTTCTCTCGCCGCTGCCGTGTGGATGGCTGGTGGAGAGAAAACTGCTCTTACTGTACCTCTGCGGCAAACTCGTGTCAACGTACTTTTGATGTTTAATGCCTGTTATTACTTTATTTGGCACACGATTTGTGCCTATTTCATGGGATCTTAAAAAACTAATTTTGATGCAGTTCAAAATACTTTTTCTCTGCATGATAATACGCTCTGTGGTGTCCTGATATGGACAATAATGGACTCAGCTCAGGACAAGGACACCTTTCTTGGTACCCAAATACCAACAGATCTTAGTACCTTTTGAAAAGGCACTTTTTAATTAGGTCTGACTGAAAAAAAAATGAACTTGTTGACATTTGATCAGGTCAGATCAGGTCAGAATATTAAATTTCCCATATAGCTCAATGTTTTTTTAAGCAGGTTTTCAGAGTTTTGATCATACGTGTAGATCATAGTGGTGTTTTTGCAGCATGGTGAATGATAGAATAAATGCAGCATCTGTACTAAGTTTGATGCAGTGAATGAATTCACTGCCAGGATTGGCTGCTGCTGGTTTGGGAGCGCGAGGTGCTCTGGGCCTGGCTTTTTGTGCACTCTATGCAGCCTGCCTGCCTGTGTGCCTCCCCGACCAGTTCTGGAAGGGATTTGACTGGTTGCCCCGTGCAAGCTCCTTCCCCCTGCCCTCCTCCTGAAGGGGAGAAAAATCCTGCCTCCATCTTCCATGTCCTGCCTTGTGAGGGCTTTCAGTTCTCTCAGCTTCAGAACTCCATCTGCTGCCAGTCAGCCTCAGGAGGTCCACAGCAGAACAGAGAGCTGAGCTGAGTTGGGAGAGCCTCCCCCCCTCTCAGCCTCCTTTGGTCCACCTCACCTTCTGTTTTGGTGGGTGGCATCCTATAGAAGATCGCCCCTGTCCTTCAAACTAAAGCACGCAGGCCTGCTTGCGTGTCATTTTTCTTCCTTGCACTCATGGAGCTTTACTTTCGCCAGCGAGGTAAAATTTTCCGCTTGTTTCTCTTTCTTTTTCTGACACTGCTCCTCGTCTCAAACTCCTTTTTTTGACCATTTATTCTTAATAACAGCCCTTCATTTTTCTTTTGTTGCCGTTTCTTACTCTCCTTGCCTTTAGTGCTCTACTGCAGTGTGGCATTGGGATCTGTGTGTGTGTGTGTGTGAGTCTGTATTATCGTAGGCGGTTGGTCCTCCAGTGTTGGCAGGCAGAGATCGGAGTGTTTGAAAATGGTTCATAAACAGCAGCCGAGAAAGAGAGCAAGGGCAAAGTGGAATGTTAAGTTGAAACACATGCTGCATTCAGAGTGGGCTGTGTGCAAGCTAAGCCCTCTCTCTCTCAGCTTTAGTGTGCAGCTATACAGATCTCTCTCTCTCTCTCTCACCACCTAAAGGTTGCTTCTGTTTGCTGTCACGTGGTCAGAAGTTGCATTAGAACAGCGTGCATGTTTGTTTTTGTCCATTCGCCTCGACTCCACTTGTTGCGTTCACCACCCAATCTGTTGCATTAAATCAGTCGCACACATTATTTTACCCCCCAAAGCAGAACAGTTCAGCTCCAGTTCAGAACATATAACAGTTTTCCATCTAATGTGTATTAGATAAAATATAAAAAAACTTCTAAAAAGCACAGATGTTAGATTGCAGGAAAAACTCTTTGATATAAGCATTTTCACCAACCAAAAACGAGATCTTTTATGATGGTCAAAGTGAATTCTGTGATGACTTCATCACTGTTGAGCAGCTTGGAGCATCAAAGCAAAATCAATTGCACTGAGATTAGTCAGTGAGGAGTTCTCCCACCCCTCTTTTTTCCCTTTTTTTCTTTCCTGATGAAGAATAGATCTGAATTTAATGATGTTTGTAATGAAACGCAAATCCCAGACTAATTACATTAAAGAGCTGTGATCTCCTGTTCCGTGCCTTAGTGAACATGTCATGATATGGTAGAGATTAGAACAGCCTCCAATTTAATACCCCGCTGTGGAGTAGCGGCAGCTGTAGCTATCAGCTGGCTGGGCCGCTCTGCGTATCTGTGTGGACTCGTATAGTGTTTATCTCGGCCATGCATGGCTGCCTGATGAGTGTGTCTTGATACTGATCACAGAGGGGTTAGGAAATGGAAACTGAGCTGTTTTGCCAGCTTGAAACAGCCAAAAGTCCGCACACATGCATAGCAGTATCTCACAAACAAATATCCCAGCTCCACCGTATTTAAAATTCAGCTTCCTTCTGTCCTTTCTTTATTTGATGGAACCTGTTGAGCAGCAGCCGTCCCCTCCCCACTGATAACGACACTTTTCTTCAAAACTCAAATACAGTTCAAGCGGCTGTCAGAAGCCATTAAAGGCAGAATATTTCCAGTCTCAATGCCCGCCGGCAGGCTGACAGGCCCTGCTGCGAGATCCTTTGCGGCCCCTAAAGAGTCACCCTCTGCTGGGCACATAACGAGGGCATCACCCGGGCGTCCCGCCGCCTCCGTCAGCCTGCCTCTCGGTGACAAAGCACCGCACACGGCTGACACTTGAGATTAACCGCTACAAAAACTGTTATCGCACATCTTCTCAGTAAGACCACCTGCTTGTACTTCTCAGAATGGAGTTTAGCAGCCATGGCATGACTCTGAAGCTCTTATCATGAGTTTTTAATGTGCAGAGAAAGTTAGTGTTGTCCTTGAAGGGAGTTACTGTGTCATTATGAGAGAGCATTATATATCTCTAATCACTTAGAGAAGTAGATGGCTTTGTTGGGGCCACAAGCGAACCCGGTTTCTGTACACCAGCTGACAAAGCTTCTTTGATAATTCTAAGCTTTGCTCTTAAAAGAATCTCTGCCACTCACAGTTTCATACAATCCCTGCTAGTTTTTTTTTAATCCTTTCATTTTTACCTCCCATTTAAATTCATGAGCACAGGAAGTAAAACATTCCTTCCAAACGATTTTTCTCTTAATTACAAGTACCTGATTGGCTTCTTAGAAACTCTGAATAATTTACAGAAATTGCTCTGTAGTGCTTTGTGAAGGTACAGGAAGGACTTTTTTAATCCTGCTTATGTTGGAGCAGCGCTGAGGAAGTGAGCAGAATCTGGAAAGTTGTCTGTGTTTTGGATTGTAATGTCAAAAGTGAGTGAGAAGTGTTAAGAAAGGCAGTTCACGTCACATGTTTTTATCTTAACTCTGCCAATGCCATATTTTCTGTCACCCTCGGTTAATAATAGTGCTAAAGCAATGAGTAGTTTAATGGATTAGTTTCACTATTTTGAAAATCAGGGTCATTTATGGCGTATAAATTGCGTATATATTTGAGCTAGTTTTTTCTGACATTTCCAATACACTCATTATTTTTATCCGAAAAAGAAAAAGAATTAAAACAACACAAGACAATCAATGAATCCCAAAAATAAGAAATATAAGAAAATAACTGATAATTGAAGTAATGGTTTGTTGATAGAGATGAATTACTTAGTGAAGGCTCACGGTCTTTAATGACACATTTTGAGCCCTGATTGACATGAAAACAGTTTATCCTGGCAGCATTAGTGCCATACCCAGATAAATAAACACCAAACCACTCTAGTGTCAGTTACATACTGAGATCCACGCTGCTGACATCTTTTTAAAAGTTTTCTCCGGGTGTATTGGCACCCTGAACTTCGCTTCTGTGTTCAACAGTGTGGAGGAAAATGATCACACTGAGGATTCAGAGCTCAACAGTAATCAACAGCAACACATTAGCGAGCCAGATGGTGCTGACTACACAAGTAAATTAGACCCCGGGCCGTTCACAAAACACACACAACCCCCCCTGTCATCTCACTGCAGAGGCCAATGCCATTGGCCCTGTGTTGCTCTCGTGTAAAGTCACTGGAGATTTAAACCCATTCTGACCCATCAAGTTTTTCTATGCATGTATTGTAATTCTTGATCACATATTCAGTATTCAAAGACTAATCTGACATGCACACAGCTGGGTTTTCCGGCTTTTGTCTTTCTTTTTTTTTTTCTTCCTCCCCCTGCTTCCACTGGAATTGTATGCAAATCCCTGCTTTGCCGAGGCATAATAAGCAGGAGCGTTGATAAGTTCTGGTCCAAGGTGTCACCTCGGAGAAAAAGATGTGTGAGGGGAATTCTGCTGCGGGCAGGAGGCGCGGTACCCTGATGCTGCCAGAGAGAGGCAGTGTTGTGTTGTTGCAGGCCCATACGTTCATTGTGAGGCGTTTTCGGGGGGGTGGGGGGTGTTGTAGGCATAAGCTAGAGAGGATGAGGGGGAGGGGGAGCAGGCGATGGGGAGGTGGTACGACACTGCCAATGTTACCCCTGGCAACCTTGATTAAGACGGGATGTCGTTAGCACAATTGCTCTTGCGATGATTAGATTGTGAGTATTTCTGCCCACGTGCAGGAACGAGGCTTTTAATGTGCAGGCTGTGGGCAGCTGAGAGGCCCGGCTGCTGCTGTGCCGCCGCTTTGACAGGCGTGCAGTCTGGAACACAGATAAGCAGACAGACTGCGAACCTCCCAGTAGTTGTGCGAACCATAAGGATGAAAAAGCTCTTGAAAATCCCCCATCTTCATCTCCCATCACTGTGATCTAACTTGTGAACCACTAGAAATGTACGCGCTACAATGTATGCATGTAAAGAATCAGGTTATCAACACAGCGTCATAAATATACATGATCCACATTATACAATACATACTGTAGATATTCACTGTCTGCCCCTGAGAGCAGAGGCAGCGTTATTTCTCCTGCTTGTGCCTTTTTGTCAGATCTACAAGGTCGACTCCAGTCTAAAGCTTTGTATGTTTGAGTGTATAATGCTGATCTCTTGTTTAAAAATCTCCCTAAAGCAGATTTCTGATTCTGTTCATTGTCCTGTCTTTCCCTTTTGTAGATCGCCTTCTCCCAGCACAGTAACTTCATGGATCTGGTGCAGTTCTTTGTCACGTTCTTCAGGTGAGCAGCTCTCCTCTTCCCTTCTGTCAGTTCACTTACTCCAAACCACAGATGTGTAGTGGTAAAGTGGCAGCAGTCGCCTCCGACGGCTGTGTGTGTCTGTGTGTGATCCAGTGTGGACCACAGTGATGGATCACCAAAGCTGCTGTGCCTGTGCACCAGCCATTACTGTGAAGAAGCGCTGCAGCTCGCTGGCTTTTAGGAGCTGGTTAGCTTTCAGCACGCGCAGGAAAATGCACACACATGCAACTCCCACTCTCTTTATGTTATTCGCCCACATCATGGCTTTCTCAGTGGCATCTCTGTGGTCCACCATGTAAACAGGGAGAAAAATCAAAACTGCTCTCAAATATCGAATATGTGTGAATGAACCCCGAGTGTCCCTTGGAAATTTGTCCGCATTTAATTCAGCAGCACATGATTTATGTCAAACACCAACCTTTCACTGCTGAAGGGGAAAGAAGTGTGTCCTTTGTGTCGCATGTCTTGCGTTTGCGTCTCAGGGTAACAGTAAATATAATTTTCCTTACATGACTGTGCATGCTTTGTCAGCCACCAGGGAGAAGAAAAAACTCCACAACATGCAGAAAGACACATAGGCCTGGTATACAGTGTAAAGCAGTAAGACTGTCGTGGCTAAAAAATTAGAACTGAAAAGTTTGATAATAATCCTCTAAGGGTTTTTCACTGCGAGTAGTTATAATAATACTTTTTATTTATATGCTGGCACCTATCATACACAAATTGCAGCAAAAGAAAAGAGCAGACTATTTAAACAACAGCTCAAATATTACAATATATTTAAAAAGAAGAGAGAAGTAAAATAAACAGTTAAAGACAGATGGTATAAGAAGAGTGACTCCTTTCAGATGGAAATATATTTGTTGTCTTGCGCCCTACTTTGCACACTTTCCCATGATTCACCCTTACACACAGTTTCTGGTATCGAACCTTTTGGGGCGTGGCGGGAATTTAAAGTATGATACAGATTTCTGGAGGATGCTTGGAAGACGAACATGCAGCTTTGTAATGATGGAGACGCTGGTTTTGCTGGCAGGGCTGAGCACACGTGCTGAGCCGTGATGAATCCCTGGGCCTGCATTCGACTTCTTCAGGAACCGCTTTAATGTGTTATTGATTTAAAAATGAGAGGGACAAAAAAAATTGGGTCGACGATGTGTTCCATGCATGCTTGGCTGCATGTGTGTGTATCCTGTAAGTGTGTTTGTGTGCCTACAACCCAGAGGAGAATTGTAGGACTTTTTTCATGTTTCTGTCTCTCCACAATGCCCTAAAAAAATCGTTGGCTGTTCCAAGACAGGCTGTTTTTATTGATTCAGCAGCTTTCTACTAGCAGGGAGATTTGACAGGGCTGATTTTAAAATATTCTCTTTTATTTTTCTTTGCCAACACAGTAATGTTCAGTAACTGTATGTTTGAGCATCGACTGAACGAATCGTCCTCCACACGGTTTTTTTTTGGATGCAATTCAGCTTTAAAGGCTGTAGGACCACAGGTGCTGTTATACACTTCACTCCCCTTTGCATACAAATGCCGACCCTGCAGTTACTCGCTCATGATGCTGGTATGTTTATTCAAATGCGTCAGCATTTGAATGTTTGGACGTCAGCATTCGATACATGCAACCTGCGCCTGCTGTTTGCAGAAAGCCGGCATCACAGCAGTGGATGAACAGAACAACCCCTTTCTCTTACCTCCCTGTGTCGCTCACTCCATCTTTATCTTTACCTTCTCCGTCTTTTTTTTATCACATTCCTTCTTTTTCTTCTTTCGTTTGTTGCTCACTGTCTCCCCTTCCTGTCCTCTTTTCTTCCCCTCTGCCATCTCCCTCGCCTCTCCTTTTCCGTCCCTACTTCACTCATCATTTATACATTCCCCCTCCTTCCTTCTGCCTTACTCTCTCCTTCCATCCCTTGCTTTGCCTCTATCCCCGCTTCTCTCCCATCCTCCCTCTTTCCCTCCCCCTCATGCTCTCCTCGTCTCGTTCTCCCTTCATCTCTAGCTCTCCATCTCCCCCTTCTGTTCTCTTTTCCTCCTCTATTCCTCCCTCTGCCTATCCCCCTTGTTCCATCCCCTCTCTTCCCCCTCCCTCCCTCCCGTCTCTGTTTTTTTTCCTCCCACCACTCCCTCTGACTTGCTCTTAATCCCACAGCTCAGTCTTTTTTTTTGATGTGTGTGTGCTGCCTGCCACTGATTCAGCACAGATGAGTAGAGACCTAAAGTTAGCGAGTTTCAGCCTTGTCCCTGTTTGCTTCTGGTTCTTTGGGCTCCTCATTGTTTGTGTTGCGGGGGAAGAGAGGGATGCTAATTAACGTGGAAATTGTTTGCTCTTCGTCACGACTTTCTCCCTGTCTTAATCTCAGACTTTCTCGCTCTCGGTGCTTTTCTCTCTCTGTGCCATGTTCCCTGTGGGGACAGATGAAGGTGGTGCCATCCCGTTATCTGCAGCGCCAGCAAAGATACCCCCACAAGCATTCTCCAGCCACAAAACAGATGCATTAAACTCCAGCATTAACAACAAGACGCATTCACATATTCACGTGCAGATGTCCAGTTGCTTCTCACCTTAGGCTCATTGTGTTGAATCATGGCTTTCAGAAGTTAATTAACACTTTTTTTTTTAAATCCAGCATAGTTAGGCACTTTCATTTTTTTTAGGGTTTTTATTGAAAACTTTTACATGAATGTTTTACAAATTGTGCAGTAGTTGTGCAAATTGAGTGCTTTCTTCCAGGCCTTTCTGAATAGTTTATGTTGTTTATGAAGCCATTTCAGCAGAGGTGCATGTGAAAGGGGAACTTAACCTACAGAGGTTACGTCTGTGTGTCTTGGAGAATTAATGGCACACGAATATATAATTAACACAATTACATAAGAACACTTTAATGCCAAGTGTACATATTTCAGTGAAACAGTGAGTTCTGCAGAATTAACCAGTTTCCAGCAGTGTGGGCAAAACAAGAGAGACATGTTGTTATGATGTAGCTTATAATCCTTGAAAAACAAGGTCAAGGCCCCTGATAAAACTGTCAGGTTTTTGAGACAACATTCAACCTGCAGTGGGATCCCAGTTCTTTGTTGTGACACCTGTGTTGAGTATTATTTTTTGTTTTTGATGGATACATCAAAGTAACAGAAGAAAAAGAGTTTGTGAACTACTGTTCTCGAACACTGACCACACGTTGGCCCTCCGTGGTGTTTACTTCTTTAAAAACTTGACTTATCCCTCTAATAGTCACTATTACCAGGCACTGATGCCTGATGTCCCAGAAAATTCTGCTTCCCCCGAGAGAATACCTCCCTGGCACATGTGTGCGGCTTGACAGCTAATATTAAAATAACTCGTGCTTTCTGGTGGGCACCTACATCCAACACGAGTGCTTGGATATATTTTTAGTACATTACTGGTCCCTGTGGGAAGTGGAGCCCTGATGCTTGCTGTGTTGTGCACTCGAAAGCGTCACTAGTCAAACATACTTGAGTCTGTTTCTTCACACTCTTGATAA
Organism: Lateolabrax maculatus; assembly: GCA_031216445.1. Classification (NCBI taxonomy): domain Eukaryota; kingdom Metazoa; phylum Chordata; class Actinopteri; order Acropomatiformes; family Lateolabracidae; genus Lateolabrax; species Lateolabrax maculatus. Next base: position 22,066,266 of record CM062205.1, on the reverse strand, counting down.
ATAAGTTCTGATTTCATTATTACAATACCCACATGCCTCATGTACGTTGAAAGAGTTACGGAGAAATGTAGTCATTCTCAAAGTTTACCTGAAGCGAATATGATGCTTCAGTGCACTCACTGACTCCTTATATAGTCATAATGTTTTTACAAAACAGGACTAAGTCACTGCAGTGAGCTCACCTTTGTGGTACAAATCAGCAGTGAGGGAGCCTATTAATCAGACAACCGCTGGCACTTTCATTTTCCTTGTTTCAACAACTCACAAAATGACCGTTACTTGGCTACAGCAGAGTTAATTTGCCAGCGATAGTTGTCAGAACCGATGAAATCAACCGGCTTCATTTACACTTACTTCAGCTTCTTAAGACACTGTTCATTTTGTGAATTATGATTAAAAGCATGGTTCTTGAGAGCAATGCTTGCAGTCTTGTTATGTAGGCCGATCATGTTCATTTACCAATAAGAACAGAGTACAAGCACAGCTTTCACACCTCACCAAATGTACACTTATTCGTGGAAAAGTGTGAGAATGCCCTTTAGTATAGAACAAAAGAACTGTGCAGTAATGACTATAGACTTACACAGAGCTCATGTGAATCAACACCAGGCAGCCTCAACACCCTTGAAAAATGTCATCCTCTTTGAGATTAATTATTAAAATTTAAAACACATTTCAAAATCCTAATTCACCTCACTTTGCAGGGTGTTATCACGGTTGTGTATTTTAAACGATTAGTGATTTATATTGCTTTGTCGGCTGTTTGAACAGAGGGCAGATGTAATTTGGTCGGGGCGGAGCCATTAAAAGAAGGGGTACCAGCAGGCTGCCCGCCCTGGGCCAAGTCTGGGTGGGTGTGTGGGTGGCAGGGATTCACTGATACGAATGAATCACCCTGCTGGATTCAAGGAGACTTAAATTCCCCTGAGAGACAGAGTTTGACTCAAATGTACATCAGAGTCTCCGGTCTACATCCGCAGCTTTGAAGCGTCTTCACTGTCGTAACGCTCTGGAGTCAACAGGAGACCAGTTCTGTACTGATTTGTTTGTTTCCCTGTTCAGTTGTGATTTTGAGCATGTAAGCACTATCATCAAAATCTACCAGACAATGGTTCCTAATCATTGTCAGACCCTGAGTGCCACCATCACTACCTAACCACCATCAGCATGCAGCAGCAGAAAGTCGGCAGCTTTCCAAACCCCTGACCTTGTTCTGAACCATTGACCTCGCTAAAGCAGATACCCTCTTTACACCTTTCAGTGAAATGATTGTATCATTGTATCTTTGTATCTAGATAGGATTCAACCCAATTAATGTGTCTCCGGTGTCCGCATTGCGATCCGATCGCTCTGTCCGGATCAAACAACGAACGAACGTCACATCCTCCTCTTGTTTGTGCCTCCAACAACCGGCGCAGCTCCGCCCAGGTAGTTGCCGTGTGTTGATTGAAAACGCAATTGCATTAACACTTGTGTTTGGTGTTGTAACAATGCGTGCCTGACAACCTCCGGAGGTGTTTCGCACAATGTTTTTATGTGGTCAAACACTATCCGATCACAATCCAATCACCCAAAACACATTTTAATGCAAGGTGTAAAGTGGGTCGGAGAGGTGATTAGTGTTTTCACTCCCAGGTGCCTTGAGTCAGCATGTTTGCCATGTATGATGCTCTCCTCCTGTCTCCACCTCCCACCTTCAGCTTCCCCTCCATTCCCCCTCCCATCCTCCCCAGCAGGGTCTTTAACCCCTTCGAATCTTTGCTTTTCACCACTGGGTCTTTGCTCAGTGTTATATAGCTGTACACTATCCTCTCCACTTTATTTCAGATTTTGTTTTATTTTTAAATTTATTCATTTACATAAATAACATATTTTCTTGAAAGATAAATAAAAATATATATATCAAATATAGATGTAAACCTCAAGATGATTCAATTTGCCTGTGGCCGTTTTGCACAAATGATTTGTGTTTGAGATGATTATGGGGCAGTGATTCGCAGCACAGGCATTGCATTTTACAGTGTTAGTTCACCCAAATCACAAAAAGCTTGGCCTAGTTCTGAGATATTCACTTCTGGTACTTGTGCCTCCACCCTGACACAAGGGAGCCTAAAGGACTTCTCGTGTGTGTGTGTGTGTTGAAAAAAATATAACTGGAAAACTCATCAGCAGACCGTTGTTACAGGAGCTGTTTCTCCAGGTTCCAATTTCTTACTTATTTGTTTGCTTTTAACTAAATGAAGCATTGAAACAGACTTTGTTGTTGGGTCCAGCAGGTACTGGTCCTTCGAGAACTGGTCTAAAATCAAGAGGACGACAGCACTCGAGCTAAATTATTCATTCATGGTTAGATGTGTCTCTCAGTGTGCAAAATGGCAAAAGTTGCCAGTCGCAAGTTTTGCATCTGGCAAGTTTAGGGTTTTATTACCATTACAAAACTATATATTTGTTCTACTAACATATTTGTACCAATCGCTTGACACACACATACACACACACACACACACACACACACACACACACACACACACACACACACTCTTCTATGTGTTGGTCCAAGGCTCTGAGGGCTACGTAGTGGTCACTCATGCATATTTTGGCAACTGGAAGTGGCCTGCAACAGAACATAAATAATTCTGTTGTTGTGATCACCTTACCACTATTCAGCCTCTTAAACACATCTGCAGGTTCAGACACTGGCACAGAAATTCTCTCAAAATTGTCTCTTAAACACACACATGCACGCACTCAGAAACACTCTGTTGAAACAAAGGAGGCAGCTGGCCACTCAGTGACGCTGTGTGCCCTCTGAGCTGTATGATTGTCCTTCACACACACACACACACACACACACACACACACACACACACACAGCGAGAGAGCTACCTACACACCAGTCTTCTTTTTGTCTACTGTATCTTTAAAGCCTCGGACGGCAGCCTGAGTGTGCGTGTAGGGGTCGGCTCAATGCAATCAATTCTAAATGTCAATTCAAATTGCCACCCATTTGCTATCGACAGATCATTCCCAATTATTATTTTGTTTTGAGTGGCTTCATCATCGAGCAGAGAGCTTTTCTGTCTTCAATTTCGGAAAGAGATCCATCACTATGATCGGTCGTGAAGAAAGTGACATTGACCCCAACTGTGATATGCGGCGTAGAGCGCGCAGGCTCGCCGCTTCCTCCCACACATGTTTGTGTTTGTACACAAACGTCGGCCTGCATCAGTGTCACCTGCTGCAGCGACAGGACGGGTGATGGGTGATTGACAGCAGGACAGTGGAGGACTCTGCGGCACCAGAACATAAAAACCATAGCTGTGATCTCATCCAGCTGTCAAGCAAATGTTATTTTAACTTTTAAAATGTTGAGTTTTATAAACAAAATATATTTAATTTAAAAAAGAGAGAGTTGATTTGTAGTGGACTAATTGTCATTGTTCTCAATTATCATTCTTTGATGGGAATATTTCATACTTTGCACCCATGTGTTGTGTATAAATTAAGTTTGAATTTCTGCAGCTGACAATTAGTCAACATTGTTCTGTTGCATAAGCTTTTATTCAGTAAGTGAACCTTTATTAAAGACACAGCAGAGTGATATCATGGGTCAGAAGTGTGTGTTTGGATCCCAGCAGTCCTTTACAGGTCTGGATCTCACTGTATTCAGCAAGCCACGCCAACTGCTAAGCAATCCAATCAATTGTTTTATTTTACAGAAAATCAATTTTGGGACGAGGGGTTACGAGTACGTGTTCTTTCACTTTAAGGGTTCACAACTTGCAGCTAGTTGTCAGTTAGTTGAAGCGCTTCTCTTTTTCCTTCCTTTACCTTCTCTCTGTTTTCTAATAATAAAATGTAAAAATGAATAATTGGATGTTAAACCCAGCTGCTTTCTCCCCCCCCACACCTGGCACACCTGAGAAATAGAGAGAGCGAGAGAGGCAGAGAGACAATCAACACTCATCAAACCCCACCTGCCTGTCCTAAGGGGCGTCCCCGGGCACTTTCCCCTCCTCTCCAAGCTTTTTAGTCCTGCGTCTCTCTGTGAATCTCAGCCCCTCTTACTCTCTCCATCTATATCTGAACCTTTTGCTGCTGCATCTCCACCTGTCCGTTTACCTCCCTGCCATAGTGTGTCTTCTCATGTTTTTCCTCCTGCCTCTCTTTGCTCCCCTCTTGCTCTCTTTTCCTTCTTCCCACCTTCCGTCTTTATTATTCCTTCCACATTTCCAACCTTGTCTTCATCTTCCTCCCCTGGCGGCCTCTTTCTTTTTTTTTTTTTTCCTCGCTTCACCTCTTCTCCCCACCTCTCGCCCCATCTCCTTTTTTGCTCCTTTTCTCCCCCCTCTTGCATTCTTTAACACTCTCTCTTTGTATCTGACCTCATTGTCAGGTCATCAGCGAAGAGCCCGCGAGAGATACAAGTCAAAGATGGAGCAGATAGAGAGAGTGCAAGAAGCGCCTTGCGGCTATAGCTTGGCCCTGATAGGTCTGCGAGGAGCTGAAAGCCGCTCTGCGTCTGATTAATAATAAATGAGTCAGATCAGTCACTTTGACTCGCTGCCTCCACTCTCTGCTCCTCCTCTTCCTCACCTGTAATGAGTAGGGAGGAGAGCAACAGGAACATTAACTGGGCCGTCATGCACTCCTGGGGAGTCCCGAGAGGGAGGCAGACTCTTTTCTTTCCATCCCATGAGCCTCGTGTCCACGCCCTCCCTCCACGCCTCGCACGCGTGTCTTCAGGGCTGCAGTCCTCTTGCTGTGGAAATGGTTTTCTGCAGGTTTGTACAGGCAAAAGGAAATGCTTGCAAAAACAGATAAAGAGAAGAATCAGCGTCTTTGCACTCCTTCTGCTCCAGGCACCATTGCAGGATTGTCTGAAATATAATATGACTTGTGGAAAAAACCCTATTTTTTTTGGTTCAACCTGTTCAGAATCTAAGGTGCGAAGGATCAGTTTTGTTTTTCTTTTAAGGAATCTGCTCCTTTATTCACCAATCAATTTCTAAATCCTCATATTCCCTCAGCAGCTTTTGTCCCTCTTTCACTGCAGCTTTCATTTTCATCCCTGAGTTTTTATCACCACTGCTTCTTCTTAACCTAAATTACATCTCAGACGGGCAGTATTCTCCCAACAAATTCACATTTAACAAGTCTTGAATAGCTTTCCACAGGTACGTATCAGCACACTCATGCCATCTCCAATTGCCAGATGCACAGTATAAATGATGTCTGATAATGTAATTTAAAAAAAAAAGGCACAAATTAAAACAAATTTTAAGAGGTGATATGATAACTGTCAATGGCAAATTTAATTATCTGTAACTAATTAACATTAATGAATTGGCATTGTGGGCAGTGAACAAGGCTGTGTAAAAATATTAACAAGTAGCACTGCAGGAGCATGCTTCTTTATGGTCACAGACCTGTTATATTGGCTGTAAGAACATGCCAAATTCGATTTTTGCTTTTTGTCTCCCCAACCAAACATAAAGGAGAGAATCTAGTCGCTTTTCCTGGCTCCCATTGCACTAGGAGTGAGTAAACAAACAATACAAAGCTGAAGAGATTATACAGAAATTTGTATTCTGCGACTTGCTGAGCCCTCCTTCTATTTCAGGTGGGTTAGACTTCTTGGAAGTGTCCCACCACCACCCACAGTGCTGCAGGGTTTAATGGCGCTTGTCGCAGGGCACCGAACAGGACCTCTGAGCGACTGCTGGTTAGTTTCTGGTTTAGCACACAAACGTATCAGCCATAGTGAAAATGAAATGGCACTTGGCTGGTGAGCAGGTTTAATTTCCTACCCCGGAGTAAAAGCCAGCGGCCAACCGGCAGGCTGCTGGATTAGTATTCAGCTGGCCGCTGACAACAGAGCCGGTCTGTTGGTGTTTGCCCTGTGGCTGTTGTCTTGCTGTCAGGTTAGCCAGTGACACGTCAGAGCTCACCTCTCTGGCCTCAGCACCTCGTGGCTGTAATACACTCTATCTCCGACTCTCTTCCCACACTCCAGTCTGCCGCTGGGACCGACAGCTTCCATCATTTTTTAATTTGATTTAGTCAAGAAGGGTTTGCTTGATACCTGTGCAGTTATTCCTGCCTTCAGTTATATACTGACATGCATACAGTCATACTTTGGACCTGCTTTTCCATTGTTGATCATTGAACAGCTAAATAAACTGGGTTTTAAATCCAATGTAGGAATCACTAACTCAGAGAACTATACAAATTAAACATTTTATCCTTTTTTAGCAATAATATCACCCAAAATAGTATCAATATAGGAACAACATCCTTGCGCAACAATATATAAATGCATGCTGTACATGGTGTACATGTCTAGTAAATTACATACTGCCTGTGTGTTAAGTAATCATGACAAGAAAACTAATTGTGAAAACATGACCAGGGAATCAGAGCACACAAACCTGTTTTTTAACTCATCATTTATGGAGAAAAATTAGGTGGTATCAGAATAATAGGTAAAAGAAATGCCTGTTAGTAAACATACTTTTAGTACATAATGATCATCATTATCAGATTTTGAGGGATTTGTTTTCAAGACTAAGAGACTGAGTAAAAACTATATTTTCTGCATATTAGTTTTCTGACTTGATTTTAAAAATAATAAAATAAACAAATAATGTGATATTTTAAAAGTCATTGATTTTAAAGGTACCCTGTTACTAGGGGTCACCACCATCCACATATTGCTTGTGTTGTGTGTGGACTGCAGAGAGAATAACAATCAGTGGCAGCAATAAAATGAGCAGAAGAAGACCAACGGCCAAAATAAACGTACCGGGTTTCCAAACATTCAATAAAAAGATTTGCAAAAGAGATGAGAATTGCATTCAGCATGTTTGTTAGGCATCAGGGATACAGACAGTATGATGTGCAAATGCAAACAAAATGTACAGTTTACAGAGAAAACTCCACAGGAGCTCTTTGATTTAAAAAAGTCAGGGTTCACTTCCTTATACAGCAGGTAGAATGGGACTGTTATGAGGAAAAATACTTTCCAATAAAGAAGAAATCAATCTAAATGAAGACTTTTTGCCTGTCGAAAGCTCCCAAATTTCCTCCTCAAATGAAGAGTTATGTGTTACTTTTTCTTGTCAGTCCTTGTCCAGATAATGGTTTTTATTTATTTATGGCTGATGCATCATATCACACTGTCTGTCAGTCTGACACGTTTCCTTCAACCCGAGTCCTCTGCATTGCGATTGCAAACAGATGGTGATGCTGAGTAGATGTGGTCCTCTATAGTCACAGTGAGCAGGGTCAGAATTTAAAACTGCTGCATCATAAACAAGCTGTTTTTGTCTCTTAAAGCACAGACTCTGCCACTGCAGTGACATGTGGTTTTAAATAGTTGTTACTGAAAAACAAACCACACTAAGTTGAAGTTACAGCTGTCCATTGCATAGTTTTAATTAAATGTTATTTACGAATAAGTGGAAGAGCAGAATTGAATTGCTGAAGTTTATAAAAATCAATACAAATTAATTAAAACTTAAAAATATATTGCATTTCAGTCCTAAGATCTTTATCGGGTAAAATTAAACTCAATAGTATTTGAATAAAATGCAAAAATTGAGATGTAATTGAATTATGCGTGATGGTCTGAGGAATACAGTGAGGACATAGCTGCAGTTCACATCCAACTGCAGTAAATGTTGCTCTCTTTGGGAGTGCCGTCAATCATTTTAATGTGAGGTAAAACTGATTATTTACATCTATTTGACATTTTGGACTACCAGTTTTTTGATACATAAAATTTTCCCTTAGGCATTTTAACAATAAATTCAGCCTGACGTGAACACGCCATCAGAGTACTTTCGGCCTAACTAGCTCAGGCTGGTTAAAGTGGCATCAAATACCACAGTGCGCTCAGTTCCAAAGTAGATTCTGATGGAGACTGATGTCTTTGCAGTGAGTGTTGAGTGTTGTTGCCCTCCAGGCTACCTGAAGCTACATGAACCCCTGCAGAGTAGTAAGTAACATACACTTTGACACAATCAAGATACAGTACCATATTTATCTTCTAACACCAGTTTCTCAACCATCTTTGAAGGATTCAGTCCATGACAGTGTGGACTGTTTGCACTGATGCTTTTGCCATGTGTTCAGCACGTTGACCCATTTACTTTATGTTGACTGGAGTCAGATGTTAGAGACTCAAACACTTGCTCTGTCTGTTTAAGTCATCATCTTTCTTTTAACGACTACAGTTCTCACTCGAACATCACCATTCATTTTGAATTTTTTAATTCTTTTAAAACAAGGAGGTAAAGTGTGAACGTTGCAGGTGGTTCTGGTGGGTGAATCTGCAGGTGGATGCTCATTTCTATTCCCTGTGAGAGTGGGAGCTCTAGGTGTGATGGAGTGTTTGGGGGGGAGGTGAGAGCTGAAGCCTGACTAACTTTGCCAGCTTCCCTTGTGGAAGTTGAGATCAAATGAAGCGCACCGCTCTGTCTGTTTCCATCTGTGTCTTCTTCTCTTTGTGTTTGCGTCCATCTCTGTTGTTCCTTCCTGTACGTTTCTCTCTCAGTCTTTGCCTTTTGGTCTCCGCTGTGGAAGTATATTGAAGACCAAACAAATTTAAGCACAACTCAAGTCTGGGATTTAGAGAGAGGCACGGATCTGTAAGAGCAGAATTAGATTTGTACACGAGGGAGGACCGAATCATGAGCGTAACAGACGATTTCAGCATGCAAGAGGAATTGTGTAACTACATTTGAGCCACCAGTAGGGATTCTCGTGCTCGTAATAATCAAAGCTACTCGCGCTGACTTGTGGCAGCCTGATTCCCCTGAGCAGAGAGTCACCTGTTCAATTTGACCTGGAAATTAAAGGTGAGCCTGATATGAGGTGGATGGGTTTACTGTGATCTGATCTTACTTACTGAATCATATGAAACATATTTATGGGATGTGGCTACAATCAGAATGAAAGCATTTTTTCAGAATAGGCGTCGTGCTTATCTGACAGACCGGTGTGAATAAACTAGACGACACTCAGGGGAACAGTTGGATTGCCAGAATGTGGCTGAGCTTCAATCCACTGTGCAGATTCACACGCCCACAATAATGGAAATTGTAGGTTAAACGTGAGGCACATAGGCATAAAATCTGTAAATCCCACGTTGTCCTAAATAGCCATATGGTTGCTCATTACAGAGAAGCAATACATTCAGAAGTTGACTGTTTCCCTTGTGCAGACTTTAACTGTGAGAAGGACACGACCCTGATGTCGCGATGTGAGTGTGTCCCGTTGTAGCTCGCCAGTCAGAAATGGTTGGCAGGCGACGTCTCTGAAGCTGCCAAGACGGCCGCAGAAAAGTGGGAGAGCAGAATTGAGAAACGAGTGCGTGCATGATCGGGACTCGAACCTGTTGACCTGTTGTTCTGCGACACACGCCGATGCTCAGGCCGGCAGTGTGGCCCAGGAGCTGCACTCTCGACCGAGTAGAGCTCCGAATTTGTTTTGAGCTCTCTCAGATCTTTCAACGTCAGTATACTGATCCAATATCCGTCTTCTATTTATTTATTTCTTCATTATTTTCTCCGTCTCCTCACCATTGTTCTGACTTTTGCTTTTTGGCTTGCACGTTCTAGTCATCTCATCTGCCTTCATCTCTACGTCTTTCACCATTTCCCTCTGTCCCTTTGTCTCTCCTTCTCCTTCTCTTTGTCTCGCTCTCCTTCTCCCTCCCACCCTGCTGAGCAGGGAGGCCTTTGATGCAGAGCTGATATCTATTCACGCGGGTCATTCATCAGCACCGTGTCGCTCTTTAAGCAGCGAGCAGGAAGCCAGATCAATAAGATGGCTGAATGGATGGATCGCTTAAGAGTCCTCTTCAGCCTGGAGAGATAAGGGAATTTTTTGAATGGATGGCACTTTAAAGATTCACACAGGGTTTTGCGAGGTGGGGGTGGGAGCAATGAATAAAGATCTGAACGCATCACAGCCAGTATTAAAATTGGCAATGGCATTTAGATTGAAAAGGTGGTAAAACTTTGGAGAAAGATCTGCGAGGGGTCTCGCTGTAAGTCCCATATGTCTGCAGATGTTATCCTTCAACTTGGAGTTTCTAATTTAATCCACTTCTAACCCCTTATAGAGGATTCACATTCATTATTTGTGTGATCTTAAACAAAAGAAGAAAATCTGCTGCACTTTGAATAATAAAGAATGTATATTTATTGTAAAGCCAACAGTTTGCAGTCTCAGTGTGGTTAAATTTACACAGAAATCAGTCAGATTCACTGATTACCTGTTACCCCACTGTTCAATCCAGGCGATCTTGCATTGAATACTGCTGCAACCAGAGACCCGTCAGAAGCTAGGGACTAGTATAACATCCAACATGACTTTATTCTCCACTTTTCATTTAAAAAAAAAAGTGAGCAAATACTGTACTTGAGTCTGACTGCAAGGTTTCTCTGTTGATAAAAATAGCCTCTAGCCTCAGTGACAATACACCAAAAAATACTCCATCAGGACTACATGACGTAACATTGAATTCAAACATTAATATCTAGAAAACAGGTTGACTCAATAAATGAAAATCTATTAATATCAACAGAATTGAAATGAATAGCAGTGACTTGTAGGGTCCCTTATAAACAGTAAGTAGAGATGATCTAGCGATGGGATCACACCAAACCGGGACGCCAAATCAGTGTGTATGGTGAGTGAGCTAGGCAATCTACCAGCACCATAAATTACACTTGCATAGCAAAATGTCTTTTATCTCTAACCAAGGGAAACCTCCGGGTCTGAACAGTGAAGCCAATGCTGAAGTGCCTTAAACCTGTATTCTTTCTAATGGCCAGCAGGGGGCGCCCCAACTGGCTCCAAAACATGATTGTATAATGAGAAAATGACCCTACCTCTCACTTGGTTTATTACCTCATCAAACATTTTCCTAAATGGTTTATGGTCTCAATCACTAGTTATTAAGTCTTCTTCAATACTACATGATGTTCATTATGTAAGTTAGGGTCCCATTTAGAGTAAAATAGACGCCTTGTGATTGGAATTCAGTCGTGACCTGTTAACCGTGATAGAAACGTAGCAATGCATATCCATGTCACTATGTGCATGTAAATAGCCGTGATGTATCATCACAAGATCTATCATGTTAGTCGTCATGATAAAGATTGCACTGGATCAGAGGCCGGGAATGATTGTTGAAACTGGGAAACAGTGATTTGTGACTTAAAAATGAATGTGGGCCAGGGTATGCTTCCCCCCCCCACCACCACCTCAGGCGCCCTTGCTCAGACCACATCGATCTTCCATTGTCGTCACGATTACACACCTGTAAAGTTCTGTGACTGGATCTTGCACAGCACACACACACACACACACACTCACACGTTTGCCATACAGTAACAGTGGGAATAACGTCAAAATGGTGCCAATTGCATGACTACTAAATGAGATCAGAAACATTACTGCGTGCCGCTGCTGCTACATTGAACAATGAATGCAGACTGTTTAACAGTGACAGAACTGAGGTTGTATTATGGGGATATTGATGCATTTTGTAGTTTAATGTGTTTTTATTAATGTCAAATGTAGCCCATTATTGTGTGAAACACTAAATAAACATAATATATCCATAGCTCAGTTTAAACATATTTAATTGTTTCTGCTGCTCAGTTTTTCTAGTTTTGGAAAAGACTTTGTGTTTGTGCTCACCCGTCAAAATTGAACCATCCTGGATGACATAAAAACTTAAATGTGCAAATCACTGGTGTTGAGGCGTTTTGCCAACATGTTATCGATACTTCCACACTCATCAGCAGCCAGTTGCTAAGACTGATGTGAGCTGAAATGTAGGAAGTCTGAGCCGCAAGAACGCTGACAGGAAATCAGCGAAAGGCCGGACGGTGAGGGAATAGAGTTCAGATCGCAGGAGATGTCGTATCTGATGTATTTGTGATACACACACACACACACATACATACACACATACATACACACACACACACACACACACACACACACACACACACACACACACACACACACCCACTTGTCTCTTTGTCTTTATTTCTGTAGTTTTCTTCCCTGTCTTCTTCACAGGCTCCTAAGTGCAAGTGTGAAAGCAGCCAGGGGAAGTGGAGAAAACACACACAGACTCACACAGACTCACACTTTCACTCTCTCTCACACTCACATACACATACACACACACACACACACACACACACACACACACACACTGCGCTAACAAACCACCTCTCCAAGACATGTCATCCCTACCTTTGTCACCTCAAGGTGATTTTGTGTAGAGTGCAAAGAACACTCAGGGTTTTCATTCTTTGTATATTTTGTGGAAATGTGGAAAACACTGAAAATGGAGCAGAAAAAAAAAAAACATTATATGCTCAAGAAAAAAAAAAAAATCCCACAGTGCTAAAAAAAAAAGTCATATCAAGCCAAAGGAAGATATTGCAGAAAAAACAAATCAAGATGACAAAGATGCTACTTAACGTCAAAACTCAGAGGAAGAGAATCGCCCAGAAATAAATAAAGGACATAAAACAACCTTCATGCAAGTTATAAATAAATAAAATCACAGCTGAAGTCAAAGTATGTTAGTGAATGGAGGTGTATGTGTGCATGTAAAGGTGTCGATGCAGGAAACAATCGTCTCGTCACTATTTTATACTTGCACCTTGTATCTTGTGAACCAGTGACGACATCCTCAGTTGTTGTATAGACTGTAACTGTGAAGATATTTGGATTCTATTGGGCTGCATTTCCTGTACTGTAGAAGGAGATTTGTTGTCTTCTTTACCAATAGTGGGATCATTATCTTGTTCTAACATGCTGTTGGATGCACAGTATAGACAGGGCAAACTGCAGTGATATGTCAAAACGACTTCAAAGGTTGTGCTTGTCAGTTCAGAGCAGGAGCTCATGGCTTTTTTGTCAGGAGCCAAAAAAACTGAAGGTTGGTCCACAAGCTTCAGACCTGTAGCTCATTAAATGATAATACAGATCGATGTGGGCTGTAATCACCTCTTCTGGCAAGCGATATCTGACCAAAACATGCATGAATATGTATAAGTTCCAAGAAGAAAATCAGTGCTCACTGATTATTTTCTGTATGACGAACTAATACACGTAGTCATGCACTTGTTGGCTACAAATGGGACCTCAAGTGTTGCCAGTTTTTTTTTTTTTCCATCTCCCCTCTTCATGAATTAGTCTTTCTTGTTCTGCTTTTTTAACTCGTGTCTTCCTCTCCCTGTCTGCCCACAGCTGCTTCCTGTCCCTGCTCCTGGTGGCCGCCGTGGTTTGGAAGATCAAACAAAGCTGCTGGGCGTCACGGCGACGAGAGGTAAGTCAGGGACTGATGCTGACAACAGATATTTATTTTTGCCCACCCTGGAGGCTAAATTAACAACCACCAAAACACATTTTGTGTTAATGTTCATTTGCGGCGTTATGAAGCTGTTGTTCAAGCTTGACGTTTTTTGGTCAGTGTTGCTTTAAAAAAAAAGGTGAGGCTGAAGTTTCACAGATGGAAGTATAAAAATACTCAGATACCTTCAGTAAATGGGTCATCCAACATTGCAACATGCATCTCTGCACATCAGCTGCAATATGGAGTTCCATAGATGGTGGTATAAGCTGCATCACTTATTTGATGGCTTCTGCTTTCCACACTTGAATTGGAAACTTGTGAGCTTAAATCACAGAGTTTTACGATAAGAAAACATTTTTATTGAGAAGAACAATACATTTTCGACATTGGCATTGACTCATGGCACACCAGAGCTTTTCGCCTTTGGCTTCCCAGTTTTTAGATTTTAGAAGTTGTAAATAGCCTAAGAATAAACATTGAAGAAACACTCCGACACTCTTTAATACTTTGAGATTGAGATCTACCTTCAGTCAGAGCCAGTTTAACTGTTTCCCCTTGTTTCTTTATGCGAAGCTTAGCTGACCAGCTCCTGGCTGGAGCCTTATGTTGGATCGACAACATGAGATTGGTATTGAGCTTCTCATCTAACTACCATCTGTGCAGACAATATGTAATTGCAGTGATGTATTAGTCCTATTGGTAATGAGTTTGGGACAGTGATTGTTCAGTTGTAGGTAATTGCTTGACATCCACAAACTGATACAAAGACGAGACAACGTTTTAATTACTGGAGCACAGACCTTGTGCATTAGCTAAGAATCCTGGGAACAAAACGTCAAGTCTCAATCCATTCACTTCTGTCCTCTTTTATCCTCATTTGAAGTACAGCCATTTTTTCTGAAAGGCTGTTACTAAGAGCCTAATAGATGCTTTTATCTGTAGCAGGTTTGAATGCTGTGATGTTCTCTAAAGACTTGCCAAAGAAAACCATATATTACATAAAGTGCAGATCATTCAACATACAGCAGCACAGATGTCAGGACAGAACATCTGTTTTAAAGTCCAATTAGTGTCTGCATGTTTGTCTATGAAAAAATTGTATTTATTACAATTTTAAGATTTTGTTATTGGGTTTGTCAGTCATTCAGTAGAATTGTGGTTTAATACACACATCACACATGATTTCTAAAATTAATTTAATACAGCTAAAACACACATATACAGAACAGTAGACATTTGCAGGTGTTACATTTTAATCAAACAACATACTAAGATACAAGATACAAGATAATCCAAAACCTGTAGATGTGTAGATAGTTCATGAATATCTATGAAAAACTCAACATTTTCAAAATATAATTTCTGAAAACAGCATTTCAAGCTGTCAGCTATTGTAAGTACATTACTGAAGTGCAGTGGCCATCATTAATTGTTGAGTCCAGAGATTCAAAAAGATAATATGACTGAACAAAAGATGCCAAAGCAATCTGCCAAACTGTAAGAAGCTCTGCAGGGTCCACAGAGAATTGAAAAAGACCGTTTTCATGTAATTTAACAATTCAAGTAAAAATATTGATTAATTACTTTATTTGTTGGAGGAAAAGTCTTTTACATCAAGTTGTCTCTATCACACATGTGGATCAGGGAACAAGCTTGTAAAATATATTGGGATGCACTGCAGATATTTAAGCTTTAACCCACTTCTTCCAAACACACACACACACACACACACACACACACACACACACACACACACACTCACACACATTCACAGTGCTGACGGACAGAAAGCAGCTGACAAAGCTCCTGTGTGATTGGTTTATGTCTCCTAAGATGACAGCAGCCACAATAGCTTTGCTCCGTGTACGACTTTATTTTTTAAAGTCATTGTCCAAGTAACTGTGGTGGCGTTTTATTTTGTCCTGGAAATAAGACGAGCTCTCGGTAGCCTCAAGGTTGAACATTGAAGAACTTATTGAGTGATCCGGCCTACTAACTAACTACCGTGGGAAAAAAAAACAATTTTCATTTTCATAGTTTCCAGAAGGGTCTGAACCACCTTTTGAGTGAGCGGCTGAAAGGTTGTGTGTGTGGTGGGAGTGCGTCCCTGTGTGCGTCCGAGGTCACACCAGCTAATGTCGTGCTTAATGTGAACTTTTGGTTTGTGCTTTTCACACTCGGCATGCCAGCTGAAGTGCCTTTCCGGCTGCAACCTCGCCTGAGAGTGCTGTCATCACCCTCACCTCTGGATGCCTCTTAACATCCCCCCCCCCCTTCACCTGCTCCCACGCCGCCCTCTTCCCATCACACATCCCCTGCTGTCCAACCGGGCCCTCTACAGGCTGACCTTTAAACAAAATTAGCACTGGACCTTTGTTAAGAGGCTTGTGGGCTACAGGAAACTGTGGGGTCAATATTAAACTTACCAACACCTGGAAAAGCTTTTGGAGGACAGCGGGGGTTTGCTGAAATACGTTTCATGGAATCAACTTGATCAACTTGATTAAAGTTATTAGGGAAATATTCACTTCACTTGGAGGAACCAGATGTGAAGATTCTGAATTATATTTTTCTATTTTTCTAGCCATTCCCAAACGAGAAAAAATTAAAATTTTTACGTTCACACTTCAATGGTACATTCATAAACATCTATAGAGTTTTCTGATGTAGAGTAACATAACAAAGTGAGCGTTAACATCCCGTGATGCACTTCTTTCGTGATGAAACCAGTGTTTTCCAGTATTATATGGTCTCAAAGTCATTATCAAGGGTTGAGCAACACCCATTTGGATTTGAAAGTGTAAATAATGTCACTATAAAGACATTTGATAGGTGGGATTTCCCAACCACATGGTGTACTTTCTCAATTTACCAACATTTTTAAAATTGGTTAAACCTCAAACCTTGGTTTCTCCAGCATGTTGCAACACTAAGGCACATCTGCTATGAATGCCATGATGCAAGGTAATTGTTTTCCGAAGCCAAAACATCATACGTATACGTGTACAACAAAAGAACTACAGCTCTGAGACTAAACTGAGTTGTTGCATCACATCTCTGAAATGCCCCAAGACAGTCACGATGGTGCCTTGACTCATACATCTTTTCAACACGCCGGGCGCTTTCTGTAGAGAATCCGAAGCGTAAGACAAGCCAGTTAGATATAGTGATTTCTGCCAATCAGAATCGCAGATGTTGTAGTAACATCAGAGCCGCAGAAGGCTTTATTATCGTTTTTTTAAACAATTCTGTTCAATCCTTTTGCTGTTGCATTTTATTGCCACTGTGTCATCTGAAACACAGAGGTGAAGATCAATTTCACACAAAGTAGGTGTATTGGCATCGTCATTTTAGTCAAAGTGAAACACGCCAATTCATAGAGCACGGCTACATTTAAGTACATATGGTTGCCACCAGCGGTTCAAACCTGAATGACTCAACCTTTCTGTACGGATTCATGTTTCCTTCGTAGGTGGCTGCACTAAAATTCTGTCTGAGAAAGACACACCAGGAGTCCTATAACGATGCTCTTTATGACATCTTTGTCCTCTATAGTGATAGTCTTAGCTCTTTTGCTATTTGTCATCCAAATCAATACTAATGACATTTAAATTTGTTTTAACCCGGTCCTACCTATCATCTATCCACAAATACACAAAAACATAAAAAAAAAAATAAAAAAAACTGAACAGAATCCTGGATTTAAGCCCAGTTCCAAACTTGTGGAAAGGGGTTTAGAAAGCAGATGCAATATTAGTTATAGACGAGCACCTCCTATCACAGATGTCGAGTTGAATTAGGGCTGCGACTCCTTTAGAAATAGTCAGCAGTAGGTTTTGGCATCCCACATCCGCCTCCATCCACACCCACTCTGAACAGTGTTTTCTGTATATATAAAAAATTCTATTTGGACATTTTTCATAGTCTATTCACTACTGCAAGAGTTTTTCATAACTTGAGGTATTAAAATGATTGTTTTACTGCATCAAAATTCATATAAATACATTTTTTCTGTGACAGTTTTTGCAACTGAGAGTGATGTGATATGGAGTACTATAAATAGAGGAACACAACAACAACTGAACAATATTATAAATCAAGAAGTTGCCCGGGGGAAGCTCGAATTCTTTCACTGAAACTGTGTAAGAACCTCATTTCTACTTTCGGTTTTAACTATAATTACCTTGTCTTACTCATGCAGAAACGCACACAGTTACACGTGGCAGATCTGCCGTTATACTCTACATACACACGTACTGTGTAAACACAACGTGACACATAATTTCCAGCAAACAGAAAGCTAATCATGTTTTTCCATGAGGTCGCCTCTCTCGTTACAGCCGTCTGCTTCCTTGACACCGGGACCGTTCTGTTCTTTCCAGTGCTGTCCCTCCAGGCTTCGTCTCCCCACTTTCATCCCCGATTCCTCCATGTTACCCTGTGCTTGCGTCAGCCGTACAGTGACACACATTTGCAACTAATTATGCCCACGTTCACCTTACTTAGGCCTGGTGCAGTGGGAAATGGTGGCCATTGCATTTTATGTGGACATTGCAAGGTCACAGGAATTTAAGGCTATAGCTGTACTTCTTACTTTTGGCTGCTTGTCATCTGACTTTAAGGAGTCTAAGCTTATTGTGCTGTCACAGTCACTGTAAGTCACTCTGGATAACCGTGTTAGTTTAAGCCCTAAATGTAAATGTCATTGTGAGCTCTTTTTAAGAAAGGCCTTAGAAATGGAGCTTGAAATCAACTTTTTGCAACTTTTTTTCAGCTGCTACTTGCCAAAACAGTTTTTCTTAAGTGAAAGGGTTTATGAGTCATTACATTTATTTCTACGTATTAATTCGTAAAAAAAAAAAAAAAAAAAAAAGACGACTTGTGGATTATTGTCTTTGAAAATTAAACTGCAAAAAATATGACCCAAAGTAAAATGGAGGCATTACATTTTCAGTATCAACAAAAACATATATGCAAAGGTAAGAATGATCAGAAAATAGTTTACTTATTTTAGTTTAGATGGATCTACCGAGAGGGAGGGTAGGTGTGAAAGTGATAAAGACGATGAGACAAGCAGGTATCAGTGTATCACCAGCTGTGAGACTCAAAGTGTACAGTGGACTGCAGATACATGAACATACTGTAAATGCCTTTGAGCACATCACTGAGCTTTGAGTTGGTCTTTGTGTTTGCACCTTTTGTATGATTCTTGATGACACTATCCGCCACAATTCATTTTGACTCTCATATTGGCAGCTTTTCAGGTGTAATTTTCAAGCCCTGAGTAGAAATATGTTTAGGACTATGTTTGAGCTTCTTCTCACTGTGGTAGCCGGCTCACACCTGCTGAGACTGCTGGAGGTGTTTGGAACAACCCAGCCCACCTGTTGGGCTCTGCGTGCTTGTTTGCGTCCGTTTCAAAGTGTTCAAGTGCATCTTTTACCTCATGTGTGTGTTTGCATGGATGTGCTTGGATGAGTGTGTATTTCTGTACTGTCTGAGTTTTAATCAAAGCTTTCCTTTGAGACCTGACAGTTCCTTTGAAGGAGCTGGAGCTGCCAGATGGCAATAGACCCACAGCAGACATTTTGTGGCGCAGAAGGCACCGGCCTTTTAGTCAGAACGAGCCCCTCTGCAACTTTAGCGACCCGGCGTCAATGCCGGTTGATTATTCCTGTGAGAAAATTTGAGTGCAGAAGCTCTTAGGTGGCCGCCGTTCTGAGCGGGAAGAATTATGACTTTTATTTGTCCTTTTTTGTGTGACTTCTGTAGTTACTTGTACATAGGTAATCTTTAAAGAGAGACTAAGTCATTAGAGGTGGAGTATAGCTTATCAGCTCAGCAGCCAACAGTTACAGCAGCCCAGACAGGTTTCAGGCACAGCTTACGGAGGCCTGCATCAGACACAAATGATAAAAGCCCGTTTTTTTGAATAGAGATGAGCCAGCTAGCTAATTAGAGCAAAGATCCAGCAGAAGCATCCAGTGGCGGGGTAATACATCATGATGCAAAATACTGTAATAATGGTACCGCTTTAACATTCAGTTTCTTTGCCTTGGGTCACAAAGCACTTGTAGTACCAAAATAGATTTCAGGCCAGAATGTGAGTTTTGAAAGGCTGAATTTTCGTTACCTGGCAACGTAAGAGTTGAGTCATATATATATATATATATATTGATTCAAATCTCACTGTCCCTTTGGATGACTTTGTGGTGCACGGTACAGTAAGCCTTTGATGTTCATTGTCAGTTTTCACAGTGTTCCTTTTTTACTTTTCATACGGTTATATCCCCATGATGTCCCTCCTTCCCTACTGTACCTCCACAGAAATATCCTCATGATGACAGCATGTGTATTTACCCAACATCCACTGACGCCCTAACACAGATATAAATCACCCATAACTTGACGTATATTAGGCGCATATTGCACCCTGAAGTATCGATGGAAATGCAGAATGCGATAATGTCCCCGATCGCTGCCACAGCGTCCCACATGATTAACTATGTTGTAGATTCTTTACGCTACGCCAGAGGCAGACCGCCGGCAGGAGGGAGGGAGAGGAAGCCGGCATAAACGTCTCCGGATACCCTCACATATTTATTACCCCATTAAGCTGCCCTCCCTGCCCCCTTCCCTCTCACCACTACCTTACCTCAGCTATAAATATGAATGTCAACCGAGATGTCAACGTTCGGGCCTCTGTTAAAAATACCTGCTATTATGTCATAAAATGAGTGGAAAGCTGCTCAACGGCCTGTGATGTGTAAACTGATTTTTCTTTTTTTTTCCTGATCAAATGTTATACAGCATAGGTTGTGGGATGTTAATGAAGTGATGTGCCGAGCTATGGCTCCCTAGAAAGTCCTCTCTCTGAACACACACATCTTCCCCTGCCGGGAACGAACTGCCACCGTTTCACTTGTGCCTTTGATGATTCTTTCATGGGAAGTATACAGTCCACATATAAATGTTTCTAAAGAAAGGGAGCAGATCAGAGGAAAGATCTGAAGCCTTAACAAGACAGGCTGCTGTGAAACCATCCGGCTCTCTGAAGTAAGACTTTTCACTGGCTTTATTTAAGTGTATTAACCTGTGGGTTCACTTGTGAAAAAGCACCAAATGTAGTGTTGTCATCTTGACTGTACACAGTTCATGATATACAAAACAAAAAGCATGAAAACAATGTACAGTTTTCTGGGTTTCTGCTTGAGCTGGGACTGTTTTGTAGCAAATTAGGGTTTTTTCATCCCAGTACAGTTATATTTTGCCATTGGGCTTTAGGTATTTATGCCCTAATACATTTATGCATATGTGCATTTGATTATATCAATGAACAACCTACAAAACCTCTCTGTAGATAGTTAGATACACTGGAAAAAAGCTCACAAAGTATTACAATGCTTAAAGCTTCTATCTCGGATATTTCCTCTACAGTAGTAGATAAAATAACTTGTAAAGCACTCTGTGTGTGTGTGTGTGTGTGTGTGTGTGTGTGTGTGTGTGTGTGTGTGTGTGTGTCATATGGCATTTTTGTATCCCCACATTATGTATATGCCAAGTTTTCATTAAAGCAATACATAATTTGTAAAATTGACAAAATAAAGCAAGTCCTTACTTAACTGGATAAATAGGTTCCCCATCCGTGAAAGTTATGGAAAAACACCTTCAAAACCTTGTATTTTATTGGCATTTTTGTTGGATAAAACCTTGGATAAAAAGACTATTTAAATTTTTCTAATTTTAGTTTGTGTAAGCACACTTTTTATTCCCTCAATCCCAGACATACTCTGTGTTTTTATACCTACAGTTCTTGTTTATTGTCTGTCACACAGGCGAATGAACTTGTTCACTAGTGGCCAAATTAAAACCGCTCCTCTCGGACCTTTTGTTGCCGCCTGATGGAGAGGACGAGGATGAATCAGAACTGGCAATAAAGTTATTAAACGGTTCCACGGCTGCGTCCTTGTGTTCGTGCCCTCAGACACCGCAAACGGCTGACCCTCGGTTTTTTGGGAGGGCAGCAGTGTCACCGAGCCTCCGTGCACCGTCCTCTCCTCTCCTCTCCCACCTCTGTTGATGAGAGAGAACTGTGTGACCTCTGACCCTTGCCATCGCTGACCCTGTCCACAGCTTTTAGCGATCCCGACTGCTCCTGCTGCTCTGTGGCACTACATAAACACGTGCTAGCTCCCTCTACTTCCTCTTCACAAACGCACACTAATACGCGCACTCAATTCTTCAATATTTTTCAAAACTTTATTTCTAGAAAGTCCCTTCAAAAAATATTTTATTGGAGTGCAATGACCAGAGCGCACTCTGTCATTTGGGTTAACCGGCCATTATGGTTTAAAAGAATTTTATTGATTCAGAATCCAGTCTGCTTATCAAATCCAAATCCTTTTATATCCCTCACCAAATACATTTAACATTTGTAAGTAACTAAACTTTTAAGCAACTAAAACCCAAAGTTTCTGTTAAGATCTCAAATCACAATAGTTGTCAGTTTTCAGTAAATTATTGCCCGTAGCACACACCAAACGCCAGAAAGACTGAAGTAGTAGTCAGTGACAAACGCTAAAATGAGAATCCATCTACCTGAATGTTTAATACATTGCTCTTTGCTAATAAAAACGAGAGAGGAGGATATTAAAATTCAATATGAGATTCGTCAGCCTCAGAGCGTGACGAATCTGTGCATTTTATCAACCTGAAACCAGGTATTGGAACCCGATCCTGCCCATCATACAGAACACAATGATGGGAATGGGCGGGCATCGATGAGAGGCATATTTGTAAATGACATCTTCATAATCAGTCACGCAGATATTCTCAGAGGCATCGAAAACAACTTATTCTCATAAACACACAGTCGCACAAGCCTGCGCTCTCAAACACCCATTAAACATTCACCAACTTCACTCACACTCTCATTGACTCTCACCTTGCCTCATACACACTCTCGCATGCATCGGGGTCCACGACAGATGGTTCAGTGTCAGAGCGCAGTAGAGTGGGAGAGATTGGCAACCGGTACCCTCTGAATAAGCAGTCCTGGAATACAATGAAGATATCACTGAGCACGTAGAGCTCCACGTGAAATTAGTTTCCAGAATCATCCTTAACGATAAGGAGGATCCTCTCACCAGTGTGTCTGCTCCCGCCCCATACACTCCAGTCCCAAAAGCAGATGGCTGGATGTGAATGCAGTTCACACATGAGCAGGGAAGAAAGGAAAAAACAATCTTTCCACCTTTACTTTGCAGCTGTTACCCCCTTACGAAGCACTTCTCGATGATGCTCTGTAATACATTTGAATTTTACAATCATGGGAATACACTGTGGCTCTCCACTTTTGCTTGCCAGGAGTGTTATTCAACACAATCCAGAGAGTGAATGTCTGGATGCATTTAATACAGAGGACCTAAACTTGATGTGCTTACAAAATTATATTCTGTATTCACAATGGAAAATAAGATGACCAAACTGAACTCAGCAGAGTGGGAAAACCCATTCACAACAGCCTAATTACATGTATATAATATATACTTGTATAGAGAGAAGATGATTTCTAAGAACCCAGAAGTCAGCCTCATCAGGTTTTCTTGTGGGAAACAGTAGGAACTTCAGACATATCACACAATAAATTATAATCACAATATTGCTGCAGTAGGTGGGTGGAGAAAAGCTGTATGTAGCGTGATGCCAGAATCTGAAACAGAGAGTGAGCATTGGCCAGATATAATTCAACCTGCCCTTGTCATTTTGTGGACAGATTCAGTAGATGGGAAGGGGCAGCCTATGATTTTGGATGATCTGTCGACTGTGCGCTGCGGTATTCTCTGTGTCTGAGTGCTGTCATACCAGACTCCTTTGAGATAAAGTTAGGATACTTTCCTGAAGGCTGTATAAATCTGTTTTCACTGTCACTTTTCTGAGGCAAAACAGTCTCTGCTGTTTTAGTAATGTGGTCTCAGGCAATATTCCATTCGAGTGCGTTGCTCATATATGTGCTAAGAAATGAAATAGGTCCGTGATGGAAATGCGTTCACCTGAGATATATATGGGACTTTTGATTGGGGCACTGTGCGTGAAGCCAACAGTGAGTTCCTGGCTTTTGGATGTATTGAGCAGGAGGTTTTTGTGACCGCCTGAGCTACCTGCTCCATGCAACTGTGCTGTGCTCTTTGTTATTGGATATGACCCTCTCAAGTACAAGGAGAAGAGCCGGGGTGATGGGACACAGCCCTGTGGGACAACTGTGCTGAAGGTTAAAGGACAGGATGAAAGGTTTTTCACCTTAACCCACTGTTGTCTTTCCTGCAGGATATTCGTGTCCATGAGCTGAAATCAATGACCATAATATAGGTGTCAGGGTCCTCCTACACAGATCGTTCATAACTGATTTATCTACCTTATGCAATATGTACAAAACTATACAATTTAGTCAACAGTTCCATTTAGCTGACAGGTAACCATTTTGGAATAATGTGCGACTGCTCCCAAGCGTTTTCCTGTTGTTTACAATCTGGAGACATGATTAGGCCAAGCAGAGCAGAGTTTGATCCAGCTAAACCTTATCTTTAGCCTCATTTGCTTAGGACTAACACAGCCTGGGGACATCCAGTCATTTTTAATAATCCGCTCAGTTTTTTATCATCAGCCCAGACACTGAGTAAAAAATAGAACAACGTACAAAGTGAGCAAAAAAGAAAAAAAAAAAGGACCTGAGCTTTAAAATCCAACAACCTTGTAAACATTTACTGAAAATTCTGTTGAAGTATTCAGATTGCTGAAGGGATTTCAGGATGAAGAGATACCAGAGGTGAGCTGGAGGAGTGGTGGATGGTTACAGTCTGAAAGAACTTCACACAGAACCTGTCCATCACATCCCTCAGACAATCTGCTTCACCCCTATAATCTCGTTGGCCTGGTTGATAATATGGTTGAAGTTATTTAAGTAGTTTAATTGGTGTCAGAATCTGCCTGGTCTGTAATTTAAAAGATGGACATCACAGTGCAGGTTGCCCATGATGTTTTGGTACAAGTAAAAGTCCATTGGTGATATAAATCCGCTGCAGTTTTTCACCTGCAGCTGGTCCTTTTGTTTGTTCATTTGGATTCCTCTTGTCATGAGAAAGGGATGTCATTCTGGACATCCACATTTTCTGAGGTTCTTTCTTGTTAAATTAAGTGGTGACAAATGAAAGACGAGAAAACGAAGTAAAGCAAAATCTTTTGACAGTTGCTTCTAGGTCGTAAATTCTTCAAATTCTAGTAATTAGGCTATTCTAATACATTCCCGCAATGCTGGCTGGGAGCAGTAATCCACGGACAGCCCTTTGCAAATACAGCTTTTAACAACACAGTGTAAACGTACCCCACCAACGAACTCTCTCTCAGTAGCAGTTGAAAATCATATGGTCAAGCATGGAACAGTAAAGTAAGGCTTATGAAACCACTCTGCTCATTTAAGGTTACTTGATAAAACAGCATAAACTATGTGACTAAAATACGAATGTGAAAGATCTCTTTGTGGATCCGGGAAAACATGGTATTCTTGAACCCGTAAAAGGAATTCTGTAATGTTGTTTGAAGATAGAGGTGGATCAGTGTAACCATTGTGTTCCCTTGAAAATGGATTCAACCATGCTCGCACTCAGAAAGAATAATTGCGCCCTTGAAGGCAGACTGTTGAGCCGGTGGTCCAGTGTACTGTACTGGGATTGTGCAGCAAACGTGTAACATCGCTTTATGAAATATAAAGCACTCGGTTAACCACCACGCTGTTGGAGACATCCCCGGCACTTCATTAACTACTGTCACTTACGGGTTAAAAATTAAGGCGATGCAGAAATCATTCCCCCTGCTGCCTCTTCCTCTCTCTGAAACACAAACACAGGTAAACTGATTTTTTTTTTTAACGATTGACAGCGCAGCAAAATGCCACGTGGGTCTCCAGGGAGAATGCGGTGCCCCCGAAACATTAAGAAATATGCAGGTGCTGAATTTACTTTGATTTAATAGCTTATTCAATTTAAGTGTTGTTCTTTTGTTTTCTCTGACTACAAAAAAGAAAAGAAAGGATTTAAAGGCTGACTTTCTACCTTTCTTTTTGGCAAACCCCCCCACCATCAGGCTGTTTGAGGCAAAAAACCAAACCTCTTAGTTTTTACAACATGAAAGCTCATTTGAGCCGCAGCATTTGACGGACTCTTTTCAGACCGATGTGGGGCTTGTCTCAGCTGTCGGGGATGTCAGCACATCACCTCTCCCACCAATCCAGCCGCGTGAGATCCGAGAGGGAGAGCCCTCACCTTATCTCACCCCCCGCAGACTGCTGTTAAGTGGGAGGAGGAAACCGGCTCCCTCTCCCCCTCCTCCCCTGCTGGAGGTGGGAGATGGATTGGTCAAGGTGACCCCAGCCTGCTCGTCCCGCCCGCCCTCATGCCACCGTTCCTCACACTTACCCATTGTGTTCTGTCAGCTCGCCCGCTGCCGGTCCCCCAGGCGGCGGGCTTCAGGGCCGCCTTCAGCAGCTTCTTGTTTGAGACTCCCCACCATGTTCCCGCTGCAGCGTGCTGCCGTGTGGCCCGGTGTTTCTTGAGGGGTTTGATGACGTAGACATCTCATTGCTCCCTTTTTAAATGGGTCAAAGCTGTAGCGGTAAAACATGCTAATATAGTCAATTACCAGCTAATACAATAACATCTCCAGACATATTATGCTCATTGGAAAACTCATAGTCCCTATAATTTAATGATGCATTACATTATCAGGAAATATATTATCAACGGATCAGGCTTTATTACATTTTCATTTAGAGCAGTGTTTTATTAAATCCTCTATTTCATTTGCTCATAACTCTAAAAGCTGTCCATTAAAACCAATACTGCACTAATTCTCCGCTGTTCTCTGAGACAGCATTTGGCCATACGAAACGCTTAAACTGTCCTTTGAAAGCAAAACTAATGAAATTCTGTGCAGTTAGCATTTAGATGATCGAACGGTAAACTGTCCCTTGAAACCAGTGCGATGAAATACAGACCATAGGAGCTATAAACTCTTCACTGAAGTACGTTTTAATACAATTGTCTAAAGCATTCTGAATTATAAAACACAAAAACTCCTTTTTAATTACTTTTTAAGGACTTTAGTCAATGAAATATTGTAATAGCAGTTAATTTTTATTGGTAAATTGTCAGCTCCTCCGACCAGGGATGCACATGATAACTCTGCCAACAAGGACGTTATTGACGTTGTCTTAGATACAGATTATGATGCAAATGAAATAAAGCAAACAGACATGAGCGACAAATGTGTTTCCTGTCTGCAACATCAACTGTGTTCTTTAAAGTGCTGTAAGGCCCCTTCAGATTAACTAGAGCGATGCTTTAAGATTCTGTGTGAGCTCCCTTCCATCTCCTCCTCTCTCCTGAGGTCAACGTTCGCTGCACCACCGCACAGAACAAAAGGCCTACTTCTGAGGTGATCAATCCTGAAGTGAGAGGTGAGGAGGGGGGAGTTGAGATGGAGAGAGGGAGGGAGGCAGGGAGAGAGGAAGAAGCAGGCTGCACTGAAGGTCACATACGCAGGAAGCTGAGAATCTTCGGGAGAACAGGCATCCTCCATAAAGGGAAGGCCTTGTTAACGGTATCCTCCGCATAGTCGGGCTAACAGGAGTCTCCTCGGACCTGACAGGATGCGGATTCATCAAAATGTGATGAAAAAGAATCGGGAGCCACTGCAGCACTGGCAGCCAGCTTCCTCTGCAACAGTGTTAGAAGACGAGCTTTACACTCTTTCACCGTCCGTGCCAACTACACAGCAAATATTAGCTTTTAAAAGGGAATAACCAGCATGCAAGTAATAGACTGCAAACATAAACGTGTGCACTTGAGTGAAGGAATACTAATAATACACGGATGTGTTTGTGCAGCTCGTTTTAGGGGAATTTTCTTGTGTTTGGGAACGAATAAACGTTTGTGTCTTTCAGCATTTGCAAGTGATTGAATGCTGGTCTACGAATGTGTGTGGGTTGGCACACAAATGCAGTGTTTTTGCTGGTTTCATTTCACATTTTGTGTGTGTGTGTGTGTGTGTGTGTGTGTGTGTGTGTGTGTGTGTGTGTGTGTTACAGTGTGTGAACACGTGGCTTCTTGTCTCTCAGAATTCCCAGGACACTTTAAACCCTCCTAATCTTAATTCCACAGAGATGGTGCGTATAATTAGAGTTTGGATCAGCGCCAGTGTCTTATTGCTCAAAATATACTGGCCAGTTTATGGTTCAAACCCCGCTGCACTGTGGGTGACCCCCCCCATCCCCACCCCATCCATCATGATGCCGGTACAGGTCTTATCATGAACCCAGACCCTCTGTCAAACCCCTGTTCCTGTGCTTTATTAATTCCGTTTCATCTCATCTCAGGCTGTCTTAACTTTCTTTACTTTTATTCATTTCTTTTTTTCCGCAGCAGTCTTATCTCCTCCATCTTTGTTTCAACCTCTGAACCGCCTCAGTTCTTCTGTCACTCTAAAGTCAAACAGCTCTGATACCTCTAACTTAAACTCACCACATTGTAAGTTAATATTAGCACACGCTGAAATTCCAGTTTTCCTTTTTTTCTTTGCGTTACATAAGGATTTCAGAGCTCAGGCTGCTTAACCTCTACATTTCTGTACAGTAATTGTTGCTACTGTGCTGGATAATTATCATCTTAAAATGGCAACACAAACCATTGGTTTATGGTGTGCGTCAAAACACCGGGGCACATTCCCATGGCCGTACTGTGTATGTCACTGTCCTACTTCGTCTGTTTTATTACTTTCTCTCCTTTTGAAGGCGCAGCCCGGCTTCTGTACACTGACTGGTTCTTCTATCTGAACAGTGTGTCCGGTGTCGTGAACAGTAACACAACCAGTAGGAGCAATGGTGAAATTTACTATTTGGTGTGTTTGGTGGCAGTGGAGAGAAAATATAAGCTATCAAGCTGCAAAGGTTACATACAGATTTTTGCTTCTTCTTGCTCTACTGCTGGATTTCCAATGGATAAATTTCCTTCAACTATTTTTTATTAACAAAACAAAACTATCTCGACTGAAGGTCCACTTACATGCTTGTTCTGTAACTTTGGACTATCACACAGTCTCAGTTGTGAAACTAACATATATTGTCAGTTAAGAGTTGAAGCACTGGCACTGACCCTGAGTATGAAATAAAGCATGGTGGACAAGGTTAGAAACACAGGGCTGGGGGTGTGTAATCTGGCAGAAAAACAAGCCATGATTATGCAAACGGCGTAGTGTTCTGCATTGATTTGGTTGTTTACATATTAGATCCGACCAGCAGACAGAACAGAGTCTAATTGGAGCTCGGCCAAGTGTTATTAAGCTGTTAGTGACAGGAATATCAGAGAACACTGACAGCCCACCAAACATGTTAAACTGTACATCAGAAAATTAATTTATACAGTTGCTGACGACTGTTTTCTTAAATATGTCCCTCGACATGCAGTTTTTGCTTGGTTAATCATGCTGGTCCAGTAACTGCTGGATATCAGACGTGATGTTCTGTCTCCTTGTGTTTCAGGGGCTCCAATACCCAAACTGTCTCAACCACACTTCACTCAAAAAAAAAAAAAAAAAGAGGAAAGACTCATATTTAAAGACATCTGAGTCTGTCCAAGAAAACACCCTGAGAGTGAGAGTTGAAATGAGGCGTTTTAAAGAGAGATGGGGCGAGTGCTCACTGTGCTGATTGGCTGAATGCTCCTTCAGTGGATCTTCTCCTCAGCTGCTTTATTTGAGGGGTTTCCATTGTTTCTAACCTGCTTCACTTCACTTCACTTCATTCTTTCATTTGGTCTCATCACAAGCTCTTAAAAGTTTCTTTACTTTTCATTAACGTTTCATTTCTCCTTTTTCTTTAGTTTTTCTATTGTCCGCTCCTCTTTGATGGAGTATTGATTAGCATTGCGGACGATGCAACGCAGTCACTTAAAGTCATATCGCAGGTACGAGGTGCACAGACTGAGGAGGAGAGGCAGGGTGAGATGGACGGACAGCAGGAGGCCGGCGGTGAGAAGGAAGGAGAGTTGGGGAGTGATGGAGGTAGAAAAGAGAGGAGGAGGAGAGACAAAAAGATGGGGGGGATCAAAGCCTTCTCCCTTGTCAGTATTCACAGCGTGCGTCCTCTACACCGCACCTCACCGCCGGAGAGATGGAAAGATGAAGCAGCAAGCAGCTAACGTCGCTTCACAGACGAAGATTTCCTCTCCTCTCCCTCCCTCCCTCCCTCCCTCCATGCCTCTCACTCCGCAGTTTTCCTTCAGTGATGCTGAAGGATGATTGAGAGCTCTCCCTCCGACAGCATTTTTAAACAGACGCATCAATAAATAAACGGCTTGATGTTGTGCGGTGAGATTTGCGGCGTTTGTGTGTGTGTGTGTGTGTGTGTGTGTGTGTGTGTTTGTGTGTGTGTGTGTGTTTGTGTGTTTGTGTGTGTCTCCATCCACGTGCACGGATATCTGCACGTGGATGTGTGTGTTTATCTGTGTGTGTGTGTGTGTGTGTGTGTGTGTGTGTGTGTGTGTGTGTGTGTTCTCCACACCCAGGCGATCTGGCACTCCATCCCTTCTTCCCAGGGGCAAACTCTTTGAACGCCTTTTGTCTTTCTTTCTGCTCCCATTTCTTCCTCTTCGCTCTCCCAAGCTTTTTTTTTTCGTCCTCCCTGTGTTCGCCGCAGCTCGTCCCTCTCCCACATCTTCCCATACTTCTCTTTAGTTTCATTTCCCTTCTCTTCTGTTTCTCTCTTGCATCTTGCCTTTTTTCTCTTGCCTCCCCTCCATCCCTCCCTCCCTCCCCTCTGCCGCGCTCTGCTGACGCACTCAATCTCTTTGGCACACCGCTGCTCACTTTGAGAATGCTCAAACACAATTCCCTCACACAGCTTCTGTGAGCGTATATGAGAGAGAGGGAATGCATTTGTGAATCCACACATTTCTTCTAAAGCTGTAACTAATTATTGTAATTATTGATCAGTCTATGGATTCTTTTTTATACTGCTGTAATCAGTATTTTACATATTTAACAATTAATCAAATGACAACATATATATAAAAGCTGTCGCTCTCACTGCTGACTTGCTGTTGTACATAGTGGAGCATTTAGCACTTAGAAGCACCAGATGATTCCCTGTTGAGACCAAAACAATGGTAAATAGAGAGTGAATATTGGATTTATTGTGCTGTCACCAAGTGGCCCAAAAAAATCACTTAATGTAAATCTAAGTAATGAATTCATTGTTTAATCTGTAAAATGTTCAAACTTTCACACAAGTTCCCATAGTCCAAGATGACATCTGTTATATCAAACTTTCCAAAATCCAATAATATTCAATTTAAAATTATATAAAGAGGAACAGAAAAAAAAACACAAATCGCTGAAACCAACATTTGCATTTTTGCTTGATAGATGACGATTAATCAGTCATATGAATTGTTGATGATTAGCTCTCAGATGATAGATTAATCAGTTAATCAAATCATTCTTTCAGTGCCTGTGTGTTCACACTCATGATAGTGCCTGTCATGTGATTGTTTATGTATTTGTGTCTCTACATATGTGCATTTAATTCAAATATTACTTAACTTTACCTTCAAGCACATTTGCACATGTGCTTTTTTTGTCCTTTCATAATTCCTGTTTGAGAGAATTAATTTGCATTTATAAAAATATACACGCAAACATCATTACTCATGTGCAAATATATCCAAACTACCTGCCTGCATGTGTGTGTGTGTGTGTGAATGCATGTGTGTCCACCTCTATGCACACGTCTCATAATTAGGTTTATATATGCACAGTCCGCTCTGCAGTCAGGTATTTGCTCCACACACACACACACACACACACACTAACTACCCTGCAGAAAACTAAGAGCCAATTTAAGAAGTAGGCGACTTGCACTGCAACTCCTCTGGCTTCTGGTTATCTTTGGAGCGCTGACTGTTTGCCGTACAGCAGCTGCCTACTCGCAGCACAGCATAATGAAATTTGTGCAAATTGTATCTTCTGTAGGACTCCCAGACAGTCGTGCTCATGCCTCCTTAACCTGATGGTGGCAGACCAGACATTTGAGACAAAAGCTGAAGGTTGAAAGTAACTGGTTTGAAACCTTGGACCAACGGCCCAGTGTACTCATGGGAAAAAACTCATAACAAAACTGTATCACACCCCTGGTTAAATTTGATACCAATTGAAGTGTTTTTATTTTTTTATTCTCCAACATTGGATTTATTTCTGCAGTTTTTTGGGCATCGATAACATTTTAATCACCAGCCTCAGTTCAGTTCTGGGGAGGTAGCAACATGTTTGTTTACTACGTGTTTGATCGTGCGACTGCTCGTGCTGGACTGTATTGTAGTGATGTGGCCATGTTCCCAGACCACAGAAGGTGGTTTTGCGGGTAAAATGTTATCATATCCAATAGGAATGAAGGCAAGGACTTAAATACTTAATACTCAATACTCAGTTGTATTGTATGCATTATATATGTTCACTTAAATTGTGTTTAATTGATCACAATTCAACACAAAAAAGAGTCAGCATTTTTCCTTTTAGGAGCGTAAAAACTACGTTTTTAAATTATGAATTTGGTCTTACGTTTTATTTTAATTGCCAATTAAAATCTTTTTAATCAAAGTTGCAGAATTTTAGTTGCCCTTTAGCAAGAATTTCATCCTCGCCCTCACACTGACATTCATACAGAAACTACTCCTACTGCATTGGAGCCGCTCATTGTTAAAAACTATTGATTTAATAGTAAATGTTAGTAGAAATATTTAGTTGTGCCTATGGCAAAAAAAAAAAAAAGAGGGTATAAGTTCATCCAAATGCTGCTGTTTAAACAAAGGTTACCTGTATGTGAGACAAGAGACCAGGCTGTTTGCAGAAAGCCTGAGGAAGGTGGACTGAATCTGTAAAGTTTGTTTACCGTAACATTCAAATGCTCCTCCATCTGCTTTTTATCCAGTAAATCAATTCTGTTGCTCTGTGCTGTTCAAGGAGCTGCGCTTATGAAAAAGGATGTTGTCTGCATGCAGATTCTCACTTCTTCTGCATGCTGTTTGCCACACAGATCCAGACTGTAATGTTGCTGCCTGACTCGGCCTGTTGCATCATTATGAATGAAGTTGATTCTACCAGAACACAGAACTTCTGTCACTTCATTATGAGTTAAAGTTCATTATCGTGCCTCAAACCTGATTCTTAGCTGGAGTGGTGACTTTTGGTTTTGGCTGATTGGCCAGAAAGTCACAAATTTGATTAATACTTAACAGGAAACAGTTTAATTTAAACAATTTAAACAGTTGGTGTAAATTGGTTGATATTTCAGTCAAAGACCAAGGAAACCAGACTCCAGTGAAATTTCTCGATGACGCCCAGCACTCACCACATCACAAAGGGCCTCACATCTTGGCTCCCTGACGCTTCACACAGCAGGACGTCTAATCATGACAAATTGGGATTCAGCACAATGAGTTGCTCATTTGTGTCTTCATTTGTTTCCGTGTGTTGACTGCTGTGGTGGCAGCGACGAGCGTGCGTTAGACTGGGCATGTCGGATGCTGCAGCCTGTTCTTATTTGTGTACATGGTAATGAGACAACTCTCTTGCCATTGTGTTTGGATTCATCCATACTTCATGGGTGTTATTGTTCTACTATTATGTGTCACACAGTTTCTATTTATAGCTTCAGCTTGTAGTGACTGATTTTGTTTCCTTCTGTTCGATGTGAGGGCTTTTTATAAACCCTCTCTTTTACTACATCTCCTCCACAATATGTGATATCTGAATCTGTTTCATCACTGGCTTTATTGAGTACTTTTATGTTTTATTAACTTAATTTGCTAATGAGCTGAGTGAACTTTAGTTAGTGAGCAAATGATTCATTCAGCCAGTATCCAGGTAAGTTACGCACCATCTTCTGTCGGATGGCATTAAACACTGCTGTGTGTGTGTATGTACTTGTAAAACTATCTTTGTGAGAACCAATTTGAGTTTTAGACCATGGGAGTGAGGACATTTTTGGAAAGTCAGGACATTTTGACTGGTCCTCACAACTTCAAAGCGCTGTTTGAGGGTTAAGACTTGGTTCTAAGGTTCAGGTCAGAATGGTTACGGGTCCAGGGAATGCATTATGTCAATGAAATGTCCTCACAAGTATAGAAGTACAAACATGCGTGTGTGTGTGTGTGCTTTTTTTAGGTCACCCAATTAGAGAGTGGAAAATTAACCTTAATCGTTTGACAGAAATGGTTCAAGCTTTAAGTGGTGTAGTGCTGGCACAAATAATTATTTTTACCAATTAATCAATCTTTTTGTGCGATTAATTGATTTATCCTTTCGTATCTAAAATGTCCAGAATATTGATAAATGTATATCCAATTACTAGGAGAGGTTGTGTCTCAAAAATTGCTTAATTTGTCTTGCGAACTGTCAAAAAAAAACAATATTATGGAATTAAGTAAAAGAACGTTTATAGTCGTATCTGAGATGCCGTGATCACCAAATATTAGGAATGACCTCGACTTAAAAAGGTTAAAGGAAACATGCTCAGTTCCTTTTAAAAGTTGTGACTCAAGGAAAATAAAGGTCCTGCTCCTCGTAGCCCAGCTGCTACAACAGAGAGGAGTGGAGGGAGATTTGGATACAGGCAGACACGCAGGAATTTAATTAGTTGACTTACTCCACAAAGAGAATCCAGGACATTAAATTTAGACCTTTTTTTTCTCCCTGTCAGGCTTTACTGTAGAGAGAAACAGAAACTTTCCCTCAAGCTATTTTTGTAACCCTCGGTAAGGATCGGATTTTAAGTCGTCACATTTGGAGAGAAAGTGCAAACGTGTCAATAACCTCAATCGACAGCGTCACAGGGGGACAAAATAGCTCAGCAAATGAATTACAAGCTGTTGAATAGTTGACCCTGAGGCTGTCGCCCTTGCACGTGAACTCTAAACCCCCAGGTGAGCACGAATCGACACAGAAATGCCACATGTGATTTCTACCGTGTGTGCTTTCAAGTCGAATCACAGCGCTGCCCTTTACTCGCACCTATCCCCTGCCAACGGCTCACTGTAATGAGACAGAGGCTAATCGTTTGTGTCAAACTTCTTCTTCTGATTATTTTGTGTACATACGTAACTCCTGACACACATCGCCACTGTTTCACTTCCGTTATGAGCCGAAGCTCTAGGAAATGTATTTCAAACAAACAATCAATTAGAGGTTTTTTACATGTTTGACTACTTTTCCCCTCCTCGGGATTCTTTGTCTCATTTCTGTCAGTGTTTTTTCCTGCTCGTGCTACGGTTGCAGGTGTTTTTTGTTTTGCTGCTGGTATTCAGGTCTTGCTGTCTTGACAGTTGACGCCATTTGTTTCTCTATTCATAGCACTTTGGCTGCTTTGCCAGTCGGCGACACAGGTGCTTCGCCTTGTTTACTGTGGTCTCTGTCTTTCCTCCCCCTCCTTCCCTCTGCTCCTCACACTCTGCGTCTTTTCACATCGTTACGATCCTCATTCTCTACTTCTAATTCACCTCATTTCCCTGTTCATTCTCTCTTTTTTTCAGCTTCTTCCCCCCTTCCCCCTCCTTCCCTCATAATCACCTCCCTCCTCCTCTTCTTCTGACCAAGGTCCATGTTATAAATCAGACCAAAATGAGACTGTGCCTCCGCTTTGCAGCGGTGGAAAGTTACATTAAAGTGCATTTACTCGAGTACAGTTTAAAGAGCATTTGTATTTCACTTCACTATTTCCATCACATGGTCTTTGATACTTCTGCACCACCATTAAGAAATACTTCACTCTCTGTATTCATCTGACATCTATTAAAGATTTTACATACAAAACAAACAATGTGCTTATAAAACATGATTTTTACAAGTGCCTAACAGTAAATAAAGAAGTTTGAAATTAGCTCCACCTCCATCAAATACAGCAATAAAATGTTGGGCGCCATTTTTTAATTAGGCAAACTTTCCAAACCATCTATACATTGTATTTATTGCCTTATTTAATAGTAAATAAATCACTTACTAATGTTTTATAGATTAGTCTTAATCTTTTATTAAGGATGTCTTTGGATTGAGGTACAAAACAATGATTACTGATTCATAATATATTAAATGCACCATTGTGGATATTGAGTACTTTTACTATACTTAATAGCTGCACTAATTAATATATTTATATAGTGGAGCATTTAGCAGCCAAAGGGCCAGATGTTTCCCTCAGCGGTTGGTGGAGAACAAAAACAGATCTAAAAGAAGAGTGTCTGTTGAATGTGTAAATAAGCAACTCTTTGCTCACATGTTTATTACATCAACTTTATAATTAGATAGACAATAGACAATAGACAGTTTGTGTTTACCTGTCACTGACCTTCACACTCCCCTTCTTCTTCCTCCTTTTCCCTAGCAACTTCTGAGGGAGATGCAGCAGATGGCCAGCCGGCCTTTCGCCACCATCAACGTCGCCTTGGAGACGGACGAGGAGCCACCTGACCTGATAGGAGGAAACGTCAAGGTGAGCACAACCTTTTCTTAGAGCGCCAAACCCCAGAGATCTTTGTGTCTGGGCTGACAGGACGGCAAACGGGGGAAGCTCCATTCATCATCGGGGTCGTCAGGCTCATCCTCGCTCAAGGGAAGCTCGGTCTTGTGCCCGTCGACTGCAGTTTTGTGATTACAGTCACGCCGTAGTGATAGCTATTCCTCATGCCATCTGCTTTACTTCATTTTTGAGTCTGAACTGTTGAAGATTATTCCATTAGTTTTCAACAAGCCAAGGAGGCTAAATTGAGCTCACTCAGTCTGAAGTGTAGTGCAGGTCTAGTCCACCTAATGAGGGTCAACACAGTGTACTTTTTCTGGGACAGCGTGAAGGCCGGATGATGATGAAAGCGTGCTGCTGATGAGTAACGCAGCGCATTATACCAGTTATAGCCAGTTATTGTAGGTAGGCTGTGAATTCTAATGAGAATGAATTCAGTTAACCCTGGAGTTAAATACATGCAGATGAGACTAAGGTTTTGTAGATTAAGACTATACTTAAAAATGAGATAAGAGTTTCGTTCCAACATTGAGATATTCTTCATTTGGAAAAAAAATAATTAACAACTACTTGCAGGAAATGTTTGCTGGTATGAAAATGAAGCACATTAGGGGACACTATTAAAGTCATGCTTCATCTTATAAAACAGCCTTGTTTTGGTGCATCGGACCATCTGTCTTTTTGAAATACTGATGGAGACAGCGAAGGTAGCAATTCAGTCCATATGGATATACAGTTTTTTGGAACAAAGCCATTCTTAAGTCTTAAACTATTCTTAAACCATGGCTCTAAATTTAGAACAAATCGTGACGTTGTTATTGGGACCTGATTTTATCAGACCAGGTCACTGTGTCAGTTTCATGTTCTCAATGTAGGCCCTGAAGTAAAGATTTAAGTCACATGACTTGAACTCAAGCCTGACACGTGTGAGAATATTATTTAATGCCCAAAGACCAGACATGACCCCAAACTGATTAGTTTCAGGGTATTGTTTTAGTCTGGCTACAAAAAACAAAAGTAAATATTAAGTTAAGCCAAAGTTTTCAACCATATAATATTTGTTAAAGCAAACATGTAAAATTAATCATCAAAAATTGTCTAAGGAATGCAACTCAGAAGTGCAATAACAAAGTTAGAAACCCAAACTGAAAAGCAAGAAACTTCAGCCACTTCCCCAGTATATCCAAGTATTCTGGATAATACAAAAGCTTTGCAGTGGACAATTTTCATAGGGACTATTTCCCACTCTGTCTTACATGAATGTATTTAATTGTCTTGGCGGAAAGAGAAAAGTCATACAACTTAAATATTCTGATTCTTATGAAGCGCGCCTGTTACTTCTATGACTTGTTGTCATCCCACCCACTCCATCCGTCTCAGTTCAAGCAGCGCCCGCACATCGCTCCAAATTAGTCGGCGTTGAGTTTGAAAGAGAGACTGAAGTAAAAGATATTGAAAAAGTAACCACCAGTTTCCTGTCACGTTCGTGATGTTGAACGTGACACAAAGCAGAAAGGCAAATTCACCTGCTGGCGATGGGGAAAGGAGTTAATCGCCTATTTTGAGAAGGTTTACCAGTGTTTAAAAAAAAAAAAAAAACTGCTAATTTTGGTGTAAAAAGGGAATAAGTAAGTCAGTAAATTTCCACCAAAGGTAAGATGTAGCTCCAGTGAAACTGCCATCTGCTGTTTAGTGTTTAAAATGTAATTTTTCACTTCTGTGAGCACTACAAAACATCTTTTAC
The DNA here is from genome assembly GCA_031216445.1 of Lateolabrax maculatus. NCBI lineage: Eukaryota > Metazoa > Chordata > Actinopteri > Acropomatiformes > Lateolabracidae > Lateolabrax > Lateolabrax maculatus. The sequence goes on along the minus strand of CM062205.1, from coordinate 22,028,514 downwards.
CTCCATTGTATGAGTGTGGAGGCAAGTTAAAACTCCATCACTGGGTGTTTTTGTGTGTCTGTGGTTTGGACAAACTGTCCCTTTAATCCAGTGCAACTCCTCTGTTAAGAGTCTTAATCCGTGATACAGCCGGCTGATCTGATACAGATATGCTGATGTCACACTTTTATCGAGCTAAGGGGAGAATCTTTGAACAATAGATTATAGAGAAGATTTTGTTGAAAGAGTCCAAGCTCAGTGAGAGGTTAAGTGGTGTCGCAGTAGATTTAACCATAAAGAAGAATCCGGATAGCAAATTAAAAATGGAGCTTGAGCCTGTTGAAGTAGTAGAAGGGTAGATTTAAACATAAAGCTCAAGCTGAGTTGGACGTGGCGGTTGAGAAGACTTTATTATGGAGAAGAGTTTGACGTACTAGCGGAGTTGAAGTAGGTTAGAGCAGATTTAAATGCAGATTTTAATGTAGATATTGAGCATAGCAGCGATGGCGGAGAACATTTAAAAGTAGGAGATGTGCAGAGTTATAGGAATCGCAGTTGGGTATTCGGGGGGGGGGCACGGAGCCGCAGGCAGGTATACCTGTGACTGTGCACTTTGTGATGAATGACCTCTGAATGCAGATGTAGTGCAGAATTATAGGGCTGTTTCAGCAGGGTGGCTCAGGGGCCCCTCGGCTCTGACAGGGGCCATGCATCTCAAGGGGCTCGGCTCCAGAGCACAAGGTTACTCCCAGCAGAGGCTGCAGGGCCCCTGGGGACGATCGGCGGCTAATCAAATCCCTGCTCGAACAGAAACCATCCCGCCTCTGCACTTCTCTTTTGTCCTCAGCTTGTTCTTCTTTACTCCTTGCTTCTTTCTTTTTTCTTTGCCCTTCCTCTGTTCTTTATTTTGTCCCTTTTGTAAACGTTTCATCCTCTTCTCCGGTCTTCTCTTCTTCTCTGTTGCCCATTTTCTTTTCTCTTCTTTTCTTCAATTCTTCCTTCCTTGTGTCTTTTGTTTTTTCTCTTTTATTATCTCTGTTCTGTTCTTTTCCTCCAATGTTCTCTGCGATTTATCATATTTTCAACTCTTATCTTCTCCTCTCCTCTGTTCTCTTCTGTTTTAACCCCCATTTTTATCCTTTTTATCCTTCTCTTTTCACTTGTCTTTTCTTTTTTCTCTTTTCCTGTTTTTCCTTTCTCTTAGTCTCAGTTTTCATCTCTTCTTCTTCTTTTGTCATCCTTTTTCTTCTTTCCTGTGTGTCTTTTTCTTTCTCTCTGCTCCCCTTTCTTTTGTTTTCTACTAGTCTCATCTCTCCTCTCTTTTTTCTTCTTTTTTCTCTTTTTCTTCACTTATTCAGTTGAGTTCTCTATTTTTGTCCCTAATAATATTCATTTTCCTTAGTTTTTTTATCTCTTTTCCTAGGATCCGTTCTTTCTTAATTTATCATCTCCTTTTACTATTCATCTTTTTTCTTTTCCTCTCTTCTCTCCTGTTTGCTACCCCCTTTTTTCTCCTCATGTAACTTTTTCTTCTCTGTTCTCTGTTTTGTTCCATTCACTTCATTTATGCTCTTTCATATCTTTTATCTTTTTTTTCTATTTTCAAATTTCATCCTCTTGTGTCCTTGTTTTTCCCCTTGTCTCTGTTTCAGGTTCCTTCTCCTCTCCTGTCTGACATCCTTACTTGACTATAGTCTTCTCCTCTAATTTACTTTGCTCTTTACTGATGCCATCAGCTGTCTGGGATTTTCTGTTGGCCTTATCTTGTGGTTCTGTTTGTTTGTGTGTGTGTGTGTGTGTGTGTGTTATTGTGTGTATGTATGTGGGTGTTTCTTTGTGTACGTCTGCATGTTTGTGTGGGCGTTGGCGTGTATGCACATGTTGTGCTGCTGTGTAGAAAGACAAGATGCAGCTTGCGGTGGGAATGAGGCGCCTACCACCCCCTCCTCCGGCTCTGCTTTACCTTTTCTTCTGCTCTTCTTTTCTCCCATTCTTCCTGGCTTGCTCTCCGCCTCTCCATCAGGGCAGGAGCAGCCCAGGAGCAGAGATCCAATTTAGATCTTCCTCCTCAGCTTTCTCTGCCTTCACCAGCTCAAATGGCGAGCGCACACTATCCTATCTCCTCCCGGCTCAGATTGAGCGGCTCGGAGCAGGTTCTTCCCCTTGTTTCCATGCTGTTTTATCAGGATGCTTCAGTAGTGTATTAAGACCCGCGATCGCAGTATACGGGGTGACTGGGCGCCGCACAGTAGTCTGAAGATCATTAAAGTTGTTTATAGCCTCTGTGGGAAGTCCAAACTTGCTCCGCAGATGAGATATATTCACTCTGCTTCTGCCAAATGGAGCTTGCGGCCCCGGCATCACAGGCAGATGATTACCTTTGTGACGCCTCCTGGCCTGCTTTTATTTATCGAAACCGTGGAACGAGAGAAAATCGGGACAAGGAGAGGCAAAGAACCTGTTCTGGTTTATCTAACGTGATTGTGGGGCACCCTTATCTTCACCTCCACTCATTGTACATTGCATTAAATTATAGGCAATTGGCTGATTTCTATACCAACCGTGCAAGTGTGATTACTTTAAATTCCATGATTGCCAGTGTTGGAGGGAAGAAAAAGTAAGATCAAAGGTCAAAACACCAGAGGAATGCTCAATTATGATCAGTTCTGATAGATAAGTAAAGACTTGTGTTTCATAAATTCTGGATCGAAACAGCCTGACTCACCGTTTTGTTGAGATGCACATGCGCAAAAGGAGACGACAGCAGATTTCTGGGACATTTTCCATATGATATTGTGATAAAAAAAAGAGGCCCAGTAGGGTTTTATTCACCAAGTGACACAATTATACCTTTAACATCTGAAGTTTTATTTATGTTTAGATGTAATTTGCCTGTGGTGTTATGTACAGCATCGTTCGGTTAATGTACTGATAGCTGGTATAACCTGCTGGGGTACATTTACTGAAGGATTATAGTTTTTATAATGTAGTTCTGTAGTGTCTCCTAGTTGCCCGGAGAGAGGAAAGTCCAGAACTGTTTAAGGAAAGCAGGAATGTTTGGAGTTATCGAGTGGTGTATGTCTGGAAACTTTAAATAAAAGATGTTGCTGCTTGCTCTGCTTGACTCGGTTTTCATGAATAATTTTCACTTCAACCAACAGTACAAACAGAAAGGAGGTGAGAGACGAAGACGAGGCAGCGCTAAAGACAAAGGGTGTTTCTTATTTGATTGCAGTAATCAGAGACATGAAGCTTCTCACCTATTTGGGCAGATATGTGTGTTTTTTTTTTTTAACACAAGTATCTTTGTCTTCAAAGAATCAGCTGCCTTAGTTCTCCTACTGAGTAATGTTATAGTAAATATAAAAAAATAATATATAGTTTAAAATGGTGCACTGCAGGTTAAGTTCCAGGTCAGAAAAGAGCTGCACTCTATCTGATCAATATCAGATTGAGTTCAGTCTTTTCAGTCAGATTCAAAAACCAAATTCTAATTTAGTAAAATAAAGTTCCCTTAAACTTATTGTGTTTATCTTCATTTTTCTGCAGTGTTTAGTTTAAATACATTGCAATATGGCGTTATTATTACAGGCTGACAAAAACACTTTCTTGGTAAACAGAAGCCAACTGAATAAAAACTCATCAGAGTTGGCTCAATGGAAGCGGCTCTACCTGGTGAGTCACAGCACCAGGGAGTTTGACTCGCTCTCGTCGGTCGCGGGGGTAAACTCATCCCCAGCTGCTGCTAAAGTAGAGATGAATGCAGCGGATGAAAGCGGAGCAGCATGCAGCCGCAGTGTATGCCCACCTCAGCGTGTGTGTGTGTGTGTGTGTGTGTGTGTGTGTGTGTGTGTGTGTGTGTGGGCTCAGCACCGATCCTACGTGCTGGGCTAATTACTGGAGGTAATTTCACAAAACCTTTCGCCGCTCTGCCTGGCCAGTCTAGATAACTCTCCGGGGTGGTGCTGGTGGGGGGAGGTTGGGCAGGTGGGAGTTGAGGGGAGGGCTTCAACACTATAAAACAAAGGCATCTGCTGGGGAATGTTATTAACACACAGCCTCAGTAGAAAACCACAGGAAAAGACACTACCTTTGGGGAACGTTTTAGGCAAAAAAAAAAAAAAAAATCACATGCACAAAGAGTTTAAAAGGATGGATAATTGAATTTTTCAAGGTGTTTCATTTTGTGTTTCCCATATAATTTCCACTCATGACAATGTAAAGTGGACATGTGTGTTGAAGGAGATAAATCGTGTTTTTTTTAAGGGGTCCATTGTTTTGTTATTGTCAAAAATTGGGAGTGAAGCACGTGGCTTGCACCCTCAGGTTGAAATTGAGGTTGTACGTTGGATACAGTAGTCGAACCGATGAACACTCAATGAAATCGATTATGAAACGAGGACTGTTGAACTCAGAATAATCCCACTGTCACATCACACATCAGTCTGGCAGCAACTCTCATCCAATTCCAAATGTATTTGCGGTACCTGTTCCCTCCCCAGTCTGAATATGAGATTCTGGTGTTAGAAAATGAGAAACAACAACGTAAACAAGCAACAAGCAAAGAGCAGCTCGGAGCTGCTGCAGCGGAAATTGGACTTGGCAGACGAGTCCTACTGCAGCCCTTAGCTGTAAAATTAAAAAAAGCTGCCAGTCGTCTTCTTTTATTTATTTATTTTTTGCACACAGACTACAGATGTGTTCAGGTTATCACGGACAGCCCTCATTTCTCCAATTGTAAACACACTGGATGAGAAATACATTTTGCCCAAGGCAAAAACAGACCCGTGGACTGGAGCAAACCAAGCCTGTTTGGATTGCTTCTGGCAAGGCCAAAATAATTGTTTCATCTTTTCTTGTACCAAGGGATTGAGGAGCAAAATTAGCCAAGTGTGATATTGCAGCACCTAATGTTGTATTGGAATTGTAGTTCCCGTTTCTCATCAATCCATGTAAGCTGCATGATGTTCTGGCACCATGATTTGGAAAATGGAAAGAAATTATCCTTATAGTGAGTGCTTGGTTGTCTTATGTGCAGCAGACATTAAGTCATCACTCATTTATCACATTCAGCTGTAAGTGATATTAATGTTTTATTGCACTGAGGGACAATATTGGCTTTTACTGCAATCAAATGGAAAACAAAATTGCAATTTGCTCTCTGTCTGTGTTTAATTAGGATGCTTTTATCCGGTTCACTCCCACTTCTCTCGTGAGTTTTTAAAGAAGCTTCTCTAAAGTGCTTCCAGAGCGGGATGGAAGCCTTTTTGATTAGGTCCCTCAAGGTTATGCCCAAATTAATAGAAGTTTGTTATTTTAGTTTTCCAAAGTTGACCAAATTAAAGAGCAAAAAAAAAAAAAAAACGCTTACTTTTCTAATAAGAGTATTCCTTCTCCCTGTTATTTTCTACCCACGTCACTGTCTTGACATATTTAACAAGCTGGCATGACGATGTCTGGTAACATTTGCTCTAAAACACAACAGGTGGCGATAAATAGCTGGTTATTTAAGTTACAGTTACCAATTTTATTATATGATACATACGATGAGACCATGTGTGTCATGTGAAGCATTTATCAAGACAATGTCACAGTCGGATTGCTTCTAATACTCTCGTACAGTTTATGTACTGAAAATGAATTTGACCAGAGGTTAGGTGGTTTGTAGCTTCTCTCTCTAACTGTTCAGGAGGTTGTTGCTGTTCGTCCCTCCTGACTCTTCCTGTTATGATTCTGTATTTTTTTTCTTCCTACTTTGTTAAGGGAGGATAAAAACATCAGTGTAGTGCCCGGTTGTTAGAAGCTGCCAATCTTCTCAGCAATGGTCTTGTTTGTTTATGGTACAATTATAATATATTATAATTACTATCATTACATTTTTATTTTGAATATATAATTACATGTGTAATCATGTTAAATGCCATAGGTTGCCCCTTCAAACGACTAGAGTTCCCTTTAAGGAAATAATATAGGACGTACAAAAAATAAGGGAGTGAAAGTAAATGTTTTTGTTAATGGAAAACATTTAATGGAAGGCGGAGCTCTGAAAAAACATGCTGTATAGATTGTAAAGCCTTTAAGGACAAACCTGTCTTAACTTTGGCCTTTTGAAATAAACCTGACTTGACAAGAGAAAGAAAGAAAGATAATCAAGGAGGGAGTTGACGATGGAGAGGATATGAAACAAAGCAGTGACCCTTTTCCCCCCTGTGGACTTGTTTGTTTACATTAATCACGCTCATTTCTCAAAGTCAAAGCACAGTTTTAATGATTTATTGTTAAAATTCCAGCGTGTCAGAGTTGAGGTGCTGTACTTAGTTCTGGTAGCCAAACATGCGTCTGAGTATTTGTTATGTTCTGTGTGTTGTTGATGCTGCCGGTGGTTTGACAGCAGTGTCTCCAGCAGGCCAGACCGCCCCACCACGAGCCCATTTGTCTGCATCTGAACTTTTCCCCCGTCAGTTCTTAGGGGGGGGCTGTAACGCTGCATGTGTGCGTGTGAGTGTAGGATCAACGCAGCTGAAAATTGCTGCAAGCTCAGAGGCATGCAAAGCATACACACACAAACACAACCTCCTAATAACCTTCCCCGTCCAGAGATGCATGAAGACGGCAAGTTCTCAGCAGCATAGCAATCATACACACATTCAGCCGCAGTCATATTGCAATTACACATACATACTGTAAGCCCCATTCACACATAGAAGCTGTAATGTTGCTGACTTTATTTATCTGTTAAAGTAATGGCTTTTTGACTTTCAAACATGCGTATTCTTTACAGAAATGTCCCATAACATCTTATTTAAAAATTACATTACCAGCTGGTAGCCATTGCTTTACAAGTATAATCATCCTTGTAGATTCCCTAATAACTTCTCATCAATTTAGTCACTTATCAGATGGAATATGAAATTTTGCTCCCTGCTGAATATAGTCTGACATCGTCCAGGCAGAGTTGAAAATGATAAGATGTCAGATTATGGCTGTTATTTATTATTTCCTTGCGTGCTGTATGGACAGCATTATGCTGGGTATTCATACTGCAAGCTGTTGGGTTTTACTGAAAGTTGAAAATGTCGGGAAACTGATGGTATAAAAATTATTGTTGTTTCCAAAGGTATTTTTTTCTTAGTTTCTTTTGCTCCTTTTAGTTTGTTTATTTTCCTCTTGCATGCTGCAGGAAAAGAAACAAATGAAAACGTATTTTTAAGGCTGATCCGTCAGAAGAAAAAAAAATATGCGAAAGCTTAAAATTGGCACAGTCACAGTGTTTCTTTTTTTTATACAGTAGGTACAGTGCAAACAGAATGCAATGCCCTTTTCTGTCCGATCTGTGCAGATATACACATGTGAAAACAAACGTGCTATAAACACACAGACACACATCCTCAGGGGCCTGAATCCCCACCCCCCCACACACACGCACACACACACACACACACACACACACACACACAGGCATCCAGGTCTTTGTGCCACTTCCCCAGCTACCTGTGTGACAGCCTGTGTATCCTGCTGGTATGAAAGGTAAGCCTCAGAGAGATGGAGCAGAGAATAATTGTGTAAAATGGGTCAGAGCCTGAATATCATTACTGCCTCGCTCCCCATGTGTACACTTACACTGTGTGTGTGTGAGAGAGAGCGAGAGACAAGCTGTGATGAATCTGTGTGTGAAAAGGCGAAAAGTATGTGTGTGTATACAGTTGCATGTGAGTGTAAAAATGCAGTGTTTGTGAACTGTAGTGTGAAGGAATGTATTTGTGTGTGTGTGTGTGTGTGTGTGAGTGAGTCACACTCCAGCGGCATTGCCACTTGGGGCGTTAAGCTCAACTCTCCAGAGTATAAAGACCAGCGTGGGAAGGGATTGAACTTGTGTGTTCGGAAGTGTGTGTGTGTGTGAGTGAAATCGAGAGGCAGTGTCAGGAGTGTGTGAAACCAAGCCATGGCCCAGTTTCCTGTCCAGCTTAAGAATTCCAATACAGAGCGAAATAGATGGCGAGAGAGAGATCGGACGTTATCTGTATGCGGAGGAGGTTGCGGCGTTCACCGTATCCATATCCTCTCTCGAGGTAAACCCATGAATATTGTACAAGGCGAGCGGCAGCGGATCCTGCCAGTGTTTACAGGCGGGAAACTCATCCCCACATATGGATGAGTTGCTGATAAACAGGAGATATTGGTATTATAGAGTCAGGTGTGTCAGGCAGCCCGCGGCGACAGGAGTGCACCGCCAGTACCGCCGACACAAATCTCAGCTCCCAGCGCCGCCACTTGATATCCAGTCGTGGCCCGCGCTGCACACAGGCAGCATTGTCATGAAATTGTGCACAGTGGGGGATTTTGGGAAGGGGGGTGCGGGGGGCAGCATCCAATTTGTGCCCGTAGATCAGTATGTGTATCAACAGGGGATGAAAAAGGTTTTTTTTTTTTTCTACTTGTGGTTGCTGTGCATGTTGCTGACACAAACAAAAACAGTAACAGCAAAGCCTCTGTTATCCATGTCTTTGGAAATGGCGTGTGTTCACCAGGATTTGAGAGGCTTGTGATGTGTAATGCTATTTTTTCTCTCTCTTTTTCTTTCCACAGTCCGTCCCAAAACCCATCGCCCTAGAGCCTTGCTTTGGCAACAAAGCCGCCGTGCTCTCCATCTTTGTGCGGTTACCCAGAGGCACCGGCGGCATCCCTCCTCCAGGACAGTCTGGTAAGACGCAGCCGTTGAGTCTTTCACTTGTTTTCTTTCCTCACTTCATCTGTCTTTTTACACCGTCTTTCCTTGATCCACCTTCTGTCCTGCGTCTTATGAAGCTTACGTTATAGTTGGAGAAAGGCGAGCTTACACCCCACACTTAGCTCTTCTAACTAGTTTCACTTCCTTCTGTTTGTTCTTCTATATTTCGTTCCTTTAGAATTTTACACCATGTCCACAGTGAGGTGGAGGATATTAAAGGTGGTTTTCAGTTCTCAGTCCACACTGAAACAGCAAAGCTATTCCTTTTTCTTCCTCCTTAAAGGCTACATTTAGCTTTAAAGTCCATCATCTGGTGAGGACTTGGGGAAGGACAGCCTGGATACTCCACTGGTTAAAGTGTTTCACCTGTAGCTGAACACACAATGAAGTTGTTCTCATTCACTTAATCTATTTATCTGTTACTGTTGTCTGAGAAACGACTATAAAGCAAAGTGATTTGATTGTGGCTCATAAACCTCTTAGGTCACTGCTGTGCTGCTGCAGCATGAAACATGAATACATATCGATACCTGTATAATGTCAAGGACATAGTCATTGTTATGGAAAAGATTCATTTGTCCCATCCCTGTTACAATGTGAGACCAGCATTTGAAAAGATATTCAGACAAAAAAAAAAAAACACTGAAGTCAGGTTCAAAGGCCAAGAAGTAACAAAAAGCTGGTTTTCAAATGAAGCCAGCTTAGTCAAGGCTGGTCTATAAAACCCACAATAATACAACACCAACTACTGTAAGGTGGATCTGGGATTATTACTTAATATTGTGGCCCTGTGTTGCAAAGGGTCAAATTCGACTCTTAAGACATTTATTAATTAAATGTATATTGTGTTCACATTATGCATATTCCCAGAGAAGGTTGTTTTTAAATCAAATGACCTTAAACTCTATGACAAAGAAAAGCTGGGGCCAGGTGCTGCAGGAGAACTGGTTGGAGTCTGGCTCTGTGAGCTTGTAATGTAGCTGCCACCTCTAGTCTGCTGTTTGTACTGTGTTAATGGGAACTTGGAGGATACCTGGACTGTACATACTGGGGAGGTCAGAAGGGGCCCAATAGACGTTTTTTGCCCCAGGGCCACTTAACCGCTTAATCCAGCCATGCACATAGTGTGGACACGGTCTTGATGTGTGACATATAAAACCTAAGAATAATTATCACAGTTTCTGTCAGCGTCTACACTGTATATTACATTTTGAGACAAAGATTCATTTCACAAGTTTCTTTCTGCATCGCTCTTTGACACAAAGAAAACAAGAGTGCAAACAGAACTTAAATTGTATTTTTCTTTTCAAGACGCAGTGAAGTCCTCTTTCATAAAATGAGGGAAAAATATCACCTCAGGCTGACGGTCCTTAGCGACAGAAGAGAAGAAGCAAGGGATCGTGGGATATGTGGTCTTAGTGTTGAGAGACACTGGCAAAATCATGCCCGTACTGTAGAACAGAGGCTATGAATCATCTTGACCATGGTCTCATTTGTTTACAGTAATTTTTTCATGGTTGCACCATTAATGTGACAGGGATGTATTGATTTTTACTGAGGCTGCAGCGCTCTCCCTGCGTTCCCTCCCTGCCCTCTCGGTTTTCCTGGCTCTGTCTTGTCTCTTCTTTCGGTCCAGTGTGGTGAAAAGAAGGCTGCAGCCCGTCAGTTCCTTTCCCTCTCATCCGTGTTTCCTCCCTTCAGGATCTTTCTGTCTTCATGTTGTCGTGTGTCTCTCTGTTAAGAAGCTTGCTGCAGCGCTTCTCCTTCCCACTCTTGAGTTTTACTTCTCATCTTGATTTTTCTCTCCGTTCTCCTCTTTTCCTTCTCGGCTGTGAGGTCTCGGTTTAAAGTGCAGTCAAGTGTCTTTTCATGCATTTCCCTGTGCGCTCCCCCTTCCTTCTTCTTTGTTTCCCGGACAGTCTGATAGCACAGAGAATTGAGCCCATTACTTCCTTTCATCCACAGCTCTGTCACTTGCTCTCTTTACATTCCCATCTGTCCTTCATCTATTTTCCTTATCTTTCTTTCCAAGACAGTCTGATAGTACTCAGGACTAAGCACTTCACTTGCCTTTTCTTTAAGTTTTTTTATCCTCTTTTCAGTTTCTTCCACTGTCTTCTTCAAGGACTCAGACAAGAACTTGATTTCTTTACTTTCTGTATATTTTCTTTTTCCTCCTGTGTTTCATAGCCTCTCTGCCTCACACAGTTGCAGTCCCCAGAGCACCAGCACGCCCTAGGCCCTTATTAATTACCACATAGTCCTTTTGTCATAACAAAACCGCCTCGGCTCTCAGTGGAGCTTTCCCTCAGGCAGCTTTTGTTAAGACCATGGTAGCCATGTTCCTACAGTTCCATCCCCTCATGCCCACGAGGGTCTCCTGTTATTAAGCTTTTAACTCGTTTCCCATCCGGCCGCTTTCGCTTTCGAATCCTCAGGCTGTCGTCAGTGTCACGACATCACAGCACATCTGTTTACAGTTAAGCTCGTTCCAAAATGGCCGCCCTCGTCACTCTCCAAACAGCCAAGAGGAGGTCAGCACTGTAGATTATGTCTGATTTGTATCTGAGCCTCATTTGGTTGCATTGAACCACCCTGCACCCACTTTTAGATCAAGAAGCGAGCTAATAGCTGCAGCCTGTTACACTGAAGACTATCAGACTGTGATTTCAGAGGATAAAGTGATCCCAGCCGCAGCTTCTTCCCTTGGAATATATATAGCCGTTGGCTATGTGTACTCGATCAGGTTAAGTGCATCCATCATTGGAGATAAATGGAGTTTATTGGAATTTCATGGCTCAGAGAGTATTAATAAATGTTAATGATTGACTCCACTGCCAGTCTATGATCTCACCACCTGTGTATGTGGTTGTGAGTGGGAGCTTGTGTGTGTGTCCCAATTTTACACAACAGACTAATAGTAGACTGTGTATGTAGTGTGTTCATAGTGAAAAAGTGGCAGTGTTGACTTGCAAAAAAGGAAATGGAAGAGGTCCTTTACATAAGACAAATAATGCACTGAAAAACACAATCACACAAAGAGTTAATAGTTAAAAAAATGCTCTTAAAATGAGTCTGTACCTTGAAATGAGCAAGAATGAAGAAGGTTGCTGCACAAGAATTATAAACATTTTACTTTTTTTAGATATTTTCACTTTTATTAAAGAAAATAAGATTATCGACTCAATGACAGACTAGAATTAATCGATAAAGGAGTTTTGTGCCCTGAACAATGTGTTACTGTACATTTTAGAAACAGATCATCAATGTTTTGTATGAAAAATCTTATACTGTAAAGTACATATGTGTATGTTGTGGAGTACAAAATACAATAGTTCCTTCTGAAATGTAGTGAAGTAGAAGCATAAAGTAGCATGAAATTTACACGAGTAGAGTACAAATACTTTAAAATTGTACTTAAGTACTAGTACATGTAAAGGTACTTAGTGCCTTTCTCTCTACTGATTACTATGTAGTATAAAATAGGGACACGGTTTGTGCATGTTCTTTAAAACCAAACTGTGTCTACTTTCCACTCCTAGTCATGGATGTCTGATTTTATAGGTTAAATGATTAAGTGATTATGAAAAGTTCCATTAGTTCAATTAAATTTTGAACAAATGTTGTTCTTGTTCATTGGAACTTTAGAAAAAAGTTCAGAAAAGGTGACGGTTCACCCTACGGTGAAACAGAGCTTGGTATGTCCAAATTACAAAACAAGAAACCGATGGTATATACGTCTTTGGATAACTTTCACTTTTTAACATTGTAATATCTGTGTGTGTGTGTGTGTGTGTGTGTGTGTGTGTGTGTGTGTGTGTGTGTGTGTGTGTGTGTGTGTGTGTGTGTGTGTGTGTGTGTGTGTGTGTGTGTGTGTGTGTGTGTAGGTCTGGCAGTGGCCAGTGCGCTGGTGGACGTCTCCCAGCAGATGTGTGTGGGCTACAAGGAGAAGTCCGGAGGCCTGAGGAACCGCAAACAGCAGCCCACCGCACAGCCATCCACCTGTATCTGACCGCGCCCCCTGTCCTCTACCACCCCGCCACCCAGCGCTGTCCCACCAGCCCCCCGCCTCGGCCCCCTCCTTCAGAGACTTCCACGAGCTCCGCTCTGGCACGGAGAGGTGCATGCTGGGACGCAGGACTGGACCGTTTTGGTGAGGGGCCGAGTCATCGGGCGGACCGGAGCTTCAGCGGGCTTCCCCTCCCTCTCCTCCTGCGGGAACTATGGGTCCCCACGAACTGAATGACAGAAACTGGACACAAAGCGAGGGGGAGCAGGGGAGGGAGTGACAGAGCGGGTGCTGAATTAATCCTTTCCCCTAAAAAAAAAAAGAAAAACATTTTACATTTGTCGACACCGCCTCGTTAGAGTCGAGGCGGCCACGGCTTGCTGCTAGAAGAGATCCTCGTCTCGTAGTTTTGGAAAAATCCAGAGACTTTGCAACCCCCTATATTCTGATTTTACTTAAGTTATTGTTGTTGTTATTTTTTGTTTGTTTTGTATTGATTTATTTTGAAGGCAGGAACAAAGTGGACACCTTCAGCTGCACATGCACACACACACCCACACACACACACACACACACACACACACACACACTTCCAAAAACCAACTTTCCCGGCTCTTGTACCCATTTGTAGCCCATTGTCGCCTGCTGTCATGTTCACAGCTCAGCACTGAGGGCTGTTGTCACCAGAGTCCTGTACAGTTTAGCCTCCGAGCGAGCTAACAGCATGTTCAGTCTTTCTTTAATGAGGATCCACTGTAGGAAGCTGGCCGTGCAGCCAAAGCCCATCTAAAGAGTCTGTGACATTTCTAATCGGCCTGTGTGTCTTCTGCCGCCGTCTCCTCCGTGGCCTGTCCGGAGCTTTGCCTCCACCCGTCTCTCTCCGCCTCTGTGGCCATCTGGCTGCCGATCCGACCGCCTTACAAAACAAGACCACAGCAAACATCTCGTCCACGGCTGCCCGGCTGCCGATTGAAACTTTTCCAGCCAATTAGTCCTCCAGTTGCAATGAAAGCCAATGGCTCTGCACACACAGGTGCACAAGCAGGGCTCTCACACGCACAACAGAACAGTCGGTGGTGGGAAAACCCTCCAGTGTTTAACGATTGTCCCTTTGGCAGCGCTGCGCCTCGGGCTCATGTGAAACAGGCTTCCTATAGATTGTCTGACTCTGATTGACTGAAGTGATTAGGCTGATCCACGCGAGGAGAGCCGGGGCAACGGTTCAGCATCCTTTGTGATCGTTGCCTAAGAAATCCATAGCCTCTAATTGCTGCCCCCAATTGCTGCCCCCATGTCCCCCCAAATGCAACGCATCTCTCCCACCCACAATGCCAGAAACCCTGTTGCTCTCCCCATGCCGTTCGATGGTGGTTGTTCCATGTCCCTGAGCTATCTACGGCTGCCCAATTAGCCCCTGCCGCAGTCCCGTCTGTGCTCATATTGATGCAGCTGCGGTGGAGCTGCTAAGGGCCACATTTAAACGGCACCGGGGCAACAACTCTGAACATGAAGCACATACATACGTTAGCAGAGTGAGCAGCCACAATGCAGGTTTCAGCGTCTGTTTCCGTATTTGCACCTTTGATAAATGGGACTTTTCAATTGACCTCTCGCGGAAGAGCTTGTGTATCGATTTAAAACAAAATTATTTTAAAAAAAGGCGACAAGAAGAAAAGCCTTCATTGGTTTTTCTTGAAATTGCCTCTTGAAATGATGTTGTTGCCTGGTCTTTTGGGCTTGCTCCGTTTTTTGTGCTCCATGTGTGAGGTTGCTCTAAGCCTTCCTTTTGTATCTGCTCTACCTGCTCCTTGCACAGTCCTTATCTGAAATCACAGGTCCATTTTTAAGGAAACACTACTTTTTTTTTTTTCGTCAACCAGGGAAAATGAGGGAAACCACAGAATGAAAAACACGAGACAAATACAAGACACAAAAAAAGAAAAAAAAACTCAGGCTGCTAGTTTGAAACAGAGCTATTGCTTTGCGATGTCATTTTCTGTTTAGTAAGGGCATCAGGGTGTCAGATCTGTGTTTCTTGCCTTTTCGTCTTTTCTCCTTCAGCTATGAATATTAGAGCAGGCTTGAATTAGTACACATAGGTCTTCTTTGCAGAATATAAGTTGCAGAGGCATGCACCGACATAGAAAATATATCTCCTCTTGCCTCACAAAGTTATTAACTTCCCGCTCTCCGAGAAGTGCGGTAATATAACATTTTGCCCTAAAAAACGCGTCGTATTTAGTTCCAGGCTCTCACATGTGTTCAGCATACTAGAACTGCTCACCGTCTGGTTAAAGGGCACACTTTAAGCACTGGGAAAAGGTCAGAGCAGAAAGCATGAACAAAGTTGACATTCTGTAATTATAGAGAGCTGGATGTGCTCACAACTCCATTCAGTGACCCCAGCGAGCATCGCGCCATTAAGGAGTTGGCTCTGTTCATACTTGCACTAAGGAATCAGAGCACTACACGTTTCCTCTGTATTATTTTTTCTCCACAAGAGCAGCCCTTCTTCAGCCATCATTCCTGGTTAAGAGTTTGATGTTTGTTCTGTCGTTTCTTTCTGTCGAGACTTGATGGTGCAAAATAACCATCAGTCATTAACAGAAGGTGAGAAAGTTTGGTCAAATTGTAAGAAAAACATCCCAGGTTGCAGAGTCCTTCCAAGTTAAATACATTACTCTAGTCCGTCTGAAAGCAGGACAGGTTGTCCTCCTCGCTCTGCTTTCTCTCAGGTTTGCAGAGGTGTTTTTTGACTTAATGTTTGTCTACTCTACCAGTCTGTTTGGCAGGTAACCAAGCATTGTTTGGAGGTGCTATTCAATTTGAAAACTGTTGTTAGATGGTAAAATGTTGACAATAGAGCGTTTGGGGTTGTAGAAGGCTCTGTAGCTCTAGGAAGGCAACGGTATTCTTCAGCCTTAGCAGAAATGATACCACTTACACTAACTTAAGTAACATTTAGTTTCCTGGTCAATAAAGTTTTTCCCTTTTGTTTGGGAAATTGGCATAATTCATGAGACGCCTATATTTAGTAAAAACACTCATCTGGGGCTCCAAGCAGCTTAGAACAAAAGCAACAATTAACAATCAAATGGGGTGAAAATGTGGCTCTGAGCTGATGGAGATAAGAGAGAGGCGAGCGAAGATAACCTGCAAAGTCACATGACCCATCAATCGAATGGGCGATGTGCTGCTCTGTAACGCCTGAAGTGCACATGTACTACATCTCTGTCCTCTGCAGCTTCTCTGCTCTGTGATCAGTCAACATCTCATATATTTGATTTGCTGTAGGTGAAATGTTTAATTCCATAATGTCTCTTTACATTTGAAAAAAACACTACCTGTTCATGATGCTCACTTTTTAGAAAATCACTTTATTGCATTCTCCTGTAACATTATTCAGTGACAGAATGTATAACCGCAGTCATCTTGAGTTGTACATTTTATTTTGTTTCACACGAAGCAAAGATTTCATTTTACAAAGAAACTATTTATATATGAATCTGTTGTACGGCGGATTCAAATGTACTGTAGTAATAATTTCAAAAGAATGAAGATTGTGTTTTTTTGTTTGTTTGTTTGTTTGTTTATTTTAACTTTTGTACATGAATGTAAAATGTTAAACCGCCTGTGCAGCCACGGTGAATCTGTAAACTGGAGCTCGCTGGAGGCGGTTTGTAAGTCCCAGCAGCCTGTCATCGGTTCCTCTCTGCCCCGGGGTGACAGGGCGGTTCAGTGGTTAACACACAGACAGCACAGTAACTGAGGTCACGGGTCAGAACATGTAAGAGCTGGTTTGTCTTGTTGAAGATGTATTGAGCAGGACACTGAACTTGGAAAGAAGATGCCTGCCCAGAGCCTCGCAAACCATCATCTATTCCTGCCCGATGGTTCAGACAAGCAGATCCTGGGTCTGATAGTGTCTACGAATCAATCTTAGATTGTTTTCACCTCGATGCTATGATTAATGTAACACTTCCTTGACCAACTAAACTATTTATTTTATTTTGTTGTCCTGTGTGGCCTGTGTCACCCATTTCAAAGCGCAAGTGATGAAAACCAAATTCTATTATCTGTAAATACTATTTGACCCAAATCTGTTGTCAGCAGCCTCACACTGGGTTCCTACACAGGCCTGCAAAGTCTCAAAGCATCAAAAGTGATTAGGAATATTAAGAAAAAAACAGAAATTCAATAGTTCCCCCCCCCCCCCCCGGTCCACCTACACAGGCGTTTTCATTTATTTTTGGCTGATTAGACGTCTTTTCAGGTGTGTGGGCGTCCACAGACAGGGTTTGACCGACATCTCCCTCAACGTTTTTTAGTTTTGTTACAGCTGTTGGGCTGGGACTCAATTATACCTCTATGATAGGGCTGGACAGTATGAGCTAAATCACAATATAATAACATGGTTTTTAATATGAAAGTGCATTGTATTTCTTCCTCCCCATGTTGTGCCATTCCAGATTTGTTAGTCTAATTAAGTACAGTAATGACCAGTTCAGAATCTGGCTGTTGTGGCTATTCTTGAGTAATTATGAGATTTAGAAAATTAATCGAGACTTGGGTATTTAACAGATTCATGATGTCAATAATCGGATAAATTAGGTTTTGTGTCCGGCCCACATTGGTTTGGTGTCCTCAGCAGATCCTTTAAAGAGGTCTAATCAGCCACATTAATTGCTGTTTTTCCACAGGCCCAGTTTAGTCCGCTTTTAGCCATGCCAAGCAGTGAACACATGCATTTAACTGCAACCTCACAGCAGGGGTTAGCCACGCCGAGCCAGGCTGTTGTGGTCCCGTGACCGTACAGCTCTTAATATCTCTGTGGTTTGGAGTTTAGCTTTACTCCTGTGTTTCTGTTCGTACTTTCAGATATCAGCCTTATTTCATTGTTAACTGATGGCTTTTACGTGTGTGTGTATATATATATAGGCCTTTGCTGCCACATTGCTGTGTTTCGACACAATACCACCACCTGTGGATCAGTGGAATAGTGTGAAATCATTCAGGAATATGTATTGACCCAGTCATAAAAACATTGATAGTGCCACTAGTGGTCAAAAACTCCACAGGGTACCTTTACGTTACTGCTGATCCAAACCAAACATTTCCTATGGCTGCTTCACAATAAAAAGCCTCCCACTGGTTTCCTGGTGGAAAACTTAATCTGGAGCACCCACAGGAAATGCAATGCATTGGTCACTGAGTTAGCGCAGCTTTGTTCGTCTACACAACAAGATGCTATTTTGTTTCTCTTGCAGAAGCCGCCACAGTGAGCTGTTAGTGCTGTTAGACTTGCTGCGGTTTGTGCAAACTAGCAGACCTCCAAACACATGATCACCCACTTTTATCTTGCTGTGCTGTATTGTGGAGAGTCACTCACACTGCACCAGGAGGCTTTGAATGGTCATGAATGGTTGGGCTCAGTGCAGGTATCTTCAGTCCTATTGGAAAAGGACATAACTTAAAAGTCCTGTGTTGGTGTGACTGGTGTTTAAAATTACACATTTATTACGTAAAAAATGCCCGGGCCTCCTAACTGAGACCCCATAGAAGAGACAAATCAGAATTTAAGAGCACAATAGAAACCTTTGCTCTGTCCAGAGTAGCTGGGCTCACTAAGGTTGAATCTTTTGACTTCCCCGCTCGGGTCTAACGCATCGAAGCCCAGCCCTGTTGGTAAACATGAACTTTACTGTGTGCAATGTACTGATGTTGCATTATAGGATTCCCGGGTCCTAAAGTTCAGATTTTCCAGATGATTACCCCTCGCCACCATTTGGAGCAGCCCGAGTGTGAAGTGGCCCCCGAGCTGCTCAAAATATATGAGAGGAAGTGTGGATGTTTGCAAAAGGAAATGTGTAGGAACCCTTTACACTGTCTGCCATCGTGCCGCCATACCTGTCAGATTTGTTTCGATTTAAAGACGAGAGCAACTCCCTCTGTGTCGTCCCACTTTCCAAGCCTCAAACTTTATCGGGTAAAACTTAAACTTTACAGTGGCCTTATTTCAGCTTATTAATCTCTGTATTAACTGACCGCAATGTACAGCAAATGCATATTTATAAAGTGTGATTAGTTACTGGACATCTCCCTAATACTCACAATAGTCTTCTCAAACTCTGGCAGCATTATTATGTATTTAAAATGCTTTGATACGCAGGTTAAAGCATCAGAATAAGGTCATTGTAAAATCAGGCATTACCCTCTTTCTTTGGTTCGTTCTTTCTCTTTCTTTCTGTCTCTCTCTTTGTATAGCGGCATTATATATACTGAGGAAGTAGTTTGTTAATATGTATAATTTAGCAATTGCTGTTTTTTGTAAATAATGAGAACGTATTGTGAATGAAATTTGTTGAATGGTTTTGAAAAATCATTTATGGCAAACCTCTCCAGGCTTTTATAAATGTGACTGCAGTACATAGCATATTTTGTATGTAAGACAGCAGTGTAAAGATGAACAAGCATTACTAGAAGCTGATGAAACTAAGTGTAAAACTTGAGGATAATAGCTTACTGAACTTGTAATTACTGATGTACATAAAAGAATGACAGAACATTTTTGTCTATTATTAAATGTGAAAATCCAACCATCGTTGTTTGTCTCAATAATTACATTTTACCCAATTTCAAACTTCTCCTGTGGTGCTTGTTTGAATCTGCCTGGAGTGCCAGAGGGGTAGTGCCTCGTAATATGCAGTTTCTGGTAAGATGCTTTTCAAGTAAGTACACTAAAATCGAAAAGGTTTTCTTTGATGGTGTAACTACAAAAACAAGCCCTGTTCGCTGCCCCTAGAGGCTGCAATTGCAGTGTTGGCTGGAGTTCAGGGACTCTTTAAAATCCACTGCGTAAATCCTCTGAGGAGCGTAAATGTCCTCATGAAACTTCACGGCAGTCTGCTTCGTTGGAAAGTTTTTATTTGGCTTGAGTTTGGCAGAAAAGGAAACTATATGTGGTGTCCACAATGGAAAGGGTTTTAGGAAACAAAAGTGCTCACAAATTTTCGCGGCAATCTTATTGCATTTCTGACATCTGTTGTGTAGAACTTTACATTTTGGTCTGGTGGTGGTGCTACAGTAAAAGCTCAAGCAGTCCACCACCACAGACAGAAATACCTTCACAAATATTGAATGGATCATCATCAGGTCAATAATGCCAATGCCTCTTAGTTGACAATTTGACCTGAGAGCAGCATTGAACAACACTGTCCCGAGTATAACGGCTCATCCTCTGGGGAACATGATTTATTAGGTCAAGCTGAGTTGTTGACCGGATGGGGACGCTACAGGAAAGATCGTGCGACCACAAACATCTGAACCACGCTTCCTGTCAGTCTGCTCGGTCGGCGCAATGATGTCTCACTCTGGATTAAAAGTGAGAGACAAAAAGTTTTTCATGTTGGATTGTCGTATTGTGACACCACACGCCCGTCTGCGGCTCCAGGTAGGATGAGACAAATGTTGAGAATTATTATTTGTAAATACACTTTTCCCCAGGCTTGTTTTCAAATAATCGCTGCTATTTTTAAAGCCGCCGCTGATGTTCCCGAGCCCTCCAGCTAAGCGGCGGCGGGAGAGGCTGAGTGTCGCTGAGCTGCTGTGTTCTCACCAGCAATTATTCATCACCAGTCATCCTGCATCTCTCTTTCATTCTTTCTCTCCCTTTAATCTCTCCGTCTCCCACCTCTCCATCCCTCCCTCCTTCTCCCTCACCCCGTGTCTCTTTGTCTCTCTCTCCCACTCCTTTCTCCCTTTCACTCCTGATCTGTTTCTCTTTTGCCTCTGAGCCTCTTGTTTCCTCTCCTCGCTCTTTCCCTTCCTCTCTTGTTCTTTCACCTGCTCCCGCTCTGTCTGACACCTCTTTCCTCTTCCTTCCCTCTTTCCTCCTCTGTTCTTGTCTTACACCTCCTCTTCTCCCCCTCTCACACTTCTCCCACTCACCCCATTCTCCTATCTACATCTTTCATTTTTCCATCTCCTCCATCTCTACCTCACCTCTCCTTTCTTTTCTCTTCCTCCTCTCGCCGCTCCTTCCCCCTTCAACTTTTTCCTCCCTCGCTTCCTAGTGTTACGTTTTCTTGTTATCACCCTCTCTCTCCCCCTCTTCTTTCAACCCTCACCTCTCCTGCCTCTCCGCATGTTGTCCTTTTCTTCCCTCCTTCTTTTAAATTTCTTCCATCACCCACATCTCTCCTGTTGGCCCTCCCTCATCCCTTTCCTCCTCCCTCTTCTCTCCACTCTTTCTTTCCTCCCACTTTCTCCATCTCCCATCTTTACCACTCGTATCATCCTCCCTCTTCTTTCCTTCCTTCATTTCTTCCTGCTGTCCTCCTGTCTCCTGTTCTTTTCCTCTTTCTCCGCTGTTATTTCCCTCTTTCTTGTTCCCTTTATTGCTCTTCCCTTCTTTCATGTCTCTTTCTCTTCCTTTGTCTTCTTTCTTCTCTTTCCTCACTTTCTTTCCCTAAACTAACTCCATCTCTCCCTCCTCCATCCATTTCTACTTTCTGCCCTTTCCTCTCTTTCCTCTCTTTCCTCTCTCCTTCTTTCCCTCTTTCCTCCTCCTTTCCTTTTTCTCCCTTTTCTCCTCCTGTCTCCATCTCCCACCATTCCTCTAGCCCTCTCCTTTTCTTTCTCCTTTTCTTTCTTTCTAACCCTCTTTATTAGTTCCTTTCTCCTCTTATTTGTATATTTCTCATGTTCCCCTGCCAGTCTTCTACCTCTCCATCCATTCTTTTCTCCAGTTTTCTCTTTTCATTACCTATCCCTCTCGCTTCTCTTGTCTTTCTTTTTACCCTCTATCGCTGCTCCCTCCTCTTCCCTTCTCTCTTTTCGCTTCCTGTCTTCTCTCAAGTCTTTCTTTCCTCCCACTCCCCCAACTCCACTCCCCCTTTCCATGTCATCTATCTATTCTATCTCCCCTTCCTTTCCCTTCTCTCCGTCATTTCCTCTCCTTTTACTTCTTCTGTCTCCATGTCCCATCTTTCCTCTCGTCCTCTCGTCCTCTCGTCCCCTCCTTCTCTCCCTCCCTTGTCCGACCCTGTCTTCTCTCCCTCCCCGCCTCAGGAGCTCCTGTACGGTGTAAACAGATGATTAGGTTCTGCCCTTTGATTCCAAGTCTTTGAGTAAATCCATCCTGATCATCCTGACAGCCTGCACACTGCTGCTCTGGTGCAGTTGGCTGATAATGAGGCTCTTTTTTTTTCTTTTTCTCTTCCTCCTTCACATTATGGCGATGCTGTTTATGAAACGACCCCCCTCCTCCTCATCCTCTGAGTCTAATTCCAAGTTAGCAGAGATTGTTTGCAGACTTAACATGCGTCTGCCCATTTTCAGGTCATCTCGTCTTTATTGCTTTCACCAAACAGTCTAATATAATTATCTCCTGCTTTGTCGGTTTTTCAGCAGAGCTGTCAGGGGCAATAACATCGGTAAAAAAATGTCCCCCGTTGTATTTCATATTTGCTGAACAAAGGTTACATGGTGATATGTAATTCTCAGAAATGCTGCATTTGTGTTTTCTAGTTACAGATCTTTTCCTTTTTTTCCTCCTTTCTCACTTCTCGCTGACAGCATTAGACACATTATAACAATTAGTAAATATTTCTCAGAGGAGTTGCTCCGATCTATCCGCCCCCGCTTCATCCTATATACTCAGCTGTCAGATTCTGACTTATGATGATGTCTTTCCCCTCTGTGCTTGTTACGTTGAAGGGTTTAACTTAATAAATAATCTGCAGTAAATCCATTTCGGGAAAGAAAACCTGTTTACTGATGCGCTGATATCATCCGAGGTGTTTCTAATAGCACAAAATGGCTGTAGTTTGTCTGCAAGACAGCATTCTTTTTCTAGGAATAATTAGTTTTCGAGGAGCTGAGATGCCTGGCTTTTAAAACTACTCCTTTTTGAGAGCTGATAAAAAAAATCCCACCACAAGGCCCATTTAGTGGCCCTCTGGAGCTTTCAATCATATAGCATCATCTTCCAAAGCCAGTGGGGTTTGTCCAGTTATCATGGTATTGTAGATGCTCTTTTTTTCTCAGCACTTTAAGGATTTCTCATCCATGTTGTCTTAAAATTGAGATTTAAAATGAATTTTTGATTTTGGAAATGGCAGTCGACGAAACAATCTCACCACAAGGTCCATTTAGTTTCTGTTCTGAATCGAAACCTAATTGAGGTAAATGGACCTTGTGGTGAAATCGAACAAGTGTTTCAGTCTCACCTCACTACTGTCTCTTTGCATTGGTGTAAAATCTCCTCGCCAGTTGAATTAGAAGAAGTCATTGCACTGTAAGTGTGTTTTATAAAAGAGGATCAGTGGCAAAAAATAGTCCCACTGAGAGACAAAGCTGGTGGTGGTAAATGAGAGACTTGCTAATAAGTCTGTAATGGACTATCATGGCATGTGTCACAGAACCTGGACAAGTCATAACATGTATTTCAGAAAGAATGTTGAAAATACACCGTAAACTCACAAGTTGGCAATTTTCTTAAGTGAATTTTTAGATTGAAAACAAAAAAAAAAGGTCGGCCAAGTTCAAGTAAAAAAAAAAAACGAATTACTTCCAGGCAGACAGAGAGAGACCACCAGCGGCAGCACTGCTGCTCAGAAGCTCTCCAGTCAGTGAAGTGATGAAGAAATCCGACTCCATGTTTGATTTTTCATGATTCGTCTTGCCTTTATCTGAAAAGACCTCTCTTTGTAGAATAAATCATGTGTTTTTGGTTCTTTAAATATCCATCGTAATATTGTGAACCCATGTGATGAGCCTCTCATTTACCACCACTGCTACACAGATTCACACACCTTTTTTTATGTGTTGCTAAGATCTTTGTATTATTTAACCAGTGACAAAAGTAATTCTGACCCTGCGTAACACTTTAGATTGGACCAGTGTTTTGGTTGGATATTGACCTTTAATTAAAAATCTTAACCTACTCATCTGCTTTATTGTAGTTTATGTGAAGTTGCCTCCAGACTGCAGCTTGTAAAAAACACTATTAGTATTTTTTTAGTATTAATAATTATCTAAGTGAGTTCTGGTGTGAACCATACAGTGAAACCTGCCATAAAGGAACAGTTCATCAAATCATCATTTTAATTTTTTCAATGGCAGAGCAATTTCTCAAATTAAATGTTAGATTGGCAGTAGATAATAACGTTTGTTTAAAAATCACAATGCCACGTTTTAAATTATGGATGCATTTCATGATTTTCAGCTCTGCAGTGCTGCTTTCTAGGGGAAGTTTCTCCAGCACAATTTCTTTCTCCTTTGTGACATGTGGTGAGTATTTTTTTTTTTTTAGACTTAAAACCAAATTTATATTATATTTGTCACCAATCACATGCTGCTTCAGCCGTTCCATCTCTTCTTCCTCTGGTAGGTAATTGGTATTGTTTTAATAATATCGTCATTAGCCTTACTGACCGTGAGTATTTTGTCATCTTTTCTTTTCAGATTGTTTTCCTTCCTGTCAAGAACAGAAATGTGTAATGTAAAAAGTGTAATAATGAGGTAAGCTAACACTACACAATTAACTCTGCATACAGGATGTAACAGACATCATCAGGCACCGTCTCGTTTGTTTGAATTATGACATTTTTACCTTGAACCTAATGTGAATGAAAGGTGGAGGAAACCCTAAAGAACATTACAGAAATAGGATGAAGTTTACTGCTGGTCTGCTTGTTGGTGCTCAGATGTGGATAAAATGTCTGTTGTCATATTTCATGTTTATTATCATTTATTGTAACGTAATGAAAATGTTTGCTCCTCTAGTTATCTTGTTAGATTTAAAGGACCAGTTATACATTTTTTTGACCATGTTTGTTACAAATATATTCACTAGTACTGCACAAAAATAAGTGTATTGTGTTTCCCTGTAGACCATAACTGCAAATATAGACCTGTTTTACTCCTGTGTTAACACACGTTACTGATGTAAACAAACCTTTAACATGCCAGAAACATGAATAACTTCAGTTATTAATTCATAACGTAAGAAATTTCTTGTTTTTTAACTTTAGACTCTTGAAAGACATGACTTGTTTTTGATAAGACCATGAAAGAAGAGTTAAAAATGTTTCCCTTCAGAATGTGTAAAGTTCATTTGAAGCTCCGTCTGTCCTGTTATCTCTCGACGGAGAGAAGAATTTTGGGATCTGAAAATGTCCCAGGCCAGGACGCGTTCAGAAACCCCGTCATAGACTTTTAAATCCCCACATCACTAGTTAGTTTCAGATCTTCCTGCTTCCTGTTGGTGGTCAGATTTGTAGCCTTTTTATCAGCCTGCAGCAGCAGCAGCCATGAACCCAACAGCTACAGTATGTGGGACAGCAGGAGGTCTGTCCCACATAGCTGCTGACCCAAAACATCGAGACTAGGACCAATTACAGCCGCCATATGCAAAGCACAGGTGGCACGCAGGCTGCTGGAGTCGTCTCACTTTGTAAAAAGATGAGTGCCTGAGACTTTTTCTTCAGCCAAAACAAGCAACGTGGGTGAGACGATGACGCAGTGATTTTTAAACTACGTCAGCCTACTTTCAGCTACATTTTTGACATTTTTTGCCAAGAGCCATGACTACAGTAACATCTTATCTTCTAACGCACCTTGTTGTTCTCCACATCTAGACAGATTTTACAGCTGCAGTGTGCTTTACCTCAGTCGCCTCACAAATGCATCCTTGCACCACAGCCTTAAGTTATACAGTAAGTTAGAAGAAAACACAAATTTTCTCTTGGTTTGTTTACACCAGGGGTCTCATTTATTAAAGTTTCTGATGCACAAGTCTGTGCTCAAAGTTGTGCTTTGTAAAGTTTTGATGTCAGAATCAGCTTCTCAGTGATTTTCTGTCTGACATATCAAAAGCAAAACCTTGGAAGAATCTTTTTTATTAGTATGAATGCTATAGACATCATATATGGTATACACTGTGTAGTATATACACTATACTATAACATCTTTACAAATCACACTCTCTCTGTGATGAATAATGGATTTTTAGTTTATGGCAGGGGTGCTGCTAAAGGGAGGAAAAGGGCGAGTATTTACTCTCAAATACATGGAGCTGATGCTGAACTTAGATGAATCTGAATTGAGGTCGAGAATCACATTTTGTCAGGAGACCAAACATTTCCAGACGGACCTACACCCCTTTTGCACAATAAATCTGATCAGAATTCACCTCCATTTACAGTGTCGTCTTTATTTGCAGGAAGTGACACACGTCACATCTGGGATTCGGGCCAGTGCAGACGAACAGGGATCCGGTTGGTCAGTCACCTCAAGGTGCCAGAGCACTCGACGCAACACCCCCACTGGCTGATAAATCACAGGAAGAATCAAAACCGGGAAGCAGGGCTCGGCTGGTGTCACGTCATGACAAGAGACGGAGGCTTTGTGAAAACCAGAGGTATCAATCAGACGCAACCACATCACTGCAGTTTCAGATTTCTAATTTCAACATTTAAAGGATCAGTATACACAAATCACAAAAAAATATATATTCCTCACTTCTCTCAGCGGTAATCTATCTAGCCATGCAAAGACTTTAAACTTTATGTGGCTGGGCTTGGAGATATCTGCCTTTTAAACATCTGCTGCGACCCTGAAAAACAGGAAGAAGTTCTTCCTTTAGCAATGTCCCAGTTACTCTGAAGAATCCACAGATTGTACTGTAGACAGTTTGTGTAGGGACTATTTCTTCTCTAAAAACTAGTAATGATTGAAAAGAAAGTTTGTCGCCAAATTGATTCCTGACTTGAGAGGTACAAACAATTTAGAGCAGCCAAAATAAACATCGATCCCTTGTAGCACAATTTTCTACTCCTATCACCAATAAGAACTGTTATAACTTTATAAAGGTATTATTGTCTCCTGGCTATGTTTTCTGTGATCAATTTGTTTTCAAATAGAAAATACAATTTCAAAGCCGCCCTTATCAATATGTTTTAACTATCAAAGAGATGAAATGACTACTGTAATGCTAAAAAGGACATTTGTAGTGACAAACCAAAAGAGAATTACCACCTGATTGTGCATCCCCCCCCAAAATTTCCTTCCAGTGGAGAGCAACATAGAGAGCTAAAACGAGAGTGAAACTAGACTTACAGTCGTGGCCAAACAAATGCTAATTTAGCTGTGTGTCTGCAGGATGTGTAAATTAGCAATTATTTACTGACACATTTAACGTAACAACTTTACAAGGTGATAATGTGTCAGTGCTGTGTTTAAATGGCCTAAAAATCGTTAATACTTCTTTAAACAAAAGAAAAAAGGGGTTAATAACACACCATTTACATGTATGTTTGAAACTACACTCAGTAAAATAAGAATATTGAGGAAAAACACGTGGGGAGTTTAGATAAGCGGTAAAACAAAACTCAGTCATGTGATGGTAGAGAAAATTATCATTTGCTTTTCATCAGTAAAATGATACAAGCCTCAATGTGGAAACTGTCGAACATACTTAACAGACGCCTTGTGAGCTTTGGGATCAAAATAAACATCAGTAGAACGTAGTTCCAAAGAAAAAGTTTGATTATCTTTATTGTGATTTGATGGCAGCAGCAGATATCTCAATACCTGGGCAATTAAAACAAAACATGTCTGCATGATTAGGGACCAGTAGAGGTAAGAAAATATTTGTTTGTGATTTGAGTGAACTGCCCCTTTAAGACAGCCGTTTATGTGTTGAATTATTTTTTTTAGGTCCTTACAACCCTGTTGCAACCCAATTGGGGTCCATTTCAAAACTACATTGGCATCAGTGAAGAAGGAGCAGTTTTGTTTCCGTCCTGTAGAACTTGGCAGGCGAAATCCAACAACCATTGTGCTGTTATGACAATATTATGAACTTTTACTGTGAGTTTTTTTCGGTCCAACTTGAACTAGAATGTGTCATTTTCATCAGCTCTGCTCGTATCTTCGGGGCAACACATTTTCTTTTGTGTTAAAATCAGCGTATGTTGTGTCATTTGAAACAAATGTGTGTTTCTTCAGATAACGGTATCAGTGGCAGCGTTGAAGATGACACATTCCTCGTCGTTTGGACTTTTGCTCCGAACCAAACTGGGTCCGGCGGCGGCAACACTTCTCACAGACGTGTTCGCTCCACCAAGCAGAGCTGTGCTTTTCCAGTACACATTGTAAGTCCTCAGGCGTCCCAGCGGGGTCACCACCTTCTTCTCACAAGTCCCTCGAAAAACAGATGCATCCGTTCATGCGTCGAAACCCGCTCCGTCTGTTTCCCGCCAGTCCTCCCGCAACGGCAAAGCATGATTGGTCACAAACTTGGCGATAGATATCGTTTTTTTCTCCGCGGCAAAGTCCACATACATTTAAAAAATATAAACTTGTTTCCATCTCGTGTTACTTCACCAAAACCACATAATTTGTTTTTTGTACAATTCTGAAGAGGAACAAACCCAAACGTCTGTCACGCCCTCACACTTAAAGCTTAATGAATGAAAATGAACGAAGGTGACATCTACTCATCTTTAAAATGAAAACTAATTACAGTACGTTAAAGGCAAATAAGTAATGTAGGTCCTTCTTTGATTAAATAAAACACTTTTACAGACTTTGGGATATCTTCTTAATCTTGTTTGAGGGTTTAAATTTCAATTAACAACTTAAATTTTTCTCTATATATATATATTCTTTATTTAGAAATAAACTCTTCATCCTGCCACTTAAAACACAACAACGAACAGTCAAAAATTTAATTGTGATTTGACCTGATTATAACATGTGCTTCCATCTAACATTCTGTGTAACAAAATCATGTCTAATTAAAAATAAAAATGCGGCAGCAAAGCTGAACGAGCAGAGCGCTTCAATGTGGACAAACACACACATCCACCTTTAAATCTCGTGTAACACTTCATCACATTTCATCTGAGAGAAAAGTCTTAACATTTAATATTTTTCTTTTACATCAAGGAATGTTCAGGGACAAAAAAAAACAAAAAACATTTTTTTGTTGTGTTTTATATATTTTTTTATAGTCCTGCACTGCGTCTTCAGTGTCTCTCGGCTGTACACCTTCTGAACCCACCGGCCCTTTTCACCGTAGCCTGGACGTTATTTTCAGATGAGCAAAGTCTGCGTGTGTGTGTCATGTGTAACAGTTTGTGTTTGGACAGGCGTGAAGCGAGAAATGAGGCGTGTACTTCCTGGTTCCCCCACCCGACCCCCTCCCACTGCGGCGGTCTTCTCAGGGGCTGCACAACACAGTCATGATTCACAAAAAAGAGATTAAGTGTGATTTCTGTGACAGAGAGGGAGAGGGGAGCGGGGCGGGACAGAGGCGACCCTTTCCCCCACCGTCATTTGACACATCTCTCTCTCTCACACCCCACCCTCCCCCTCCCCGGGTCTGGAGTTCTGTCCGTGGCGGCCCGGCGAGCGAGGCCTCCTATTGGTCAGAGAGCAGCAGCAGGAGCAGCCAGCCGAGGCCCAGCAGCAGGGAGAGGCGGACGGGCTCGCCTCCGCAGTCCGACAGGCCCGGAGAGGGAAGAGTGGAGTCCTCCTCGTCGACCCACAATCTGTCGTTCTCGTTTACCTAAAAGAAAAACACGTGATGCGATTAGGCGGCCATTTTGTTTTGGTAGAATAATAAAGCAAACCGCCTCAAGACTCGACACCAGGAAACACATTTTCTGCACAAGCAGCAGGTAAAAGAAAAAAAAGTAGAAATATTATGAGCAACCATGTGGGTATAATGGCCAGATTTTCCACATCCACAGTTGAAAAAAGACACAAGTGATGGCGACGACATTGGCACTTATCAGCCAGATGCAATTTCACAGCGAGAGATGCTTTTCGCCGCAAACATATTCAGAATAAACTCTTCAATCAGCCGAGAGCCATCTCTAGATCATTCCCTTTTCTATTTTTCCAAACGAAAACTTCTTCAAGCCATCAGCCTTCGATTGCACTCTTTAACATTTGTTTTCGTTTCTCTCTCCTGGTTTGAGGAATTGGATGTGAAAAAAAATATCCTACACACTTTCAGTCACTCGTATTCAGTTGATTAACAATTTCCTCAGTCCTTCATCAGGTAAAATTCACATGGACAAACATCGCCAGTAACTTGTATAAATAAACTCTGCCTAGGAAAAAAAACACCAATCAGAGTGTGTGCTGCTGGTGTGTATTATATATATTATATACAGTGCACATTTATATACACTATAAGCCACTGGTGTTGTTTCTGATGAAGAAATTAGATATTAAATGACAATCTGACTTTGAACTGTAAAGTGAAACTTTAAACTTCTGTTTTAGGTTTTTAACAGTTTTAATTGAGATTCATAACAATAAGAGAACATTTGTAAGAAGTTTGGAAAAGGTAAATGTAACTTTTTCCTATTCATAAACTTTGTTAGTGTCGACACGTCGGATCTGATTGAAATGCACGACAACATTTCCAGTGTTAATTTAATTTTTGTTGAATTATCAGAGACAGTTATTTAAATGTGACAGGATGTCGGCTGAAGAGTCTGATGAAATGACTCCGAGGCAGCTGTCCAGAGCTAATTTACTGGATTAATTAACTCTGACTGGTGTCGACTCAGTGACACTTTCTATGATCCTGAGTTGATGCTTGACTATCAGGTGACGAAATGTCCACGTTCAACAAAGTGTCACTTCCCTGTTTACTTTATCTCTGTACTCTAATATGAAGTCTCATGCAGTCGGAGGACGATACAGACTGTTGAAACAATCGTGCATGAGACGATAATACTGTATGGCATCTGGCCCTTTTCTTCTGTTTTCCCTCTGGAAATAAGTAAGTGGCCTAGTTATACATTTAGCTTGGGAAGTTTATTTATATCACTTGGCACATTGTCGACTATGTTATCTATATATTTTTTGGGGGGGTGGCGAGGGTCCACTAGGAGCAAAATGCATGCGTGTTTATTATTTATAAATTTCTCATCATTATTAAAATCTAAAATATGTTTAATGCCAAACAGGCTGTCCACATTAAAATGTATGTTCAACAGACTCTAATCGCTGTTTACTTTCCTACTTCAGTGTATGGGCTGAATTAATGATGTTTACAGAACCTGTTTATACTCTAAATGAAGCCGTTATGAGTATGAGACAGTCGTTTCATAACCTCACACTGATTGTGCACATTTAGAGATGTGTGATAACATAAACCACCCAGAGACCTCTGACAGATCCCCGACACTGATGTTTCTCGACAGGCCGCTGACTTTTATAATGATTCCACTATTTAATAATGTACACAGACACTTTTGCTTTTTGATGGCATGTTTATAGATAAGGTTAAGAAGTATTTGATTACATTTGCAATCATGGTGCAAATAACATTTATATGGAACTATGTCAGTCCGTGTTTTCCTCTCCGGTAAAGTGTTTAAACCATCAATAGCATGAGCTTATATAACACACATTTGTTTGCATTGCCTCTGCTGCTTGTTTCAATTGTCTTAACTCTTTTATTCTCATTATGTTGTTTGTTTAATGCTCTACGTTGTGTGCTGAATCCTTTTACTGCTGCACAGATCTAATGATCCCACTGGGATCAATAAAGTTACATCCAATCTTAAAACTTCAAAGCTTCCTTCATTCACTTGAATTCACCACATGATAAACACTCAGTAGGTTAGTCTATAGTGAGCAGTAGAGCCTGACCAATGTATTGACTTTATCAGCCAATACCAGCTTGTCACAGTGTGTAGTGTTACTCAGCATATCTACAAACTGCAGTCCAAACATGTTTGACCCTTATTTATTTGGACTCACACAGTATTTCTAGTAAATTTTATTGTTGAAAAATCACTATCTTGTTTTTCTTGTCATATTAGATAAGTTTGCTGTTAAATATATTCCCTCAGCACATCTCAGCTAGCTGAATTAGAGGCATCATTGCCAAAAACTGCAGGTTAAATTGAGTGTTTGTATTTTTTCACAAAAGTCAGTGCAGGCCTCAAAAATCCCACATCAATCGAATCAAAATATACATTTAGGACACTTCTGGGATCATTATTTTGTGTAGAGTCACATAAATGTAATCCACACACACAGGTGGAGCATTGCACCTTGGGAGTTTTCTTGAGCAATAGTAGTTTTCATCGAAATGAATGTTGTGGCACTTCTTCTCTCTCCTTGATCTACTGTGGCTTGGATTGTTACTTTGGACAAAAGCATCTAAACGTACAGAATTTAAATTTAAGTTATCTAATGAAAACATCTTACACCTGGAATTTGGACAAGCTGGCGTGAAGTGAATTTTGTGCACGACATAGCAAACGGACTCTTCATCTCGGTTTTCGAGTGACTGACTTTGTATCTGATTCTGTCTGAATTACGCAGATAATGTAAATCCCACCCGTCCGCTGCTCCCTGCAGGATAAAACAAACACCCCGAGTTATCTGCAGGAGGGCGACCCAATTCTGAGCGAGGCCGTCTCCATTATTGCCTCTCTGTGTGGAAAAGGTTGTACATCATATTTTCAGTTTTCCATCTCGTCTCACCTGAGTAGGTATCTGTGCTCTCAGAATGTTCTGCTCTGTTTCCATGGAGATGCCCGGGGCGGTGGTTGCCAAGTGCGGGCTCTGGTTCTCCGTCGCCGGACTGGGCATCCCGGGCTGGCTGGCGCCCGTTTTCACATCCGATCCGTTCCCGAAGGCCAGGATGGCATTTTCTAGAACACAAGAGCAGCAGAGACGTCGTGTTTAAAGGGACACGAGTGGCAGTTTAATAGATCGACGCTGTTCTTGTCATCTGGGGGCTGACTGGGAAAAGACTGAACGTTTAGTCAGATTTTTTAATAGAAATCAACTGTTGTCAGCCTCTAATTTGTACTGAAACAGACACAATGATTCATTTGCCAGAAAGAGAAAACTTTAAATACAGAATGTACACTTCTCTGTTCACAGGAAGCGATGCATGAGGAGTTAAAGAGAAAAATACTAACTGCCCGTCAAACAGCAGCAGGTCCTCCATCCCCAGAAAGCGGATTTTTAAATAACGGAAGTTCCCATTTTTTAAAATGTATATGTATTTTTGCCTTTCTGGGCCACCAGTGTAAGAAAATGCAGACAAATGTGTAACATATGTTATTCATATGCCTGGTGGATACGTTTAAATACTGTATGTTATTTCAAGAATGCATCTCTGCATAAAATACAAAGTTTTTCTAAATGGAAAAAGTGCCTCAGTCAGCGGCAGATTGAAGCTTTGGTTTTAATTACAATAATCTCAGGAGTCAAGAGCTGATGCAAGTCACATATAAAGCAAGTTCGCTTAATGGCAAAGCTGAATGGCAAAAGGGGAACGCTGGTCATGATATAAAATAATGAACAATAATGAACAGTGGTGCGTTCCTTTTATTGAATCCATTCCAGCCTCCCATCCACTATTTACTACAGTACACAGGGAATTCTATGTAAATATAGTACTATGTGATCAAAAGAATGCAGCAATATACGGGTGTTTTTAAGACTATAAATTATATAATCTCTCTCACACACACACACCATTATTACCCCTTTCTATTGCTTCTGTGAGACCGAAGAGTGATGTGAATGTGAAACGATAAACCGTTAGAGAGTTACTGTGATGTGTAAGTGGGATTGACAGTATGTCCTAGAAACAAATTAGAATCTCTGTGGAGAGAATTGTAGTATGCATGAGAGAAAATAATAGTGCCTGTGAGAGAAAGTAATAAAATGTATATATACTATATATACTATATGTGTTTGTCCCCTGCTAAAGTGTAAATCTCATGTTTGAGTAGCTTGTCGAAGTATTTTTTCAAGTGCATTTGAGCCTCATTCTATATATAATATAAATAACAACCCAGGGTCAAGTAGAAAGTCCAGAAGCTTTCTTGGCTTAATTTGTTTCAAAACACCTGCCTCATGATGGAAACACCTGTAGTTGTGGCACTAAAGGTCCTTAATGCTTTCTTTAAATTCATGCCTTGTGCAATTTATAATGTAGAAAGTTAAACATGCAATGTTTGATTTTATGCACAATGCTTTTAAAGTAAGGTCAAAATTAAATGAATTATGCTGGAGGATTTTCATATTTTCCAGTGCTTTCATTCACTCAGTGAAAACCAAGGACAGACACTCTCATCCCCTATCAGCCTGGCAGGAGTCTCTCTTTAGTAAAATATGAGCACCACATTGGGTCACGGGCAGCGGAGCCCCGACGCACACAAACCGCCGATAACTGCTGAAAGTCCTCTATAGAAGTGAAAAGTGGAAATGAATCCTATCACTATGAAATGCTAATATCTCATCACTGTGAATGCACTCGAGGGTCGAATTTTACAAAACAAACTGACTGTCAAAGTTTTTCACTAAGGACAAAGTAAAGTTACGAAAGAGTGGGAGGGCAGTTGCTGTTTGGATAGAAAGGAGCTCAGTGATTGGTCCCTGCTGCTGCAGATGTCGGCCTCTGTTAACACTAGTGGCACATGAGAATAAAGCTAACCAGTGAAGAGGGCCGACATCGCTGGTCATGGGTGCCAAACCTACTTACTTAAGTTTCCAGGTATCTGTACTTTAGTATTTTTTTTAGTAACTTTTTACTTTCACCCTGTACATTTTAACACAAATATCTGTAATTTCCACTCCTCACATTTTCAAAACAGGCTCGTTACTTTAGTTTTAATGCATTGATTTAAAAAATAAATAAAAATGTTTGCATCATTGGGCGCCGCCTTCCCAACATCAAGACCAATTTCAACCTAAATGGACGGAACGATAACACATGGAAAAGACGATTCCTTGATGAATCCATCAGCGCATATCACACACCTAACGAGACAAAACCAGAGAGGGAGACTCGACCGTGGAGAAAAAAGGCGTCTAGTGAAAGTGAAGAATCCCTACTTCGGCTTTTACCAGAGTCTCTGTTCTTGTACCTGAGTAAAGAAAGTTTGTGCTTTTGCCACCTCTGAATCCAACCCACAGGAAATGTGAAGTAACGACTGAACACATAAAACACTAAAGTACAACAGCTGAGTCAGAACACCCGATCACCAAACAATGGTGATGTTAAAGAGAGTTTGATCTGCCACCCAGCAGCAGCAGTGAACAATTATGCTCAACAAACGCCCCCAAATTAAAGTTATGTAGTTCCCTGCTGCTGCTACCTGGAACATTTGGCGTCTATCTCTCTGCTGTCAGTTCAAAACACTTTATAGAGCTGGTTTAATTCAAATTCCAACTGCTCCATCATGTTATAGTTTAAAACTTTTAGAGCATGTTTGATGGATGGTGACGTGAAGTAGGTGGTAAGGCTCAAAGGAAATGCAAATGCTACAGTACAGCAGGTGGTATCCATCATCTATCTTCTCATGTTTATACTGTATACGACAAAAAAAAATATGTCACTGATAAAAGGGAAAGTGCTTGACAAGTTTCCAAGTTGTTTCTTCAGGAAAATGCCCTTGCTGCTTTTTACTTGTCAAGTTACCATCAAGCTTAAATCTCATACACACTTTGTATTTCTACTGCAGTTTGTTCCAGAGGAAAATATATTGTACATTTTCCAAGCTACATTTATTTGACAGCTATCAGATTTTGCATTCTAGACATATGACGAGGATAAAATTTGTCACATTTTTATAGATTGAACTATCCAACTGAATATAAAGTACTTTAAGTTATTTCCACTGCAACCAGCTACAATGTCAAAATTCATTCAGCAGTTATAACAATTAAAATATCTAACATTCAAAAATTATTTAATGATGAAAATGGCCATTCTGCTGGCTAATAACTTAGTTTTTTTTGTTGAAACTGGCAGCCTGCTGCACCTGAAAACAAGACTATGAGAGTGGTGAGGATGAACCACAGCAATAAAAGTTGCAGGTCGGACAGCTAAACAATGAGCTGAAAGACACTTAAAGCCATGTGGTCAAGTCAAGTCACAACGACCCCTTATACATAAAACACAGTCATTCGATCGTTTTCATTAGTACTATAAATTTATTGATTACAGCTGCTTGAAGGATATTATTTTATTATTTTTCAGCCCACAGCCGTGCATCTAGCATCAGCAGGTAGTCATGCTTGGTAAAAAAGCTCTGTTGAATCTACTACCTGCTGCCTGCCCAGCACCAAATGGCAGACAGACAAAGTTAGTGAGACGCATAGTGGAACATTTAGAAGCTGAAGAGTCAGACACTGGTAGTTCTGCTGCCCCAAGTTTCCAAACATTTGATCAATGCATTGTTGCATCAATGCATAATGTTATTCGTTTTTAAGTTGCGTATTTGATGATGATGACGGGAGGAATGTGAATCTTTAGAGATCTGTCTCCCTCTTTCACAGGTGTAAAAGGAGCAGATGTTCATGTTCAGGTGTGTTTCAGTTAAATAAACAGATGCTTTTGGTGTTTTACGCATGTTTGCTGTCACCCCCGAAAACAAGTGAATAACAAAAGATGATTCAGGGAGTGTGAGATACAATTGTGGAGGGGTGTAGAAAGTCATGCAGCTGTAACCCCATTTTCCAGAATAAGAAAAGTGACATTAGACTAAAAGTTGATTGAAAACATCAGCCTATCAATTTTTTATCTTTCAGTTATCTATCATGGTGTGATATAATGATCATGGTGAATATTTAAATGGTCCACTTACAGTAAGTAGGCTGTGACTGGAAGGAATATTATAGTATGTACACTCTTTAATATATATAATTTACAGTCTGGTGGATTTATATGGTTTTATACACCTTTAAGGACACCCATTACAGTACATCAAGTTCTTGGATTAACCACAATCAGAATGACTTATAATCACATGATGAATTAATATTCTATAGGCATTCATTTTCATTCAGCTAATGGGCTACTCGGCAGCAATTACGTTTGCATGAAAGTCACTTTAATTAAAATATGCTCAAATGAAGATATGAATGAGAGATTCATCAATTAATATCCCCAGTTTATACTGTAAGATGGATGTTGGTGCTTAGAAATGAAAATCACACCATTATTCCATCTGTTCCCAGCGAAAACCCGCAGATTTTAGAAGCGACTCACTGGTTATTAGTGATGGGATTTCAAAGCCTTCAGTGGAGTATCAGGGTGTGACACACAAACATTGATTTCTCACAGGATCATAACAAATTGATCCATCCTCCTGAGGTAGGTTGGCTTTGCAGAAAAAAAATAAAAACTGCAGCAATCAATGCAGAGCCTTGACTCGACTCCCTCCACTGGTGCAACGCTGAGCATCCACTACTAGACAGAGATGGAGGTGGTGGAGGGGTGACCTGCACACTCGCCAGCCCTGCAGCTGATTAGGGAATCTGCAAGTTGCAGCGAGTCAATAGTGGGGGGAAACAGATTGAGCCCGGCTGACGGTGTGTATACATCAGCACCTCGCAGGAAAGGCTGCGGACCAGCTAATGGTGCTGCGGGCCATTAGTGCTGGTAGGACAGGTGGGAAAGTGTGCCGCAGCGCTCAAAGAGTGCAGTTAGCGCTCGGCAGCGTGCAGCCGTCGCCTGGCAGGCTGACGGATGAGAGAGGCGAGGGGTGCAATCCAGCTGCTCGCCACCGTGCCTCGCCACCCGCCGTCACGCAGAGATGAAGTACCAATTGATATCTTCAGTGGTAAGCTGTTGTGACAGTTCCTTTGTAAATGTTTGGACACGGCTGTTTAAGCACCGCCATCTCGCATCTCTTTGACTTTTAAGTTCCTCCCTAAGGGCTTTTTTTTCTTCTTTTACTGACTTCATAGGTTCCCCGAAGCCACACTGCAGAGCACATCCTGTGCACACCCCCTTCCTGTCCCCAACATTTCAGACATACTGCTGGTAACCCTCACCAATTTAACCTCCAGAAAAATTTAAAGAATTGCAGAAATAAATGAGCTTCACCTCCATCTGTCCTCTGATTTTTTTTCCCCTGACACAGTTAGCTTTCAGACAACGAAGAAGTCCAGAGCTGCTGTTTTGCACAATAATGTGCTTATTATTGCTGTGATGAGGAGGTAGGGTAGGGTGACAGCTGTTTTTAAAACCTGAGCGTGCTCACTCACAGACAGAATTTTTTTTCGGCAGTTTTTCTTCTCCGCTATCTGCAAGCGACTGTATTCTTCCCTGCCACTGTTCTCTCTGTTCACCTCATTAGTTCGGAGGCAGGAAACCAAATTACGTTCAATTACAAAGTCATCAAAGGCCATCTGAAGTCCTGCCTCAGCAAGCCGCGCCCCAGCACAACAGCACAGGGGGCGACTGAACGCAAAACAACGCTGAATTTTTTGTCGCCAAAAGATGTAAGCACCAAAAGAGACCAGGAGGATTCATTTAAGTGACGACCGTGATGTCCACTCAAATGGTTCAAACAGAACCATCACCGAAGGAGAGGAGAGTCTTTTGGCTCTACGCAGACTCCATCCTCCGCTGTGATTACATGAGAAACACGGGGGAAAGAAAAACGTTCAGGAGCTCTCCCGGGGCGGATTCATTTTCCCCAATTATTGGCTCGAATCCAAAATCTCTATGCCAAATCATTACGCACACTTCTCCCCAAAATAGAACTGTGGCCTGCCTCTGCCTGGCAAACAAGACTGAACTCCAATTGAGATGAGAGCACGACGTGCACCGCTGGTTCATGAATTGCCTTTCCCATTAAAAACTTGTTCATCCTTATTATCATGTACTGTATGCGCTGTTTGGCTTCAGCAATTTGCTCAGGCAGGAGAAGAGGAGCATTTTTTTTTTTTTTTTTCTCTGTTGCTCAGACGGAGGGAAATGAGGCCAGTCAGTCTAAGGTTTGTTTTTCTGGGTCTCTAAGGAGCTTACAGTAAACAGCACACAGGAGCTGCCTTGGCAAGTCTGAGCCCTGGCTGTAGGACGCACATGAGGAGTTTCATTGAAAAACAAGACATCCATCAAGCAGTTGAAAAACATATGTGACTGCGCTGGGAGCTTTAACTCACTACAGGATAATGTGCATTTTATTTCTAGAGTTGGCTAATTAGAGAACAGAGGCCTTTTAACAAATGTCATTATCTCATTAAACGATGCATGTCAGGTGGCAACTATTCTTTCAAAATGGATACAGCACGGTGTAATTGATCTAAAAATAGCTTGAACACTGCAGTATTTGTTCCCAGATAAATCTGTAATTTGTCCTACTTAGTTTCTAACTTTGCGCGATTTTTGTCCTTTAGGTCTTTGGTTTGATTGATTTTTTTTTTTTTTAGATTTTACATATTAGTGTACATATGTCCTGCATGTTTTCTATGGTATTTTTAATTGCTGGGTCATTTCTTGTAAAAGGACAATAAAGAGTTTGGTATGCTTGGAATGAACTAGATGCATGACGACTACATCGACAGGCAAAGGGTTTGTAGCTGCTCCAAATGGCCACACTCGAAGGCAGGGCACCAAGCCTGCCATCGTAGTCTGCTTTAGGCTCCATCACACCGCCTCCCTGATCCATCTCCAAGGATTCTGTGTCTTTTGCATGTCTTTGTAGTCTCGAATACTCGGATGGCGGCAAACACTTTCAGTCTCTCCTCAAAAGCATTGTCGGTGTTGCACTTGGTGGTACACGGGAAAAGTGGCAGAAGTAGGAAAAAAAAGGAAAAAGAGAGCTTGAGAGAAGAGTTCACACCATCGTTGAAGGCCGCATCCCCAATTCCAACATTGGAAATGTGGTTTCAGACCCAACAAGGACTCAGTTAGAATCACATGGAGGCTCTAAAGTGAAGTGATCAGACTGGTCGATCCCAGTGAAATAAATATTACATGTGACGTAAAAAACAACAAGTCTTCCAAGTTAAACAACAAGATACGTAATTCATAACTGCTCTGTGGAAGAACACATAGAAGTGTTTTCTGAACTGACAGCAGCAAGCGATCCAAATAACTGCTGGAAAATAAACCAGTTTTATCCTTCAAGCAGCCTCCAAAGTGTTTTGATGTGTGTTTCTTATTTAATGCGTGGTGGTGCAATTTTAAATTTTAGGATTTCATTGTTTAGTTTTTGTTATATGGCTTGTGTTTTGTCATTTAACATCCAAATTTATGTTCGAAATATGTGTTTTCACTTAAAAATTTTATCCCTTGGATTTTTTTTTAATGTCTGCAATCCATTAATAAATCATCACTTCACATGGTTAAGGTTTCGTTTCGGTTTGGTTTAGTCACAAAGATGGCTTTGTTAGGGTTAAGGAAACATGATGGTTTGGGATAAAATGAGGTTAGGGGATCTTCTTAGTCGTGGTTACCTCCCTGTGCGGACCTTGTCACTCTATAACAACATCATGTGACTTCCTCCATTGCCCCAGATGAACAAAAGTCATAATTCATATGGCTGCCAGAGGGTTTTGGTCACTTGAATGCAAACGTGTCATTTTGGGGCATTTTCTCAAGGCCAGTCTCCTAAAAACATTTTGAATCTCCTGTGTTAGGACCTCAGTCAAAGATCTATTCCTGTTCAGCAGCATCGACTTCTGTGACACAGAAACACAGAATGCCCACCGGGAGAAGAGGCTGGTAGGCTTTAAATTAATTTGAGGTTTCTGGCAAACCAGGAACTTTTTGTGAGGAAGTGTTGCTCTGTTGTTTGAGAATCTGCAGCTGCAAGTTTAAATCACTAACTCATTAAAACCGATTACAGCACATCAAGTGGTGATCCCTTTGGAGCACAATTAATACAAGTGATTTACTGTACAAAGACTTCTGTCACTGGAGAAGAAGATAATGCTTCTAATGAGTAATATTGAAATTTTAGTCTCTTTGTTCTTTAGGAATGTTTTTCTCTTCCTCTCATGTACATCGTCATTTAAATTTTTCCTTTTATTGGCGCTACTCCTACAGATGGTTGTTTTTATGCTTTTGTCTCCATCTTTGATGCTGAAGACTTGCTGTTTCCTACTGGATTATTATGCTTCTTACTGAATTAACCAGCAGGCTGGTAAATGTAAGCAGTATCTTTTTGTACTTCAATACACAAAAATATTTTGCCTGAAAAATTCTGTACCTGAATGTCCACCAGATGCTCTGTCATGATTCGAAGGTGCCGTGGCAGCATCTTTAAGCGGCTTTGAAGCAGCCATGTTGTCTGGAGTTGTTTTACAAGTATATTATACACATTTTGCTTCTCATTTATGATCGATGTGGTAACACATTTTTATTTATTTTAAAATTGTCCATTACTGTTGCTCAGGGACCTTAGGAACATTAGGCTAAACCTGGGTGGAAAGGCGAACCTTTATAACTGTAACTATAAAATAATTACGTGTATGATTTTACAATGATGATAGTAATGTAGTTCTGGGGTCCAATATAGGATCCATCTGACCATCTGACAAATCTGACATTGAACCATGACCAGCTTTTATGTCATATTATCATATCATAAACAATTAATGTTCTGAATGTGTATACTTTCAATGAGAAACTTTATGTGGTTTACTGAACAACATACAGCATAAAGACTAGCCTGGGTGTAAGGTGTGGTGTAATTCAGTAATCTCAAGCGTTATTATGAACTCCACAATTGAGACGTTTCCGGCAGCCGCGATGGAGCCAGAGCACAAAGCAGCCGTGTCCGGCGGAAGCAGGCGTAAGAAACCTCCGATGAGAAGCTGATACTTTTTTAAATTTTTGTCATAATTGAAATAAGACTTAGCCCTGAATAAACTTAACAAACAGTGACAGTCTGTTTTGTCACCACATGACAGCCGCAGCGGTTTTGCTTTGTACTGTCACGGGTGTCATTGATCTGTCACTTGTGTTGTAACTCGTGCCGACAGCTTTGTAAGAACCTGTCTTCTTTTGTTGTTATAAAAAATAATAACCCAGAATAAACTTCAGTGTCTGCTGTGACACTAGCAGCTACAGTTTGTATTACTTTGTCACTGGTGTCATTCTAATGTCACCGGGGCTATCAGTTATTCAGAGGGATGATCTCCTATCATCATGGCTGTTTTGTTGTTGTTGTTGGATGAATAAAAGCTAAAACAAAAGGTAAGAGACTACAGAGGATTGGTGAATAATCCTTATGCAACATCAGCTGCAGTCTATCAGTCACTGATGTCTTTGTTCTATTATTTTCTGCATGTTTCTTTAATAATTTATGCAGTGATACATTTTCCAGCATAATTAAACAAACATATATTATATGTGGTAACACATTTCTGTGTGCAACCAGCTGTAATGTTTCATAAATGTCACTGCTCTGTCACTGCTGCCATCAGTCAGCGAGTTGTTTCCCTGCAAGTCTTATTTGTGCAGAGATATACAGTAAATTAATATTGACTGAAGTAAACACATGGAGAGGGAGTGACTGTAGTCTTTACTGTGTCACTGATGTGTCACCAGCGTCATTACTCCCCAAGGAAAAATGCAGCCGTGGTGGCCTAGTGATCACTTGTCTTTATTATTGATGAATGCGACAGTAACTATGATTTTATATCGAGTTGTGAGTCCAAATACAGTTTAATACGTTAAAATAAAAACAATAGATTGTATTTACTCTATATATCTATTATTGTTATTATAAGTAGTAGTAGTAGTAGTAGTAAATCTTTGGACAGATCTGTGCTATATATAAACTCTTCAGGTCATTCCCAGAAACTATGTGGATGTTTGTGTCCTCAGTGGTACCGCCATTTGAATGAAGTTTAAGTGTCTGGAAGTTGTTTTTTTGTTCATCTGTGCACAAAATAACCACAAAACAGACCTACAGATACAAGAGAGCAGTATATGAAGAAGCTCTCACTACCTGGCTGACTTGGTTTAGTGTGTCAGTATATCTAAGGGCTTTTGCAGTATTATCATCAATAATTTTGTTCACAAGTAAAGTCTTTGTTACATCTCACACTTGTCCCGGTTCTTTTGTTGGGGGTTGTTATTGTTACTGTGTTGCCAGAGGTCTGTCTCTGCATCTGTTACTCACTCAGACAGAAATTGTCGTGGAAAAAAGCGAGGAAGTCATTGCATTGTTCCCTGTGGTTGCCACTCGCTGTGCAGGAGCACCAGGGTCCCACGTTGGATGTGGAGTTGTCAAGGTAGTTTGGAGTTATTGTGCTTCCTGCAGAGGGGAGGAGAGGGGGAAACAACAGAGTTCTTTATATTTACAGGCAAACTGAAGCAATACAACTCCTCACATTACTAGGTTTACAACCCAATGATTGAATCTAACCATAAGATCACATGAATAAGAGGTGGTCTCTTTTATTTAGCCGAGCTGAACTGACTATCAAACTGTTTTTGCTGTCTTTTGTTATTCAAGCTGTTCTACCTGCTGCCCTGTGCCATTTTGAGCGATGTTTTTTTTGCAAACACTTCATAAAAATGGCCATTTTAAAAGAAAGGGAACAGACTGCCTGACTTAGGAGTTTAATGTCCCAACAAATTGAATGTTTAAGCAGAATTCTGGCAGATTTAATTTGGTTATGCTTAACCTGATCATGACCTTACCCTTATTATTATAATCATATAAAGGTGTTTACGTGGCAAATTCTATCATCGCAGCATTGCCCTAATCAGGTTAAGACTGAGTTATTAGTGTGCATGTAAATGTATTCAAATGAGAGAGAAATTGGTGGAATTTAAAAAGAAGAATAGATGAAAGTGGAGGGAATAGAGACAGAGAGACAGAGTGGCAGGTTAGTTAAGCCCATTTGCTGACAGGGCTTGGCATTAC
The DNA here is from genome assembly GCA_031216445.1 of Lateolabrax maculatus. Taxonomy (NCBI): domain Eukaryota; kingdom Metazoa; phylum Chordata; class Actinopteri; order Acropomatiformes; family Lateolabracidae; genus Lateolabrax; species Lateolabrax maculatus. The sequence goes on along the minus strand of CM062205.1, from coordinate 21,985,121 downwards.
TGTGCCAACACAGTTGTGTATGCTGTATGTTGCTCGAGCTGAAATTCATATTTCAAAGGAACGGGTTGTATGGGGATATTGGAAACCGGCTAGCATTTGCTAAAAATACTCTGATCTTTTGTGACAGGCCATTATTTTTAAATTTTCTTTGTGGACGCATTAATCATATATATGCATGAAAAAGAGACACCGAGCTGCTTGCTTCCTCCTCTTGATCTCTCATTTGGAGCTACAACAGATGAACTCAAAACAGCAAGTACAGCAGCAGTTGTTTGGCTTTTCTAGTTTTTGGAGTTTCTAACACGCCGGGGCTGGCAGCTTGGTAGACTTTGATAAGTGCAATGGCCCACAGTGCAAAGTCCAGGCACCATCACAGGGGTCTCTCAGATGCATTCTTTGTATTCTCTTCTGCCTTTGGAGCTTTTCAGCGGGAAATGATTGGGAAGTCATTCTCCGGGAAGGGTAATATAGCCTTGTAGCTTGTATTTTTAAAAGAGGTGGGAAATAGAATTGCTGCACTTTGAGGCAGTGTGGCGAAAAAGTTCTGATTTACCTCCATCGATTTTTCTGGGTCCCAGACTTCCAAACAACAACACCTCTGACTCTCACTTCTACTTCAGTTGTCTAGGCTGGCCAATGACTGCTGCACAGCTTTCTGTCTCTGTCTTCCTTAATCTGTCTTACTCAGTCCCTCACAAACTAAACAACCTTTTTTATCCCTCTTTCTGCAGCAGTTCGGTGCCGTATTGTTGTCCCATAATGACATGTTTAGAATGAGTGTTTTTTAACAACCTTTTGTGGATTATGTGATCTTTTGTTAAGTATTTATCTGAAGTACAATAAGCCGCGTTCAACGCCTCTGCCCGCTCTTACTCATCTTCACGTCAGGGATAATTCTCTCAAAACAGCGGTCAATAGTTGTAATTGCACTACTTATAATGCCAACGACTTGGCCGGGCATGCTGCAGCCGCATTAATCAGCGCTCCATTGATTGTTGAACAGCGCTTCTCATCACAATCCTTGATTCATTCTTTTGAGTCCTGTTCAGTACACTTGTCTGCTCTCCGTGTTCCTCCCTCTAAAAACCTTTTTGTTCACGATCCATCACAGAAGGTGGGTGAGCCAGAGCTGGCACAGAAAGATTTAGTTCTTACCTATCAGGCCGGTGTACGCGAGTAGACATGCTCCGTAGTTCTCCTGCTTGCAGCCACTGGCGCTCTGCTCGGAAGGTTGGCAATCATACTGGAACTGTGCCCAGCGAGACCTGTGGGAGCAATAACATGCCATCCATCATTTACTCGTGCTTGGCTGCTGCACACATCGTGTCGCTGAGAGGTGGCCGGCACCGGTGCTTTCTCTCAACGACAGGATGTGGATCTGAAAACCCACAACGCTCATCTCCCTACATATACTCCTACATCAACTCCCTCTACCCTTCCAGATCTGCCGCTCTGCAGTACTTGAGCCTCAACTCCAGTCACCCCTGGTGACATTCATCCCTCTTTTTCTTCCCTCCCCACTTCCCCCTAGTGAGTTGTCTTATGGAAGGCTGCCAGGCTGTAAAAAGTCAATGAGGGGCAAAGATAGGCCTTGGCTCTGCTCTCTAAATACCGTGGGCGCTGTCTGGCAGGCCTGGCCGTGAGGAGATTAGACAAATATGGATCTTCCATATAAATACTTCCTCCCACAGCCGCTCAGCCTTCCCTCCTTCACCTTTCCTGCCAGCCGCCCAGACATCTAGCCTCATCATCATCATCTTACAAGGCTATCACAGCCATCATATCGCATCATCGGCCCCCGTCGACTGGCATTTGCAACGGGAACCCCTCGGGGCACCGCAACTCCTCCCTCTCCCCATCGTTTGTCATGTCATTATAATGATGTGCGTAAAACATAGAGTGTGCGCTAAGTGAAGGCATCCTTTGCAGGCCGCTGGTTAATGCCAGCTGACTGGTGCGGGATTGGAGGGCCGCGCGGGGGCCTTGAGATACTCGTTCCATCGGGGCGGCGGTGGAGCATAATGCCTGATCGATAGCCGTGACAGATGAAGCTCTTTGTCTTCCTGACATTTGAAGAGGAACTAGATTAAACGCTGGCGACCACTTGCTGTCAGAGAGAAGAGGCTGACTGGACGGGTATGAGAACTCCATGTTTCCAGTCTACAGTGATAGAGAGTAATACACCCGCTGCATTTGAATGACTTCAGAAGACTTTAGTTTTCTGATTGGACGTTTAGAATCAATTTAAATTTAAATTAAATCTTGGTTTTCGTCAGTGTCTCCCATACACAGGGATTTAACACAGAATAAATACGCTTATTCAGATAACTTATCTTGTACAGAGGGTTCGTTTTTTGCAAGCTACTTGTCTTGGCTGTACATTGATAAATATTTTCTGAGCACTTTGGCAGGAAAGTCATGTGTGAATCCCAAATGATAATGGCCGATCTAATAATGACTTTTTCACATGGCTGCTTGTTGCCTGGCTGCTTCCCTCGGAAAATGAATGCAGGATTTAATTGAACTAATCAAACACAGTTAATGAGTATAACAATTGAATTAAACACAGCTGACTAATTAAATCTAAATGAACATATCATACCAGCCAGACTTATCTTCCGAGATAGACAATGCAATTTATTGTCCTGAGGGAACGTCAGTGTGGAAGGCCACCACGTCAACAACGCACTTCATACTGAACACAACAGAGGTGAAGATACCACTGCATTAGTCATGAAAATCAACTCGATGCAACTTGTTTTCATAGGTTATCCTTTTTCTGCCAACAAAAGACTTTGTTAAAAAATCCAATTAAAGTTGAAAGTACACATTGTTTTAAAGTATTCGGGGTCGGTGCATTCATGTTCTGCTGTAGAATTGCAACATACGATACTTGTGAATAAAGCTCTGGTCACACCCGAAGGTGGCGCAGCAAAGCTCTGGGCTCTCATCAGCTGACAGCTGTTTTCAGCAAAGAGAAATATATAATAAAGCGTACACTACGTGCCCAGGTTCAAACAGACAGCATCAGCTGGTGAAGAAAAGCTGTTAAGCAACAATTATGTTGCATTACCCACAACTGCTTTTTGTCTGTCTGTCAGTTAGTGGCCAAAAATCAGTGAATGCAGCTTTGATATAAGAAATTTCCATCTGCTTCATGTCCTTGTTTACTTACTGTGTGATTGTAATACTGTTTAGCAGCTGTTGTGCTGCAATTTAGTGTTATCTTTGATAATTTAAGAATTTCCTGTAACATAAAAGGTCTGCGTTCATTGTGTCAGTATTGAGGAGCGGCTGCAGCTCTCAGAGAGCCAAAGTAAACAAGAGGCTGGTGAGATTGGTCAAACATCTAACAAGACAAAGAGTCCCGGAGAGTTTTCTCAGGAGCTGGCAGATCAAACAAGATGTTGGCTGTGGCAGTAACCTGAAGCAGGTGTTTGCTAACAAATTAAACTTAGGAAGCTGATGAGCTGATAGAGTGTATCACAACTTGTTTCTCCATTTATGTGGGAGTCGGCTCTAACCATCAAAAAAATGATTTCAGCCTTAAATCTTGGACGTCGGAGCTTCAGGGCAGCACATAAACACATCAAGACTTTCCAAATCAATCAGTGTTTGCTGTCATGGATATTTATTTATGTTAACTACCTATTTTAGTGTCAAGTCACTACAAATTCTATTTTATACTGTATTAGACAAAATAAGAAACAAGAGCATTAATGTAATGTGTACAGGATTTGCAGTAGGTGAGCATGTAAAAACACCTTTGTGATCCCTCAACAGAAGCCACATTTGCTGCAAATGAGCAGTTCAGTGAGTCAAATGATGCCAACTCAGGACATTTTGTGTAAAATGTTCTTGGCAGCAGGCAGCATGTAAGACAACATTTCTAATTTCTACCTGCACACGTAGTCTGCTTTGCAGATCCGCAGCTGAGCCAGGCAGTTGGGCTTTTCCTTGTCTTCGTAGGAGCAGGACGGCACGATGGTCTGCCGGCGGCGCTCTGCGCAGGCCGTGTCGGTGCAGGGACAGAACAGCAGCTCGTGGGTGTAGTCTGGGGGAACGCGGTCAAAGAACTTCCTCAGCGCCTTGTTGCACTTTGGTCGGTTGCATGGCCCCGAGCGGGCTGACGGCTGGATGCAGGCCGAGACGTATTCCGTACGAAGCTTCTGACACGTCTCATCTATGTTACACGCCTTGGCAGCATCCAGGCAGCGGTTCACTGTCGTTACTTCAGACTCTAGAAGGAGAATAAGACACAAATGAAAGGCAGAAAGCATTTCATCCTTCTGTGAGGTCTGAGAAAATCAAATCCCAGGCAATGTTTACCAATGATTTCAAGGCCTAATTGGAGTCGGTATTGACTTGCCACTCTCACCTCTAGACTCAGATGCAGTGTTGCATTTACAGACGAAAAAAGAGCATGCGTGTGTGTGTGTGTTACTAATGTGGGGATATAAATCTGATTACACAGTCACATTGTGGGGACTAGATTTCCTTATGGGGACAAAATGCAGGTCCCCACATCGTAAAGCCTTACATTTTAGGATGAAGACTTGGTTTAGGGTTGGGGTAAGGGTTAGGTTTAGGCAAGTAGTGTTAAGGGTTAGGGTGAGTCTCCAGTGAATGCATGTAAGTCAATGTAATGTCCCCAAAAGTGATGGTAACTCAACTGTGTGTGTGTGTGTGTGTGTGTGTATGTGTCTTGAAGTACAAACTAAACCAAAATGATGATTATATGTAATAGGCCCCCTTGTAATGAATAGAACATGAATGGTGTTTAAATGTTGCATGAGCCCGGGCACTGGATATGTTTCAGCCGAGGCCTAATGGCTGAATATTTCATTCTGCTGGGTTAATGCAGAGTGGCAGTGCTGAAAAAGCGGCTCCTCCATCTCTCCAACCGCACAACAAGGCCTGTAATTACTGCTCCTTCCCCTTAATCCATCTATCCATCTTTCCAACACTCCCTTCCCTACATCTGGGTCCATCCCTCACTCACCTGCCTCCCTACTTCCCTTGCCATCTTCCTCTCTCCCTGTGTGCCTGCCACTCTCAGCGCTGCCATCACACCCCCCCACTCCATCTGTCTCTTCCCTTCCTCCATTCAGCTCGGTCTCCCCTCTCCTCCATCCATCCTTCCTCAACTTTGTCCATCTCTACCTCCCTCAGTGCCCTTTATCCCTCTGACTTCCGCGGTAATGAGCCACCTCTGTGGAGGCAGCAGAAAGCCCCTTTCATAACTCCAGCTTTTTTTTGGTTGCACTGTTTCCTAATCAATCATCATGTGTGGGTTTTTTTCCCCCAAGCCACCTCCCAGTCAATACGGGCATGATGACGCTCAGCTCTTCTGGCAGATAGTGCTGCTCATTAGTTTGTAAACTGCCTGTTGTTGTGTCTCCTGGTGAGTGCGGCTCTCACCAACCTGTCATATAAAATATGAATGGCCTCGGAGAGCAGGCTAACAACAAGCGGGGGTTATTCCCAACTTAACTGCTAAGCAGCCGAGGGGGAGGCGGGGGGAGGATGGGAAGCCCCTGATGGAACTACAGGATGGGGTGACAAATTGCATCCAGTGGCCGCATGCGTGGGAAACAGAATACACATCTACATTTTCAAAAAAAAAAAAAATTATTATATTGTCGTGGGTTTTTTAAGCCATTATTTATTCAGAGGAGACTTGCTGAGTATGCATGCTCTTATCCAGGAACATCCTGCTTCACATTCATGCCGTACACACATTTACACCTCAGAGATGCCCAGTACAACCACAGTCCTTAGCTGTTCCTCACTGAAGCCACCGGAGGCTGTCGGCATTCACGCTCTAGCTTGTTTTCCAGTCGCAGGCCTGGTTCTGTAATATTTATCGCCACATGTTTAAATTTTAAATCTACAGTGGAGTCTGTGAGGACTTGGACGGTGACGCATTCTGTTGTTTTGGCTCCATAACACACAGGGGGTTTGAAACCACACAGTGTCTAAGGTTCAAGTACTGACTTTAAAGGAAAATTTAGTATTTGTCAACCTTATTTTAATATTCTTGACCATTACTAACAATGATAACATTTTATACCAAACTTTGTTGTATTTGTTCATTTGAAAAACACGGACATGTCATTCTCCAACTGTTTTTGTATTTTCAGTATTTGACTCACAATAAAGACTTTCAATGTCAGAGTACCCCTTCGAAAAAGTTTAAGTGTACTACCACTTCTAGAGGCCAATGATGCATTAAAAAGCTTATTTCTCGGCACAGAACATCTAATGTGTTTAAACAGAGGAACTTTCTTAATACCGCTGACTTCCATTTAGTTAGCTGATTAATTGGTACAGGGTGAAGTACTCTGTTGTTTGAATATTCCTCAAAATATGATGAGCTGTGGCTCCGGCAAGTGTCTTTGAAAAGGGTCATTACTCTGTTTGAGGGAGAGATGCTATAAGGGCGGAAAAACATCCATTAATCACATCTCCGTTGTTTTGGCAGTCGGCTTGTCGAGATGCATGGCATGGATGTCAACTTTGACCTCCCGTGGAGTCGCTGGAGTGAAATTTACGAGGGAGGCTGTACAGTGCAGGTCTGGTGCTGCTGTAATTCAAAGCAGCCTAAAACGAGCGGTGTCATTTTAATAAGCAGCTTATGTATGAGGTCACAAAAACGTACGACCAAGCATGTTAGAGGGAACGTCCACTAAATCTGAATTGTTTAGTTGTTTCCTTATGGTTTTGTTTGCATTTTCCACTCATATACACATACTGTCTCCCACAAACAGCTGAGGACATTTCATCCCATTTCCCTTATCTGTGATCTTGGGTCTAATTTACAAACTTCTGCCATTGCTTCTGTCCATGATGATTCATCTCTTACTCACTGAGTCTGAGTCTGAGGGTGTGAGGAAACTCAGTGGATGGACGATCAGACGGGTTGTAAACACGGCAACAGTTTGGCAAGATTATCTAAACGTCTTTGTTCGTAAGTAAAAAAATAAGGAGAGCTCTGTATCCTTCATTGCACAACAAAACTGTGCAGGCACAACAACTAAAAGCACAGTAGGTCAAAATTGAACCAGGAGGTGAGTCTGTAAACCGTGATGGTGTTTAGATATTCAGTTCGTCTTATAATTTCACAGTTTGCCTTACTGTTCTCTTCCAAATAACCTGTTTTACCTAGAAGTTAAACAACATCTGTGTCTGATCGTCTGTTAGCTCGTGTTTCTAGTCTGTCAGACTTCATTTTGTCACTGCACTCCCAGTTCTCAATAATTACTTTGGTGAGTACAATATTATCATAATCGGTAAAAATGATGGGAAACCTATGAAAATCAGATCCAAGTTGTAATAAACCAGAATCATTCTGGGCCTTTCAGATGTGTTCAGAGTGTATACTGTAGTCAGTATAATGGACAACCTGAACTTAACCTGAGTTTACCTTTCAGGCGAACCGTCTCCTGAACTGGCCTCACACAGCTGTTAAATCATTTGCCTTCCTTATCCCAGTGGTAGATAAAAAGCATGTGCAGTTTGTTGATGTCACCTCGCATTATTTCAGGTTTGAAATAAAAAAAATTGTGTTTGACACTGATCCCTTGATGCCATTCGGAGCTGCCAACATTAGTTCAGTATTGTACATCAAACTTCCACCATGTATCACAGACAGATTTAAATTCACTGGTTACCCATTGGTAACCACACCAACAATATAGAGGATTTCATTAACAAAATATTATTATTTACAATATTAAAGAATAATTACTATTGTAAGCATTTCTATGTACTCGTTTGGGCATAGGTGTCCTTAATCAATATTGATATAGAGAAGGCGTCAGTTTGTTTCTCATGTAGTTTTAGGCCACTGAGGGCTGCTTTGTTGGAATAACTCACGATATTTAAATGTTTAAATTAAGCAGTGTCCACCTTTTGAGCTGTCATTAGTGTTTAAATGTTGTTTTTTTCTATATGCAGGACATTTATCATTATACTGTACGGCATGAATGAATGCTTTCCATACTAATCACTTCATTTAAGTCATTATTTAAGTTTCGCAGACTCTCCATCTCAGCTCCACTCATCCAGAGAATAATTGCCGTCGGAGAAAACAAAACACTTGACTTTATGTCCTCTCTGGTGAAAAAAAAAAATGTAACTCCTCATTTGTTGCAGCCTCTCTCTTTTCCAAACGGGAAAGAAGTGTTGTTTGAGTAAACAAACCAGCTCTGTCTGTGTTCCATTTTCTTTTTCTGGCTTCCTCTGTCTCTTTCTCCCTCTCACCTCTCACCATGACTCTTTCTGTTCCTCACTCTCTTTGTCACCCCGCGCCCTCCCCCTCTTTTGCCGCTTCCAGCCGCATTAAAGTAAATAGGTAATTAATCTGTGCCTCAGGGGCTAACAGCAGCACACACCAGCCCTGCGGCTTGCCCACGAGCTCAGAGGCAAGACAGAAGCAAAGTGTGGGTTGTTACTCATCAAACACTTCTCAAACCCACCTGCATATCCACCCGTCTACGTCGTCAAAATGAACCAGAATAACATCTTGATTTGCTCTTTTTGACACATAACTTGGTTGGAACCCACTTGGTTTTTTGGGTGAAAAGTAGATGCTTTTGATGATCTAAATTGCTTTTTTCCCCCCTCTGCTCAGTTAAACTAACTGAAGGCAGAAGCAGAAAAACACTGGTAGCGGTGGCAGCTCGCCAAGTCACCTGCAGCGATGGAGGCCAGACGAACGTAGTCAGAGCCCCTCTCCTCAGGTTCATACGGGTAGCTCTCCACCAGGCTGAGTCCTGCCAACACAGAGGAGAGAGGTTAGTTTCTGTTGTCATGACAACCCAAAATGATGTTGTTCCTTTCTTCTTTTATAACTGAAGAATTCGTCTTTTTCGGCGTCCTAAAGCACTCGCTATATGTCATACAAGTTACACACAAAGTTACAAGGCATAGACAAAATAATCCAAACACTACATGCATTGCTGGATTCACCTGTTGGGGGGCTTTGAGGCAAAAATCTGCTGTTGGGGCACCATAGTGACATCCCAGGGGCTTTCCACTGCCCCACACCAACCACTACAATGCATATGAGCTTTACCAAGGCTCGGGTACAATACATCAAATGGCAACGTATGTTTCTACTATAGCACAGGGTCTCTATAACAAATATTATAAAACATATAATTCAAACTCTGCAATACTACTACCTGCCCCCATGTTTTTCAGCTTTAATTAGAAATGTACACCTTGTGAGCACAATATAAACTAAATGAATAAAGGAAATACACTTTTATTCTGAAACACGGTCCCTCTACAAACATAGACACAACATTACCTGTTTTAATGCAGGACCTGTGTTACTTTATATTTTTCTTTACTGGTGCTAATTTCCCTCAAAAATAGCAAACAGTGACTTTTGTCAGTGACTTTTGGGGCCACTTTGGGGGATTTTGGCGGTTCTGGGTCCCCGGAGCAGTTGCCCGCTTCATAATCCAGGATCTGTGATTGCCTGCCGTCTACTGCCCCCATGTTCCTGCTTCACACTCACTGCTACAGTTGTTATTATTATTAGTCTGATTTGTTGTCTCTCCTCCTGTTCTGTCTCCCCTCTCCCCCTCTCTCCTCTCCTTTCAACCCAACTCAGTCGATGCAGATGGCCGCCCACCCAGAGCCTGGTTCTGCTCCAGGTTTCTACCTGTTCAAAGGGAGTTTTTCCTCGCCACTGTCGCCAAGTGCTTGCTCATGGTGGGAACTGTTGGGTCTCTGTAAATAATATTTTAAAGAATATGGTCTAGACCTACTCTATGTGAAAGCGTCTTGAGATAACTTTTGATATGATTTGGCGCTATATATAATTATTATTATATAATTGACTTGACTTGACTTGACTTAATTTAACTGAAAAGTAAGTTAAACTCTCAAGTAAATGAACTACAATCACAAACGCAGCAGGTCATATGAGGTTGAAAACCACTTAGTTGCCTTTTAAGTTATAAAATAAGTTTGCCAATCAGCACTTTAATATGTAGGTTCTCAAAACAGCATGAGGTCAAGAAAGGAGCTGCGAAGAGGCCACATAATCCCAAACTGCAGCATGCATGAGTTAATGAACGCAGCTTGTTTAATCTATCAGTGTGAATGGCCTTGAGAAACACCCACTGAGCATAATTTTAAGATTAGTTAGTGGAAAGATGTAGAATTCTGGGTAACCCAAAATGTTTTCAGTGTAAAGCAGGTCATAACTACACATTAAAATATAGTTTAAATGCTGTTGAAACAATGGAAAATATACATTTGGAACCAAATTTAACCTAGTTTTAACATCTAAATGTCTTTTGGGCTATAAATCATTAAATCAATGTATAATGGGGAGGAGCAGCTGCCACAACTATAGTATAAATAATATAGTATAAATATTATAGTATTAGATGGTTGACAAATTCTGCCAAACCACCCAGGCATTTTTAATAAAGTGCTTATATTACGTGGTCTTCCCTGTGTTTGTATTGTGCCTCACAAATGTTTGTTGATGTATGAGACTCTGAGCTTTACTGTTTGTTTTATTACTTTATTATCTCCATGCCATGTATTTTACATTTGTACTTGACTTGCAGGATATTCACAATGTTGCCAACCTTGTTCTACCGTCGCGCTCCATTTCATTTGTTTTGAATATAAAAGTATATGCTAAATGCCTACATTTGAATGTAAATGTACCACAAATCATAGGGTTCAGTGTACAAAGTGACAATGGCAATGCAAAGCGTTTAAAAAACAGCACAAATGTGACAAAACACAATGAGTGTGGGAGGAACTAAATTAATCACACACTCAGTTTTAACTATTTTTGACACAATAATCACTCTTTTCATTTCAGCCTCGAATTCACTGAGCTGTCTGGAGGCGGAAGCCCACAGTAATTCATGTCTAATGGGCGGCACAAACTTGATAATCCCAATAACACACTGTACCTGCCTCTACCATCAGATTCTGTGTGTTAATGCTGGTCTTACCGTGCAGCACGGACTGATGCAGACTCCAGTAGATACTCAGGCAGTTCTTCTCCTTCTTCATGCCTCGTTTACATTGGCAGCCGTGCAGAGGCGTGGACAGCAGTGCCGTCATGGCGGTCTCACACTGGTTTCGCGCCCCGGGCCCCAGCTTCACACTGCCGTCCCCCGCCACACACTGCCTGAGGGTGCGCAGTCGCGGGCTGCAGGTGTCGTCGCTGGAGCAGGTGTCTCCGGCGCGCAGGCAGTCCCTCCCGCCCGCAGAGAGAGCCATACGTGGGACTCCTGCAAGACAAGACGGACAGAGGACAGGTTAGTGTCATGTTGAGGTCCTCTTTAATGAGCTCTGAGGCAGGAGACGGGGCTATGAATTGGTTTTCTGTAGTACTTGTTCAGTGAAGCTTGGGGTGAACACACCATTTTGGAGACTGTTTTGGATGTATAAATAATATCATTAATCCAATACACTGAAACCCAAATAAAACAAACAAAAAAGAATCGAGGTGCGAGTTAAAGAATGGGCAAAACTCACAGACACCAAGGTGACTAATAAAAACCTACAAATTACTTTTTTATTTATTTATTTAAATTTCCAAAAGACAGTGAAGCAGTGACTTTATGAGGTCAACTAAATTGATGTACATAAAATGTATTTATATATCATTAAGATGTTTCTTTTCATTAAAAACTATATGAATTAGAATACATCTGTTTTTATTCATGTATAAAAAAAATAAAAAAATAAAATCCTATAACAGCAATTTAGTATTACACTTCCATAAAGTTGTGGGATTAAAATTGTGGGACTTGGGAGTTAATGGGTCAAAATCCTAAAACTACACGTCTTAGACATCCCATACCCCCAGTTTGCAACAGAGTATTACTCCACTTTGCAAGTAAACTGACCTAGATGTGTGAAATCGGTGGATTGTTCCTTTAAGCAAAGCAAATGAAACTGGTGAATGAATGTGATATTTTATGATCAACTGAATCATTGCTTAAATAATGTGAATTGAGTTGAATTTAATAATTGGATTACATTTCCACATCCCCTGTCAGTGGTGATCAAACTTGGTCGACGATGCATCTCACTACTGTATTCCAACGTTTTAAAATGACATTCATGAACCTGTATTATTCATGAATTCATACAGTTGTCACATAGAATACATCTGACACCACTGACTGGATTTTGATGAAACTTGGGGGGGGTTGACATGTTCAAAATTACACTGAAATGTTTAGATTGGCCCGGACAGGGGCCGCATCATATGTGGGGAGACAACCTGTTTACTGTTGTCTTGTTTCATGTGGCACTAATAACATGCAAGCTTTATTCCCCCGAGCACAGCAAACGCTTGTTTATTCCCAGCTGTCTAAGAGCCCTTAAACTCTCTTAAAAATGATGTAGCGTTTTTTAATCCATCCATGTGTTTAGTTTGGAATAACACACATATACATGTACTAAAATGAATAAACAACAGGTACAACATCACTAAAAGATGACTGTGTCCTGAGATGCATTGTTCCAAACTACATATTCAAAGAGTCTACAGTCATTTGTCATAAACCAAAGTATTGGACAACTTAAAAGATTAAAGAGGTGAAAAGTCAGTCAGTCACCAAAGTTATCACAATGTACCATGAAGGGGATGTCTGTACCAAATTTCATGGAAATCCATCCAGTGCTTGTTGAGATATCTCCAATAAAACCACTAATGTTAAGCTGCCGGTGGCACTAGGGGAATGGTGCCAGGGGATCACAAAAATCATTAGGATTCATTGTCTGGGCACCATGGATATATGGGCCAAATGTCACGGCAATCAATCCAAAAGTTGTTGAAATATTTCAATCTGGACCAAAGCAGTAGATCGACCAACTGACCGACCGACTGAGTCATCCGTACAGTCATGCTGTTGGCTTGGCTAAAAACCTCACTAAGTCAACGGTGAGTAAGCCAGTACAAACTCCTATCATGCAGCCAAACTTTGTTCAAACTCACATAACTTTATTTTCTACTCGTGTGGAAATCCCAAAGTTTGCAAATACCAAATGTGTCAGTATGGATTGTGGTGAAATGTGTATAAATGATGCACAAGATGTCTAGACAAAAAATTTCCATTTGAGGGAATGGTGCAGCCATAAAAATATGGAGTCTTGGGTTTCAATATTTCACCCAGTGTAAACATCATAGTATATCTTCGATATATACAGAGCTGGAACAAGCTGAGACAGGAGATATATGAAATACTGTCAGACAGGGTGGAACACGATTTTTCAACTTCAAATCTAAAAAAAGAGGAAAAAGGCATTAAGGGGTTAATTAAATATCATTATAACAGTACCATGTATTAAGGGCACCGCCATTCCCTGCTCTGTTAGTGTTTTAGAAAGCATTTAAAACAATCCAAAGTGACTGTGATGGGATAGAATTGGTTATCCACCGCTTGACAGATTCCAAGAAATGTCCAAAAGCATTTCTGTGTCACTGACTACTTGGTGAGACTTTCTGTGCAGCGAGTTGGTTCGGTAATTAATTCGTAATCGAATTTGATGCCATCACAGCTCAATCAAGTGATAAGGAGCGAAAGCGGTATCCCAATAAAGGCAGACGCTTGCTAATTTTCCGCTGGCAGACTGTCAAAACTGTCAGAATTCTACATTTTTCTTTGGCTCAAACTTCAACTCAGAATAACTCTCCGTGGGTTACGTGACTCTAGAGATGATCGGATGAAAAGGAAAAGGGTACAACATATCTGAATCAAGTCTACATCCTTGGCTGAAAGGTTGCTGTAGTTGTGGAGAAAGGGGGGTTAACTGCCATGAGCCCGGCAGGAGACATCCCAACCTTTGCAAGGAGTCAGCTAATCTGGCGGCAAGCTGTCAATAAAAGTCTACACAGACAGTGGAGCATGGAGCTTGTTGCTATGGGTTCGGGATGTTTTCGGATGCTATAGAGAGAAAGCATCTGCCACTCAAGTGAAGAGCTCAACTTCGATGAGGTCTTGACAGGCGGCACTTAGTCTGGCAAAAAACAACAACAAAAAATAAATAAAAAATCCACCCCTCAACAAGTCATTTTTCTTTGACTATAGAGTCTTAAAATCTGATTTATTCCATGTACAGCACAGGGAGGGGAGGAAAAACTGCAGGGTGAGATAATGTCATTCGTTTTCGATGCAAATCAGCTCCACTCGCGAGTTTTCTTGGATCAAGTGTTGGTACCTTGAAAAAAGCAGAGGAATCAGCCTTATGTCAAGATACTTCACTCGCTCTGAGGAAACTCTTAAAAAGCAGATTTGCATTGGAAATACACGATATTATCTCACCCCTGTGGTATTTTTCTTCGCTTGGTTTAAGAGAAACAATATTTATTATTTATTATTATAACTCATTTAGAGTGATTTTATTTAATTTTTTTGCTTATTTTGAGCAAGTTTGTGGAAGTGCAGGTGGGAGCAGATATGTGGGTGGTGTGTGTGGGTGTTCTGATATGGAAGGTGGAGCACAGACGAACCTCAAAGCAAGGTTTGGCTTCCCTCCGCTTCAAGGCAAAAGAGAGAGCCCCCGGTGAGCAGCAACAGTGCAAATCTTATTAAATTGCAACTAATCCAGTGTGGAGAGAGGTTTGATATTTGTCTAAGAAATTAAGCAGCACTCCAGATTGCGAGAGATAGCTGTTTGCCTGGAAACAGAGCTGCGGCACACCGGCAGTTCAAAGAGAGACAGTCAAAACCAATTAGGAGAAATCAGCTGCCTTGTCATTCAAATTCGTTCCATCCTATATGCCTCCCTGTTTATCCCACTGAGGTAAATAATCTCTTTGAGCTCTCGCCGCTTTTTTTGTGTTTCTTTTCCTCTTTGTTTCTGTTTTTCTCCGATTTCCTCTCTGCTCGCGTCATCCTTTTCACTTATCTCTCCCCCTCCTTTTCCTCCTCTCAGTTTTTTTTTCCTCTCATCCCTCACACGGTTCAAGGAGCAGATTCCGAAATGAGAATAAGAATGAGAAATATTTTCAAGGAAGCAAGTTGCCCTCAAAACGAAACTGAATTCACTTTTCATTCCTGTGATGTCGGGCAGTGCGGGCTTCACTGTCGAAACAAAGCAGAAACAGCCAGGGTGAATTCGTGATGTTTTTGACAGACAAAGCGTGGGACTGCCCAAATGAGCATTAACTGAAAAATTGTTGACAGGGACATAAACTGAAAGAAACCGTTATCCTGCAAGCATAAGAACATGTTGATTTAAAGCTGCACGTACTAAACAACTGACTAGACAACAATGAGTGAGATTAACAAAATACCTCACAACAAACACAAAATAACTGCCTTTCTTGTCCTCCTCTCTCTGTCGCCGCTCGATTTTCTACTCAAAGGAAACAGGCGAGAGAGCCTGAGCTCCCCTCATCTCATCGGGTGGCTCCTCACGTCTCTCTGCCTCCCACCTAAACCCCGGGCTCCTCTACAGCCACCGGGCATCAGTCACTGCCATCAGCCGCCAGCTCTCAGCCAACGAGAGAACGCTTCTTTTAAAATCTATAAGAGCTGCTGCACAGAAAGCACTGCATTCTCGTTACGTCACACAAAAGAGGCTCAATAAGATTTAATTCTGGATAACTGATGATCATCACTGTAAAGAGTTGATAAAACGAGCGATGATGACAAAAACTGGGACGAGAGCAGGGATATCGATGACAATGATAAAATGAATTATGTGTCTGCAAACAATAAGCATGACTCAGCTTTTTGTGTGATTCAGTATCCCAGAAAACTTTACTGCTCATTCATCTTTAAAGTTGCGTTCTGAATTGCCCTCCAATTTGAGTATTTCCTTTTCTTCTTAGAAAGATTGAGCTGGATTTGCAACTTTTGCTGTTTATAGTGCTGAAGCAATTACACTCAGTGGCCATTTTATCAGGAGCAGCTTTAAAATCTACTGCAATCCAATACAAGAGCTCTGCCATAAATCCTGCCTTTACAAAGATACTAATATTAAGTTTTAATTGGCACTGTGAAAAGGGGATTAATTTAACTACTTTAATGCTGAATGAACACCTTTTGGACAGTTTTAACAAAAGCTGGCCATTATAAACTTTGTAAAGGTCAAATATGTGGCAGAGCTGTTGTACAGGATTGCATTCAATCGTATAGGCGTACCTAATGAAATGGCCAGTGAGAGTCAATCTTGACTGTTTTTTATTTATCTTTTAAAAATGTACCGTGTGAAAATGCCAAACTTGCTGATTCCATTTCCTCAAATGTGACGACTTGCTGTTTTTCTCCATTTCATATTATTGTAAATTGAATATCTTTGGGGTTTTGGACGGTTCACTGATCATCTTGGGCTCATTTTATGGGCTACAGCAAATGCAACTGAGTCTCCTAGAAACTACATTTACTGTATCACTCGTTAGCACAAGACTTTGACTCAGAAGACCAGGGTTCACATATACAGCGTGGATTGGTTTAGGCTACTAAAATCTTTGGTTAAGATTAGGGAAAGATTGTGGTTTTGGTAAAAAAAATTGACTTTTTCGAAAAGTAACCAACATCACAATCTTTCCCGAACCTTAATCAAGTGCTTTGATTTGCCTTATAAACATAAATAACATTAATTGTGCTTTACTTTCTGCAAGCAGATATTGTGTTGCTGGGAAAACAAATTAAATACATTGCCAGTCAATGTTTTTCAGATACGTTCAGTACCAACATTTTGAATCAAACTGAAAATAATAATTTGCTCCAGCCCTAGTGGAGACACTGTATGTGATATTGAGCTGTACAAAACAACTTGACTTGGAATGCATAACAGGCAGTGGAACAACTTACTTTACAAAGATTTCAAAGAGACGATGGCCAAAGACGGTCAAGTCTGAAAGTCAATGTCTGTGCAGCGACTCCTAAACTTTTAGTTACAAGTTGCAGCTCCAACTTCACAACACTGACTGAGCTACAGAAGTTTAAGCTCATAAGTGATGAAATTAGTTTTCTCTCAATTTGAGATGATGCGCTGTGCATGTTGTTGTTTGTAACTGTCTTTTATGTTTCTGATTTCTCGCACAAAAGCGTCTTTCTCTTCATCAGTTTCACTACGGCTGAGTGACTTGTTATAGACACTATGATGAATCCTATTAGAGATAACAGGCTCTTGGATTGTTTGGTAAATCTTTGACAGCACTACCAGGGGACCGTGCTTTTGTTACTGTATATTGTAGGTCCCTATTAGCTAACTGTGGCTCCCTGAATACTTTTCAAACGAGATGACTCACTGTGTCTGCAGGGGTTTCTTCTGCTATGTTGTCTCTGTTGCACAGCTACTAATAATGCCCTCTCTCCTCCAGTGTTGCCAAAACGGCAATATTCTTCCCATAAATACACTCACACAAACAGACACATCAATGGGAAAGAACAAACATGCTCGTGTGAATCCACTCATATACCCAGTCAAACAATAGTGAAAAAACAATTTAGACACTTTACCATACCTTTAGTTTCCAGCAAGACTTATTCGGACAATAATTGGTGCGCAAAATACTCTGTGATAGGGTCCTTTTGCTCTGTATCATTGATTCAGCAAAACATGATGAAATTTAGAGGAGAACCAAGAGACCACTCTGGCCGTGATGCAGAATACTAATTTCCTTCCTGGATTCCTCTGTGACTAATCCATCCCGAAGAAAGTCAATATCATTCCGCAGCTGTTCCAAAATAACCACGCAACTGCGATTTGGGCATTTTTCTTTGTCTTCTTACAAATTAAAGTGTGTGTGGGCAACGTGTACATCTTGAGACCTTAGAGCTTGATGAAAAACTATTTTCACAATTTCAAAGACCCATTTTGGGAGTGAGAAAATAATTGTACTCTTTTGAAGTAGAGATTCATACTTTTTGCAGACACATTTATGTTGTGCAAGATAATAATAAATTGATTTTAGACTGAGATCCTCAGTGGTGTGAATGATGTGATGGGGGAATGAAATGATTATTACACTGAAGTTAGATTACTAAATCAGTATTTGAAAAGAAATAAAAGACAAAGGCCCAAGACTTCAATCAGCAGCTCTAAATTGGATATTATGATAATGAAGACACTTTTTATGTGAATACAAATTCTAGGTACTGCCTCAGATCATAATATTTAACTAAAGTAGAATAGAATTTGCTATTTGCTGAAATTTCCACATTTTCTCATAAGTATTTTGAGGTAGAAAGCAATCAAATACAATACACGTACTTCAGGGCTGTTCTTAAATACAAATGTAAAGAACGACTGATACTTTACTTGAGCATTTCTATTTCTAGACGGACTACATTTCAGATTGAAACATCTGACTTTCTACCACTTCCCCTCTTCACTATATAAAGGCTCTGTTTAGACCTCATCCTCTCCTGACATTGAGGCTACCAATCAGCTTGTGAAAATAAAACAAGATGAGTTGCGATGCAACATTGAACTGGATGTAATGAGCTGCAAAACGGAAGACGAAAGAGAAGAAAAATAGTCAAAAAGCGGTCAAGTTATTTTACTGCTGCCTGTCACAGCTTTCTTTTTGCAGGGCCACTCTAAGTGTGATTCTAAAAAGAGGTGAAAGGAGAGCAGAGAGTCTGTGGCCAGGCCCGACAATGAATCCACCTACAAGCAGACTGAGGTCCTCAGAGTCGAGAAAAACAGAATCATCAGGCTGCTGAAAGTTTACTCCAAACAGGTTGGTCAACCACTGGAGAGGTGAAGACTTCTTCAAAAGACTTCTAACATCATCCTGAGTCCTTCCCATGTCCCCCAGGATGACCAGCTTATAACATCAGGGAGGCGGTTCAGTCTCTCAAACACTAAGAAGAACAAATTTGTGAACTCTTTTGTTCCCCATCCCTTAGGGATTTTAAATCAGTATTGTCACAGTTAAGTCCAAAAACAAGGGTACATGTAAAGACAAAGTACTAACAAACACACAAACAGGATGACAAGGTGACAGAAGCTGCAGTTTTAGTACAAAGATGGAACGGTCTTTGAGTCTGGAGAAACATAATGATTGATACTATGAAGGTTGAGGCTATTTTATGTGTTTCTGTGTGATGTTTTTGTGTGATATATGTTGTTCTGTCGCTGGTCACAAAATGAATTTCCATAAAAAGGGTAATAACTAGACAGAGTCTCTGAGGCTGTACTTAGGCACAGCAGTGCTTTGAGTTAAACATGCTCACAATGACAATGTTAACACGCTGATGTTTAGGAGATACAGTATAAATGTTGAGGCTTACAGAAATGTCATTAGTTTTAAAGGAAATGGTCAAAAACCAAAGTATTGGACAAATAATAATTTGCTAAAGGAAAAGTCAGAGTATCACCAAAGTTATTACAATTCATGAATGGATCAATACTTGAATGTCTGTAACAAATGCTGAGATTTTCTCTCAAAATCATAAATGTCAACATCATGCAGGCCAAAAGAGGAAAGGTCAGGGGATCACCAAATACACTAGGAATCATCATCTGAGCACCACAAATGCCTGTACAAAGTTCCATAGCAATCTGTCCAACAGTTGACAGACGGACTGACTAAGAGGCAGACATTGCCACCCGTTATAATAGGGTTAGTAGTTTGTTTGTTTTTTAAGGTGGACTGATATTTGGCTTACATGAAACCACTACAACAATAATTGAAATAATAATAACAATCATTATTATGATTATGATTATGATTATGATAATAATATTAGAATATAACTGAGAAACTAAACAAGTGACAAAATTAAAACTAAATTACCGTAAACTTTGTTCCAAGGCGGCAAAAACTGTACAGAGGAATTAATGAAGGTTCATTCACCTGGCCCTGAACAAGTCATCTACGCTAAAGCATGGTCACAGAGCCTATTAGTGGGCATAGCTGACAGCATACTGAACAACGTCCGCCCTGCCAGCTGCACCCATGCTGTACCATGCCAAGAAGCAAGAGGAGGGTGTCGTACACGATGACAATGATCCTGACCACAGAACAACTGGTTGTCAACAAGACATCCTATTATCCCCTGCTCTCATTATGTTATTGCCATCTTTAGTTGTATTAATGTGCTGCAAGTGCACAAAGCGGAACAGGTGTTTGGATCTTTTATTTGTCAATGTTGAGATGGACTTGGACCAAAAAGGGGCTTAATCACTGTTGTAGACCTCAGTGTTGGTAGAAAAATACACTTGAAATGTCATCGGCTTGTGAGTAAAACCCTCTGCTGGGAGGAGAAAGACTGGGGAGGTGACGTTTTGTTGAATTTGATATTTTTGTGTTGTGCCAGTAAATCCAGGGACTTGATAAAAGAGTCCAATGTCAGCCTCGATGTAATTGTTGCCAATTTTCTCAGTTAGAGAACAATCTGGGGAAACAAGGCTATTTGTTTCATCTATTGTCTGGGTGCTGTCATTCTGACCTTTAAAATCCTTACTCTTGTTTGAGCACAGTGGATTTGACACTTGCAGTCTTTACTGTTGATTGCTTGTAATGTCTGGGATGTTGGAACTGAACCTTATTCCCTGTGCAAGCCTGTGGATAAGACTGCCAGCTAAAATGTAAAATACAGAAAACACTACTGGGACTGAAGTAAACAGTGAGCTGACATTTACTTTCACTTGTTTGGGTGAATAATGTTCAGGAATAATTATCACTTTAAGTAATATGCTTTCCCAGTCTAAAATACACTGAGAAAGAGTCAGAGAGTAGTGGACAGTCAATCCATGCAACCATCCATCTGTACAGTTCGGGATGCGATGCCCACAGGGCAAACTGTGCAGCGCAGACATCGTTTTTATCAGGAACATTCTCCAGCTTGTGGGATTCCCAAAGCGCTCCTGGGCCTGCTGAGAGATGTAATCGCACCAGTGGATTTTCCCAATAGGACATGCCTGTTAAAGGGAGGAGGCCCAGGAGACATCCTTTCCGAGTACCCAAATCACCTCAACTGGCCCCTCCAGAACTCACTGAACTCCCCACTTAGTCACATAAACAAACATCAGCCAGAGTGCAGGAAAATCTCATCTCGATATCATGTGGCTGTGATCCCACTTTTATGGCTTCAAAACTTGTAACAGGGGTGAGTGTCGAAACTGAGGCTGACCAATAAATTGAGAGCCTTGCTCTCCAACTCATAGCTCTCTTCACCAGCGCATTCTGATGCCAAGCCAATATAAGTGCAGTTGGTACCCCTAACAAGTGCTCAGTCTCCCAGTTTCCCATTTTGCAGCTAACGACAGCCCCACGTTGAAGGTTGTAGTGCGATTAAACCAACATCATCTGGAAATATGCTCTCAAACTGGGCTACTCTACATGCCTCACTTGTGCCTTTATGTCTTGTGATATATATCGTAAAGGGAGATGAGGCAAGTCTAGTGTCTAGTACAGTGCTCCATACCCAGGACAAAATCTGATTCCTACTAAATGTGTGGTTCAGTTCCAGGATCGTTGCACAGGCTTTCCAAGAAAGAGAGTAGTGTGAATCTTCATGACCTGGCACAAACCTTTCATTCCCCTTTTTGAAAATGGCTGATTTCACACCTTTGTGCCAATCCATGGGTGTAGTTCCCGAAATCCATGTGACAATGAGGAGACTTGGCCACTATTCTGCCACTGAGGAGCTTTGTGACAATAAAGAGATCATCACTAACCCCTAAATTCTTCAATCTCGGACCCCTTATCACGGGTTGTGTCAAACCGGTAGGAATCCTTCCACCTTTCAACAATTCAATCCAATTTCGATGTCCACATGGAAAAGACCTGAATCCCTGCCTCTTGAGCCACAGAAAAGCTTTTCAAAAAATCTCTGGCATCACCTCAAAGTGAACCTCGAAAGCCTCTCTGAACTCCAGCCACACCACACCCACGTTTTCAATTCTGCAACTTATGTAGACATAGACCTTCCTAAGCTGCCTGTCCTGCGGTGAACACAGAGTTTCCTGTGCAAACCAGGCTTGGAAAACATCCTTCTGCAGCTTGACACCAGCACTGCTGATGTTCACCACTGAGTCTTCGGGTTTCTATTATGACAAATGCCAAACGCCTTCAGGCCTCAGCAGCATTGATTGCAACGGTTTGAAAAAAAGTTTATTGTGACACCATTTCCCAAACCTCTGTCTGGAAAAACAAACAGAAAAAATACATCTTTTGTACAGTAGATTTGGTCTGAATACATTTGGGAATTCATAAGCAGAGGTATACACCCTGCTGGTGTTGCTTCCCCCTCTGCATGTTTCCCTATTGTACAATAACAACTGTTACTACTGGTATTTGGCTAATTTTTCTGGCATATAGTTTTGCCACATTACTCTAATTATATTTTTATTTTGTTGCATCATCCTTCCCTCTCTGAAAACAAAAAGCTATAAAATGTGATTGGAGCACAGTTGGAGGCTCTATCAAAAATTTGAGGATTTAAGCTGCTTATTACTGTCTTACAAATACCAAAATAGCTACACTCTCCCTCTCAAGAACACGTTGACGTATGAAAACACACACAATGAACAGAGCTACAGTTCCTCTGCTTGTAGTACACACTATGTGGGTATTGCATATTAGAATCTGAAAACATGACATGGCACACACACACACAACCACTCAGTCTTGTTCTCAAATGACTTCTTATCTCTGCTGCATGCACAAAAGGTATGAATATCAACACTAAAATACACAAATACGCTTCACTTTGTCTCACATGTGCCGAACAGGCTCTGTGGTGAAGGCTCACCTCTTCACTTCGCCTCCCCAGGGTACCCTTTCATGTGTGTGCAGCCGACAGAGAGAGAGAGCAGTGTGTACATGCGATTGTGAGTTTTATACATGTCTGTGTTTACTGGTGTTGCTTGAGAATTACATTCTTTAACTTTAAATGTGTGTGTCTTCCTGTCAGCATCCTCCTCGTGTTTATCTATTTACAGCGCTTGTGAGCGAACACACTCGCACACAAACATTTGTGTACACACACTTTTCAGAGGGCGTAAATAATCTTATTGTTTGAGTTAATCCCAAGTAGGACGAGCTGCAGAAACAAAGCTTATCTGAGCGGTTGCTACTGGAAAACTTGAGTGACAAAGAGGGGACTTGACAAAATTCATCATAGCCTTAAGATGTATTATCTTGTAAGCAGTCGGCGATTTGAGGGCGGATGAGGGGGGGAGGCCATCCTCCTTGTTAGCAAAATGACCAAAAATGCATCCCCGTTGTTAACCTGCCTTCTTTATGTGGATCACATTCGATGGTTTTCACCAGACCCCACTTCCAGTAGAGTTCCTGAGCCCTGTAGAATTCATGCCAAGGCAGAGTTAAGCTGTTCTGGAGGCTTGTGATGGACACTCCAGTAATTATCAGGCTAAGTTCTTGTGTTCTCTTGCACCATGAATAAATCAACTTGAAAATAAATGTATGAGTAAGCTGTCATAACCAGAATGTCTTTTTGGTTTGAGGTGGAATTTTATCATGGCAGAATGTCAGGACCTATTTTCGAATGTCAGATGCCCAACTGGAAACGCTATTCCCAAATAAAATAAACATCCTGACCCAATAAACCTAGGGCAACACTTGCCGCGTCTGCTTAAGGTGGTATTTTCATCTAATGTGTTACTTGTCAGTACACTACAACAACAGTGGCGTGGGCTTACAGACTATCTGCATGTAGTGCACTGCAGTGAAAACTATTTTGTCTCCTTCCTCTATGCTCTGTCCATGGTGCTGAACCTGGAGCTGACAGAAACTCTCCCTTAGATTAGACACATAAACAGTGTTTGGCAGGTTAATGGAAAAATGTATTACTTATTACATATTTGTCATTAAAAAGTAATTACATTACTTTATTAATTACTCATAGACAAAGTAATTAGTTACATTACTCATGAAATTACTGTCCATTAAAATGAATTGTTCTAAAATTGTAAGTCGACTGCACTTATACAACTATTTTCAACCCTAAACATTGCTTTATAATTTGCCTCTCTTTCACCCATTCTCACACGTTGCTGGTCTGGCCACTATGATAAATTTGGGGTTCAGGGGGATTTTCATATCTTGCCCAAGAACTCGACATGTGGCGATAAAGTTTAGATTGATTAATAACCAGCCAGCCAACAGTTTGAAGGTATTAACGTAACATTAACAGCTAATTTAGCCCCTTGACTGCACACAGCACTCAAATCCCAGGGGAGGGTAGAGTTACTGTACCAGTGGCAGTAAATGTCCAATGTAAATACAACTTTGGAGTTACCATATCCCTCCTTTTTTGGTGTAAATCCGCTACCTGCTAAGCAAACATGTACCAGACCACAGAAACAAAACTGGTAGAAACCTTCCCATTAAATTCCCTTTTAGGAGTTTATCTCATTCTCTTTTACTGCACCAAGACTTCGGAACTGTTAACCACAGCAGATCAGAGATGATACATCTGTTGAACATTTTAAGCATCAAGATATGTGTTCAAGTTAGCTTTTAGGTCATTTCATTGTTTTTATATTCATTTCCTTTTTTCATTGTTTTATTTCTGGTTTATAGTCCATTTATTTATTTTGAATCCTCTCTTATTTATTTATTTCAAGCGTTTTAATGATTGTAATTATTGCTTCATACCTTTTAGAATTACTTATTTGTATTTATTTATTCCTGTGGTATGCACGTTGGGTTGCAAATTAATGTATGAAAGGTGCTTTATGAATAAAGTTATTATTATTTTAATAAAAAGACAGCAAACAATCCGACCCCCAAAATGTCAAAGTAAAGGAGCATTGCTAGAATTATTTATGTCTGAAGGATTTCTTTCTTGTGCCTCACCAAACCTCTGCATTGATGGGAAAATAAACTTCTTCAAAGCCATGGACTAGTTTGAAACCGTTTTCCTGCTGAGTGCGACTGTACAGTGTGTCCACGAAGCTGCCTGTGTTAAGCTTTCGGTGGGTTTTGTAAGGTGTGTGTCCGCCCCTGCTGGTATATGTGCCCGGGTCAGATAAGGTGACGGGAGGAGGACACGCTGATTGCAAGCCCGGGCTGTGAATGCATCACTGACCCCCAATTATAACTTTTACAAAGAGCTCTCAAAATGTATGTTTTAACCTGGAGGGCACAGGTCAGCAGACAATTAGACTGGAAAGAAAACTTTTCAATCAGAGTGAAAAACTAACCTTGAAACTGACAAATGGAACTCTTTGTTCAGAGAGATGGTTTCAAGCCTTCATGACGGCGCCGTCATTACCGAGTTATGTTATCGTTTTTGTCTCTACGCTGTAGATGCCCTCACTGGCCAAGAATCTACTCTGCATTAATTACTGATTGTGGATGCATGCTAATTAATGGCGTCGTTCCAAAAGATAAAAATAGACAGGGCTTTGATGTTAGCGCTTGGCAAAGCTCTGTGGTCACAAACTCCTTGGGAGATGACCCGTGACGAGCAAGGAGGAGAGTTGATGTTTCATTATGTAAGGCAGCAGATTAGAAGACGCACCACTGGTTTTCGGCATCCCTTATCTGAGTTAGGAGAGCATTACGCTCCGTATGAGATCAGGATGAAATGATAATGTGTATTGACAGATTCGCTCCTGTCTCTTTCTATCTCTCTCTCCAGCTACCTTATGCTCCGTCAGACTTCCACAGCAATATCATTCTGCATGAGCAAATTATCGTTTTGAATCTCTTGGCATCCAATGGAATAAGTTTGTGCTTTGGCTGGGTTTGATGTCGCTGTGCAAGAGTGACTTTGAAATTGAATTTTGGCCATTTTCTACTCTATTCTTTTGCCACCGCTGGTGCTGTTTGTGTCAGTACTCTCCTGCTAATATGCCCCAGTGAGCGGAAGGCATCACAGTATTAATATGGTCCTTGTCACTTCGAGGGGAGCTTTCTCAGTTTAGCTCTCTGGTCATGAGTTTTTAGCCAGAGGCATCTTTTTAATGAGGGAGAGGGACACTGTGACAGGGGCGAGCTGACCTGATACAAGCCAGTACTCTGTCCTACTGTTCTGTATGTACACACTCAATGAAACATAGACACTGAAACCCACATACACGAATAATACACGAGCCCTGCAGAGACAGATCAAGTCAGACACAAATGACTAACTAGGCTCTCTTTGTGTCAGAAGCTATTTGAAGTACCTACTGTAGACTGCCAGGTCTGGAACACACAGAGAAGTTTCTCCGTGTTCACTCATATGAACATGCCGAAAGCCTCCATCTGCACCAGTGTTTCATACGCAAATCGTTTGTTGCCGGGGTGGGAAAGACCTTGAAATGGCATTTTAGAGCACTGGACATTGGAAAAAAGCTAATAAAGATATGTATGAGACTACATCCCTGACAAAAAGAATGCACTTGTTTTCCAAAAGATATTCCTGTATTGATTACTGTAGTTATCCACATAGAGAAATGTTGATTGCCATACGATAGTCTTCAGTACAGCTGAAATGATTATGCTCTTTTTATTATGTTTGTGGTTTCTGTTCAACTAAGTATTCGATTTAAATAGTGAGGTTTTATTTTCATTTTGGTTTCTTTAGATAAAGTTAGTCCTCTTTTGGTTATATATGTTCTTTTGATTTGAACACCATCCACAGGCCCTTTTTCCTTTGTAGCTTTTTGTATCTGACAACAATCAACAAGTTCCATTGTAAATAAATTACTTTATTTTGCCCACTACAACTTGTTTTACGTGGCTTCCCTGTCCTCTTGCGAGCTGGGTACCAACACTTTCTATGTTAAGAATTGGGTAGTTTAAAGTCAAAGTGTGATGGCACCTAAAAAGCTGTTGCCATAACAAATTAAATTCTGTAGAGCAGCTGTGAAACTCCATGACAGTGAAACTCTCGACTGAAAGCAGCGCTAACGATATTCACAGAAGCGGCGTTCGCTGTGGCTGTTGTGACAAAAAACTCTCTTATGGATCCAATAATGATGCGACTCCGTCAGGCAAGGTAACAGTTCCTCCGGACTGAGTGGCGTTCTCTAACTATTCACTAGCAGGCGAGGAACCGGTCCATGCCACTCGACACGCAGCACAGGAGAGGAAATGAAAGTGAATTGTGTCTTGGCGTGGATGTGAGTGTGTAGGCGGTGCGGAGCTGTTGCTGCTGCAGCTGAGGCCAGGCGGGGAAGAGCAGTGCCACCTTACTGCTACCGAGAGCGTATGAGGAGTTTTGTTTCCAAATTAAATATGTATTCTTAGAAAAAAAGGCAGCAAAAGTTATAGGGAAGTACTTTTAATTAACTGCCGGAAACAAGCCTTATTAAAGTTGCACTTTACAACCAGGAAAGATGATTGTTTTAAAATATAAGCCTATTTATTTTTCCAATATCAACGCTGTATAGCAATTTAGAACAGCACTCTTATATGCAGAGTTGTATTTTCTGTGGTCCTTCTCATATTCCATTTGCCCATACTGTATGTAAGGTACTATAATCTTAGTACTTTACACTATAACTACGATACTGCACGTCAAGATCTGCTGTTGTACTGTAGATTTCTACAAATCATAACCTGTTAATTTGACAGTGTCTTCCAAGTGTTGCCTTCCAAATCTGTGAGGTCTAATTAACTGTATGTTAATTTCTTGTTCTTGTTCTTGTTTTCTGTGTTCTAAAATGCAAAAGTTTGCTTTCACCAACTTTGCAATACATATGTAACACTCCGGAAAAAATGACCTAGAAGGTTGAAGAAAAACGAATAAATGCAGCAGCCGTACATAATATGGGTATATAGGTTTCACTGTAACTCAAGTAGCCAACCTCTTCCAGCTCAAGTGTGTTTTCAAGCACAACTGCACCGCTGAAGTTGTGTGATGTTTGTCAGGATCAGTTTGAGTCATCGATCCACTTGATGCAAAGTGTTGTTTCGTTCACTTCAGGAGCGCTTTTAATCAAGTGATTACCACCTGGCCTTTGATTACACATTACAAAGTCTTCTGTTTTTGTTAACATTAATGCTTATATATGAAACTCTTGCAAACCCACTCAGGTGTTTGGAAGTTATGGCTGATTAGACGTCTGTAGTTCTCTAGAAGCTGGGTGGGGGTGGCGGGTTACGTGAGGTGCAACAAAGTTAACAGGAGTATCAGATGTTTCTTATTTCCTAATATAGTCATGGAAACATAAGAGAACAAATAACTAAGACTAAGAATCGGAGCGGTTTGATGCTCTTGTGTCTGCACTGGAGCTTAGCTGGAGATGATAGGACTCCTCTCGCCAAAACATTCTCTATGTCCAGCACAGATTGGGAGCAATTGGACAAATGGTGAAAGAGAAAAACACCCATTATTTGTTGGTTGAGGGTTGCTGGAACAGGCTGAGATGAAACAAGCCAATTTGAGTGGGATTCATGCAGGAGCACAAGGTCTGATTTGAACTCTTTGTGATGCAGATCAGATCCTCTAATGGAACAGTACATAAAGACAAAACCGCATGGAAGCTGGCTTTTTTAATCTGCAACCCAAATCTGACCCAAAGTTCTCAGTAGTGAAAAACCTCATAGAATGAGATTTCCTCCTGTTTAAACAGCAAAGATTCAGGCTTCTGTGTGCCACAAAGACATAAAAGTTTAATTATCTTTTCCATTGTGGATGCAGCTTTAGTTTATGTATGCAGATGCCTTGTGGAACCAATTCATGAGCTCAAAATTATGAGGTCCCATCTGCATGCTGAGTAGTTTTGCCATTATCAAGAGTTGAAAAAAAAAAAAAGAAAAAAACAAACTAGTTTTGCATGTTTTAATCATAACTGGATATTTTCAACCTGGGACTCTTTTTGTTAG
Source organism: Lateolabrax maculatus (assembly GCA_031216445.1). Lineage (NCBI taxonomy): Eukaryota > Metazoa > Chordata > Actinopteri > Acropomatiformes > Lateolabracidae > Lateolabrax > Lateolabrax maculatus. The sequence goes on along the minus strand of CM062205.1, from coordinate 21,956,371 downwards.
TATTTCACTGGAGGCACAGAAGGCTACAACTAACCCAAGAATCAACTATGCTCTTTTCAAATCATTATTTAAAATCGGTGAAGGAAACAACTAGGAAAATTACACCCAGATTGGAAATAATAAATGACAATAAAAATGAAGGCTTTAATAAGGTTGTAGAGCCATATTATTTCGATGAATGAATTTCGACCAAAATGTCAGCTGGAGCCTTCTAATACCAAAGATCCTGTAGGAAGTCCAGCATCGGCTGTGAGATGACGCAAGAAAATTAAACCCTGTTCATCCTCTCCTACGCTGACGCTTCAGCAGAGAGAGGAGACTGGAAGTGATTATCAAAACTAAAGATCCAATTGTATAATTGTATTAATCTGATTCAATACGGTCAGTAATTTCAATGTTGGTGGTGTTGGGATGCTTTTTTTGGTTGGTTGTGCATGCTCTGCTGGGACAGGTTTTTTATCTGTCTTCCTTTCTGTTAATATATTGGTTTGTAAAAATCAGAATCATGCCAAAAGATACTATGTAAAATATCTAATGGAGGGCACAAGTGAACTTAAATACATATAAAAAGACAAATACTAGGGGTGTAATGGAAAGCTACTATCTGTATCTGCATGTCTATATTTGGATTTTTACCAAACAAAAATCAAAGGTAAAAATAACAGTCACTGAGGATTGATCATGCCAAATATCTGAATATCAAACTTGAAACTATCCACACACTTGTCTGCACTCTAACCACGGATGAACAGACAACAGTCACCTGGAATACTTTGGACACACATACTAAAAGTATAAGGAGCGCCTTTTTATTTGCCTTCTGAGCGGATAAATGGGTGTTTATCGTCATCAGACATCATAGATTCTGATATCACTGGAAAAAGTTAGTTCTGCATTGTGTAGCATGCATTGTGTCTGTGTGCTTCAATTTGACTGAGTCAGGTGAACCTCAGTTGTAACGAGAGGTAATTTGAGTTACAGCTCGAACCAGTCTGGCCATTCTCCACTGACCTCTGCCATCAACACGGCGTTTTCTTCCAGAGAACTGCTGCTCACTGGAAATTTACTCTTTATCAGACCATTCTCTGTAAACCCTAAAGATGGTTGTGCCTGAAAATCCAACTACATCAGCAGTTTCTGAAATACTGGAACCAGTTAAATCACCTTTCTTCCCCATTCGGATGCTTGGTTTGAACTTCAGCAGGTCGTCTTGACCATGTCTACATGCCTAAATGCATTGAGTTGCTATCACATGATTTACTGATTAGACATGTGCGTTAACGACAGTTGAACAGGTGTACCTAATAAAGTGGGCGGTGACTGTATTTATATGTGACTAAGACCCTACAACTCCCATGAGCACTACCTGCACACACTGTTGGCTCTTTTATTATTTGCAATAACAAGCTTCTCTTTTTATGTCTTTGTCTTAATTGGTTGCATGTTTTCATACAAAAGGAGTCTATACACAACCTCACAGCAGAACATCTGATGACTGTAGTGTTATATATTTTAGTCATTTACATTTAAAAGGGTTGTAAATTGAGTTGTAGTACACTTTAATCAAATAAAATGTAATTTCCCAACTACAAAATTATGGCTAGTGAAAAAGCCACAGTGGCTGGTGAGCAAAAGAGTAAATGTTAAGCCCTGTTCATAATAATGTATCTGTATTCAGTTACATCCCTAACACATACATAACAACATACTGAGAAGGTTTGTAGGAGCTGCTGTCCTGCAACATTGAAGCCAGAGTGAGCCGGCGTTTAAGAATTTGGCATTGTTTCATGAAAAGGAAAATAAGACTTCACTGTATTGGACTGTTCACTGTGACAAATGTTCTCTATTTATTGCAGGAAATATATGAACACTAGTTCTTCAAGAGTTTATCTTTGAGGCTGGCAAAACATAATACAGGCACAAAAAAAAGAGACGACAGGCTTTGCGCCTGCACATAATTCTTTTTTTTTCTGCTAAAGATATTAGAACCTTTGCACTTTTAGCTCCAAAGGAAAATAACTGATTTAATGCACTCAATTTAGGAGACTTAGAAGGGAAGTCTGATAAAATGTTCCCAAAAGAGTTTACAGAAATAAGCTCTTAAATGCACTCCATGCTTATTTATTTATTTATCCCCCCCCCAGTCTGAGAAAGGATGTTGTCTGCCGTTGACCCGGATAAAGCTGAAAGTTAATATTTTCACTATGAGGCCCTGCCACGGGCTTACTCAAAGAAGTCCCGTGGGTAAGTAAAGGGGTTATATAATTCAGGGATATGTAACTTTGATATAAGTGGGCAGAAGAGAACTTTGTGGTCAGATAGTGCTCAGCAGAAAAGTGAAAAGTGTGTGTGTGTGTGTGTGTGTGTGTGTGTTCACAGTCCTTAAAGTGACACATGCATTAAACTCCTACAGAGCTTTACATGATGTAATGTGGTTGTAATAAGGATGAGTTGCACTGTGGTGGCATTCTGTAAGGTAGTTCAGATAATTTTAAATCAGGTGCTGAAATATTGACGTGGTTGGGGAATTTCAGCAAGGTTTTTGTCTCGGTGTCGCTGTCATGGAGGCTACTATTCCAGATGATTGGCTGTGTGTACTCTTTGCCGCTGGGGACTCTCTGTCACTAACAGATAATACAAATAATAAAGATAATAGAGAGTGGCATTTTATTAAATTAACGTAATGCTTTTTATGTAGACAAAAGTAGAACAGGATGTTCTAGATTCATGCCTTATTCCTTTAAATCATCCTCAAGACTTTCAAAACACCTTAGGTAATGTTCATTGTTCAGTGACGTGCAGTTGGAAAGAGTTAATGCATTTTATTTTACTCTTTATTCCTTCTATATGTACGACTTTCTGCTTTTATTTCATTTTGTGGAGTTAATTTGCTTGTATGAATTGGATTGTATCATGTAAAGTCCCTTTAAAAGTTACACAAATACATCAAAAACTACTGCTACTTTACGATTATTTACTCCAGATGTACATAAAGGTATTTAAATTCAAATGACAATCATAAATTATTTATTTTAAAAACTGAAAAACAACACTGACCAATAGTTCTAGTCCTTTACAACTAACTTGAATTCACCAATAGTTCCAGGTCCTCTATGTCTATCCAATCAAGGTATCAGCTTCTCCTACTACTGACTATAATAATACTCCACTAGCATCAGCATAGAACAAACACATTTCAGTCTCCAGTAACAGCTGCAGTAATTAAGCTAAAAATAGAATGAAGAAAAAGAGCCTGCATGCTTGAACTCTACTGATGACGCAGCACTTGTAAACAAGTCATTTTAAGGGTGTTAATATACTTATACTGGCATCACAGAAGTTTTTTTTTCTCCTCATTAATGCAAAACAGCATTTAAATGTACACGTGTTAATTGTCTGATAAAAAAAACATTGTGAATGAGAACTTGCAGTTTGTGCAGTTTTATGTGACAGGTTTTCAGCAGCTCAAAGCAACTTTGAAAGCAGAATACGGTTCAGTTCTCACATGATCAAAGTTTCTATCGAACAGTTGTAAGCAGCCTTGACAATACAGCTGCAAGCCCAGATAGATCATCCACCCAGAGAAGAGCTGGGCAACGGAATCAAAATAGAAGCTATGGATTTATATTTTCAAGGCAAGAACAAATACGAGCGGGCATAGCTTGAACAAATGCATTTTCAGCCAGCTCGAGTTTCATGATGATTTCAAATACCTGAGTGTTGACAGTTTAGAAACTTAAATCTTTTTTTGTCATCCTGCAAATTTCAGTGGAAAGATATTCAAGCATTCCCCTGCATTTGTATGAGCACGGCACAGTTAACAATACTCAGTGAACTGTATGCAGAAAATGTGATCAGTTTCACCCCTGTGGGTTTTTTAGGAAGGCTCAAAATAAATGTGATGCAGGGAGATTCCATTGACCATAGCCTGCAGCGAAACAGGCTTTTACAGCGAGCAGGAAGTCAACTGATATCACTTTCTGTCCCTGAAATAGCTGGAATAAAAATTGCCCCATTTAGAAAGCACGGATGTTCAATATCAACAATCATTCTGCCGTTTAAAATCCTTTTCCAATACAGGCTCGTAAATACCGACATTGTCAACCCCCCCGATTCTATCCTTGACACAAAACAATATTGACCGACAGCTATCGACCCGGACTGGTCCCAAATCTGGGCAGACTCGTGGTCCTGCCAAAGCAATTAAAACCCCGGCGAGACCTTCAATGGTTTGTCTTTACAGGGAGGGGTATCAATACAAACAGCAGAAAAAGAAAAAGTTCATTAAAAAGATGCAGTGAGACAGTGAGAGTAAAGAGGCTAAATCACACACTGACATGCTTCTTAAGAGCTCACTATCTTTTCTTGAGAACACGCCAAGCTTGTGCCGTAGGGCACAGTTTAAAGACGTGTACTGAGGCACTGTACCGTGTGTTTCATTGCAAACAATCCACCGCATATGTCTGCTGTCTCCTGAGATACAGAATCTCGATTGCTGTTTCAACTTTGGACTGTTTCAAGGTGCTCACGGCACGTTTGAGTTGATGTAATAACACAGAGAACTTTAGTTTGAACGTTTCAATCACCTGACGTCTCCAACAAACCTACAGTGGCCGTCAACGGGGTGCTCCAGAGCAAGCTTTCATTGTGTATTGATCTGCGTTGTCCCTGCGAGAGGCACTCATGGGAGCCTGGGGCTCATTAATCAAGCTGACACTCAGAGTGACACACAGGGCTGAGGCAGCAGCATCGCAGCACCGGGACGCCACTATGAACACCTTTTCTTCTTTCTTCTTCATTCTCCCAGGCTGCCCCGTGAGCCACAAGAAATCACGAGGCTGTAAGTGGGTGATGTCAGCGTATAATGCACAACTTCTGCACCCCCCTCTGTCCCTCTCTCTCTTGCTTCACCACTTCTCAGTCCCCAAAGTCCCTCTACCCATCGGCATTTCACAAAATCCCAAGCTTTGCCTCGGACCACGAGTTTCACAAGACTCAAAACACATATAACAGTTGAAAAAAGGCAAATATATAAGCCTGTGAATCAATTTATTTCAGAGCACATTCACGCTTTGAATGATTGGGGGAGTTTATCTGGACCAGACGGTGTTTTCGGAAAGCGTGACAGCTGCTGCTGAACTCAGATGCAGTCAGAAAAAAAAAAGTGGACTGCATCCACCTTAAATTTCTAGTCTTCATGCTGCAGTACTCCATTCCCCTGGAGTCTCACCAAATGTAAAGGCAACGCAGTCTGCACACTCAAGGTTTCATGATGTGGCTGTTTGAATGTGTCACATTCACTTATCGTTACAATACGTTCAGTACAAATACGGTATGTGTCGGAATAACAACACATTATTATGAGAGGACACATTATTTTGACCTCTCTAGAATAAGAAATGGAGGTGCTACATTACGACATGCCACGCATTACTTTAGCGGGTTCAAAGTAACAGCATTAAAATAAATTTTGATGTGTCTTCCCGTGTTTTCAAACATACTGCATGTCATGTATAGCATGCAGTGATGTAGGGAGCAGCGAGGTAGATTTACACCTAGCAGCCCGGCATATTGGGAAATATGATTCAGCACCTCACGATTTATGTCCAGCGCCAATGCAAAGCACAGAGTTTGCGTCCTGCCACAGACCCGCAATGAACATTTGCCTTTCCATTAATTATTAGACTGGGAGGAGAAATTGTGACAAGGGAGTGAATTACTTTTTGTCCCGTGACATTGGAAAAAAATATAGATTTCGTCAGTTATCTATGCTGCAGTGTTTACATGTTAGGTGTTATCATATACTTTTTCTACCTTTCTTATTATAAAAGAAAATGTCTGCACTAAGCTGGTGCTATGTACTGTAGTGTTATAATAAATATTTTAACCTAATTCAATTAAATTCTGTTGAATGTGTTTGAGATGAAACGGATGAATGCATGTCAGTATTATGACATATTCACAATGGGAATCATGCAGTTTACAGTTTGCTTGCATTCACCTGAAAACCACTGACGGAAACAGGAGAGAACCGGAGCCGCAGCTGAGGATGACGTTGAAGATGAACTTGTCCTCTGAGATGGAGACAGTTGTGGTTGCTAAGAGATTTGGGATGCAAAGGCAAACCCTCTGCATGCACTATACTAACTTTCAATCTGTCACTTTAGCCACCATTCAGCTAGTGATGCACACACACACAAACAGACTTAGAGAGCTGTTGTAGGCTGATGTCACCACGTGCTACACCCCTTCCACCAACCCATCATCCTCTTTGTGACTCACTTGTTCTTTTCCTTGTCTTTTTTTATTCTATCATTTTCTCCCTCTGTGATGCACTTTGTGACAAACCTGGTTGTTAAAAGCACTTTATAAATAGATTTGACTTGACTCGACTCTGAGGAAGTCACCGACATGCAGGAACATTGTTGGCTGTCACCACCAAAGGCAGCTAGAGAGGGAAGTTTGGAAACCAGCCACATACTTTCTGTAACTATCCAAAGCCAAAGAGGCTACAACAAAACAACGTCAAGTGCACTGCTACTAAAATCCCTTCAGCATCCAGGGTCGACGCGGTGAGAGGAAAATATAAGCAAAGATTCACGGCCAAAGAGTTTGTCACCTGCGGTAAACTTTGATGCACACTCTGATGAATAAATGATGAAGTTGAATGGCCTTCCAGTGGGTAGGCACATTAACCCAGTGATAACTGATGGAGGAGTGAAATGTAAATAAAGAATTGTTAAGTGAAATAGATAGACCTTAACTGCAAAGGCATGGATCTTTTCTCCTCTCTATTGAGAATGGGCCGACAAACTGTTGAACCATACCAAGATAATTACTGATGGAAAATTTGCGGGAAAAGCCATACAGTTTCATGCTGTGCTAATTATGTTTATCTTGCTGGTATAATTACTTTTAATACCTCTTGGTTTAAAAAGAAAAAAAAAATACACAGACATATCCCATTCCCCAGTAGAAAAGCTTTTCTTAACATAGCACCACTGTGGATTGTCTCCGTTTATAATCTCCTGAGAGAAAAGTCATTATGAAGAACCGCGGTCCTGCTTGTTTATTTCTACCCATCCGCAGCACAAAGGAGTCCCGCAATGCAGAGACCATGCAGAGACACCAGAATGCAAGACTAAAATAGGCTGTCTTGTGCTTATTGATGCCTTGTCATGTTTCATTCCCATTTCCCATCTGTTTACAATATGACAATAGGAAGATTGTGTTCTGCCTTGGTATCCGGTGCATCGTGTTCCATTGAGTCACAATCCGGAGAAAATCAGACAAAATCTTACCCTCCAGAAATGTACAGATTTAATGCATCACAAGACACAGCAAAGGAATTTGGGGGTTTCAGGCTAGAAAGTGCTGTTAGTGACCTGAGATGGTGTACATCACAAATCACTGCACCACAAAATAAACATACACAATAAACATAGTAGGTTGGTGGATAGAGAGAGCCAATTAGGTGAAAGTCAACAAGGCCAAAGTGATATGGTTTGTGGGTAAATAGTTTAAAAAGGAAACCCATGTGTAATCTGTTTTCAGGATGTGTTGTTTTTCCCCACTTATGCCCACATCTGTGTGTATTTATTGGAACAATTGCTTCACCATGTTCTTCGGTTAGAGGTTTGGACCACCAAGGCTGCACTAAGAAACATTTTTAAAGAGGAAATCTGTAGTGTTTGATTAACATTAAAAGAGAAGGTGATCTATTTAATTTTTGTTACTGTCAAGAAACGCATGAAAAGACCAAAACCAACAACAAATTGATCCAAAGGTATAGTTTATTCCTCTGTATCATACAGCTCTATTGTTGTCCACAAACGATTAGAGACTATGAGACACACCGTTCCACTGGCTGACATGTTCCTTCATTACCATGAACACTGTAGTTCATACTGACTTAATACCGCAAACACCGTCCTGCTGCTGTAAATACTCACTAGACCACCAAATGGGTATTTATACACAAGTGAAAAAAGTCCCCAACAAGTTCACTATTTTCTCCTGTTTGAGTAATATTTTATAACATGGTTGGATTTAGTCTTTTCATGGGATTTGTTGGTAAGAGGACACAGAATAACACATACATTATCCTTTAATACATTGTATTTACATCGACCTGTCTGGTGAAACTGTTAAAATGGTACATTTACCATATCTGCTATATAAAATGGCCAAAATCATCTCAGAATACAATATTATAATTTTATGTAACGCAGTAACATGAACACTATAGTACTGGAACTTGAAGAGGCCAAATCAGTACATTTTGACCATGTACAGTAGATATGAGCTATTTGCACATAAGAGTGTGAGTTACAGATGGAAAACCAGCATTTATGTTCCCAACTGTTTTCTATCATGTTTGTCTAACATTAGAGATATAAACATTTTTCAATAGCATCATAAAACATAATAAAGCATGAATAACTAGTCCCTGTATAAAATGCATGTCAATCAATTTGAAAATGATAAGCTCCAGTCTAACATTTGTGTTTGTTTTCTACCTGTTTGCTTTATATTTGGATCACAGATTCCTTTAGTGACTTACTTCTCCACATGGTGGAGGTGGGACGCTGTGCTGCCAAATCTTTTAAAATATTGTAATACCTTTTACAAAATATTTGAAACCCAAGTGTCTCCGTACCAAATCCTCTTTGACGGAGAAAATAATCGTCTATTTCTGTTTCTTTGTCAGCAAAATATTGGCTTCTTCAACAGCTGCCAAAATAAAATACTGTAGAGATTAAAGGGATGCTGCTGTGCCCAATGGAAAGAGAAACTGTCTTTTGTGTTTACTGTCCAAAGGCATTATTTGTGTATTTCATCAAAATATAAAGTTATACTGGTTATTGTCCAGTTTTCTACTAATGAAAAATACCAGTCTGGTTTGTTGGGTTAGTTTTGCTGCCAAAGTCACAAAAGATACTCCATCATCCTTGCAGAAATGAGAGTTAAAAATTGCAGCTTTAAATAAATTCCCACAAATGCATAATAAATAATATAGTGTTATAGCTTAAAAAGGATAAATTACATTAATATCAGGTGAGGCTATCAACCATACTGACTTACAGTTAAAGGATGAGGTATTTTGCTCGAGGAAATTTTTGACCTTTCAGCAATGTGACAGTCCCGCTGATATACCTGCCGTCATTTAACTTCAGACCATCTCTGTTAGGTGATTTCTGAAGAGACAGCACTTTGTTTTTAGGGGTTGCAAGCAAAAAAAGTTTCTCCTAGCCGGAACTCCTCAGGAAGTCTTTCCCATGGGCTCCCAACAAACACAGGGGCTTCCCACAGCAAGTCTGCAAAGACCTGGTGAATAATGCAAATTCATAAAGCCTATGCGTCACACCACCTTTTCTTAGAATACTAATCATTCTGACAGTGAAACATTAGATCCCTGTGTACCTTGTATGAACTCTTATCTTAACCCTAGTACACCACACGGCTGTAAAAATGAAATAGCTGTTTTTGTGGATTTCACATCACCCTTAGCATTCAGAAAATGCGACTGAGGGGCCCCGGATGCCAATTTGCAAAGACGCCCAGGGTCCCTGATGCCTTCCATTACGTTTCAGGACAAACCCTTATCAGTACAGCACAAACAGTTCTGCTGAGTAAACATGTTTACAAAGTTAGGATCTCTGATGAAATATGCTCTCCTGATTTCCCACTACTGGTAAACATGTTTTCTCACCTAAGACACTTCACACTTCCTCTCAGTTCCTTGCTACGTAAACACGTCCGGTTCATTTTTCGGTGAGTGAAGATTTATACGCGACCGACCCGCTATCGTCCGATACTTGCCTGGCAGCATGGCCACAGTGTTATATCAACAGATGTCAGATTGTGTAGGCATCATAGTTAGGGTAGGAGAAAAGCACACTCGGCTCTCTTCAAAACTGGGAGTGCCGCACTTGACCTTGTCCATTCCAATTACAGCAGCCCTGCAGCCACCATCATGCAGTGTGTCTATTGTCATGACTGTAATGTGCACAGTGTAAACCTGCAGCTACACTGCAGGCAGGGAAGGCATATGGGATACATACAGTCACACACACACACACACCATCACTGCACTCTTATCTAATGTGAACAGTAGCAAATCTGGAGTAAGCCCTGAGGGTTTTTAACTTCATTGAATTGCATGTGTTCTCAAAAACATGATTTTTTTTGAGAATATTATAAATTTCAGTTAATGAAGATGTGCTGAGGTCAACTGCAGATTTACATTTAATTAGTCAGGGCTAACCATGAATGTAAATAGATGGAACACATTTGGGTATACTGTGTTTTAAAAAATTGCTATTTTGCAGAGAAAAATTAAGATTTAACCTTTATTTATACACTGATGGGTTAACTATACTACATAACATTGATTAATTAATAAGGCTGGAAATATTCCATGTTTTTGTTATTGTCAATGAATCCCATGAAAAGATAGAAATCAACAATGTGTTTGTCCGTCTCTCAATACTCTCAGCCCCAAGTTCCTGGGTTCACAATGTATCAATATATCATTTTGTTTTTGTAAAAGGCTCAGTAATTTACAAAAACAGCTGGGCACTGTAGATTCTGGCAAATATTACTCAAATGGGAGTAAATTATACATGTGTTGGGAACTATTTTCAGTTGCAGATTAATACACATTTGGTACTTTAGTAAGTGTTTACAGCAGCAGCAGGGTGGTGAACTGTATGTGGGATGGACTCAAACTACAGTGTGTGTTCTATGGCACAGAGAATAAGCTATACCTCTGGATATACTAGTTAGTAGGATGAATTTGATAGTAAGTCTTTACATGGGATTTGTTGACAATACAAAAAAAATAGAATATCACCACACTTATCTTATAAATACTATTTTATGTTAGAAAAAAAAAAACATGGAATATTGTCTCGTATTTATTGCAATTCATATTTTCTTCCTGCATATAACCTCATAGCACCACACTGATGAAGGCAAGATAACCTAAAATGTTTGAGAGATGTTTGGAGAATAAAACCCAGTCTATCAGAGGAGAGCTGTGCAACGGGTTTAACTTTTATAGACCTGTATTGAAAGTCACACTGAGGTCTCCTGTCTCCTCTCAAGTAAAGGCAAACATGCCCCAAAATACTTCAAAACTGTTATAAAGAAATAAATAACAGCACAATTCCAAACACTCCTGCAAAGTTTCTTAAAAACAACATTAAGGAAAAGAAAAGTGGAGGCTGGAGAAAATCTTTCTGTGGTCTGTCACACTATCTTTCTCACTATCACGGTGGCAATCAAGAGGTGTAGCGGGCCAGAGGAAATTGCAGTAATGACGGACAAAGCCCCAAGCTGGGATAGACTGCAGAAAGTCTGGGTTAATAGCCTTTTTTATGGCTTAAGGTGCTATGTTCCCATGGGGACATTTTATCAGAGAACCCATAGTTCTCAACAACACGTCGGTACAATCTGATTAACAGCAGACCGACACCAGGAAACCCTAGAAACATTAACACGTTATCCTCCAATTGAATACTACTTGGTCTTTCATTATTTTAATATTTTAATTCCAACATGTTGGAAGTAGGCATCACTTACAGATTGTACAATATAAGATGTTATGCTTTTTATTTTTTTTAAACAGCCAATTAGAGAACATTTCAGTTCATTAAAATGGTTAAACATTGCAAATAGGGTCAGTATTTAGTAAAGAGACCAACATAGTATATACTGCTCTAATTAATACTTTTATTTCAACAATGGATCAAATAACTATGTATAATGTGAAAGGGGTTACCCATAGTGGTGAACCAACAGATAATTATCATTAAATTCTGCTATTCCCCTCAGCTCTACTGGGCTTATTTAGCATCTTTCACCTCATGGTTTTGGTTCAGAACCCACAGTTTCACTGCCTCGGTTCACTCTCGTCGCTCTCCTCAGTGTTGTTCCCAGCCACAACGGTTTTTAGCGGAAAAACCTTTAAAATCATCTGTATGCTCCCTGCCCAAGACAAAACAGTAGACAGAAAAAATGAGCAAGTAGCTGTTGGAATAAAGTGGATCATTTAGCAGCCAAACAGCGAGATATTTCCCTAAGGAGTGGATGTAGACCCAAACAGAGTGGCGACTGAACGTACCTTTGACGGTCGCACACAAACCTGACTCCAAATGAAAAGGTAAGGTTGCTTTGAATCTGCTGGATGTGCATATAAATAACTGTTTGCTGACACGTGAGCCGTATCAACTTTATAAGGTGAAAATATGTCAATGCAGCATTTATAGCTTGTTTCTGTTTTTTTTTTGTCAATCAATGAATCTCTTCATAAATGTACGATCTTGTTTGCATTTCATGTTGTTTGTTTTATTTAGTTCAGTTTTATTATTAAACTTTACATTTTCATATCCTTTATCCTATACTTTTTTATCTTATTTATATGTATATTAAACATGTACTCATTGTTTTTTCATTTTGTGCTTATTTGTATATATTGTTATGCATATATTGTGTTATGACAGAATAAAACCAAACAAAGTTAGTACAAACACTTGATATGAAAATTATAAATTCTCGGTTTGCTGCTGTGCATGAATGAAAAGCTTCTCGGCTCATTTGGATTCTTGGTGACTAACCTTACCAGTCTGACTTCAAATCAGGAGCCCTGATAACTCTCTATCTACTCGCACCGCTCTGTCCCCACAGCACCAGCCAAGTACAATAGCGTCGACTGTTCATTTCCTAACTGTAGCACTGGTCACATTTTATCGGCCTTTCCATTCAAGGGAATACATCACCCACATGAGAGACGTCGTTTGGCCTTGGAGGAGGAATTTTAATTAAGGCGTACAGGGAAACTAAAAAAAGGTCATCATTCGCTCTCATCTAATCACATGCCTTTCAGACTCTTTCAAAAGGTGAAAACATTCCTCCCATTCTGACAAACTCACTTTTTCAAATCTTCATTTCAATTATATGTCTGCGGTTCAGTGGACAAATGCATGTAATTAATTAAGCCTGAGCGAATACAAACGCAACATTTAATAGCCTAACTCATAATTAACTGTAGAAGAGATCAAATGTCTTACAGACACCTTCCTTATCTCAGCCGGTCCAGTGGGGAGACGATACGATCGATAATGCTGCTTGTCTGGGAATCCCAAAAGTATCAAAAGATCACTTTAATCCTGTTTAAGATGAATTCTGTGTTTTTTAACCTTTATTCATTCAGGGAAAGTTTGCTGGGCAGACACACTCTTTCACCAACAACCCACTTTATATTCATACAGTTACTAGCCATAAATTCATAACAGGGAGCTGCAAGAAGCTTTTACCGAGCAGTACTGGCTCACAGGCACCATGAAAATTGTTTTTGAAGGAGACGAAAGTGTTAATAATTTATCCCAGCCAGATTTTTGTGTCTTTTAAAATACTGCTGACCATTAAACTCAGGTATTTTCAAGATTAAACAGAGCTCCACATTCCCGGGAACTCACAAATTCAGTGAGATAATATGAAAAATACATTTGTGGTTTATCACCCGTCCTAAGTTTTTTAGACTATAGATGAGTGAGTCTATTTGGCCCTGACATGAGATGAATCTGGATGTCAGAGTCAAAGTGTAATCGTATCTGATATCAGACTACACTGAGCTTTCAGCAGCCTGAGAAAAGTGACGACTCAATCTGCAGCGAGCGCCGACACCATCGGCCTCATCAAAACGCCCGGTGTGAATTGTCAAGAGTTAAGATAAAAGACAGAAATGATTCCAAGATGCATTTGACTCGGACTGACATAAAAGAGAGAAATTGTGGATAAACCCAACATTTCTCACAAAAGTCTGGACAGTCTGGTTGGATTTATGGCCGCATTTCAAACATATTACTCCCATCTAGTAGGAAACGTGCATTTGACAAATAAAAGATACCCTCTCTGCTCATGTCTAATGCAGCTCTACGACACTATCTGATCTGATTTATAGTCATACATCTCTAGTCGCTCCATCATCCAACCTTCATCATCTACGCTTCATCGTCTACCCTGGCTTAGCACCAGATGTATCAAAAAAGCAGAGGGATATAAAACACAATTATAATGGATTTTCGACACCTCAAGTGGACTCAGGGCCTCTGATTCATATAGATCTCTGCATTAGCCGTACATTTACACGGTTATACCATGTTGCAAGATGTCATGCATCAAAAAACCATACAGGAAATTTCCAGCAGTTTCCTGTGCTTAGTCTAGAGGGGGCCAGTGGGGGAATAAAGTACACAGGATTGCAGGTAAAAACACAATGAATCCAAAGAGACAGGCACTCTATTACAGACTACAATGACAGCAACTCCCTCCTCACGGCCAAGGAACAAAAAGCGGGTTGGATGCAGCCGTCTATCGCTTTGTTGCTGCAGTCAGAGAGCTCATCCCTCACAGACAGAGACGGAGGGACAGACCGACTCTGCGCAGCCGAGCGGAATTCAATTGTGGACTTTGGTTCGACTGAAACTCATTGTTAAAAGTTCCCCCTCTTCTCTCTGCCTCGGAGCTCGTCGGACTAAAAATCGAGCGCTGCGAGGGGCTCAGGCTCCGCGGCCTCTCATCTTCCTTCGATGGGCAGACACATTTTTCAATTATGCACACGAGGGAAGGGAATTAGAGGCCTAATCCCAGCCTAATCCCCAAACAAACAGATCTATGGCCTCCGTTTCCAGCGAAGCCACCCCGACAGCCCCCTCTACCCCCACCTCCATCTCCTCCTGTTAAATCTCTGCCCCTCTACTAACCCCGGTCAGGGATAGAAGTCCTTTCGGCTCTGATAGTTCCTTAAATTGAGCTCTGCGAGCATTAGCCGTGTTTGAATGGTACTTAGAATCAGTTCAAACTACCACTTCCAAATGTTCTTAGTTTTCCACTCATCATTTAAAATGAAAAAGCTGAGAATGTTCTTTTATAGAGTAGCCCAGCCACTAATTCAATACCAAGAGAGGCGCAACTCAATTGCATTTCCCTCTCAAGTAAAGATTACAATTTATCTTAGCAGGCGTCCGAAGCTTCCTTTCCACCACTGATCACAAAAGAGTTATCAACAACTAGAGATCTTTTTAAACCTCTTCCATGGAGCTGTTTCTGCTCAATGGGCAATGGACTGAATCATCAGCGTCTGTTGGTCGGAGACAGGACATAAATCCAGTCTGTCTCAGATTGTAAACCCTCTTAAAATGACCCATTTGACTGTTAGAAAAACAATTCTAATCAAGTACTTTCTGATCTGTCACCTCTATGTTTAACGTTTGGTTCAGTTTAGGCAACTAAAACAACTTGGTTAGGATTAGGGAAAGATCATGGTGAGGGTTAAAAGACATCAATACGGACTGACGGGGTTTCGCAGGGCAGAGTCGATAACGTGTGGAAGGCGGGTCAGTGGAGGAGATCGGTATGGTGGTCGGCAGCGAACAGATTTTCTTATTAATACCATGTCAGGCTGTCTCCCGTGACGTTCATATCGTGTTGACAATGAAAATACGATTTATCCGTCAGCACTAATTATTCCCACAACTGCAAGAGGTCATCTGTTTAAAAAGCATAAATATACCGTAGGTTGTTCTACGCAGACCGTTTTGACAGACAGACGCAGTGCTTTAAGTTTGAATTATGGTCTTGCGAAGCTCTCTCAATTCAGACATGGGAAAGGTGTGGAGGAACTTGAAAACGAGAAAAAGGTATGAGAAGAAGGTATTTGATGATAAAACACAAACTCTGTAAACACATAAAAAGGCTATATCTAACCATCATGCACATAAACCTGCTCCACCATCAATCTATCACACAAACAGGCACTCTGGCCGTAAGCTCTTTCCCTTGTTATGATTCTGTCTGTGAGTGATTCCAGCCAGTCCAAGGGTGGTCAGATCCCTCTCATTTCCCTCGACTTGTACAAGCAATCGATTCCACTCAAAGACGAAGGCCGCTGCTCATTCCCCCTGCCAGCCCGCTCTTACTTCACCCGCCATATCTCTGCTTCACCTGCTGAATGCAGATGGGTTAGGGGATTGTTAGAAGTGAAAAGAGAGAGACGAAATGTTTTATCTGTAAAGGTTCCAGCAGTACACACCAGTGTAAGAGCCCCTGAGAAGATCTGTCTCCAATTCAGGAACGTGCTGTGGCAGACGTCACCTTGTGAGGGGATCGTTTTTGTTAGATCCATCCATTTAAGTCCTACATCATAAAGAAGAGTTGGTGCACCACAAATACAATAAAAGACCAAACAGTTGACTCCACGTTTGAGTCCATTAACTACACATCATGCACATTTTACATTAATGCTGACCTATAGCGTTTACACTTCTCCTGCTGTTGTAATGCAGCTGCAAGCTGGGATTGTTTAGGAAACTCTGCTGGTTTTCTTGTTGGTGTGTTCAAGGACACTGGGAGAGTTGGTACTTGACACGAACTGCTATACAACCACCTTACTACAGCAAGAAACAACCAAAGTCATGTTATCCTTTTCACAAAATCTATTTGTCTCATGGATTTAATCTTGTGAATGCAATTCTTACTGGCACCTTACAATCAATGCAGAAGTCAGAGCATAGTTGAATGCACCATCAAGGACAGTACTTGCTTTTTTTAAATGTATTTCTTCCTCCCAAGGAATCGTAACACAGTTAAATGGTCCTTAAAAAATTTCTGTTTTGTTACATTAGAAATTGGCTGTTTCGTTTGTATTAGCTCTTCATCAGGTACACAGGAATCAAAAGATTATCTGTAACTGACAAAGAGCCAATATGGAATTTCTTTACTTATTAGAAAAACATTCTGACAAAAAAGTTTGGTTTCCAGTAATGTCAATAAATGTGATGTGTAGTGTAGAAAGTTTTTTCTGAATTGGTAAATTACTTTATGTCCTTTGTTTTAATGTCATAAAAACATCTTAAAACTTCAAATACATACAATCCAGTCACATTTTACATTTGCTTTGTCTAAAGGCAGATTCGTCATCCTGGGCACGGGGGACTCTGGTTTCAGGGGCAAGAAAGTTTTATCCAAATGGGCTCAGAGAGAACTATTTGGCTCAGATCATGATTCTCAGGATTTTATGCACCCAACTGTACTTTTACTGCCAAAGTGTCGAGTTGACAAAGTACTGTAAGAAGATATAACTTTTTTTTCTTCATACAGATAATACTGTGGAGACAGATATATCAAAGGAGCTTAAAATACATTCATTTTTCATCAGGTTAAATACAGTTTGGGGCCTATAAGTTCACATTTGGCATGGACTCTGGCATGGATATCAGTGGGTGGTAATGTTGGTAAGTGACAAATCAGCTACTGATATGCTTGAAAAGTATTTCTTCGCTAGTTTCATACTGATGATAAAGCCTTTAGTAATCCTAAATCTGCTGTGAGTTCCCACACAATCAGCCTCATCACAGTGTGCAGTGTGTGTATTGTGCAAGTTTAGATAAAAGATGGAGATCACGCCTGACTTTGCCAATAAACCCAACATTCCTCATAAAGCTTCAGCGCTTGGCTGGATTTATGACCGCATTTCAAGCAAATTACTTCCACCCAGTAGTTGGGGAGACCTTTACATGCCTTTTAATTCAGTAGAAGGGTAAATGATGTTAGGGGCTATGGGGTCAGAGCTCAGTGGGTAGTGTACATCGTCACTGTCGGGTGATAACCTTGAATCTCTGTAATGTCAGCGTTTCAAAAGATGGGCTTTGTTTTCAATTTACCACAATGCAATTGTATCCAGTGTTCTTTTAATTGGATTTTGATAACCTCAATGGGTGGTAGACTTTTTTTAAATGTCAGAAAAAATAATCCTCCAATTAAACACCAGAACTGGAGTTGCAATGTGGTCCCATGAAAGCAATATATTAGTCAGTATGATTGCAGACCATCTTGTAAAAATCGCCACTGGACACCGTCAGTGAGTGATTGCTCTTTGTTTCTGCCACTGCATCTTAGAACCACTTAAATCTCTCAAAGTCTTTAAAACACTGACACGGCATTAGGCTTTTCGATACCCAGGCCGCTCAAAGAGACTACCTTGATACCTCTAAATCTCAACAACGTAGGCAGGTTTCAGTTTAATTTGTTTCAAAGGGACTAATAAGAGATGAGTCTGAAACGAGCTCCGGCATGAGTGACGACTTCTCCTAGACGTTGCAAGTGTCTGGCATAAGATAATCTACTGCTGTGTCCTCCGGGCAGCATTGCACCGATGTATACAGTACAGTCTTTAATTTAAAAAAATAAAGAAAAAAGGAAGTTGTTTCATGCCATGGCTTTATGTGAACCATAATTACTGCCTGAGGTTCTCATCGCCTCGCCACTGCTGACACAGGGTTTTCACGTGGGAACGAAGCAGATGAAAGGATGTGTGCTGTCAATAAAAAGATGGATTTTTGTATAAGGAGTTGTGCTGTTATTGTAGAATATTAGTTTCATCTACTGTCAAGGTGCTGTTTATCTGAATTGTACATTCTTTAACGTTGGCTGCTTATAATGCTGGAAATCGAAGAACGGCGGCTTAGTCTGAGTAACGCGCGCTGTAAGCTGCTTTCCATTGTAGGGTAAGTTAAATTCCTTACCCCAATTCCTCAACCCAATTTTCCAATGCTTTTGCAAAACGATACTTAATGTAAACAATTTTGACTGGAATCTGAATCAACCTCTCTGTTTGAGCTATTGAACAATTTCTTTGATTTCACTCCTACAGTTCTTTTAAGCGCTTTAGAAATTGCCACTTCATTTTACGTCCTAGCAGATTAAGTCTACCCACAGCTCTGACTTCATACAGAATGCATGTACACTATACGAGATTCTGAATATATAGCAGCTACAGCATGCGGGATAATGTGCTAACACTATATCTCAGTAATATAAATGTACCAGTGGAAATGAGCAATACCCATGTTCTAATTACATTCCCCTGAACATGCACAACTGTGTGTGGAATAAGAAATCATTCCTGTCGTTTAATTTCAAATATTGCCCCCATATTAGTTCTACTTAATATCCCCAAGGTCATAACATTTGATAGATCATAATGTCAGCAGGGCTGGTCGTAAAGCTCCCCCCCGGCAGCCTGCTCACATCACACCTTAATTGACGGGGAAAGAGTCAGACAGCACGCTCAGGCCAAGGCAATCGATTGTGACAAACAAATTAGAGACGAGTTTGAATGATTAAGTTATGTATTGATTTTGATTTAAACATTAACGGCTCATGTACTCGGAGGGATTAGCTGGAAAGACCAAATGTAATCAATGCTTCCTTGTACATATCAATGGGATTTAGCATGGGAAGAGTTGGGTCAATGGGGTAATAAGGGGCTGAGCAGACCAAACGCCTTGATTTTGCATTGTGGTTGGTGGATAATGGATTAGGTGCAATGGGCAGGATTACATGCAATGTGATAACAAATATTTTATTTACATTATATATATATATATTTGTAGATATATAGAGGCAGCCTGAATGTGTGAGAGATACGTAGCTCTAAAAAATGCAGTGCTATTCTCTATTCTGGTAGATAGCGTGTGATCAAGATTTCAAGAGATCAACTAGTGAATTTTCTCCTTGTTTGTTTAATGTAACCCGGCTTAAAAACAAATTTTTAGGAATTTTACGAGTCTTAGGCCAGCCCATGATTTCCTGTTTAGCAAAATGTTGCCTACCAATGCAAACAGCAGGAATTCTGAGGCTCAGGAACTATTTCATGATATTTAAAACTGAAAATACCGACAAACATTAGTTACATGAGTAAACACTGGCAACCGCCCTTGTTGTATGATCCATGATTGTACTACTGTGGATCTCTGGGGGGAAAGAAAATTATTAAAAAATAAAATTGTTCTTTGCCCACATGTCATCCATTACAATCATGGAGCGTACAACTTGTCAGATATTATTGCCTTGTCATTTCAGTTTTGGATCATGAGGTGAAAGGCAGGAAAACGCCTCGGACAGGTCGCCAATGTCTCACTGTTTTTCCATCTGTAGTTGGTTTCAGCTGAACATCCCGTTGCTAGTAGCAACCACTGCTGGCGTTGTTCCATAGCATTAGCAGTTATTAACATTGTTACATCACAACATTAAAAGCAAAGTTTTAATTTATTGTTGAGTTAAATGTTGATGTTCAGTAATTTACTCTTTTTACATGAAATCCTGTGGCCTGTTTACTACATTAATTTTCTAAAAGCTGAATCCAGATTTCTTGTTATTGTATTAATTAAATTTTACCATAACTCTATCTTATCTTATTTAATCTTTTTCTGCATTGAAGTCACTACCTGTTAATTGGTTGGGTTTTATTCCATCACTGTTTCCACAGCATCACAGTTGCTTCCAGTAAAATCTTCAAAGGCTAACCCCTGTCTTCAACCTTTAATGTAAAAGTGTTTAGCTCCCTGCATGGATGTGAACCTACACGCAACACCACAGAGCTGACACAAACACTCACACCTGGGGGTAATTTAGTTTCCTGTGAAACCTGACCTTAATGTCTTTGGGAAGTGGGAGGAAACTGGAGCGCTGGGAGGAAAACTATGCAGATACAAGTTCAGCAACAGAGATGAATTGAACAAACTGTGGGTACATCGAACACCAGATTGCTGAACGAATCATACTGCACATCACGCGGGTCCCTGCACCTCATAACAAACCACTGAACATGCACAAAAAGGAAATATTGAACTGGACAACATTTGCCAACTCTTTTTGTTTTCACTTAAATTACATCAGAGAGAAATGTACTGGAGACAAATAATCTAACCTGATGCTCGGTAACTAAGTATTTATCTATCATAGCATTGAATCATACATATCATAGCAACAAGTGTAATTTCTTCCCAACAAATAATGTACAAATGTATAAAACTTTTTTTGTAGTTTTGGCATTCCTTTCTGTCTGCTTGACTTTATATTCTAAATCTGAAAGAAAACAGGATTACAGTCTGGATTGCTACTGATTCAAGTGATAAGTAAGCAGTAACAGATGGTTTATAATAGATTACCTTTTGAACGCAGCCACAAACATCCTGCTTTGAAATGATGATAAAGGAATCCTTCTGTTGAGACTCAGGAATGGCAGCTGGTACTCAGCACTACTACCACAGATTTGGTACCAATAAAGTGACTGCCCTGCACTAAAAATAGGTGCTCAATGAATTCCCACTAAAATAGACTACCAAACTCTCTTTCTCTCTGTTTGTGTGCTCCACAGAGAAGTCAGTGACCTGGTTTCCATTAAACATCTGAGCATTGACACCATCTTAGCTGTTACTCACAATAAACTAAAGAAGAAGTTTGCATGGAGACTTTTTTGGGAAAACGGACTGACGGGAGGCTGAGAGAGCACCAGGGGAGGTGGTAAAGGCAATGAAACAGAAGTACAAGCATGAAAACAAAATGACCTGAGTACAATCATGAAACCATTTTCACCTGAATGGTAAATAGACTGCATTTATATAACGCTTTTCTAGTCTACAGACCACTCAACTCGCTTTACGACACAAGCCAACATCACCCATTCACATTCATACCATGTGGTATGGCAGAGGCTACCATGCAAGTTGCCAAGTGCACCTATTGATTCTGCAATTAGGTTGGATAGAAAAGTTGCTTCCTGTAATAAATAATAATTTCTGGCTTTAGTGATTGGCCCCACTGACTCTAATTAAGTGACCCTCCCTCTGACTGTGAACATCAACAACAAAACAACCTGCAGTCAAGTGTAAATGATGACATTTCCATATCAAAAGAAACAATTAGGATGAATAACTCTGGACAACTGCACCACTACAGCAAACCAGGAAAACACATCCCCACACAGAAAAGTGGGTGGGCGGCGGGCCCAGAACCGTGCCACTGTGCCACCATGGTACTAGATGAAAAACACAAGTCAAAGTCATATACAAATCATCCTGATATGAATGTCTGTACGTGTATTTATTACAATCCATGCTGTGGTTGTCCAGATATTTTGCCGAAAAACCCAAATGTCAACCAGCGTTAGTAGAAAAGTCATCTGGATACATAGTATGGAAGCCATGAATGTTGGTACTACATTGGCATCAATCTACCCTTTAAATGTTGAGATATTTCACTGGATAAATTACTAATAAACTCTGACCTGCTGGTAGCACTAGATAAATTGACTGGGGATCACCAAAGCCACTAGGCTTCATCCTCTGGGAACTAAGAATATCTGTACCAACTTTCATGGTAATCTATACAATAGTTGATGAGATATTTTAGTCTGGACCAATATGGCTGATGTACTTATCTGTTCCTGTTTATGACTACAGCTAGCAGTATACATGTATCATCACTTCTTTGAAGTTTGCAGAGCATGTCAGTGGTGCACAGCAAACTTTCCAGTGTAAGCAAGTGCTGTTTTTGTGAGAAAAATATTAGGAGTTGACAGGGTGTTGATTGGAGAGTAGTTTGTCCATTCAGAGAGCTGATATAGCTCTGGGGCCAATGTTCAAAACTATCTAAAAGTGTTAAATTGACTCTGATGGGTGTGAATCCATAAATCATAAGCAGTGGTGATGTG
Source organism: Lateolabrax maculatus (assembly GCA_031216445.1). NCBI lineage: Eukaryota > Metazoa > Chordata > Actinopteri > Acropomatiformes > Lateolabracidae > Lateolabrax > Lateolabrax maculatus. The sequence goes on along the minus strand of CM062205.1, from coordinate 21,933,813 downwards.
TTGATTGTTACTTTCTTAGCGTCCCGTAAATTAACAATGCTACTTTGATGGCGAGTGGTATCGGAGGACTTCAAATGAGTGCAAACATGTCCGAGTTGCTGCCTTTGCTTACCCATCAAAGTGATTGACGGTTAATACCATATCACGTGAATTAACTACCGATTCAGAGGTCAAATGAGACTAAAGATTTATCCAAAGCAGGTACTGAGGATTAAAACACAGACAAAAGGGATTCCAGTGGAGTAATTAAAGCTGGTTACTTGCCACTTTCCCCAGACTCCGACAGACTGTAAGTAGCCAGGAGGTTTGTGATAAGCAGCGGGTTGAGGAAAAGTGGTGAACTGTCGGTCCGGGGGAAGTGATGAGGGGTGACATGGCGTGCCAGCAGCAGCAGGCCCGCCAGACAAGTCAGTGCTGATGCAGGATTTACATTCATCACACAGCGAAGTGGCCCTGTCATGGACTGCGATGATGACAACGACACAGTCGGCAGGTCTGTCAACTCCGGCTGTGGGGTGACGGAGTGAGTGAGTGTGAGTGTGTGATGCAAGTGTGTGTACTGTAGCTAATGAGTGAGTGAGGACGAGTGAAATGTCTGTGGGAGGAAATACATGTTTTGTGTATGTAGGTGTACAGTACTGTAGGTGTATGCATTTTTGTCAGCGGTGGAAGGTAACAAAGTATAATCGTGTGCTGACATATGCTCAGGTGCTGAGGGACACAAACTTCTTACTTCAACACCTTTTTGTGAGGGCTGTCGATGTTGGTTACTTTACAGATTCAGATTTTATGTTCAACATAAGATGAACGCATTAAATATTATTCATCAGCTTTCTTTTTCCCACTCCTTCTGTCCTTCCTTTTCTTTCATACTTCCCCTTCATTTACTTTGTCTCTACTTCCTTCTTTCACTGTTTATTTTGCTTAGCCTCCCTTTGTTCTTCCTCTCAGTTTCCTTGTTTCTTTTTTTACTTATTTGCTCGTTTTCATTCCTTAAGAGATCTGAAAGCATCAAAATGTTAAAAAGTTAAACCAAGAGAGAAACTAAACTCTTTACTTTTATTTTGGACACTTGAGTATGTTTTAATCTGTTGATCATTTTTTCAATTAATTGATTGATCGTTTAGTCTGTACAATGTCAGAAAGTAGTGAAACATTTCCATTACAATTTCCAAAAAACCCAAGTTGATGTCTTCAAATGGCTATAAAAACCAAGAAAAGCGGCAAATTCTCACATTTGAATAGTTGGTCCAGAATATGTTTGACTAATTGATTAACCAACTAATTGCTTTATCACTGCCGCTATTACCTTTTTACTTTTACTTAGAGTGAGTAAAACTTTGACTTCTGCTTTGTGTGTTTGGGCCTGTGAAACCTGTCTGGTTAAAGTGCATGTCTGAGTATTTGTAGGTACAAAGTATATGTTCGCAGAGGTATCATATCGGTGTATACGTATGTGACTGTGCACATGCAGCTCCTTACTCATGCTGTCATTTGGAGAGCCTTTTTCAGCCATATTAAACTGCATGTAGAAGAATTCAGAGAGTTGGCTTTCACCAGCTCATAACTACAGGCAGCTTCTTACAGCTTAAACAGGGTAATACCTCATAAATGAAGGCTTGTATGGCCAGTGTAATGATGAGGAATAAGAAATACCCACAGGCATGTATCACCATAAACATCAACCAGCTCGAGTGGCTGTGATAAATTATCCTGCAGGTCAGGACCGACTTATCAGATCTTGATTTGGGGGGAGGACATGTCCTGTAAACAATGATAAATGGCACCATGTGCCTTCGTACATTATCCTCAGTTTCTGTCTGAAACTGGGTAAACCATTTATTTTCGAAAATTTTCAATCTTTTTATTTTGTTCTAGGGCGAGTTTTTTTCTGAGCGCGCTCATTTGCAACAAGAGCCTGCTTCATATTCACACAGCAGCACATGCTGAGGCTTCAGGTGCCGCTCAGTACAATCACAACTCGTGCAACGGAGAGTTAAATCCTGCTCAAAGGCACATTGATGGGAGTTCGTCAGTGCAGACTGAGCATTTTTTATTCATTTTCCACAAGTAGATTTTCTGAGCAAGTCTAGGCTTTTGAACCAATTCATAATTCTGTAACATTTCACAGTTTACTCAGCTTTTAGAGGGCTGAGAGATCTCATTTATAAAAAGGTAAGAATTAGCTTCCAATAGTACATGCGATAAAGGGGTGTCTTCCTCAACCTTTCAAGTTCATTTTTTAAAGCAGCATTGATAGATTTTTTCCCACCAATTGGGCTGGAAGACAAGCTATAATATAATATAGTATTATCACCTTATGAAGTTATGTGAATGTGTTCGCAAACACTTGTTTGACACATCCAGCAGACAGGGAGCAGCTTTAGCATTGATTTAGAAATGTGTTTTAGGCCACCTGGCAAATGCCAGTCCAATAATCACTCTCCTTTTTCCTCTGGTTTGGTCTCCGCCAACACCTGGGGGAACTATTGAACTCTTTATCAGGGACATGTCCCACCATGTTCACCAGCTAGTTGTTAACTTTGTCAATCTGCTGTGAGGTGCTGTACAGGTAGTACACAGTGAGTTCATACGTGCATTTCTTACTGAAAAAAGGACAAAAACAGGAAAGTTATGGGCCATAAAACCATGAAAAACGCAAAAAAACCTCCGTAGAGCTGAGGGACACTGCAGAATTGTTTGATCATTTTGTTTTGAGTTTCTCTTTCACATTATACATAGTACATTTTATCTATTGTTAATATCAAAATAAAAATTGTGCAGTTTTAAAAGGTACATTACTTAATATTTTGTTTACTTGTGGGAGGAAGACTCCACAACAAGCTTTACATAGTTGTTTTAGGCAAGCTAACATTTAATAATTAAATATTTATAAATATTTACACATCCAGCAGGCATGGAGCCACATTATCACTCAGTCATTCTCACTCAAACTGAAAGGAAATCTAATATTCACTCTCTTTTTAGCTCTGGTTTGGTCTCAGCCAGTTGCTGGACCTTCTTCTCAGCTAGTCATTAAAATCTTTGGGGGCAGACAGGTAGCAAAGAGTGTGTTTTTACAGTATCTTAACTCCATCAGCTGCCTGCTACTCAGCCAAAATGTCCATTTATGGACCATTTATCCAAAACAATGAGCTAAAAGAGTCAGATGATAATTCTGTCACTGTCAGAAGACCTTTTTCAAACTACATTTAATCATTTCATTCATAGTCAATAAAGAAATATCTAGTTACTGCTGATAAATGCTGAGGGGCAGATATGGCCAAAAGTTCTCTTTTTACCAGCAGTTGTAGAAGATCTTTTGGTCTGTCTGAAAACACTGCAGCTCATCCACTTTACTGCCACCGGCTCAAGTTCAGGTCGAACTCAGGTTCAGGTGAGTGGGAGGGGAATTAGCACTAGGAGGCAATGCTAGATCTGTTTCAATGTGTTGTTAGTAGGTGTTACAAATCAATAACTTCCTTGCAAGCCAGGCTAAGTGTCGAAGTATATTAGACTTCACTCCTCTGGACCCGAAATGGTGCAAACAGCCAAAGTAACAATCCAGAAACGGACATTAATGCGTCTCCACGCTCAGAAGGTTGCAGAAAGTCGCAGACTGTGCAAGAGAAAATGATTTGAATTGCAAAGAGGATGCAATTACAAATCCAAATGTTTCAGCATTCAAGCCATTCCCAGTCAGTGTCACTGTCACTTCTTATTTATAATTCCTTCCTCTTTGCAATTCAAATCCTTCCCCACACATGATATTCAACATTTAGTATTCTTTGGTTGAAATGATCATATTTTTTGTAAGAACACTGAAGAGGAAGAGAGAGTGGAGACGATGCTCTGCAGTTAAACACGAGCCATCTGGACACATGCAGTGCTTACGCATTGATGAATACATTAAAGATTAAAGGCGTTTCATATATAACTCAGATTGCTGTAGCTCAGTGTTAGTGCTATATGTTGTGACAGGTGACACAACATACAACACACGGTCCACAGGCTGCCAGTTTCCATTACATAGTTGATTCTGATACTAACATGTAAGAACTGAGGTTAAGGTTTATATGTTTGTATTTTGAGCAGATATTTATGCAAAATAAAGTATTTCCCCAAGATATTTATTCTTGTAAGGATGAAAAAGCGTCTCAAACAGCAGCAAAGGCCCAGTCTTAAAAATCCAGTAATTACTTTATAGTATACAGTAGTAGCAGCAACTCCTTGAGGCAAAATGACCAACCCTACCTTCAGTATTTAACAGCAGAGAAATCTTGGAACAAATTACTGCATTTAGATTAAGAATTAATTTAAAAAAAAGCTTAATTGAACAATTAATCATTGGATACAATAAAGAGTATCTGTGACTGTTTATTTAATATGGTAATCATATTTTTTGTGGATGACATGTCTGTCGACTATCCAATATCTGCTTTGAGGCCAATTATCTGTCCAATCAGTAGATTTAATCCTCTGTGACAGCACATATTAGCCCTTTACAGTGTGTCTACAAGGTGTATGTCTACAGATGTGATACAGGGGAACGAGGTTGTAAGTAAGAGGCTGAGATTTGTTTCAATGATATTCTAAAAATGTGTGGTCTAGTGAGCAGAGTCTGCACTCTGTCTTATCCCTGCCTCTGAGTCCATCAGCGCTGACAGAACTGTCTGAATGTGACTCTATAGAAAATGTGCCACGTTTTCAAACACTTAGGTTCAATGTTCAAGCACATCAGTCACGGCCGGTGATTTATTGATTAAAGCTCTGGCTCTGCATTCACATCAGTATTGTAGCCGCTGCCCTCGACTCCCAGAGGGCCGCGCTGCAGCAGGATATCCTGGCCCAATGCGAGAGCCTGGAGGCTCAGTGGCCAAAACATCAAAACATTCAAAACATCTTTTATACTCACAAAACGGTCAAAATTTGATCTACACAAAACTGTCAATAAACTCATAAATCTTGATTTGCAGACTTCTAATCATTTAATTTGTTTTATGCTTTCTTAATAACTTTCCTCTTATTAAATATAGAAAGAGAATATTTTATTTATTTTTTGAGTCTTCGATTTCTGTTTTGTTGTGCTATTGTTGGCATCAGAATACCAACACAGAAAATCGATACCTGTTCGTTCTGCAAATGTAACAAGATGAATATTTATATATACCGACTGTTGCCTTTATGTCGTCTTGTGTCGTGGTGATGGAAATAAAAGCTTTTTAAGTCGCTGGCAGGATCTTTACAGGAAAATTTGTTTACTGGCATACTATCTGTGTGTAAGATCTGAAGTTTAGTCCTTCACAAGGGGAAACTCCACCACGTCAAGGGCACTCCACACATTTCAGGAACTGCTCGTGCTCGCCTTTATCGGGTCTTCGTTTCACACGGATGTATAACAATGTTTCTAAGCAAACTGTTCTCATTGCTAATCTGGGCTGCCTGAACCCATCCGTGGGGATGTGGCTAGTTGTTCAGTATGCACCTCTACAGTGATGCAGACATTTAAAGGGGCTGAAAGATGTGGAAACAGCGTGAACAGAAGGCCAGGTCAAGTGTGTGTGTTCTCTGCTGGGTTTGCTTCTCTCATGGGGGTACAGTTTCATTTGCGGCTGTGAATAATGCAGCCTGGTTCCCTTGTTCTGCCAGAGGTCCGTCGATGGGGCAAACCTTGAGATAGGGTCTACAGATATTTACATTCAAAGCGTCGCCTGCCTTCTCTACGTGACCAGACGTGCTGGAAGAGGATGAGAATGACAAAGATATGAAGACCTGAAAAGTCCCGGTGGCCTCTAAGCATCGATATGTTTCTACTGCAGTGTTATCTTATGTGTAACCATCTGGTGACAAAACACTCAACTCATCTTTTCAATTTAAAAAGGGAGAAGGACGAAATGCCTTTGAGGCTGAATCACATTTCGCCGTTATTTCCATCTGTGACGTGTCTGCAAGCACAGGCTAAGGAAGCAATGCTTGTCCTTGTCTTTATTGTCTAAGTGGTGATTAATTACTGAATTCTGGGCCATTGCTATGCATATCCTGCTTAAATCGGTCAGTTGGGTATAACTTTTAGTCATTAATTTGTGCCAGAATGAAAAATTAATGAATACAGTATAATCTGACAGGTGAAATAAAGTACATGTTGTTTGCAGTGTCACTACCTTGATACTTACAATCCAAATAATTTGACGGCATTATCTTAAAATCTTGAATGGAGCAGTGACCCTCTTCAAGGGGCCCATTCGACCACCAACCACGAAACCCTGGCTCAAACACTGCACTGTGTTGAGTGATAAGAACAAGCTGCAAAGTCTCCTTGCACATTACGTCCTGATATCCCTGTGTCACTTTAACTCACGTCGCCATTCGAGTTGAAATTGGAAAATTTTACACGTCAAATATAATAAAAACAGTGTAGTATGAGTGAGACAATAACATGGTAAGGCACTTATGTAATTCTATAAATCACAGCGCTCCTAATAATCTTATCATGTTATGTGATTGTAGCAGGTTCAGTCTTTGTGAGGCACCTCTGAGAATGTCAACATCTCAGTCATCAGCAACACATTCACAACTTGATCTCATACAGAGACGTGATGAACATGAGTAGATGTTTTTCACTCTGCTAATGTGACTATTAATGGAGTAGTAAATGTACCGTCTCTGTCAGGCGGAAACCTCACATCTCCAAAACATAAGAAAAGATAAAAACTGACAGTCTTAAAACCATTTCTTAATAAGACTTACTTCAATCACATTAGTTATGTCGTACCTGCACTGCATCACTGTTTTTATTTCATGACACTGTGATTTTTTTGTGTGTGTCAGTGTAGTCAGAGACCTAATGTTGTCTCTGTGCCCATGAAAAATTCTCGTCCCTGCGGCTGTGCCCCGAAGACGAATTCCCACACACAATTTATTGTACTTGGTGGATAAATTGATTCTGATTCAAGACCTAAAATGGTCCCACATCACGCGATCCTTATCTAATCTTTGAAATCTAATCGAGTGGAAGTATAACCGAGGTCTGCCTCTCGGTGACAGCGAGGAACAGTCAGGTAAAGGACTGGGACAGTCGGAGGCCTGCGGGTAGGCAGGCAGGGAGAGCATTTTATCTGAAAAGATTACTGAAGGCAGCCGTGCCCTCTCTCCTCGGCTGCCAGGGCGCCCTCGCTTTGATCCTAACTCCGTCTGAATGGTAATCACCTGGGAAAAGGTCCCAATTATCTCCCTGAAACTCTCGGAGGTACAGTGTCCCTGTCGCTCCGCCATAGCCTTGGATTAGACACCGACACACAGATAGAGACAGGCACAGGGACACCTACACACTGTATGTATGCAAGTACTAACACACATTCTTTAATGCTAAAATTCCATCAACTACGCTCATTTCCAAACCCCTAACCCAAACCTGAAAGGAATACTTTGACATTTTGGAAAATACTCCTGTTTGCTGTCTTTCTGGGAGTTAGAGGAGAACAGAAAAGATACATTTCATCTGTGTACGTTCAGTACGGATATTGTTCCAGGGCGGGTATGGCCTAGCTGTGCTTTCATTCAGCTTTAAAATTGTCTCATTTACATGGTGTAGCTTGTAAGATAATAAACTAACTAATGAACACAACCAAGAATCGCCTGAGTTTGTTCAGAGTGCTAAATACACAAGATACATTGTGTAAATATGAGAACACCTAATCCCCATCCTGTAACATTGACATTTTACTTTGCTAGACAGCTGGATACCCACGGCGAGGTGAAATAAGAAGCCTGACAGTAGATGCTTCGCCACTTTAGGGGAGCACATGAAGAAAGTCACAGATTTCTGCTGAACATTTTATTTTTGTTTACTTTCCCTAACTATTGCTTCATTTAGCAGTTTCATATGTAACCTTTCTTTTAAAATGTATAAATAGGTATCATATGTTAAATACCTTCAAACCCAAGCCTTTTTTTGCATTTGCCCTTGAACATAATCCTAGTTTTAACTAAATCCAAATCCTTATCACCAGCCAAAGATGTAACTGCCAGAAATATGAATGTTTGCCCTCACTTTAGGAAGGTTTAAGACATACCTGTTCTCACAAGGATAGTAAAAGAAGAACGCAAGCACTGATAAATACAGACACATATACACAGTAAACACATACTGTGACCTGACCTCAAACCCACTAAATCCAACATCTCAGTAAGAAAAACAAGCAGGCACTTATTTACGCATGAACTGTGTCCTCTCCCTTTGGAAAGTGTCTTGAACTGGACCGTCGAGCCGTGCAGTGATTACTCTGAAGGCTCAAAGACAAAATGCATAAGTACTCACTCAGCAGGTCGCTGAGAAACATCTTCCGCCTTGACTAACCAGGAAATGACATGTTGTTTTCAAATACAGGTATCTTGCCTCATCAAAGCATTGGGTTGAAAGCGAAGGCGCGGCCCGAGTTGACGGGTCTGAGTGTGGGTTGGTGGGTGGTTGCGTCGGCAGGGGGTGAAAATATACGGGATCTCACTTTACGCAGGGGGTCCAAAGATGGTATCCGTGATAGTGAAGCGGAGAATGGTTGATTGAGATAAAAGACTCTGCCTTGCCTTTGAGGGCTGGCTGATTATGACCGGGCAGCAGATCAGAGGAGCGAGTAAAATGGATGGGTTGATAGATGGGTAGATAAATGGGCATGGCTGGGTAGGTGTGCGGACACTAGATGGATGGTGTGTGGGCACGGATATATCTGAGCCGCCGCACTTTACATAACAGAGGCTTTTTCACTGCAGGATCTCGCGAAGAGATAAAAACACAATTCCAGCGGGCAAGGAGATGTGTGATTGGCCGGGTGTTACGCCGTCGATAAACTGTTTTCCTGACAAAACATTACAAATCTCAACGCAGCCAACGGCGTCAGAAATATTCAGAGTTCTGCTGCACCATTGCCTGGTACATCTGGGACCAGGCTTTTCCCTGACTCACTTCTCATAATGTGATTTTCGCCCTTGAAAATGTAATCACACCCTTAAAATAAGGCTCGCAGTGCACTAATCCCCTCCAGTGTGCCTAAGTGCTGCGGTGAGATAAAAAAAAAAAGCACTGAATCACTCATCCTTTTTTTATGACCGTATTAATTGTCCTTGCTTTTTCAACAGTATCGTGATAATCCCAAATAAGCTTGGATTGCATCATCATTTTCACAGAAAAAGAAGAAATGTTTTATAAACACGGATTTACCCTTAATCTCAGTAGAGACCAGATGCTTGGCCCTAACTCGTAGAGGCCAACCTCTGATAATTGATTTTCCAAATTCAGATTTCTTTTTTTCTTTTTGTTAACTACGAACACTGAAGTGGGCACTTACTCACTTGATAGAAATTAAATCTACTACATCATTTTCAGATCACTGCACAGTATGTTTCTACAGCAAACACTTCAATGTCACCTCTCACTTAACCCTACAAGGAATTCATGGAAATTACAACCATTTTCTGGAATCTCTATTACATAAAATGCACAGAAATTTGCAAAGTTTGCCCCAAACTTCCATATAAATTCACCACATGTACCATGGCTGCAACTCTGTGAGCTACTTGGACACAGCTGTGCTCTGAGCTAGACGATGGCGCTGAAAACTCATCTCCAAAGTGATGACAATTCATCCTAAAGGGGGGCATGAATGTGTGAACTGAATTTTGTGGCAAACCAGCCAATAATTGTGAAGACATTTCACTCAGAGCATAAATGTCAACCTCATGGTCACACTAGAGGAAAAGCCAGAGGATCACCAAAGTGGGATAAATTGTCTGGGAATCCTGACTGTCTGCATACAATTTGTTGCCAATCTTTCTAGCAGATCTTGAGATATTTCACAGGATAAATAACATTTTGACAAGGTGGTGGTGCTAGAGGAAAAGTCAGGGGAAGTCAAACAGTTGCTGAGATATGTCTGTCTGTCCCAAAGAAGGAGACCAACATTGCAATATTTTTGGTGAAAGTTTACAGAATAACCATTATTACTTTCATAGTTATATCTCAGTTTGTGCGCTTAAACTTATCCTGATATTTTTCTGTGAATATTGTTAAATACAAAATATAATGAGACTTTCTTACACAAAACATACATCTACACAGTACCCTGCTATTCCCTGCTGTTGGCATTACACTAAATCCTGATTTCTATGAGTGCCAGAGAGAGTACAGGTATGGGAGATTGACGTCTGTCAGATGCCTTAAACATTCTGCAGCTGCTGTCTTGTGATGGGGGCGGTTTCCCTGCGGAGGAGGTGTGATGGAGCTCATTCTGCGTAGCTGACAACGCTGGCCTTGTTAGCTGTACCTGATGCCTCAGCTCCTCTGTTGTAATTCCCCTCCCTTCAGATCAGCTCATCTCACCTCCGATTACACAGAGGGAAAATAGGAATCCGTGGATTCTTATGGCACTTGCGCACACATGATCATAAGTGCAAATAAAATATTCATGAAAACACGCATGAATATCTCTTCGTGTGTGTTTTGCATTGATGTGCACAGCATACAGAGGATCTCATATGATGCAGATTTATATACATGAATTCCGTATATGCACAAAAGCACACATACTCACATGCAGTGCAGTATGTCTCCACACACAGGGATGCAAGACACACAAAATGGTACACATTCATACATGCACACACACTTAAAAACATTGTATTTTGTTTTCATTATTTTCATGTTGTGCTCAGGACGACTGCTGGATGCTCTTTTGTTTCGATTACAGCATTGATTTCAAACTGTTGAAAAACTGCGGGGAGTCACACTCGCGGGTCCCTGTGTTCTTTACTCGACACCAAACAGATACACATGTTTCAAGAGCTCCAGGTTGCTGCTCTGTTGTGCCTCTGCCTGTTTTAGCCAAGCTGTCTGACAGCAGGGCGCCCTGCCAGAGTACACCTGCTCTCTGAACCCCTGGACAGCGAGGCTAGCACCAATCACAGTCCCTCAATGCATCATTAGTAAATGGACTGACCTTAACATCAAAATACAAACAACAACTTATTCAGGTCAAGTCCCCTTAAAGGCGTCTGCACTGTGTTGAATTAAAAGCAGTGACAGGATGATGGATAATCCACATACGCGAGCTGGCCCAGACTCAGTTCGCTAACCGGTGCTCCTCGCCTCTGGGCAGAGGCTGAATGCCGGCACGGAGATGCACTGTTTCTGCAGGAAATAGAGAGGAAGAAGGGGGAGCAGAAGCAAAAAGGGAAGCCCTGGACGTTATCACCTTGATAACAGTGGGGGCTAGGGAATGCGGGATATTGATGTGAAGAGGAGAACAGTAGGCTCCAGGTTTAACAGAGATTTCCCACCCAGGTAGAGCAGCTGAGCCCCTCCACACAGCCCCTCTAATTGGACTGATTTGGCTGACCAGTGCAGCCTCTGCCAACCTGCAGCCCTGGAGAAATGAGAAGAAAGGAAGCAAGGAGGAGGAGCAGGAGGTGGAGAGGAAGGAGGGAGGGGGAGGAACAGGAGATGCTGTGTGGCTGCAGATGAGCTCTGGTTCCAAGAGCTGTTAGCCACCGTTAAACTGGTCTTCTTATCTTAACTCTAGGAAATGGATCGCTAAATTCCTTTGTTTAAATCGGATTCTGGAGGAAGAAATCTCTACATGAGAAATGTGTCACAAGCACGCCGCTGCTTTATCCCTAAGTCCTAATGTGGCATGGTACTTATCGCCAAAAGTGCTGTTTTCTGGCTTTGAAAAGCTGTCGAGAGGCATTGATGCTTGGGAAGAGAAGAATCTGATTTTAAACTCTGCGGCACACCTTTCCAAACACACGTTTGGCAAAGGTGAAAGATCATATTGTGGTGCAAAAGTGTTAAAAATCCAGTTTTTGTAAAAAGTATTGACTATGTGAGAAACGTTGCATCTCGTTTCACTCAATTTTGTTCTTTCAATGACTGTGAGAGCCTGTAAACGGCCATGTCAAACAAAACTGCCATTCTCAGGAGTCACCAGTTTAAGCAATAAACAGCAAGTGATGTTGCAGTAAACTTATTTTCCAACAGTTTCTGTACATTTTGGCCACAGCAATGAGTTTAAATAGTTTGTTACTTTTCCTCATGTTGAGTCTAAGCACATTTTGTATTTTTATTAGTCACTTGCTATGGTAGCCGTGTCGAGTTTTATATATTTTGCTGTCTCTGCTGCCAACAGGCTGTAAAATGATAAGAATTAATAACTGTAAAGCTGGCAGGCATCACCAGACACTAGTGGGATTGTTATTCAGAGGCCCACAAGCACCTGGTGGGCCTTATGTGTCTAGAAATTCACTGCTTTAGCCTGAAACTGACACCAGACAGTCAGCAAACCACAAATATCTGCCTTGTGCTCAGTTACAAAACATTCAGATTACACCTATAGAGCCTTGCCGCTAACATGGCTTAAGAGACATTGTGGCACATTTGATAAAACTGGAAATGCTGACATAAACAATCTGAGAAAGACAGACTACAGCAGTTTTCACTGGAATTATGTCATGTTTATGATATCTATGATATCATGGATATTTTCCAAAAGCTACTATAACAAAAATTCTACACAAGCACAAAAAGTGTTGAAAGGAGACTATATAATAAGTACATGCCATAACAATCCTGTATTTTTTATCCCACCATCAAAGCTTTATATGGTCATAGTAAAACGTTAGTCTTGAGTGATCTCTGTGGGTGTAAATCATCATTTACTGAAAGAAGAGGATTTGTGTGATTACGGGACTGAAACTTAGCTCAAAAGGAAAAACTGACTTGAACTGTTATAAAACAGCAGGGGTTGCATATGACAAATGTCTCTCGGAGTCAGTGTGTAGAGACACATTGTTTAAATGTAGCTTTATCTGTTCCCACGACTAACAATGCTTCAGACAAGAACGTCGGCGTGGGCTGGCCCCGAGGTCGTAAAACTCCCACCCGGCTTCCCTCTTTATCAGGCTCCACAACGCGACTGTGTCAACAAATCACAAAGGGAAAATGTGTATGTTTGTCTCCGCCTTCCTAAAGATTGTGCTTTAAAAGTTTTCCTTCAGTTTTAAGTAACGGAGCTCTTGTTTCATGGTGCACCATCTGAAGACACGGTTTGTAGCTCTGTTGACATCCGCCTGTGAAGAAACTTGAAACTTCCACATTCTTGACGTAGCATTAGTGGGACGTTTTGTTTGTGTTTGTTAACTTTAGTGGGTCACTTTTGTTGTTCTGATATCAGACATGCCGACGTTGACATTATTTTATTTTTTTTTTGCCTTGGCTGTCAACAGACTACACAGTAAAAGTCTTAGAACTAGCTGACAGGCAGCAAGAGAGACTGGTAGCAATGCCCACAGGTTCCTGGATGGGCCATGTGTATCTGTTAGGAAAAAAAAAAACACAAGCTACGCCTGGAACTTGTACCCAGCAGCCTGTAAACCACTAAGCGCTGTCTTGTATTCATTAGTGGGCCATTTTGTGTAGTGTCTGGCTGGCGGCTGGGCTGGGCTGTAAGGCTGGCGAGTGACAGGTTGGTGACAAGGCCTTCATCGCCATCATGGGCACAGGAAGCCCGGGTGGCGGCACGTCCCAGTCCGCTCGGTGTGTGTTGTGCAGCCCAGATCTGTCCCAGCCGTCTCACTGCTTCTCAGCTGTGACTGGGTTGGCGAATCCAGCGCCAGACGTGATAAATATTCCATCTGCTGAGAGGCCGTTTCCCTCCCTGATCCGCTGCAGAATGAGCCATGAAAAGACCAGCTTGTCTGCTGTCTGTCTCAATGTGTGTGTGTGTGTGTGAGAGAGAGAGTGTTTTCCTCGGAGCCTTGTCACTCTCTCCATCTTTAAATTTGTCAATCTATCTTGTCTGTCTGCTCTTGTGGGCACTGTCTGTCCCTCTGTCTGTCTGTCTGTTTGCTTGTCTATAAACTTGCCTATCTGTTTGTTTTCCTTTTCTGCCCTCAGATATACCAGCATGTCTAGATGTCTGTCTGAATACACGATGAGCATGTATCCCACATTTTTGTCCTGCCTCCTTGATGTGAAAATTTAAATAACTTATATGTTTTCAGAATATATCAGCTATTCCCTTTTTGTGGAGGAGAAAAAAAGTCCCTCCGTCTTATAACTTCACCCTCACTTCTGTCCTATTTTATTATACAGCATTTTTTTGAGGGACACCAGGATATTTATTACATCTCTATTCTCTGCACTGTTGCTCTGACCCTTGAGGTCCTTACTTTTGATGGCTTGCCATGTTGTTGATCGAGAAATTTAAGCATATTGGGCCCAAGAAAAGCTCACTGAATGTCACAGTGGATAAGCCTGTCAGTTAAAGCGTCTCTGACGTGTCCTCTGTATGACTTCTTAGCATTTGCCTGCTAGTTCACCTGTTCGCATGCCTAGTCCATCTATACAATGTCCACTGTGCTTCTCATACGTCTCATTCCTTCTATCGCCTGCACGCCATGCCTGCCGCTGGTAACTGCGCGGCATATTTTTTTGGAAAGGGGCCCAGGCAGTAAGGAGTGAAGTCTGCAGGGGGACTAAAAAACAAAGCAGGTTTCCCCAAGAGAATCGGCTCCACCTCATGCACATCTTATCATTTAGCAGGAGCGAGACAAAGCAGCCCAGGGACAGAGTATTCCTCCGAGCTGACGCCACTGGGCGGGTGACCTTCAGTGCTCTCACTGTAAATCCTTACATTCATCTGCTGCACGCACTATCTCAATGTGACAGAGCCCGAGCTTTGATAGCGACTTCTATTCAAAGTTTAATGATTTTCAGGGCTCATACTAAGTCTTCGGATGGAGCTGTGACCCTAACCTGTCTCCACACTCCTGATCTTGATGTACTGGGGGGCTCGAGGAGGAAATGTACCACAAAAGTGGCACTTTGGGGGGGGGGGGGCTAAGACTCTTAGCCGTGGGGAGGACAAAACTGGCTGAACAGATTAGTGTTTCCACAATCACCGCGGTAAACTGGGTTTCACTTGAGCAGTTTTATTGCAAAAGGAGATCCCTGCCACTTATAAAATGTAACGGCAAGTCTTTTTTTAAGACGACAATAGGTATTTTACTGTCTCATAAACCAAAATATCTGTATAATATCTGCAGGGGGTTAATAAAGTTGGTTATACTGCAGGGTGCTGTGTCAGTTCAAAGATGTGTAGGAGGAATCCTATTAGTGTTGTTGCTTTTCCTTCTAGTTATCATGATAAATCTTTGACAACTGTAGAATATTTTAACTCCTTTAAGTAAATGTCAGGGGTTTGTGTTGGGGAAACCATTGCTGAATGAACACTGAAGCCACTGCTGAAGACCACTAACACACAGCACCAGTAAGGGATAAAAGCTGCATCTGTAACATCTTTCAAACTCTGAAGAGATCCCTAAAGAAAGTGCAAACTTCACTTCAAATACAAACTTTACACATTTTTCCACAAGGTATCAACGATTAAAATGTCACCTCTTCTGATTTGTGTCTTGGTGGAGTCTTTACTCAAGTACTGGACTTTTTAAGAACAGAACCCTTTAAAAGGAGGAATATATCATGGAGTAATCTTACAGAAGCTACTTTTATATGATTTAAATACTTCTTCCACCAGTGGTGGAGAGTTTTTAAAAAAATAGTTTGCTCAACTGTGTATAGTGTTAGTGTAGACTGGATTCCCATTTACCTACCATCATGGATACGTCGGCAGCAGGGGTAGAAACCTCACTGCCACCATGTCATGAAGGCTAATATGTGGACATTTTCAGTATTTACAAATTAAGCAACTTGCTTGAAACCAAAATTAAAAAAATTAAGGCAAATTTGTACATGTTGCTTAAGTATGAATGTTAAATAGGATACATATTAAACGTCTAAATAATTATTCTAATATAATAACTTATGGTAACCATACCTATCCACACCCAGCAGATCCCATCCTTTACAGACAGGGTCATCTACATTTTAGAGATGAATAGAAAACAACAATAGGAAGCTCTGATGCAGATTCTTAAGGCCAATCACTTGCTAATTTTATTTCAGATCAGAGTTTTTTTGTTTTTTTTTCACTCAATAAGACTACACATCGAATTCTGCATAAAGACATCAGCATGCATGAGTGACTTACTGAGTTGCAGCCGTGAGAGAGCGATTGCTTAATACACTCAGTGCCTCTGGGAGATCTGGTGGCTTAAATTCCCTCAGAGTCAGTTACAAGACAACAAAAGGTTTTTCTAACAAGAGTGTGTCTTTAATTATTCAAAAATGACAAATAAGTACTATTTGGTGCCCACCATCACTGCATCCCCGGCAGAAGAAATCAGTGAGATGCCATGAAACTTTAAATTCACAGTGACGTTTCCCTTGTGCTGTGCCGGGTGGTAAGAAAGCCTTTCATCATATCAGTGTCTCTGTTTCTGTCCAAGTGTCTGTTAGCCTCCATTAAACACAGAGACCAGGGCTCCTGCTGGCTGGAAGCGAAAGAGGAGAGGGAAATGGGCTTCTGTCTGTGTTGCTCTCTGTCAGCTGTGCAACGGTAAAGTAACTTTTAACTCTGTGTTTTAACTCAACACAAAGTCCTTTCATGGCCGAGCAACAGAGAGGTCCCTCTTGGGATGATCATAGTTGGAATAATATCCAAGAATGTTGGTCTCTTTGCTCTGAAACAAAACGCTTTACGATAAAACTTTGTTATCCATAATATGCTTTATTTCTATATCAATGATCAGTATATTCACCAGGGCACAGCCATATTTTACTCCTATTACTTGTCTAATTTTAAAAAGAACTGCTGCAAAGTTTGCCGCGTTGAGAGGTGATGTGTTTAAATCCCCAGGCTGGCTAAACAATCTGGTGGGAGGACCTATTTTCTCTCTCTATATGCATTTGGGACTTTCATTCCTCTCAGTTATGATAACAGTTTACTCACACACTTAATTGCTGTGATCTGTGAGATTGCTGGAACAGGGAACAGAACACAAGCTGTCAGACAATAACACAGTATTAACAAACCCCCAGTTTTACCATATTCTGTAAAACATTCATTTAGGAAATGAAAAGTTTAGGTTATAATCTTCACTTTACCCACTGTTGTGCTAGTTTCAGAAAAGGGTCACACAGCATAAGATGGACATTTGTAGGATTTAAAGACGATGATGACACATTGTTCACCAGCACCTCTTTACAAATCACACACTGAGGCTGTGCTGAGTCACTTGAGCCACTCCACGTAAACCCAGCTTGAGATTCTGTTTCTGTTATTGTTTAGCTCCTGATCTTTCATGATCAAAAACATCCCTTTATTTTGCTTCTTTCAGCACCTTAATTTCCTCCATGAGCTGTGAATCAGCAACTGCTGCTGTTGTAATTTTTGGCAACAGCCAAACTCTGACTTCCTGTATTTTTATTTCACAACGCATCCATGCACTTGTCCCTTTCACCTCACACAGTATCTGCTTCAAGTATCTCCCTCTGTGCCCTCCCTTCAACTCTCTCCAACCCCAACTTGCCTCCCCAGAGAGGCATGCCTCACAAACCTCTGACAGTTTGGGTAACAATCTTAGTTTTCTCTCCAAATAAGTCAGGTAAACCTGCAGATGTGTTTGCAACCATGTCACAGAGTCCCCACATCTCAGCAGTTATCTCAGCTAGTGTGTAAAATGTCCACAAGTGATTGGCATGTTGACATGTTGAAGTGTTCTCAACTAACAAAATGCTTAATTTAACAAAATATGTCAAATTGTGTTTAATGTTGTCTGAAGAAGAAGCCAGACAAGAGCTTCACCTCCATAAAACAGTTTAATTGTTTTTACTGATTTAGATGATGAATATCTGATCAAAGAATACGAATCTGACAGAGCGTTCGATGTATTCTTTTGTACACATTTTTTGTCTGTGATGATTAAGTTTGATACTCAGCACTACTTACAGTCAACTTTAGTCTCAAGATACAGTATTGGCTTTGGCCATAATAATCAAACTTGTATATGCAGCCCTCCGTGCCCCTGAGGTAAATAAGATGGCCTCCTTAGATTTTCAGTATAATAAAGAAAGACGATAACACCCACTCTTACAAAATGACTGCTCGCGAACAACCAAAACAAATTATGTTTCATTTCTCTTCCCTAACACCAGCTGATAACATGCTTTGGAACGATTTCCAAAATGCATATCTGGCACTTTGGAAATTAACTCTTCAAGCAGAATATTGTGCATCGGAGGCGAGAAGGCAGCTGAGTTGCGGCTGTGTTTTCATACTGAAGAATAAGCAGGGAGAGGGTAGAAGACTTCAAAGCCGCTTTTTCGTGCCACCAGAGTATTCCATGGATAATAGACTTAAGGGGAAGATTTATCAAACCGCACACTTGAGGACTCTAATGTGAGATGTGAGTGAGCGAGAGAGTTTGAGTGTGACGGAGATGTGCGTGTCTGTGTGTAGTATCCACGTTCTTATGGGAGTTTGTGAGTCAGTCAGTTCGCGTCGACAGGCTGGTGTGCATTTTGTGTCGGCGTGCGTGCCGGTGTATGCGCTCTCTAGGTGCAATTTAAGTCTAAAAGCGGGTTCACGGGTGCCATCTTTCGTTCTAAATTTGTGAAGTGAATATGCTAATGAGCGGCCTCTGCCTGCCCACGCAAACACACACCATCTCCCTCACAAGCCGTCCACCTACAAACAGACTCCGAGTAGGCACCAGGGGCCGCGGGGGACGGCTTATTTATGCAAACCTCTCCTGTTGATCTCAGCCAACGTTGATACATGTTGAAAAATTTCCATCAGCACACAGTCATCATCCAATCCAGAGCCCTATCAGTCACAGTGAGCCATATTGAAAAAGCATTAGGCGTGCACTCATGCCACCTCATCAAGCTGCAAACGTACACATTTGAATTGACTTGATGATTAAGCATGGCCGACTGGTTGTGCTTGGTAAAATAACAGCCTAATACTTATCAATATTAAGCAGGGGTCTTTCCTATTACAGCCTTGCAGCAAAGTCATTAATTGCGCAGTGTTCATGCAAAATATGCAAATATGCTTTTGACATTCTGATATGTAAATTATGTACTTTTTAATAATGAAAAGCTTATGAATTCGCTTGTAGATGGAGCTACAGAAGAGCTGTGCAAATAGGAAATACTAACTCCACAATTTTATTACAAACTCATTATTGGTTTATTGTATATTGTCATTAAAGTCTCGATATAAGATGAAAGAACAAAAGTACAAAAGAGCCGAAACCATTTCATGCCATCCATCCAAATTCTTCACTCTAATTGGTTCCTTACACAAACTTAAGAGCATATTCCAGTCAACACCATTGCCAATTTTATTATTT
Source organism: Lateolabrax maculatus (assembly GCA_031216445.1). Classification (NCBI taxonomy): domain Eukaryota; kingdom Metazoa; phylum Chordata; class Actinopteri; order Acropomatiformes; family Lateolabracidae; genus Lateolabrax; species Lateolabrax maculatus. Next base: position 21,914,508 of record CM062205.1, on the reverse strand, counting down.
CACAGCGTTTTCCCGCTGATGCCTGAGCACACAGAGACAACACTGTGTGAAAAACTCACTGCTGATCGCAACACGAACGCAAATTGTGACAAACGGTGGCGGCAGTGTGTGAGTATGGATTGAAGGTTGTGAAGCAGGCGGGGGATGATGACAGGTGAGGTCAGAGGGACCTTGCCATGGTCCTGTGATGACGCCGGCCGCTGAGACAGGGAGAGTGGATGTAACTTCAGGGAGAAAGAGATCTAGACCTCGTGAAATCACAGGAAGACTTTAAATGTTTATTTCTCTATACCATAAAATGTTTATGACTAAATAAACATCAATCAAAGATAAAGTAGGTACAGTTTTAACACACACTCAAAAATAAAAATTAAAATCAGCTCTATCAGGACTGTGTGGGTGTAGTTTAATCTGATGCGACTGACATTGACAATATAATCAAAAAACTCTTTCAGCCACATGTGACGGTTATCATAAGACTGTGACTAGCGGTTGAAAGCCCATCTCTTAGTGTAAGAAGCTGAGAAAATAGGCTTTCAAGGCCATCCAGAGCGGACGGATGGAGATTTGGTAGCTCGAATCCTTGGACTTGATAGAAAAAAATCTCTCAGTAATTTCTGCTTTAGCAAAGCACATGGCCCCAAACTGCTCAGCATGCTGCTCAATGGGCAACAGTTGAAGCCATTTTAAATGTGGGTGAACTACACACTAAGGTGAAACTGCAGGCTGGAGGGGAGAAGTCAACTTGCTCTGGATAAATAAGGCTTTGATAAATATTAAACTGGGGGGTACTGGGGGTTTACTGGTGGAGTGGAGGTGTACCATGTAAAGCTAAAGCTGCTGTGGGGTTGAATCAAGTTTAAATCCAGTATGGGAGCTTATAGCTGCACTACAAAACTTTGCACTTTGGGTAGTTTCTGGATAAAATGAGAATCACTCTTCTTCTCACTGTTTATTTTCTATGTTTTTACAGAATGGTTGGACGTGCACCGGGCTTTTGCGTTATGCTTTTACTGATGTACATTGTTTTATGTGAGCTTGTGCAGGGACGTTTTTGCATTTTTCATACGTTTTATGGGTGTGTTATGTGCTATGTTCAAGTCAGTGTGTGTATTCCGTTTTACCTGGGGGACAAAGTTGAAAACACGATTTAATGTTTAAAAAAGCAGAAGGACGACCGCCCTCTAATCCCATGTCTCTGAGAGTTTGATGTGCTAATATGTTTTTGTAGTTTCGTTGGCTTTGATAGCCTCTGCTAGATATCTGTGGAGTCTTTCAGGGGGTTTTAAAAATTCATGATGTTAATTTTCAGAGCTGCAAATATGGAAAATTTGTCCTTTTGTGCGACCATTTTCTGGAACTGGAACAATGTTTTTGTCAGGATTTATTTTTGTTGTTCTTCCAAAGCTTTTCCTCTGTTAATCTTTAATCCCTTCTTTACGAATGTTTTTGTCTGAGCACCATTTTGTCACGTGGTGCAGCCATTTGTTGATTGCAACATGCGAAGAAATGACCTGGTCTGATGCAACCGATCTTCCTGCTAATGCAGAATTGTAAATCTAAGACTGCATAGAGGTATGAATTAAAATTAAATATACCTCCTCTGATCTAAATATCTTGTCAGAGTGATGAGCAATGAACATCTGAGCAAATGGGATGAGACCACAGCATCCAGTCTGAGATTTAGCCCGATAAAAACCTACAAATCTCATATTTGTACATAAATACATATATATGTGGAGATTTAGGAGACAGCAAAGAAGAGGGAGAAAGTGATTTGCCAGGCAAAAAAACAGGATAAGGGCAAATGGAGAGAAAGGTCATAGAGAAAGTGAGAAAGAGAGAGCGTATAAAAAAGAAAGTATAAGGTGGAGGAGAGTAAAGGTGAGAACAGGAATGATAGCGCCAAGGCTTAATTACAGGTCCGTCCCCTGTTCTCCAGGTCAGACCATGATTCACAGCCAATGGACAAGCAGTCGTGTGTGTCTGAGAGTGTGTGAGAGTGTGTGTGAGTGTGTGTGTGTGTGTGTGTGTGTGTGTGGTTTTAGGAGGGGTGGGCAAGCAGCCACCAGCTGCACAGAAAGTCCATAACCTTATCACTGCTAGGGGGGGTCAAAGATATGGACTCAAACTACTGTAAATAATATCCTCATTGTGAGGGGACAGAGGGAGAGACGGGGAGGGAAAGAAATGAGTGGAATAAAAATAGATGGACAGAGAGGTCAGGTGACAGAAAGGGCAGGAGAGAGAAAAAGCCGTACGTGATGAGTAAATCTAACTTTATATCTGACTGAAAGCGGAGAGAGAAAATATAGTATATAGTACATTTTCTCCCCCAATATTTGAATTTATTATTGTGCACTTAATTTTCAAGATGCAAAACATTTTCTTGATACTTTTTTTAATTAGAATCCTTTAGTTATTTTTCCAACTGTGCACACGTGTGACCCTTTTCCACCGGCTCCATATAGCTCCCCTCAGCTGAGGTGTGATCACATCTTCACTGCGTCACAGAATCGTGTTGAAGGTGACACTGTTGGCTCGACATGAAAGGCGATGCAGGTGATCAGAGACACACAGCGCCATTTGAAAAGGTTTGACTGTAACTGAGCTTTCTGGATTTTAGTAGCTGTTTTTATAACATTAAGAGTTTCTGTGGTCCGCTTCTTCTTTTCTGTTCTTACTCTGACCTAGAAAGCAGCCTTACTGCGCTTAAATAACCGGGTTATAGACAGCTTTTTTTTCCTGATTTCTTAAATGTCATGTAAATGAGAAACCAGTTTTCCGTAACAGGGGAAGGGGATTAGAGAAACCTGATTTCGCCAGCTAGATTTCTCCTGGGGAAACTCGATTTCTTGACCATGCATACGCATAACTGGGTCTAACAATCTTTTTAAAGCAGCATCTTTTATCACTAAAATGACAAAGCCTTCCAGAATAAAGTCGGTGTAAGGGGGAAATCTGATTACTGATTTGCTGCATGTAAACAGTAACCAAGTTTCTACAGAGCGTCTAAATTAATTCTCAGATCACCTGCATAACCTGGTTTCTTCAGTGCATGTAAACATACTGTTTTCTGATTCACTCTCTTTTATCAGGGTTGTCATTTCTTTGTCAAGTTACTGCTCTTGCCAACATTTCCTGCAGCTGCTTCACATTTAAGCTTTCCACAGATAAAAAGAAATAAAAAACACTGCAAGGCTTTTATTGTAAAAGCAGCTACTGGAGTTAAGTGACCAACTGTTGAGTCCTTGTTTGATTGAAACTGGTTTAAAACAAGATACATGGACAAATGTTGGTGCTGTCAGTTGAAGGGCTGCATGCAACAGGTGCTTATCGCTGTTTTGGTAAACTTCTAACCTCAAACATGTCATCAGGGTGAGCAATACTTTTTTATAGTGCAATGTGGAAAACCACCCGAGGCCTGTCCACCCCCCAGGCTGTGGTCACTTTAATCAATCAATAACCAAAAATCCAACCCTTTCACCAGACTGTCTAACTTCCTCCTTCCTAAAACCCCTGAAAAAGTGCTTTTCCTGCACATTTACACCTTTAACAGTATGCTGACAGAAGGTGGTGCTTCTTTTTTATTTTGGTAGTTTCAAGCCAAAAGGGCTTAGAAAGTGTGTTTTACACCAACACTGCTGCAAACCAGGAGAAAATGGGTTTGACAGAAAAATCAGTGCTAAAATCCTGTACTGGGGGGGTGAAAGGGGGGATTGGCTGTCTATAAATTGAGATAAATAGATAATGAGTGTTAAGAGTATGAGAGAAAAAAAGGGGGAAGAGTGAGATAATTTCAGGGAGAGAGAGAGATAGAGGGACATATACTGTAATACAGTAGAGAAGGAAAAAGAGTGCTTATGCAACCTCAGGCACAGAGATAGGAGGATGAGTGGGCTCTATATAGACATGCTGAAAGCTCTGATAGAAGACAGAAGAGATACAAAGAGTGAAACAAATCTTAACACAGGCTCGGACAGAACGCAAGTTTCTTATTTACTGCTGTAACTTTAAACTCAACGATGGATAGATGAGCCTGAGAAACAAAGACGGCTTTTGAGACACACTGTAGGAAGTTTGTGGGGTGAGATGAAGGGGAATACTGCACAGAGTAGAGAGAGAGAGACGCACAGGGCTTATATTTCCAGAACAGAAGCTCTGGTCACGTATACCTGTAGGTGGGAGGGGTGATCCATATCATGAAACGCTCTGCAGGCCGTAAGCTCCAGAGGTGATCTGGAGTTCCCCCCAGCCACGACACCTCCCTCCCTCCCTCCATCACTTGTCCTTTAGATGACTCAACTCGCCACCATCTGACGAGCACATTTATAAAGCAGCAAAGTCTCGCTCTGTTGTGACGAACTGAGTCCAGTTTGTGAAGTCAGTCTCGCTTTTTTTTTTTTTGACACTTTAGCATTTCCACTGAACACAGTAAGGTAGTGCTGAACGGTGAGCTGGCCATCGTAAGACAAATGTTACCTCAAATTGTGAAACTGTGTATATGAATAAGCAAGTTAATGAGGTTAATTTAGTTTTTCCCATGTGCTGGAATCAGACTCCGTGATATTTATGCCTTTCAAGAGTGTCATGATGTCAGATTAGTTGATCATAGAGTCACAAATTCTCACCATGACTTGCCAGGGGAGAGATAAATATCAGACCCAAACCTATCATGGCGTGCTGCCTTTTTACAACTTGCACCATGTGAATAGGTGACTGGGAGCGCCAGGGACTGCTTTGTTCCACCTGACAGCTCCAACAACATCATTCCTCTTTTCGCCATGTTTATGAAGAGCGCTCTGTGCTCCTTTTGGTCAACATGACAGAACACATCGTTACAAAAGAAAAAAGAAAAAAAAGTAGTCTTTTGTCAGGATATTGTGAGGCTGCGTCGGTTGTCCTCGACGATGACATACTACACGGGATAAAACGAGCACCCACCTCTGGTCAGGCCGGGCCATTATCCGGCTGATACTGTGTAGCCTGATCCCAGCATTAATCAGTTTAATAACTTCTTACTAAGATATTGACTATTAATATTTCTCAAAATGATTCAGAAGGCCAGTTAAAGTGGCTGTGCACTGATTTCATCCATAATGTAAAATGTGCAGTTGAGTTGCATAGAGAGATAAAAGGTGAAAGTACTTCTGGGAGTTGCTTTCAGACCATCTATATTAAATCTGGCCAGTGTGCATACTGATAATGGCTGAGGCCTTTAGCTCTCAATAGGTTTGTGAGTTGTCTCCTGCTTCGAAGAGAACAACAGCACGGCGGCCGGTTGGGATTGTCTTGAGAAATCATTTTCTATCTTTTATTTCTTATTTAATCACGAGAGTTCATCATTTAATTAATTGCCTCTCTCTTTCAGCTAAATGTCAGGCTATTTAACAAAAAACACAATCAAGTAAATTCATGAGTAAAATTAGTTCGACACTTGCTGATGGCTCTAATTCAAGAACATGCTTTGTTAATTTATGAGCGTATTCAGTGTTTGTTTGTTTGCACAAATTATTTAATTATACTTGCAAAATAAAAAGACAGAAAGGTACAAATCAACAAAAACGAGGATGCAGACTTCATTGCAGTTTCATGTTGATTTAATATAAAAAGATGACATTAGGTTTGTTCCACGTGGAACTGATGACATCTTGTGCCTTCTGAAAAATAAATGTTGCCTAAAATAAATATTCTGTTCTCCTGTAGTAGTATCCAGGATCTGCATTAACTTTATACCTCAAATCGAAACATAAATAAGCTGAGCTCAGGTGGGTTTACCCCCCACTCTCCCAGCTCATAGCTGCAAACACCCACAGCAGGTACAGTTTTTCTCACAAAAAAAAAAAAACATGCTCTCATTAAAATGGTTTTCCAGGGGAACAGAAATACTTGTTTCCTTTTTAACAGGCGTGTATCTGTGAACTTTTAATCAAGGTGTGGAATGGATGTCACACGTCCTAAACCACCAGGACATTTACTGTTCCATGGATACAGCATCTTGTATCAAGTCTGGCATAAGAAGGCATGATAATCACCAAGGTTGCACCTGTTACACTGTTCTGCAGTTCGGGGAATTATGTGCAGGTGATACAGTTGGCGTACAACCGGCGGGGGAGTTTTGTCATCTGTATCCGAGCAAAACATTTCTTAAATAAGTCTTTTTTCCCCTCTTTTAAGAAGGACAAAAGAAACTCCCATAACTCACTTAACAAATGAATCTCGATGCAACTTTTCAATTCATGTGACAAAAAGAAATTGCGTTTCTGGCCCAGCAGTGAAGATTGTGCACAATGGCAGATGTCCTGTTAGTCTGGGAAATAAATACAGCATGTGTGATGCTTCTGCTGGGTGTAAATGAAGTGTCACACATTACTCCTTTTGGCAGCTATTTAAAAGTGTGTCTGTGTGATTCTTTGTGTATTTCCATGTCAATTACTTTTAGAGCACATTGTATGTAAGAATACACGTGTGTTAAGTGTGTGTGGGTCTAAGACCGTGTTACTTTGAATGTGTGTGTTTATGTACCTTTAGGGGTGGTCTCTGTTTGTCCACAGATACATGCATGTTTGCTTGCCTGCATGAACTTTACACCTTCATTGTCAGTGTTCAAATAAGATCATGTGTGGCCGAGCATGTGTAGCATGAAATAAGCAATAAAATAACCAATTTTAAAACTGTACACATAGCATGGTATGTGTATTACTGCAAATGTCACAGCTGTAGGGGGGGGGACAAATATTTTTTGCATTTAAATTATGGGTGGTCGGGTTTTTGTCGATGCTTAGCAATTTCCTGTCTCAGCCATAGCCTCAGTACATGTACACAAGATGTGATTTCACACTGCAAATAGTTCACTCTCTTTACCTTCTCTATGAGAAGCAAATAACACAGTAGGCGAGCAGGCTTCCAACATGCCAAAAATGAAGAAAGGAAGAAATTAAATATAATGTGAAGTAGCCCAGTGTTGCAGCTTAAAGGGATAGTTCAGATGTTTGGGCTTGTATGAGGTGCTTATCTATAGTCAGTGTATTACCTACAGCAGAAGACAGTCTGTGCAGGATCAGCTCTCAGCTTCTCTAACTGGGGGCGTGCTGACTGTCAGCTACTGTAGGTAATACACTGACTATAGATAAGTAGCTCATACAACCCCACTTTAGAAAATCCAAGCTATCCCTTTAATATAAAATTACTTTTAAATAGATCTGGTTATTGAAGTTTTCAGGCTGTTTTATCAGTAATGACTCATCTTTTAGCTTGTAACAATCTGAAAATAAATAAAATAAAACAAGGTAGGAAGTGGCAGAGACAGAAAGCTTACTTTAGCTCTGGCAGGCTCAATAGATATTTTGGATTAAGAATTGTTTTTAACATACTCAGTAATTCCAAACATATTATCCAAACTTTTAAGTTCCTATTTTAATTTGAGCAAAGTAAAATAAAGGAAATGATAAAATGGAAATTAGGTCCTCATGGCGCACATCAAGAACTTAATCAGAAGCTAAAAAGCAAACGTCACAATTCCCACAAGTGCCACAGTTAATGTGCCTTCTTGTCTTATTAGCATAATGTATGGCTAAATGTAGACATCTGACACCACACTGATATATTTCCAGCAGCTAGAAAGAAGTTCAGTCAAAGGAGTGTCAAGGAAGTTACTATTTATGGCAATATGTTACACAGATTTGACGACAAAAGCTCTGCTCATTGAGGGACTCTCAGAAGAGTTTGAGCAGTGACAAGGATTCTGCTGGAGAACCAATAAATAAGGATACAAGGTTACAAGATTCATTTATTGTCATTCCACAACACAGGGATGAACAACATGATACAGATATAGTCCCAATTTAGCTACTTTAGAAAAATAATAATTTATGGTGGAGTGTGGAGGATGGGTTGAGAGTCTCATAGCCTGAGAACAGAAGCTGCTCTGTAGTCTGGCGGTGCGACAGCCGACACTTCTGTATTTCTTTCCAGACGGCAGCAGGGTGAACAGGCTGCTGCTGGGGTGGGTTTGGTCTGTTAATATCCTTTAGGCTCTACGCAGGTGCACCGATAACACCGATAGATGGGTGTCAGTGATGTACCGGGCGGTTGGAATCACCCGCTGCAGAGCCCTCCTGTCCTGGGGCCTCATTTATAAACATTAGGTATGCACAAAAGAAGGTGTACATAATTTTCTAAGCAAACTTTTAGATTTCTAAAAAACAAACTTGACGGGAGAATCTGGGTACCATTGTGTACAATAAATCAAAATGTTACCTCTAACGCATCATATATGAAGAGTTTAATGAAGAAACAAACTGTTTGACTGATCATCTCTGGAGTGCACAAAGATAAAACATGATTTAGGATAATAAATACAAATGGAGATTTATGTTACTGCAAAAGAACCCCTCAAATATGTCCTGTATTACTTAACAGTACTTGTTGCAGGTTGTAAATGTAAATGTATTCTCATAAATAAGGTGATGCATTGTAAATGTGTTTTTTTATTTTTATTGCAAAGCACTTTGAAACTGTGTTTTGAGTCATCCTGTGTGTCTTGCACCTCTGTGTCCCCCTCCGGCCCTGTCACTGCTCCACTCAGCAGGGATTCCTTCTCATCGGGTGGGGTTGCTGAGTCCCGGTATCCCCTGTCCTGCGCCTGTGGCACAAACACTCTGCCTGTGTAAGGCTGTGGGCTGTTTGGTGTCCACTTTCATGTCGTGCCACTTTTATTTCAGGGAGGGTCTGACTTTCTGAGCCCATGCTGGCACACATGAGGCCGTCTTTCATCAGGCAGCCTTTTTGGCATTAGTAATGCCCACACTGTGTCCACCAAACAACATCTTTTTTCTTGTCTCAAGAACTTTGATTTCACACAATGTGAAATAATTGTTTTTAGCCTTTCTGTTGCCGTTTGCCCGGTCGTCTTCATGCAGTCAGTATGAATGAATATTAATTAGGGGCGTTTCAATGAGTATTTATAGGCAACTATGGACGTTGCATGAACTTTGCAAAGGTGCGCCACATTTCGAGTCGATTGTGATTTATAAAAGGGAAACTGGCGTAGGACGTGCATGCGCATTGCGTTAGAAATCAGTGTAAGCACTTTTCTGTGTTTCATCCGTACACAACCTTTTGACGTGAATCCCACATACAGTTTTATAAATGAAGCCCCTGGGACGGGCACATCTCATGCTAATTTGAGATGTTTCCAGTCAGGATGCTTTCATTTCTTCCTCTGTAACAGTTGACAAGAGCTTGGTGTGGGAAGTTTGCTTTCTGAAGTTTCCTTAAGAAATACACCCGTTCCTGAGCTTTCTTTACCAGGGTGGAGAAGTGAGATGTCCATGACAGTTTCTCTGTGAGGTTGACTCCCAGGAACTAAAACTGTTAAAACTGTTCCCCTGCTCCACCTCAGCTCCAGTGATATAACAGGGGTGTGTGTATCACATACATGAACATTAAATCATCGCCAAAGCCCATAAGGAGGATGTTGGGGTTAGTAGGGAGCTCTGGCAGCAGACGGATGGCATGAGTGATTCAAATTTTACAAACCTCAACTATAAGTCAGTGTGGCTGTATGGAATCACAATTGGGAGCTAATGTTAAACAGTCATAAATGAAATGCGAAGGATCCGGCGTATTGATTCCCGATGGCCAGTAGCCTCAATAACCTCGAACGCAACACAACCACAGGATGTGTTTGGAAGTGTGTAGCTTTCACTTCTTCTCAACTGGAGACACTCGTTCTGTTTTTGGTAATAATGTTATTGCTATCATTATCACTCTCTGACTGCACATGCAACCAGCAGCTGAGAGCAACAAGTACAGGCTAGTTTACTGGAGGATGCTGACATGCATTGTGGGAAAAGCAGTAAATCACGCACTAAAGCGGTGGAGGATGAGTCCGGTCGAGACAAAGCAGATGCAAGTTTGTCACAAAGAAATTCCAAAAGTCCCCTGAAAATCACAGATGATTCTTATCGGAGTGTCTGAGGGGTAATTTTTTCTGAGTGCTATGATTAAGGGCACCTTGGCAGCCCTTAAGGGAATGAAGAGAGTTCCTAATTTATGCTCCACGTCCACAGTTACCCGGGGAGTCGAACCTGCAGACTTACGATCACAGAAAACCTGCTTCTGTAACACGTCAGGCTTCTGCTGCTGCGCTTTACATTTCCTGTATAGCAGACACATTTTTTTCTTTCCCCTTGAGGGCCTACAGAGGACATAATGGAAAGCGAAAAACACTGAGCATAATGACACAGAGCTCCAATTAAGGTCCTTACATTCTGTTAAATGGAATTGAGAGGGAAATCAATTATGTGAAATTAGCTCTTACTGCTAACTGCCCTGCTAGCTGTTAGGAATGCATGTGAGAGCTGCACAGTAAACAGTGGGGAGATGCCTTTTTAAGTGTCAGAAAAGCTTTGTTATAGTGGGATCAAACCCTGCGTGGTTAAAACAGAGCGGCTGTGTGGGGCGAATGAAGAGAGATGTAAAAGATCAAATGGTGCTGCGGTAAATATCAGGGAAGGTGAAGATTAACGCCCAGAGGCATTACTGCCGTTGCGTTTGATGATGCTGACAGACATAATAGAGCTCTACTATTGTTTAAAAAGCCTCGGCGGGGCCACGGCTGCTCTGAACGGACAAAAAAAGGCGAGGGGAAAAAGAAAAAAGGGGGAGAAAAAAGAAATTACTACTCACCAAAATATTCTGCAGGGAGCAAAATGTTTGAAAAACTGCAGTGGGAAAGCATTAGACCGTTAGTACCGTCCACCAGGGAAAGGAAACCGACTACGGTTCACTCCCCTAATCTGAGACTTCCTGCTGCCTCAGCTCAGCTTCATTCTCTTCTCAGAGATCCCTCTCCCTCCCAGAGCAGCAAAAAAGGGAGAAAAAACAGAAAGAAACGGGAGTCGAAAGCTGAGGTGAGGAGGTGAGAAGGTGAGGATGAGGTCCCTCCCTCCCTCAGAACTGAGATCTCACCTTGAAAAGGCATCGGCCTCCTTGATCAATCTTTCATCGCCTTCTCCCGGCAGCCGGCCTCTCACCCCGCACCTCCTCCTCCTCCTCCTCCTCCTCCTCTCCGGCTCCATCGCTCTTTGGCATTATAGGCCTGGAGAGATGCCTGCTGTACTGAATCACTCAGATGCTGTGTTTACAGACCCACCTGCCATTTTGCTATCTCTCGCTCTCTATAACAGCATAGCAACAGATATCTGGCCGCGGCTGCAACAATCAATGAAGACCATAACAGCAGGCATCGAGCGGCATGCACACAATGCAGAGGCTTCTATATGTTTATATATACACATACTCAATACATATGGCACAGTGTAAAAACAAAGCTCATAAAGTATTCAGTTTGAGTTACTGCGAGTCAGTGAGTGGCTCAAAGGGTTCTGACAGCAACTTTAATAGGGTCTGTTGTTGGAAATAAGTTAATTAATCTTGTCTACTTTCTCTCAACTCTCTCTTTCTTCATTTCGCAGTTGCTCTGTCTCTTGTTCACCCCCTGCATCACCTTTTAATCCCTCTCACAGTCAACTCTCTCATTTCTTCCCCTCTTCTCCGAGGCTGAACTCTCTCCTCCGAGCGTCCCCTCTCGTCTATTTCTGTCTCTCCGTATTTCTCGGAGACAAGAGCATTAAGAATGAGGGCCAGCAGGGATATTTCTCGAGGGGCCCTGAGACCAGAAACACACACATCTTCACACTTTTTTAGCTGTTCTGCGTTCTTCACAGTTGCCTGCACAACATACTCAGTGTTTCAAAACAACCCGGCTCCTGCCGCTGTGTCGCTTGACTTACGGCTTATTTTCAGAGCAGGTGTCGACGAAGGGTGTGCTTTCCATTTGCGAGAGCATTGGGAGACGAGGGAATAAACAGAGGGAGCTGCCGCTGCTTTCGCAAACATTACTCGCTGTTAATGAAAGTCACTAAGCAAAGAGACAAAACACTGCCAGCTACAGGTAACAGCTATGTGATGAAGTGCAGTGGGCAGAGGAAACTACTGTAAATCACACACATGGTTTGTTATAAAGAGACGTCCAGATGAAGAGAAATAAAAGAAGTTAAAAAGAGGCTCATAAATATAAGCAACATGCTAAATACTTTTAAGAAAGAAAACATGTTTTTCCTTATTTTTAAAGGCTCATTAACTATCAAATCACATGTGCAGAGCATGGTTAACATGTACTGGCCTTACACTCAAATGGGAATCCTCTATTAGTAATTAATGGTGTTGATCTTGCAAAGATTTCCCAGTGGGTCAGATACATCTTCATCTCCTCGGGTAGATTGATTTATTTTTCAGTGTTTTGTCTGGTAAACATCACCAAACAAAAACTGATTCCACGAGGGGTAATTACAGCAACTGCCGGAAACAAATCAGCATAGCCAGCGGTGAAATGTACTGATTTAACAAACCAGGATATTAAAGTCAGCAGACCTGGATGCAATAAAGTGGTACTAGAGGACAGTGGGAGATTATAGGGCTGAGAAACAGTACCAGTTCATTGCTTTTACTGAGCAATGTAGACATAGACCATTACTTTGGGGTCATTACACAAAATGATTCAGATAGAATCCAATATTGCAATTTAAAGAGACAGAGCATCTGTCTGCGTGTGAAAGTTAGCTTTTAAAATTCAAAGGGCAGACTCAAACTGTGAGGAAATGCTGATTTGTTGATCTATTGTAGGTTGATAACAGCTCAGCTTTTGCTAAGACCGGCAGTAACGAATGCATCCATGGTTTGAGGGAGATGTTGGGCTTTCAGCCACTCGTCGGACAGCTGTGTAAAGCCCTGCTTCGTTAATACCTTTCCACCTTTGCACAGGTTTATGGCCACGGATCAGCAGGCTCAGTAACAAGGCTGACAGGGGCTTCTAACAAGTCAGGAGACAGGCAAACAGATGAACCTGGCAGCTCCCGTCTCCGAAGAGAGCGGCGAGGGAGGGAGGTTTTAGGATAAATGGGAATCATCCAGTCAAGCGCAGCTGAACATGCTTGCCGATCTCAATGGGCCCTAATGACTAGGCTGGGGATCAGTGTGACATGACTCCAGTCGGAGGATTTAGCAGGCAGGGAAATTTCAGCAGTCCTGTCCAGGATACGTGGCAGTAGGGCAACGGCGAGCGGAGAGGAACGATGAGCCGAATCGCTGGGTCGACCGCTTCAAAACATAAATGTCAGACGTGAACAAGAAAATCACTCGCACATGCATGTCTACCTGCAGTCGCCACACACGCACAAACACACATGGGCAGCAGACACAGAAACCACAACAGGGTCTGAATAAAGTAGAGCTACATCAGACAAAACAGTATAGACAGTTCATCTGAATGTATTTGGGGATTTTGCTATCACTGACTGGCAGAACATTTAACTGATTCGGAGTCGATGAAAGCGTTTCCATTTGCTGTTTGAAAAAAAAATAGTGTCAAGCAACTGTTTCCTCCCGTCCGTCAAAATTAGTTTCTCCTAAAAAAAAAAAGTGTTTCCCCTGGCGAAAAAAGCCTCTGCCTCAATTCGATTCCAGGCCAGAAAGTAGCATAATTTCAGTGCTTTTGGACTGTTTTCATCACTAAACCATCTCATGCAATAAACTGGGTAGTTAACGCGAGCAGAGGCAGCCACCACGGTGCCACATACAGAAAGAGGAGGGTTGAATCTGTTCAGGCACCTTAGCTGCATGACATTCCCCCATGATCCCTGTTTCTATCCATCCAATAAAGACTTGATAATAATGATAATAATGCTAAATAAAGGAAAATGAAGTCTCTCTTATGATTACAGGCGATCTACGGGACACCAAAAAGACATTTCCCCTCTAAACTTCTCAGATGGTGTTATTTAAACCAGAGTTTGAAGCCCAAAGAGGTTTAAGTATCCAATATTTCACACAAAAGCTAAGATTTGAAAAAACATTTTTTTGGAATCAATACAAATGTGTGTGGTAGTACTTTGTTTTTTCATCTCACAGCCCCATTAATCATCTCACAACCCCACTGGACTCAACGCCCGAACTGTAAATAAGGTAGTTAAGACTAGCTCTACCTCGACAGCTTACGCACTGATGCATTTATATTACCTTATCATTATTAATATTACCTTATTGTCTAATAATGTTATATAATATCAGTCATAGGAGCCAACCACTGATATTTTGATACTTTAAGTACATTTTTTCTTATAATACCTCTATACTTTTATGTATAGTGGACATTTACTTGTAATATTTCTCGCTGGGCTGGTAGGTCTATTTTAAAGGGCTGTAATCTATCATTTTATAAGAATAATGTATCAAATAATAATGTGAGAACAACGTGAAAAGGGTCGCTCATAGTGAGGAACTTACAGAGAGTCATCACCTGAATCAGGATATTATATTGTAGTGAGCCTCAGTTCATTCTTTACTGCTTTGGTTCACCTTCACACCCCTGTCACAGTGTTGTCTTTGGCCACAGCAGGGAGCTGTTGTTTTCCATCAAATACCATCATAATCACTTCATGTCATCTGGTTGGACAATTACAATGAGACAACACTGCACCTTTTAAAAAATGATTACTAAGTAAGGGAGGAAAAGCTGATTAACGCATTACTAGGAAAATATATCTGTGTCTGCATACTTATCTTCACGTATCAGATGGAGCTGTATGAATATAAACTCTTGAATACATTTAAGTATTATGCTGTAAACAGACCACACCATAATGACATATTTTTCTACCATACAATCATCAAATCTTGCAGACTTTCACTAACACAAACAGACACTGCATGGTTGATATCACAATGATTGAAGAAAACCCCCCAAATATCATCAAACTGTGAATAGCAGGAGGATGGATTTATCATTTAGCTAATCAAGAGGACCAGCGGAGGACTGCTACAGTTTCCATATGCTTCTTTCCATGAGCAAGTGTAAAAGTCTTCCAGGGAGCCAAGAAAGGTTGTAAATATCCTCAGCATAGTCGTGTTGATTAGCCGCCATCATTTTTATTTTATTTTTTTTTTTTGTGCAAGTGTTGCATAATTCACAGTTTAACAGCCAAGTTTGCAAATTGATAGCGGAAGAAATTGAACCAACATTATTGCTGTACGTGAATAAGTAATAATAAAAATGGGGCCGGAGGGCGACAGTGCCCACAGATGCCAAGGATCTCATTCATTCTGGTTGTCACGACAAGCCGCGCTACAGCCTCAATAAAACCTTCGCCGCGCCTCATCATCTATCATGGCTCTGGCCCTGGCAGATTCTTGGCTCACTGTCTGAGGCCAGCCTCTTGGTCTTATAATGCGTTTTGGGCTCTTAGCCCCCCTCCTCTCAGGAGTGTACTACAACACAGCTCCCTGAACAGTGGAGTACTGGTACACTGTGTAAGTCCTTAAACGGTATTGATGGGGGCTGAAACCTCGTGAACCCCATGAAGGCTGGGGTACACTGAGGAGCATTCTTCTGTGGCTCAATGGCTTTCATCCAATCCACTGGTTATCAAGATTGGATGGCGACTTGTTCCACGGTGTGAACATATAACCCTGGGTTTGTTCAGGTTGCTGATCAGACAAGAGGTCACAGCAGTTGACAGGGGAGGAGGGGCTTTCACTTTATCTGCTGCCTTGAAGGATGGGCTGATGATAGCCAATCTGCCGCAGCACCAGCCAACCTCTACTTCCCTTCCTCTCCTGTCTTTTAGGGAGACCGTGTCCATTACCTTACCCAGATACCATCAAGTAGTGTCTGAGTAAGTCAAGTGGCTCTGACCTCAGAGGCTATCTACTCATAATCCTTCATTTCCAGGACAGCAGCGCTATTAAGGAGCAGCAAAGAAGTCTCAGAAAAGTGCCACAACTTGAAGCAAAGAAAACCCAGAAAGCTGTGTTTGATGTAGCTACTCGAGCGCTGGTGAAAAATGTAATGCCTGACCATCTGGGATAGATGATGCAGTGGATTATCAAATAATTGAAATCTGTGAAAAGGTCACTGGCGTGATGGTGAGTGACCTTAAATCAATGGCAGTGGGTTGGGTCACACTTCAGTAGCAAGGCCTCAGGCCATGGAGAGCGAGGATCCAGGATCACACGGAAAGGGGGAAGGACGATGGACAGAGTTAAAAGCAGCAAATTAAACCTAAAGATGAGACGCGCAGTGACCGCGGGGACGAAGACGAGCCAGCAGTCAGCTGGAAAAGACTTCCAATATTTTCCCTCACTCTTTATTTTGGTTTTCTTCCTCTCCTCTCTTATATCTCTCACTTTCTTTTCCCCTCACTCTGTCGTTTGATCTCGCCATGGCCCAGAGTCACAAGGCAGACGGGTTTTATATCTTATATTCACTGTTCCACATGAGGGAGCGTGTCTTGGAAAAAAAAAAAAAAAAAAAAATAGTCTTCTCAAAATAAATGAGGCTCTCTGAAGGCAAACGCAGACGATGACGGGGGCCGAGCTGACACTGGCCATCGCAACAGGCATCAGTAATTCAATTTGAAGAAAATATCCAAGTGTGTATGTGTGTGTGCATTTATGGTGTGAGGCAGCTATGGTGTGTAACTGCGGTCTAGCTGTCTCTTAGTTCTGTTCCAAAGGCCCAATCGGATTAAGAAGGTGTAGGTGTTGACTAGCCTCCTCCACACCAGTATTTGCTTTTGTTGCTTCTCCCTTTTGTCATCTCCACGCGGGTTACAAGTGTTACTGAAAAAAGAAATGGGAGGGGTTGGCAGACTGTAATACCACAATGATCTGTAATGGATAACAGGGGAAAATATTTTCAATTTTCAAAAGAGTTGAAAACCACTTTAGCAGTGGATGCCAGTGTTAATTGGCTGGAGAAGCTGCTACAGTACAAAGGGCTGCGTGAGTGGTATCAATATTTTCGAGAAACCCTCCGAGCGATGAACACTGTGTGGTTGCAAGTGGCCAGTTTCTAAATGAACCAGCAGCCCTACTCAACAAGCATATAAAGAAAAATCAATATCTCTGTTAACCGTCTATTGTTCCAAATAAGAGGCACCGAAAGGGCTCTAGTCAATATATTGCCACTGTCACCATCAAAACACAGGCTTTGACTGTGATTGACTGGCTCACCAACATACACCCACTACCTAATTGGAATTTACTCAGAGGAAGACAAAAGAGAGGCCGCTCTCTTTGTCACTGACAGGATGCCATGAGGCCTGGGGAAATTGAATTCACATCGAGAGGGATTTAATTAGACCACTTTGTACCTTTCATTGCTGCTGAATCCTATTTACATTCATTCTTGTGTTACTAAGCTTCCTTACCTTAGTTTTATTGGCTCGACTAATCTTCAGGTCTCAGTCTTTTTAAAAAAACCCAGCATACGACATGTTCAGAGGAATGAGATCAAGGTTTTATCTATTTAATCGTTCAGAGTTTTATTTAATCCTTAAGTGCATTTATCATATAGAGAGCAGCAGGCTGGTTGACCACATGGTTACTGCATAAACCATTGCAAAAAAGTCACAAGTTCAAACTACACGACATCTAATGTGTCCCTTCCTGTGTCCAAACGATATACTGCCACACAAATCTGTGATCCCACTGGCGAAATGTGAACATGTACCAGATGAAACGGGAAAGAAAAGCAACTAATTCCTTATTACATTGTGCGTAGCATGTCAATCACTAAAATCCCCTTTGAAATAAATCTAAAGAAAAACTGTATTTAGATGTGCTGGGGAAAAAAGACCTTGAAGGCAGGATTTATCAGCTTAGCTAAAGGGAGATGATCCACTGAGTGGAGATAGGAAGGGGTTGCCCCGTCTTACTCTGAGCTTAACTGGAGACCCGCAAAAAGAGGCATATGATATTCACATGGAATCCATCCCAAGGCTTGTAGGACGTTAATGTATAAATAGTTTAAAAACACCTGTATTAAAAGGTCTCTCACCCAACTCCCTTCCTGCTAACATCTACAGTATGTCTGTTTCTCTACTATCATTCTCCGCCATTTAAAAGCTCAAACGTGCGACTTTTAGGCTTGAGGCTGGAAGTTCGTTGGTAGTCACGCCCTCCTGCCACTTGTCTGATGCAGTTTGTGTCACTGTACCTGTCACTCATCATAATGAGATACCTTTGTAGTCTAAACGTTAAAGAGGCAGTAAATCAGCAAGGACTAAAAAGGTCTTTAGTTAAGATTAAAACTGACGAACCCACAAAGCATTATCCCAGACTCTGCAGTCCCACTCAGGTCTAGGGTTCAGTTTTGCAGCGAAAAGGCTTTGATAAACCTACTGTGCACTATCTGCCCACCAATAAACAACAAAAGGACAAACTTAGTGACTAACCAGGGGACACGGTGGAACATGTAGCCGATACAGAGCCAGATATTTTCCTTATGTAGTTAGGCAGCTGGTTAGATTGCCAACAGAGCCCATATTAGGCAACTGTTTCTCCACAGTACAAGCTGCTGATTAATTAATGGACACAACAAATCACTGAGATGTGGGTGGTGATTTAGAGGTCTGGAACAAGGCTACAATGATCATTGTTGCCAAAACTGTTCTTGTTGATCACAACCCTGCTCTTTGTTGGCCACGTCCAAAGATAATCAAATTGGACGATGCCAAAGGTTACAGAAGTATTTCCCCCCCCAATTCTAAATTTACATTTGAACAGTGTATTATATTGATCGCATCAGTGGCCCAACACAAACAGAAGTTTTCTTGATGAGTCCTTGAGAGTCTTAGTTCACTTTTCTTAAGTTTTAATGTATAGACCAAAGAACATGATTTTTTATGTTTCTCATTATTTGTGCGAATGATCCAACTGCCAGTCCCCTAACAATGTCTATTTAGAGAATAAAAGGACTTTTATATAATTTGGAACCATCGGCCCCCTGAAATAACGCCACCCACTTTGCAACTCCATATGGTTTAAAATGTCCCAAACATCCCTGACAGGCTTATTCAGCAGGCTGCTGTGATTTGGTTGAGTGCACACGGGGGCACAGAAAAATATAAACTGATATTGCATAACATATGGCACTTGTTTGATATAATTTTAATGCAAAAAAAAAATTGTGCATACTGTAGTATAGTAGTCAAATTAGACATTGTGTGATAAATATTCTGGGAAAAGAGACAAGACACAAACTGCACAATCATTGCTGCCAATGAACAGTTTTTTGCCTCATGTATTTTCATGAAATCTTGAACATCTTCCAATTTTTGTTGTTTTTTTCTGTCTGCCGGGGTGATGACGTGGAACATGTAAAACAAAAAGATATAATCAGCTGAGCGGCCCACGACAGACTACAGAGTAGAAACCGTGTAAGAGTGTTGAGCCGAAAACTCTTTCATTAGCCCTCATAAATGTTATCTGGCACATATCTGAGACAGGCTGGGTGGATCGCCTGCTGTGATTTGGCCCGTTCTACACGTCCTCATCCTCCTCCACCTCCCGTTGGCTTAGTCAGTTGACAGCCTGGCACAGAACCTGATTCCTGAGTCCCGATTTCTCACTCTTCTTCTATTTCTATCTCAACGGGCAGCGCGAAACGCCTGAGCAGAAACTGCAGCTCTGATTAGAAACCAATTAGCTCCCCAGATCCCGGGGCCCCTGCAGAAGAGGCTGCAGGATGTCATCTCGATTCGGCTCCTGCTCCGGACGGGGTATCTGCTCCCCCCCCCGTTTCCTGCTGGTCTGCTCTCATTTGCTGGGAGTTCTCAGGGAAAAGTAAGACGACAAGTAGAGGAGCTACTACTTTAATATGACCTAACCTAAATGTGAGCTGTGGCAGACAGAGACAGATAACCCTGGGCTACAGTTTCTTCCTCTTGTGTTATTATCTTTTTTATATACTTGGCTTTTGCATTGATGATTACCTTTGAGTCAATGAAATAAGCTACCCCCCCCCCCTCCCCCCCATTAAACAAAAAACAACCTCCAAGAAAAGCTACAGTTTGTTTAAAGAATGCATTTCTGAACACGTTCATAATCCTCAAAGACAACCCTGCTGCTACAATAATAATCTGTGTGGCGTACAGTAAAACAGATGTTTCACCTGTTTTACAAGCTGATTCTGAGCCCAAACTAAAAATCGCCACTGAAAGTCTGGTAGCAGCAGTTTAACCGGTTTGGTATTTTTCAAAACTTTGCACTGAATGACAGATCTGGAAACAGGCTCTCTTTAATGCTTTTTTTCGAGCATCTAGTCACAAACCCTTCTGTCAGACCCAGTCTGTTTCAGGACCACAGAAGCAGGTTCTGAGTCTACAGTGTGTCACACTGGAAAAGTGACAAAATGAAGTACTGTATACTTAAACCAGTCAGTACACAAAAAACGCTGTCTTTCCCACAATGCAACACACAAAGGAAATGGAGGAGCTGCTCACAGCAGCAAAACATTTTTAACTAATTATGAATGGTGGTGAAACATCTCCAGAAACACATCAGAAAAACAAAAAAATAACTTACTTTGTCGCATTTTGATTGATGTTACAGCGCAAATATTGTATCATTCTTGATTTCTTGTATGCTAACTGCAAAGACAGATATTACATACTGTATACTGCTTTATGTAACTGGGACACATATGAGACAGACCTTGTAACATGGGCAAAAAAAATGCTTCGCTGTACATCTGAGGGCAGATCTCTTAGCAACAGGACAGAAATATATTTGAGGATTATGGACAATTCTCTATAAGCACATGAAGTTTTGGATGGCGGTAATGTGAGTGTACAGCTGTGTGAGTGACTAATGCATGGGATCATGTGAATAGAAGCAATATTTTCATGTCGGGACTGGACTATGATTGTCACCTGTCTCAATAAAACAGTGGAGTAATACGAGCCTTTATTGTATGGGTCTGGATAATGGTTTGTGCCAGTGCGCAATGAGTTCCTTATACTTAGGTATGCACTTACAGGCTTTAAGTACTGTGAACGCTTGATGAAGGGCCTTGAAGCCTTGCTAGCTTGTTTCATTACCACTTGTCATTCTCTCTGCCGAGCCAACTCTATGCTACCTTGTCTCTCCGCTCAAAAAACTTTTTCTTCTGATTAATTGCAGTCTTTTAGGCTTTCTCAAAATCAGCCTGGACCATTTTTGCAGCCTTTTCATTACAAAGTTAAACGTCTGGCTTTGGAATACAGTGGCAGTAAATGCCATATCCTTTCAGCACGGCAAGGGCAGGGTAATTGTCTCTGTGGCATAATCGTTCCTCAACAAAAGCCAGTGGAAATGACAGGGTTTTAACATAATAAGGAGCACTGTCACTTTGGTTTCACCTCACAAAATCCTCCCTACCAGCATCAGTGCTGCAGTTTGATTCCCCTCTGTTCCAGAGAATGTTTATCTCCATCTTAGGGCCTCCATTTTGCTCTTTTCTTCACTGCTGATGGCTTGTAATTGCTTCCATCTGCTCTTTATACATACAGTATTCCTTGTCCTGGCAGAGATAACAAAGAGCAGTGAGCAAGCCAGTAAGACAGCAAAGAACAAGCGGCTATAAATGTCAACTAGTCACCGATGAAACACACCCGAAGCTATCTGACTATGTTTCAACTCTTTTGTTGAGTCATAATGACAGTTAGAAAGGCACTGTTCCTAAAAACTGACAGTTTCTTTGCCAAAGCATTATCTCAGTAAGGAGACAGTTGACAAATTAAATCACTAAATCAATCACACAAGATGGATCGAGTGTCAAAAATGATATCTGCAAATGTGAAGAGCCTGGGTGCAGATTGGGGCGAGCCATCTTTACCATCTGTACCTTTGGGATGTGGAGCAACAGGTGTCCTGCATAAACAACAATTTAGGAAAGCACAGATGAAATTCAGAGGTGCAGAACACCAAATTTGAGGCTCCAAACTGAGCCGACGCACCAGGGATCTAAAGAGCAACTCAGCTCTGGTGAGACGCTCTACAGAGGATACATATCTCCTCACTGTTAGATGCCCAACGACAGCTCCAGCCTCATGGAAAAATAAATCCCCTCTCTCGCTGTCACACACAGCTTATTCGCATTCACATTCACATCCTCCTCTTACCGCTATGTTTGCTCCTGTAATTCTCAGACACTATTCTCTCGCTTCTATCTGTCAGAGGAACTTAAAGGCAAGAGAAATCAAGAAACTGTGCAACACTGCACCAGCTATGGAGACCCAGTGAGGAAGAGGGGTGAGTATGAATTATACATGTGTCAGGGGGTGGCTGTGAGGGGGTGGGCTTCAAATTTGTCAGAATAAATGCATAAAGCACATACTTGCAAAAACCCATAATATTATCTGTCACAATTCAAGGTTACCAAACATGCAAGGAGCAAATTATTCATTCACATACAAAGCATAATGATGAGGCTGAATAACTGCTGAGAGCAACAGAAGGACTTTGGTTTGAATACACTGGAGGCCTTTCTGTGTGTGTGAGCTTGTGTGTGGGGTCGTTAATTAGGAAGCTATTTGTGAGGGAAATGTTCATCTTATGATGTGTAGACTGTCTGCCATAGTTTCTCTGCACTGTAATATCTGTCCTGTGAAATTCTTAAATACAAGACACATTCATTAATACTCTTAAATTAACACCGATTCAAAGGACTACATGGGTTCATAGTGACAGATATGAACCCACAAAACAACAGCTGTTTTTTCTACTGAACGTATTTTAGCCTCTTTGAGCTCATTTTTGTTTTATGCCACAGTTACTGCACAGTTTAGTCTGAAGCCAGTTTTCTGGAGCAGGATGCAGCTGATTGTTTGAGGAAACAAGCTCTGATTCAAACCCACTGTACCTACCTGACACAAGAATCGGGGGGATTTCCTAACATCAACAGTGTTAGTCCTCCCCACCATCAGAGTAAAGCTTTGATTCTTAGGTCCAGACACACCATCTGGCACCAACATTCAGCAACCATACAGACAGAAATCCATCTCAGAGGACACAGACGATCCAGTTATTTTTTACACTGACAGCAGCCTCAAGTCACCAGAGTGTAATGAAGCCACATGTTTGACTTCAAGAACTTTTACTCAAATTGAAAATCCTTTATTGCTAAGCTCACATCTTAACGCAACAAAGTCGAGCAGATTTCAACACTGGAAAGAAAATGTAAGATATCCTTTATCACCTGTTGCAGAGAAACAAACCAAAAGAAATTCACAGCACTGCACAAAAACCAAACCCAGGAATTCACTCATTCTGGTAATTTTAAGAGTATAAGTTGTTCTTTTCTTTTAAAGATGAGATCATTCTACTGCAGTGAATAATAAAGCCAAGAACGGAAGGACTACTTTAAAAATCTATTCAACTGGACTGGAAAGTTAATCAGTAAATAATTACCTAGTGAGGAATGGTAATCAGCACCCAGCTTACTCTCAGTGCTGTAGTCTCAACACTGTAATTACTTTTGGGTAACTTCGCTCTAGAGTCCTCAACGTATGAAATCAAAATGGCTCTTTAGTTCCAATCAGTGATTTGAAACGCTTTTCTGACATTATCAACAGCTAAACCATGATTAGCTACAGTACAAAGTGACGGATGGTGTAAAAACAGCTTATTAAACAATAATCATTTTATATAATAATAATCACAGTCATTTCTTCATAATCTGAATCTAAAGTAATAATCAAGACGTTTGCATCACATTTGACCTTCAGTTTGACAAGTTCTTACTAATCACACCCAATAATTTTAGAATCAAATGAAATGTTTCCTCTCTGAACTTTTTTTCACAATTCAACAAGTAATTACTTAATTTCAGCATCTGCAAATGGATCATTGTGTTTTTTTGTGTACCATTTTGAAACAGATTACACATAATCAGCTGTTTGCCAAGGCAGGCTGATATAAAAACAGCAGTGGGTGCTCTTTTCAGGCTGCTGGGCCTCTTTATAGGACATGATCCTGGCCCCCCCACCCTGATGAATTTAATCTACACCCACACCAGTTTGCCTTTGTGAGGGACCCCTGCAGTTTAATGCATCCTCAAATTGTTCACACCTTCCTCCCATGCCTCTGTGAGGAACCAATCACCACCCTAAAGTCAGCCATTTATATTTATGATTATTACTTTATGCCAGTCTATTACCGCCATGTATAGAACAATTTTCACCGTATGTAAAGCAGTACAAACCCTCACTATGTTGCAAATGGCGAGGTAGGCTGTGTTCATTAACTGCCTACCAATTAAGAGAAGAATAATATGCAGATGAATCTGGTCAACTAATTACAGTAATGATTGCAAAATGTTCAGAGCAGTGCAGGCAGATAATCACTGAAGCATCACAAGACTGAGCATTAAATATGCTAATTTGAATCTGAAGTAAATAGAGACTTGTTTTTTCCCCCTTATTTTTTTTTCAAAATGCAAAAGTTTACCCCCGCAAGTTAACAACATGCAGAAACACAGCAAGCCAATCTTGCACTTCTTTCATTTCCACTTCAGACACCTCGCTTCAGCAGGAAGACACATTAGACTGGACGGATATTATTGCAGCCAGGGACACCAAAGGCATTTTTAACGCCTTGTTTAGCCTGGCAAGCTTTAGAAGAGCATCTTTTTATTTGCAGCAGTAGCTTGCGGACGGACACACACACACGCACACACACACACACCAGCCAATTCGTCCTTTTAAAGCGAAAGGTCCTTATAAGGAGAGTGCGCTGTCAAGTGTTGGTCCTCAAAAGTATAGCTCAGTCAGTGCTCAGAGCAAGTGCTGTTGGTGAGCAAGAACCAATGCTGCCTTCAATTGCCCCACAGAAGCTCTGATTTCTGAGTTCTGAGTATGACTTTTCACGCATTCGAGTGCTCTTATTTGGCCATAACAAAATTCAATCCATTAATCAAAGTGTTTATTTTTTATAACAGTATTTGATGATATACTTAAGATTTAAGTAGCACTGAACTTCTTTGCGTGACAAATGAGACAACACAAAAAATTGCATTACCAAAAAATGAAAGCAGCGTACAGTTGCAAGTATTTACACTAAACGCCAAAGTTGAACATACAATAATAAATCATATCAGTCTAACATGAACTGACCTGGCGTACAAACCGTCCTGCGCCTTATCGTCACATCTCTGGAACTCAGAACTTCCCATTCGTATTTCCCACTTTTTCCCAAGAATCGTTCAGGTGCACTCGACTCCTAACATTTCTGACAGCACTTTAAGACTTATTTGCTCCTCCCAATTTGATCCACCCCCCTGTGGATTCAGACCAACTACTTTCCTCTTCCCCTCTCTAACCTCGAGGCTGAAGCTGCTTCAGTTCCTTTGATTCCCCCCCCACACACACCCTGCGTCTGCCTCCCTGTGTGGCTGATGGACGGGATCATGAGGCCCTTGGTGAAAGACTGCCGTTTTGACACATCTATTTGACAAGTTGAGAGTATCTGCTGGGAAAAAACTAGGACTAGGACCCCCCCCATCCTACTTTCACTTACCCACCCGGCTCATGTCTTGAGTGACAGCACAGCACAGTGACACATGTTTTACATATGATGCGAAAAGTGAGGGAAGACGGGGGAATGAATAGCATCACTACTTTAAGGGGAATTGTGGTGGACAATGGTGCTGCAAGCGTGTGCGTTCAGGGTTCGAGCTGGTGGAACATCTTGTCTGGGAGCCAAAGAATTTCCATCATACTCCCAGCATGCAAGGCTGCTTTCAGCGTGCCTCGTGAGGGGCTGAAATCACAGCTGCAGCAAAGGGAAATGGAGTCTGAGATGTAGAGCTGTCATCATCGAGGCTATACATCTCGCAAGTACAAATCCTGCCGTCTGTACGTCCTGCTTCCAGCCCGCATTCGCTCTGCAAGAAGGGTTTTTTCCCCTCTCCACGGTGCGGGAATTTTGCAGAACAGAGTGCAGCAGAATCAGAAGAAGTCAGAGTTTGTACCACAGATGAATTTTAAATTAGATCAGCAGAAAATAGGACTGACATTAGAAATGACTTGCACCAGCTGGCACAATGAGAAGTGTACAGGTAACATGATTAATACATTTGGGTAGAGAAAAGGTGTGTGTGTGTGTGTGTGTGTGTGTGTGTGTGTGTGCAGGTGGCCGTTGCTCATGAATTCAGTGTTTAATTTGCACACCACTTTGTTTAGGCAGTTTGATGCTTCTTACATGCAAACACACGCACACATGCGCGTGCTCACACACGCACGCACGCACCACACACAGACCGGCTGCTACTCCCCTCCGCCCCCCTGCATACACGTACAGACAACACAATTCACCTGCAAAGGCAGGTGCACAAGCGCGCACACCGCCCGCAGGCACGCGTGTGCACGCGGACAACTAACCACACAGGCTGGTGCACGCGCACTTTGACAGACACTTGTCTGCATTGGCATTTGGCATCAAACTGGTGACCAACAGCAGTGACGGCGGTGGCAGTAAAATAAACACAGAATGCAGGCAGTCCTTCCTCTCCTAATCTATCCTCACATCATTTGCATATGCGGGAGTACACGGGGCTGCTGCCTGCAGGGTGACAGGGAGAAAAGATCTGCGAGGCTGAGAAAAGACACGCGAGCATCTCCTGAGTGGAGAAAACCCTGCCAGTCCCGCAGCTTGATGACTGTCAGTCACGCATCGCAACATATTTTGCGGTCCCCCTGTGTGGTCTTTAAAAAATAAATAAATAAGAAGCAGTATCCCTGCTCTGCCCTGGACGCTGCAGGGCATCCGTTCACATTAACACAGCCGGCTGATCGTGCGCCAAAAGAAATATCTTTTCAAAGCAACTTTGACAAGAAGCGAGCGTTACAGAACAGTTGCAGTGAGGAGCATGAAGCTGAGACTGAGCTGCAGCCGCCATCCGCAGAACCACGCATTCAATCTGCACAAGTTCAACTACACTGAATTACACTCGAAGTCATGTTCAACTTACCGATGAGAGCCAGCTGCAAGAAGTACAGTCCGAGGAAGTCCATTATGGAGTGCGACATTAATTCAAATGGATGCAATCCCGGGCGAGTGGTGATGTGCGGGAATAAAAAAGCCCTCTGTGTGGTGAAACTGGCAGCGAAATTAAGACCGAAAGAATCGCAGCTATTTCTCAAGTGAGGACTGGCCACTGACGCCGGAATCCACAGCACTGCATGAAAAAACAGGAGCGGAGCAGAGCATCATTTTTTATCAGTCAAACTTTTGTCACGGAGGAAAAATGCGTTACAGCTGCGCTAAATCAAGCCAGTGGTTCCAAGTCAATGCAACACCGAGGGGGGGCGAGGAACAGAAAAGGAAAAACAGTTCGTTCCTTAGGTGGAAAACATCTTACGGGTGTTGAACATCCCTGGCCGTCTCGTCCGTCCGTCCGGAGCGGCTGCTTCCTCTCCTCTTCGCCTCCGCTTGCGCACCGTCTGGAAGCTGCGGATGAATCACAGGGGCGCGTTGCTTTGCGCACTCCGACCTGCGAGCCGCACAGTCCCTGTGATCCTCTGCTCCCAGGCGGCTCGGCCGGAGATGCCCAGCCCAGCTCGTTTAAAAATCCAATCTTGGCCAAAGTTGAAATAGGACAAGTTGAATCGATAGTCTATTTCATACTGCCATAAAATGGAAACAATAAACCTGCGTAAAATGGTGCATAGTCTGTATGGGTGGGTAGACAATACCCACACTTCTCCGAAAGTAGGTTATTCCCCCCACCCGAAAAAAGAGAAACTACCACAGTCAACT
Source organism: Lateolabrax maculatus (assembly GCA_031216445.1). Lineage (NCBI taxonomy): Eukaryota > Metazoa > Chordata > Actinopteri > Acropomatiformes > Lateolabracidae > Lateolabrax > Lateolabrax maculatus. The sequence continues at coordinate 21,886,866 of CM062205.1, read as the reverse complement.
TGCATGGGAGTCATTGATTTGGAGGCAGTTGAGAAAATATTTTAGGGGCCCTGAGCAGCAGCAGCAGCAGCAGACAGTGCACACAGAGCCAGGCTGACTCAGTGTCTTCACTGTGTCTGCGCCTCTCAATGGTACAAATGAAGAGACCATCTTGCAGCCAGCATGGGCTGTTTGAGGCTACCTGCTGTCTAATGTGCTCACGCTGGTCTCCTTTCAAAACAGAACAAAGAATAATCTATTTTGATGTGGGTTTTGGGGACAGTGGGCCTGATTGACGCTCCAGACAAGCTGTACTATTATTATTTGAGACATAGCCTACTTTTTGTTACAAGAAATGTGTTTGCCATGCACCCGAAATAATTGGATTAAGCCTGTAGAAGTAGCACTCCATAAATCATGGAGGATATTTAAATTCTTCATACTGACAGCTGTTATGGGTGCATTTTTTTTTTTTTTTTTGGCCAAAGCCTGAATTATTTTCAAGCCGTTAAACACACACTCTGAAGGAGAAATTAATTTTTGAGCGGTTCTCTGTTGGGAGTTGTTTTGCCTCCTCGAGCTTATTTTTGGCATTTTTACAGCGTCTCTGGGACACTTTCATCCAAAACCTTGTTTGTGCAGTATGTAAAAAAGGCTGACACTCACTGAAACGTGGGAAGGATCCTACTGTTTCTAAAGAATAAGCTGCACAACCTTACACACTTACAAACTTCTGTTCAGCGTTTTATTTTTTCCGAGGAGAGTGGGCAGTCTACTCCTCTTAGGATTTGCTCATACTGAGACAATAGGGATGCTTAGGGGAAAAGACTGCAGGAGAAGAGACGTTTCTATGAGGATTTGTTCTCCAAGGCCAGCAGCACGAGGAGCAGCTTCTCTCTATGATTCTCCTTCTTTGGTTTCTTAAGAGTCTTTTAAACTTTCAGTACATTTGCAGATTTGTCTTTTGCCTGCAGCCCACTTTTAATTACTTACTGATCACAACACATGTTCACTGTCAGTATCGTAACTAGAGGTTATTATTAGTGTACGTAAAACAGAAAGTGACACTGGTGTTATGAACTCGTTTATACAGAGAAACAATCCTAAAAATGTTTATTCTAAAACATTTTTAAACATATACTGTGCTGTGCTCTTATAGTGGGTTTTCTTTGGCTTTGGTGGGTAGTTATAGTTATTATAAATAGTATTTTTTTTAAATTCATACATCATGATAATATACTTTCTTTTTGATGGAGATCATTTCCGGTGGGTGGAGATTGCATACTGCAGTCTGAGATTGAAAATGTTGACTTGGTTTGTCTGGTTGTAACCATCGTTTGATAACTTCAAACTTAATTACTTCAGTAAACAATAAAAATTGTCGTCATTGGTCAGTCACATATTCTCTGCATGCCAGAGACGTCAGCACAAAGGAGACAGCAACAGTCATTTGTGTCATATCATAGTAACCGTGATGACAAACCAAGTAATAATTAACATATTAATAGTTGTTTTTGTACCTAAAGCTCACTGAACCTCAACCATGGTGTTATTTTTCAATGTTAAATAAATCAAATTTATGGAATTCAGCTTTAACGTAGCATTTGGAAGCTTGAGAGGTCACTATGAAATAAAACTGAACCTTAATTACTAGAAATCTCATCTAACAATGTGACGCCAGTAACACACAGCATGATCACAGGCGCTTACTGTGTACCAAAGGACATGAGATTAAAAATATCTGTAGTCTGCTCTTCCATAGCGGTTTAATAGTTTGGATTCCGTTCTTAAATTACAATTCATCATCTTCTTATGAATAGAGACGTGACCATACCAAACAACAGCTTCATTTGGGCACTCAGGATGAATGTATGCGATGTCTTTACTTTCCGACGGGAAGCTTTTGTCTGTCGCTGCCTTGTTTTGCGTTAAAGCAAGTGCATTCATAACATTCTTACCAAGTGCAGATTTAACAAGAAAGAACACAAAGAAAAGGTTTTTTTTTTTTAACAGTGACACCGGAGGGGGAGTAAAGTCGTACCCTGGCGGTGGTCCAGCAGCGCTTCCACCGAGCAGCTCCACAGCAGGAGCAGCAGCTGGTGGTTAACTGCCTTGCTCAAGGGCAAATTGGCTGCAGTTCCAGTGTGGGAAGGCAGAACAATCCTTATTCGGGTCTCCAAAACAGGTTTTTCCCAGAAGGTTATGAAAGCACAACCAAGCCTTATCCCTCTTCCCAACATCCCTGAATTACAGTGTGGGCCAAAAAAGATGGCATATTGATTCCCACCTCTGTCCAGTGAATCAAACATGCCCCTGCCTGCTTTGGATCGAAATCTTCCACAGACGTCTCTTCTGCGTCCCCTCCTCCCCTCCCACTCTGTATCCCTCTCAAAAAGCTGCCTTGCCTATAAAATATTTGTATTGCCAATGTCAACGGCCAGGAGAGGATGTGGGACAGGCTCCTGCTGGGTTGGTCATGGAACGGTATAAAAATCTTAGCGTGGGCTGATTGTGAGGTGTTAATGCATTCAAATGAATAACGTGTGTCTGCCTGCTGATACATATTCATATTCTCGCTGAGACACATGTGGAGAGAAATTAGAGGGAGAGGCAGAGAAGGAAAAATGGCGAGAGAAAGAGAAAGAATTGACATGACAACTGATGTTGGACGATTATACAAGATGTTTTAGCAGAAATACACATCATTTTCCAATTAAATTGGAAATTTCCATAGAATTATGATACATACATGTTAGATCTCATGTTTGAGTAAAACTTACTTACTAGAACGGTTTATTAAGTTTGTGTCTTAGCCATAGCTCAGTAATAAAATACTAGTGCACTACAGACCACCTGTTGGCTGAAGCGGTAATCGCGCTGCGGCAGTAGAGGAAGCAGTACCGACGTCTGGTTTACGAGTAGTTTAGTCGACTTTGATAGCGTTCAGCCCCGGACATGAGGCCATCTCAGCGCTGTGTAACAGCAAGTGTGAAGAAGCACGGTACAAGTCGTGCTACTGTGTCCTTTCTTTTCTGTTTCCTTTACAGTTATTCATTTTGAGGAAAGACTCAGTTTACAGAAAGTTTGAATAGGGGGATCCAAGACTATCATTGACTGTTATGCAATTTTTACTTGATGCAGGACGTTAACGGCGTTTAAATACCAACAGTGCACGGTCCCCAGGTGGTATCTCCATGGCGGCTGTACTCCACACTACGTGCATATGGTTCAAAGCTACAACACATTTCTTAATGCACAACTATAAATCCAACTAAAAAGCAGCAAAATCCTCATATTTGAGCAGTTGGAACCAGTGAATGCCATTTTTGCTTGATAAATGTCGTGTCTGTGCACTCATTCATTGCAGTAGTTGGAGGTTTAAGAGTTTTGCAGATCCACAGCTCTGTAGATCCTGAAGACATGTATGGTTTACTGGTTATTGCATATTTCGGTCAAGCACAGGACTAAATTTGTCCTGATAGGGGTTTTAGAAGCCACTGTAGAGCAGATTGTTATTCGAAATCAACTGACCATTTGCATTTCACGAAGGTAGTGTTGAACAAGCCATTTTTTAACATATGCTTTTTACTAGCTCATTGTGGTACTCTGTTCAGTTCATAACACTTTACACTTCCTCCCCTTCGGCAGAATTATAGCAGAAATAGAAGCCTGTGGTGCAACAACTGAAGGTCTGGACTGATGGCACTTTCCTGGCCATCATACTGATTTTGTCCCATTTGCAAATTCTGTCCCTGCTGTGGGCAATATCACCAAGCCTTACTGCAAGAAAACATACCCAGTGTATCATAGCCTTTAAAGGCTGGGGAAGCATCACTTGTAAGCAGTTTGATATGAGATCTGACTGGAATGAAACTCTGCATGTCTCATTTGATGTCCAAGCTTAGTCTTTTTAAGCTGTGAGAGTCCCAGCTGAATTTTATGTAAAGTGTAAACAAAGAAATCTTTGTATAGAAATTTTCTGAATCTTTGAATCTTGAAAAATGTATAAGCAGAGAAAAAATAAAACTCTGGGCTAACATAAATAAAAAGCTTTTTTTTTGTTCTTTTATGTTGTTGATTCTGCAAGCCTCACATAAAAGTGTGGCAAGCTTATTAAGTATAATGCATTGTTTTAGATTTATTCAGCCAAAAAGAAAAAAATATAGAAGTTGCCCTTTTGTCACACCAAATGCACAAGCATGCATAGTTTCTGAGAGACCATTGGCCTTTGTCACAGTTGATTTTACTTTGGCTGCAAAACCAGACAAAAAAACAGAGCAATGTGTATTGCTATGAGTTGTAAAGCTGCCTAGGAAGGCGCAGCTGTGCTGACCATTGACAATAATGACCCTGCTCTGTGCAACGTTTCAACGGTTTTGGAAAGTACGGTTGGGTTTAGGTTCCACCTGCTTCATACAAATAAATGACTCAGTTACTTTTTACGTGTTTGTAAGTATTCATTATGAAATTTTTAAGCACATTTTGTTGCTGCAATTTCACTTGTGTACATTTTGAATACAGGACTTTTGCCTTTGATGGAGTTTTACATGTTCTTTGCGCTGGAGACTGTCGATCATTAAGTTTGGATGGTGTGTAAGCTCCTGACCGCTGGCTACAACAATGATTAGAGATCACAACAGGCAACATATTTCTGCTTCGCCCATACAGCACAGGGCATGTCATCAAAGTGCCAACTTGTCACTAGCCTTTCCAACAACAATGAAAAACCCTTTGAAAACGAAGCTGAATATGAGAAGCCTCCCCTGCAGTGGTACCAACATACTGCAGCATCAGTTTCAGCTCTCACTGCAGGCTTGAGCTGTAACCAGAAACCGTCAGAAAAAAAAAAGCACAAGTCGGGCTGCCAAACAAGGCTGTAGCGTGTTCAGGATTTTCAAGGCAGGCCTGTGGTGTAATCATATCTGGCCATCGCAGTGGGCAGGTGATGAGACCGATGTGTCCGGAAAGAAGTGTGAGGCATAAAAGCTAAAAGACCCATATGCCCTTGGCAATTCGGGGCTGTTTTCATGATGTGTTTGCAGCAGCATATTTCAGATGCACAGCAAGGATGCGTGGAAATGGATAAATCAATGAGGCCATCTGGGGAGTGGAAGTCAAGATGAGAAATGGTTTAATGCTGACGTTCATTCGACAGTAGCCTCGCAGACCTAATTATTCCATTCATTAGTGAGATGCAAAAAAAAGAGAGAGCCCTGTTATTTTCGTGACACAAATCAAATGATTTTCTTTTTTAATTTGTCCTTAAGGAAGTCACGGGTCATGCTATATGTGTGAAAGCGTATGCCTTTTCTTCACAACCTGAGCAAGAGCAATTAACAAATGCTTTTTTGAGATATTTTTACTTTGCTGCAGTTCAGGGTTTGAAATGTGGTTTGTTAGTTGAAGATTTTTTAAATACAAATTGGGAAAGGTCGCTTTTACGTCTGTAAGTAAATGACGTTCCACAAGCAGAAGATTCATCTGCCAAATGTTTAAAACTGAGGTACAGACTGGCAACGTGTGAAACAAAATAGCCTTGTACTTGGTAACTGCGGCATGTCTAAATTAAGGTCCCAGTTGCAATGAGTATTACTGAATATCATCATTGTCATTGTCTGCCCTCTCACGCTGAGTCAGTAATCACACACACAAGCACACACTCACAATGACACCTCTCACTCCTACTGTGTCTGTCACACACACACACACACACACACACACACACACAGTGCAGTCTGGTCAGAAAGCATTATCACAACAATAATTCATTAATGAACATTAATTATTGAAGAAATTGCAGTGTGAATGCTGACTGCTGAAAGGCTGACGCTAAACTGGATTGCTGAAGTTGAGCACAAAAAGTGGAATAATATCAACAATGTATGAAAGATGTGGAATAGTTGAATGTTTGTTAAAAAAGGCTGGCGCTAAACTGGACTGCTGGATTGAATTTGGTTGAAGTAGCTGGAGGGAGTATGAATTAGTAAGAAAAGTGGGAAATGGTCTAAATATTATGAATGGGAGATAAAAGTTGAATAAAAGTGAGTATGTATGAAAGATCTTCAAGATTTTCTGGTTTGAATAGAGTTTACACCTGAAAGTATGAATGAGCAGATTAGACTTGAAAAATGCTTGAAAAAGTCTAAAAATGTGTGTGTGTGTGTCTGTTTGTCACAGCCACCAGCTGCTGTTAACTGCTGTCTCAGTCCTTGGTCAGACTAGACTAGATAAGTGGTAAATGGTGTAAATCTTATGAATGGGAGTTAAAAGTTGAATAAAACTAAGAATGTATAAAAGATGTACAAGATTTTGTGGTTTGAATAAAGTTTACACCTAAAAGTAAGCATGAGCAGATTCATTCCGCCCATTCATTTGAATGCCTTCAGCATTCACACCAACAAAAAGACAAAAAGACAAAACAAACAACAAAAAACGACACTATAAACAACAAAAATGACGAAAAAAACGACAGAAACCGATGAAAAAAACGACAAAAACGACACTATAAACAACAAAAAATGACACTATAAACAACAAAAACGATAAAAAAACACAAAAATGATGAAAAAACACAAAAACGACACTGAAAATAACAAAAATGACAAAACGACAAAAAAACAACACTACAAAACAACAAAAAATTGCGAAAAAAACAACAGAAACCGATGAAAAAAAGGACAAAAACGACACTAAACAAAAAAATGACACTATAAACAACAGAAACGCCACTATAAACAACAAAAACCATAAAAAACCATAAAAACGACACTATAAATAACAAAAACAACAAAACGACGAAAAAAACACAAAAACAGCATCATAAACAAAAACGATGAAAAAACACAAAAATGACAAAACGACAAAAAACAACACTATAAACGACAAAAAACAACAAAAAGCGACACTATACACAACAAAAACAAGAAAAAATGACACTGTAAATAACAATAACAACAAAAATAAAAACGACACTATAAACGACAAAAAACGACACTATAAACAACAAAAACAAGAAAAAAACACTATGAACAACAAAAACAACAAAAAACAACAACAAAAACGACAAAAAACAAGAAAAAACAAGAAAAAACGACACTATAAACAACAAAAACCAAACAAAAACAAAAAATGACAAAAACAACAACAAAAACGATACTGTTAACGACAAAAACAAGAAAAATCGACACTACGAACAACAAAAACAACAAAAAACGACAAAAAACAAGAAAAAACGACACTATAAACAACAAAAAACAACAAAAACAACAAAAAACAACAAAAAGCGACACTATAAACAACAAAAACATCAAAAAAGGACACTATGAACAACATAAACAACAAAAAACAACAAAAACGACAAAAACAACAAAACAAAAAACGTTTTTTCCGTTCCTTTATAGTGTCGCTTTTGTTGTTTTTTGTCGTTGTTTTGTCCCTTATAGTGTCGTTGTTATTTTTTGTCGCTTTTTGTCGTTTTTGTCGTTTTTTTGTCCTTTATAGTGTCATTTTTGTTGTTTTTTGTTGTTTTTTGTCGTTTTTTGTCCCTTATAGTGTCGTTTTTGTTGTTTTTTGTCGCTTTTTGTCGTTTTTTTGTCCCTTATAATGTCGTTTTTTGTTGTTTTTTTGTCGTTTATAGTGTCGTTTTTGTTGTTTTTTTGCCACTTTTTGCTGTTTTTTGTCGTTTTTTTGTCCCTTATAGTGTCGTTTTTGTTGTTTTTTGTCGGTTTTTGACGTTTTTTTGTCGTGTTTTTGTCCCTTACAGTGTCGTTTTTGTTGTTTTTGGTCGCTTTTTGTCGTTTTTTTGTCCCTTATAGTGTCGTTTTTGTTGTTTTTTTGTCCTTTATAGTGTCATTTTTGTTGTTTTTTGTTGTTTTTTGTCGCTTTTTGTCGTTTTTTGTCCCTTATAACGTTGTTTTTGTTGTTTTTTGTCGCTTTTTGTCGCTTTTTGACGTTTTGTTGTCGTTTTTTGTCCCTTATATTGTCATTTTTGTCGTTTTTTGTCCCTTATAGTGTGGTTTTTGTTGTTTTTTGTCCCTTATAGTGTTGTTTTTGTTGTTTTTTGTCGGTTTTTGTCGCTTTTTGTCGTGTTTTTGTCCCTTATAGTGTCGTTTTTGTTGTTTTTTGTCGTTTTTTTGTCCCTTATAATGTCGTTTTTGTTGTTTTTTGTCGCTTTTTGTCGTGTTTTTCTCCCTTATAGTGTCGTTTTTGTTGTTTTTTGTCCCATATAGTGTCGTTTTTGTTGTTTTTTGTCGCTTTTTGTGTCCTTTAAAGTGTCGTTTTTGTTGTTTTTTGTCGCTTTTTGTCCCTTATAGTGTCGTTTTTGTCGTTTTATGTCGTGTTTTTGTCCTTTATAGTGTCGTTTTTGTTGTTTTTTGTCGCTTTTTGTCGTGTTTTTGTCCCTTATAGTGTCGTTTTTGTTGTTTTTTGTCGCTTTTTGTCGTTTTTTTGTCCTTTAAAGTTGCGTTTTTGTCGTTTTTTGTCGCTTTTTGTCCCTTATAGTGTCGTTTTTGTTGTTTTTTGTCGCTTTTTGTCGTTTTTTGTCCTTTAAAGTTGCGTTTTTGTCGTTTTTTGTCGCATTTTGTCCCTTATAGTGTCGTTTTTGTCGTTTTTTGTCGCTTTTTGTCGTGTTTTTGTCCCTTATAGTGTCGTTTTTGTTGTTTTTTGTCGCTTTTTGTCGTGTTTTTGTCCCTTATAGTGTCGTTTTTGTCGCTTTTTGTCCCTTATAGTGTCGTTTTTGTTGTTTTTTGTCGCTTTTTTGTCCCTTATAGTGTCGTTTTTGTCGCTTATAGTGTCGTTTATGTTGTTTTTTGTCGCTTTTTGTCGTGTTTTTGACCCTTATAGTGTCGTTTTTGTTGTTTTTTGTCGTTTTTTTGTCCTTTAAAGTGTCTTTTTTTTGTCCCTTATCGTGTCGTTTTTGTTGTTTTTTGTCGCTTTTTGTCGTGTTTTTGTCCCTTATAGTGTCGTTTTTGTTGTTTTTTGTCGCTTTTTGTCGTGTTTTTCTCCCTTATAGTGTCGTTTTTGTTGTTTTTTGTCCCATATAGTGTCGTTTTTGTTGTTTTTTGTCCCATATAGTGTCCTTTAAAGTGTCGTTTTTGTTGTTTTTTGTCGCTTTTTGTCGTGTTTTTGTCCCTTATAGTTTTGTTTTTGTTGTTTTTTGTCGCTTTTTGTCGTTTTTTTGTCCTTTAAAGTTGCGTTTTTGTTGTTTTTTGTCGCTTTTTTGTCCTTTAAAGTTGCGTTTTTGTCGTTTTTTGACGCTTTTTGTCCCTTATAGTGTCGTTTTTGTCGTTTTTTGTCGTGTTTTTGTCCCTTATAGTGTCGTTTTTGTTGTTTTTTGTCGCTTTTTGTCGTGTTTTTGTCCTTTAAAGTTGCGTTTTTGTCGTTTTTTGTCGTGTTTTTGTCCCTTATCGTGTCGTTTTTGTTGTTTTGTCGCTTTTTGTCGTTTTTTTGTCCTTTAAAGTTGCGTTTTTGTCATTTTTTGTCGCTTTTTGTCCCTTATAGTGTCGTTTTTGTTGTTTTTTGTCGCTTTTTGTCGTTTTTTTGTCCTTTAAAGTTGCGTTTTTGTCGTTTTTTGTCGCTTTTTGTCCCTTATAGTGTCGTTTTTGTCGTTTTTTGTCGCTTTTTGTCGTTTTTTTGTCCTTTAAAGTTGCGTTTTTGTCGTTTTTTGTCGCTTTTTGTCCCTTATATTGTCGTTTTTGTTGTTTTTTGTCGCTTTTTGTCGTTTTTTTGTCCTTTAAAGTTGCGTTTTTGTCGTTTTTTGTCGCATTTTGTCCCTTATAGTGTCGTTTTTGTCGTTTTTTGTCGCTTTTTGTCGTGTTTTTGTCCCTTATAGTGTCGTTTTTGTTGTTTTTTGTCGCTTTTTGTCGTGTTTTTGTCCCTTATAGTGTCGTTTTTGTCGCTTTTTGTCCCTTATAGTGTCGTTTTTGTTGTTTTTTGTCGCTTTTTTGTCCCTTATAGTGTCGTTTTTGTCGCTTATAGTGTCGTTTATGTTGTTTTTTGTCGCTTTTTGTCGTGTTTTTGACCCTTATAGTGTCGTTTTTGTTGTTTTTTGTCGTTTTTTTGTCCTTTAAAGTGTCTTTTTTTTGTCCCTTATCGTGTCGTTTTTGTTGTTTTTTGTCGCTTTTTGTCGTGTTTTTGTCCCTTATAGTGTCGTTTTTGTTGTTTTTTGTCGCTTTTTGTCGTGTTTTTCTCCCTTATAGTGTCGTTTTTGTTGTTTTTTGTCCTATATAGTGTCGTTTTTGTTGTTTTTTGTCGCTTTTTGTGTCCTTTAAAGTGTCGTTTTTGTTGTTTTTTGTCGCTTTTTGTCGTGTTTTTGTCCCTTATAGTTTTGTTTTTGTTGTTTTTTGTCGCTTTTTGTCGTTTTTTTGTCCTTTAAAGTTGCGTTTTTGTTGTTTTTTGTCGCTTTTTTGTCCTTTAAAGTTGCGTTTTTGTCGTTTTTTGACGCTTTTTGTCCCTTATAGTGTCGTTTTTGTCGTTTTTTGTCGTGTTTTTGTCCCTTATAGTGTCGTTTTTGTTGTTTTTTGTCGCTTTTTGTCGTGTTTTTGTCCTTTAAAGTTGCGTTTTTGTCGTTTTTTGTCGTGTTTTTGTCCCTTATCGTGTCGTTTTTGTTGTTTTGTCGCTTTTTGTCGTTTTTTTGTCCTTTAAAGTTGCGTTTTTGTCATTTTTTGTCGCTTTTTGTCCCTTATAGTGTCGTTTTTGTTGTTTTTTGTCGCTTTTTGTCGTTTTTTTGTCCTTTAAAGTTGCGTTTTTGTCGTTTTTTGTCGCTTTTTGTCCCTTATAGTGTCGTTTTTGTCGTTTTTTGTCGCTTTTTGTCGTGTTTTTGTCCCTTATAGTGTCGTTTTTGTTGTTTTTTGTCGTGTTTTTCTCCCTTATAGTGTCGTTTTTGTTGTTTTTTGTCGCTTTTTGTGTTTTTTTTGTCCTTTAAAGTGTCGTTTTTGTTGTTTTTTGTCGCTTTTTGTCGTGGTTTTGTCCCTTATAGTGTCGTTTTCGTTGTTTTTTGTCGCTTTTTGTCGTGTTTTTGTCCCTTATAGTGTCGTTTTTGTTGTTTTTTGTCGTGTTTTTGTCCCTTATAATGTCGTTTTTGTTGTTTTTTGTCGCTTTTTGACGTTTTTTTGTCGTTTTTTGTCCCTTATAGTGTCTTTTTTGTCCTTTTTTTGTCATTTTTTGTCGTGTTTTTGTCCCTTATAATGTCGTTTTTGTTGTTTTTTGTTGTTTTTTTGTCATTTATAGTGTCGTTTTTGTTGTTTTTTGTCACTTTTTGTTGTTTTTTGTCGTTTTTTGTTGTTTGTTTGTCCTTTATAGTGTTGTTGTTTATGTTGTTTTTTGTAGTTCTTGTTGTTTTTTTACGAAAAACAACAAAAACGACACTATAGGGATAAAGAACAACAAAAACAACAAAAAAATACAAAAAACAACATAAACAAAAACAAAAGCGACACTATAAGGGACAAAAATACAACAGAAAACGACAAAAAACAACAAAACAACACTACGGGAGAAAAAAACAACAACAAAAATGACACTATAAACAACAAAAACAAGAAAAAAATGACAAGAACAAAAACGACACTATAAGGGACAAAAAAAACAACAAAAACAACAATATAAACGACGAAAAACCACAAACAATGACACTATGAAGGACAAAAAGACAAAAAACAACAAAAAATTACACTTTAAACAACAAAAATGACAAAAAAGGCAGTATCCGATGAAAAAAAGACACTTTAAATAACAAAAATGACAAAAAAGGCAGAATCCGATGAAAAAAACGACAAAGACGACACTATAAACAACAAAAACGACAACAAAACATCAAAGAACGACAAAAAAATGACGAAAAGACAAAAACGACACTATAAACAACAGAAACGACTGTATAAACAACAAAAATCACAAAAAACAAAGAAAATGACAGAATAAGGGACAAAAAAACGACACTATAAACAACGATAATGACCAAAAAAACAACAGAGACAACTACAAAAGCGACAAAAAATGACATAAACCACCGAAATGAAAAAAACGGCAAAAAATGACACTATAAAAAAAAGCGACAAAAAACAACAAAAACGATGAAAAAAATGACAAAACGACATTATAAACAACAAAAACAACAAAAACGACACTTTAAACGAATGCGACAGAAAAACAACAAAAACGACACTATAAACAACAAAAACAACAAAAAAAACTACAAAAACAACACTATAAACAAAAACAACAACAAAATGACAAAAACAATAAACACACGACAAAAGATGACACTATAAACAACAAAAACGACAAAAAAACGATGAAAAAAATGACAAAAACGACACCATAAACGACAATAAACGACAAAAAACAACAAAAAAGACACCATAAACAAGAAAAATGACAAGAAACAACACTAATAATGTCCTAATTGAGCTGAACGTTTTGATGTTCAAATGAAGTTTCTACGTTGAAAAATGTGGAAGAAAAAGCACAACAACAACAAAACAATACATTTTTAGAATGTATGTAGAATAACATGTTGTGCTTTCAGCATTCACACCAATAATAAAATAAAACCGCCACCAAATCATGTACATAACAGTGCTGAACTGATTGCCGGAATGATCTATTTCTGACAAAATTTAAACAAGAAAAATATGTATTTCATCTGGTTATTTTTTTATTGTCTTCTATCTCTTTTTATCCTTCATCTTTCTGTCTTTGCTTTACAATGTTTTTGCGTCTTTTGCCTGTTTTATCTTAATTTTATCTTCATTTTGTTTTGCTTTTGTTTGGCCTTAATGTTTGGCCTTCTGAGTATCCTGAATTTACTTTGTCTGTCAAAACACTTTGTAAACCATGTTTTTAAAAAGTGCTGTATAAAGTTATTTTCATTATAAACATGAAGAATGCAGAACTATCTTTTACAAGCTCGACGGGTGATGGGGGAATCAAGTATATAGAAGAACCACAGAGAACAATGAGGTTATACATCAAATGCATTTCTATTATTAACACTACTGAACAGCAGCTAACTGACCATGAATAGAAGACAGCACGTTTTGAGGTAAGTAATGGGCTACATGAATAATGTAGACAATATTCATGAAATGGTTGAATAAACTACACTTTAACATTCAAACTGAGTCTTATGCCTCATTCAGTGAAATGTATTGTGTTGTGCTCCCATCAGGAAAACTATCCACCATCTCCATATTATCAGCCTGTGTTTAGTTGAATGAGGCTGCCTATTTATAGTCTCATAGGCCACTGGGTGTGCAGTGTGATGTTGGAGAGTTTCTTGTTACTCAGTTGCATATGTTCCAACTTATTTTAGACATAACCAAAACAAACACATCAATATGCTGAATGCACATCAATAATCAATACAATATTGATGATGTAACACCAAACTATTATTAATCTGCTTTGATATCATACATATGATATAAAATGTCTGTGCCAATTAATTCCTAAATGAGCCGTCATTTAGCTCCAGGAATGAGAGTGAATGTCACAGTAACATTTAACCTTCACCTCACCTTCATTTTCACAGACATGATGTTTTAAGTTTAAGCCTTCGTTGCAATGTGCATAAATTGCTTCCCCGCTGCCTAAACTTGAGCTGGCTTTTATTGTGAAGCAGTCACAAGAAACACAATATATTTGTTAGTGCGGTTGGCACTTCATCGTGATTGTCGATCCAAAATTCATCCATAAAACAAAACAACGGTCTAACTTCTCAGAAAGGTAACCAACTTTACCGTGACCTGCTATCTTGTGGCAGTTTGTTTGGCTGCACTGTAAATGGATGCACCAGCTGCTCATCTGTTGTATTTCTGATTAAAACACTGCTCAAGAAGTGTTTGCTGCCTCATAAATTCTGGCACTTGTAGTATTCAACCATGCTTGCTGTTGCCACTGTTAACCGTGGGTGTCACCAAATCAACAAGGACTGAAGTCTTAGGAGCTCCAGCGTTACATTCAGTCATGAGCTGCTTCTAGCATGCTTAGCTGAACATGGATCCATATGCAGTATATTCTGCATAAAACACGAAGACACAGTAAACATGGACTTACTTTTCTTCTTTCATGCACACAGGTAATCCGATGGAAAAGAAATGTTTCAGTAAACTATCAAACCTACTGCAACTTTTACTGCTGTAGTCACTTTGTTTCCACTTCACATTTTCTTCTCCAGGACTAACTGACACACTAATTAGAAGTGATGTGAGCGGGAAAAAGGATATGCTGGTGAAGGTCATCAGTCCACCATCATTTGAAGGGTCTCTGGAACAGCATTTATTGCTACGTGAGTATTTCACTCAGTTACAGATTTTCAACTCTTTGTTGAGTCAGTGCAGTTTGAGCTTATTTCATATTATCCATCTGAAAACTAAACCCACACACAAAATTCTTGAATACATCAAGCTAAAGTAAAAGAGTGGATTGTTGATACTTGGGTGGTATCCGCTGCAGGAACACAAAAGTTACATCATCAAACCACAGAGGAGCCACTGTGTCGGAGCATTTTTACTTTTTAGCATCAACACTCAGAAACACGTAGGAAGCCTTAATGTGCTGGCAGGGTAACTGGGATCTTGTCAGGCAATAAAGCTTTCTGCTCCTGCGCTTTATATCAATAATTACTAACTGGCAACATTACCTCTCAAACTGGAAAATCAAGAAATGCAGCTGGCTCGACATCAACTTGTTTTTAAATACAAGCCCGAGTTTTTATTAGGTAACCTATGCAAAGAGAAGTGTAGACAAAAGGCCTAAACTCCTAAAGAGGCAGATGTGGTAAAATCTTATGCTTCCTCCAAATTAAAATTATTGCTTTTAGTGTTGAACTGTGTCTGTATTTTAATTTCTCTCCCATAAGAACTGAACCACTTAAATTATTGGTTTGCCCTTTGTACAGCTATTAATACGTTTTTAACCTTTGTTTCACAGAAAGAGATTAAGAGATGAAGAAGCAATATATTTCAATTTGATGCGCTCATGTTAAAGCTAGACTATGTACCGCCTGCGTGAAGAAATAACACACATCTTCCTGTTGGACTCTTGAGTAATAAACCATGATGGAATAAGTACTTAGATCCTAAAATAAAAGCACCAATACAACAATCTAAAAACACTTCATTTCAAGAAAGTCCATCATTAAAAATACTGAGCAGAAGCACAGCAGCATTAGCAGAAAATGTACTTCAAGTCTTTAAAGTAAAAGTACTCCTTTGATGGAGAAAGTAGCTTTGCTTGCTCTTAATTGATCAGATATGACCAGCAGCCTTTGGTGGCTAATATCAACTAACGTAAGCACAGTTTAGGTAGATATATCTGTAATGAACATTAGTTGGCCTGCGTTTTGACTTAACAACTCCTCTTCACTCCTGATACTGTCACACGGTGTTTAAGGATTTACCCTAATCTTGTAATAAAGTCATAAATACTCCTACGTGTTTGAATTAATTACTTTTTGTTTTGGCCTGAGGGGTGTTTTACTGCATATATATCGAGTGGCTAAATTTCATCCAATACTTCTACAAACTATGAGAGAGATCATAAAGGCATTTTAAGTTTAATTTAAATGTAATCACAGTCAACATTAACTCACTGCCTTTAATTTCCCTTCAAATTCAATTTTAGAAATCATTTATTCAACAAATGCATTTTTCTTTTTTTTTTCTTTTTTTTTAAATCAACAGCTTAATATGAGGGTGACAAATTCAAATTTATGCAATACAAATACAATCTCTGCTGGCACTAATCTCTTTCCATATTATTTATCCAGAGAAGTTGATTGAGCATTCATGCTCTGTTCCAGCAGCTCCCTTCTTCACACGCACACAATTAGATTCACAGCTGGGAGCTCACCAGTACGACCACAGCGTCGTACTGGTGAACACTGAGCAGCTGCATTGGAGCCGTGTGGGGTTAAGGACATGGCGACGCTAGCTGTTAAATTACTCATTAACTTTCCTCCCATATGTCCAAGTTCCCTGCTGGTTGTACAGTTTCAAACTTTCGACTCTGGTCACGATCCTGCAGTATTCTGGCTCGACCGTCACTCTCATTCTTTTGATTCTCACATTATTTCTTATTCTAGTAATAAGTATTTCGATAAGTCCTAAATAATAAAACCTGATTGAATAATCCCCTAAATAAGTAGTGGCCCTTCACAGATTGTGTGCTAGCTCAGATGTGCTCTCCTCCAGTGTAAATACTACATTTTGTAGGAATGAAAAGAAACACAGCCCCGCCTCAATGCTCTGTAAAAGCGTGAGTCCACGATTATGTAATGGAAGCTGCTTCAAACAAGTTTTAGGGATTATTGTAGTTGAGTGCATGAAGCCGCCAGGCTCACAAAATAGTCTTAAAACATTCAGAAGGTTTTAAGGGGCTACAAAGCCATTAGGAAAATATTTCCCCACTGAAAATTTGCCTTAACATGTATTTTAATCATTGATTTGTAGACAAAACGTTTATCAGATTATGTGAAGTGATCTTAATTCTCCACGATATTCAAGACAAAATGAGGCGACAGCAACAGCAGACAAAGGATTCAAGCCTGGCATGTGAAGGGTGCAAGTGCAGAAACAAGAGCATGAGATTCAAAATGAATGAATGACTATGAGGTTAAAACGGATGTAGGAATAAAGGCGGTGGACACTGCAGCAGTACAATGATACTAAACATACAGACAAGGCAGCCATGGTGCTATTACACTTTATCCTCTAACAACCTTCACTGGTGTCAATGTTGCCGAGTCTGATTTGCTGTTTCCCCACACTTGATAAATAGCAATTTACTGTCAGTCCTGTATTGACACATACAGTGGGGGGGTAATGGGTGAAACTGTCTTCAGTGCAATCAAATATCTGATGTGTATTTTTAACTGCAAAACATATTTTTTGTGAAAATGAACAGTAAAATTGGCAAGCAAGAAATAATATTGTGAATCTTGGATCATGGTGCAACAGGTGCTGCGGCTCCTCACAGAATTTGAAGGAACATATTCTTCAGTGCTTGTCTGAACTGCATCCAACACTGTCATTGAAAGAAAATAGAAATATTAAGTCAGGTGCCCTTGTAGGTTCCTCTGGCGACAGGTCTGGTTCTTGGCAAAGTCAGTTATCTGGCCACAATCCAAATTCACTTTCTGAAGACCAGGCAAACAACCCCCTGAAACAAGAGAGAATCAAAGATGGCTGCAGCACCGGCCTGGCAGGGTGACAGCAGAGATACCAGGTGTCTGCTGCAGAGACTTCAGATAATTATTGTACCCACTTTATGTTTAGATAAATTCATTTATTTCTGTTTCTTTAAACTGGGGAACTATGTATTAAAAGGGTTAAAATTCCTAAACTATTCCATCGATTTGGATGTAAACACCCTCAAATTAAAGCAGACTGCAGGAATACATGCATAAAAAACAAAACAACCACTGTGTGAACACTTCCTGCCTGCACTGTTTATCGCATATATACAGTATGTAATGGCTAAAAAATGCCTGTTTTTCTCAAAGTTCACATGTAGTTATGTGAAAGCAGCTCTTTCTTCACACTCTTTAAACACATGTGCAACTTCCAGCTCATCAGTGTCTGTATATGAGGAAAGCACACACTACATCTGTGACATCTTTTACACCGGAGATGTAAATGACCGCATGACAGTTGCGATGAGCGCATGTTCTGTTCTCAAGCCACGCTGATTATCTAGATTCAAATGTGATGCAGAAATGTGCTGAAAGTGACAAACCCCCATCTTCACGCTAGAGGTGAGTAAACTGTTATTCCAGCTTCAGTCAGTGCGCAGCCAGGAGGCTCTCTGGGGTTGGTTAGCTATGACGTGTGATCACGTAGTAAGAAGAGCAAAGATCACACTGTTCCAAACGTATTCCAACAGTATCAAACAGCAGCATTTCTGGATGTCAACTAATTAATAAATACTACATTATTATAAATTATAATCCCTTTTATAAAAAAAAAAAATAAAATACATAAAGCATCTGAGCGTGAGAGAGCCACATCAAAAAGAGTAGGCCATAGTGGTTCAGTTTGATCAGAGGACTGGAGTGTGAAGTGTGCAGGAGAATGTAGTGCAAACAAATTAAGTAGGCAAAAAAGGAAGAATAGGAAAAAAAGATGCTAAATAATAAATATGTTGTATAGCTGTGGTGTGCAGCTTTCAGCAGCACACTAATGAGCCCATCGGGGTAGAAGAAGTGTGGATGAGAAATGGTTTAGTGCTGATGTTCATTCGACAGCAGCATCACTGATTATTCCATTCATTATAAAGATGAGGCAAAGAACCTTGTTATCAGTGTCGCCACACTGATCTCACCTATTTGTTTTTATAATGAACTTTTGACCATTATCATACTGAATTACGTCCAGAGGCGTGCTCGCAAAAGTGAAACCTTCTGATAATTTGTCACAAATCGCACGGCGAAATTTGAATGTGTTCTTTTTTTGTTAGGTGTGTTTCTGTGTAGGTCAATGGCATTAAGGCATGAAGGTTGCAATTGTCACACCAAGCAGCAGTCAAAACAGCTTTAAGCCAACACAGCAGGAAAATGCATTAAGAAGTAGTTTGTCTTAAGGTCTAGTCCAGTAGCCATAGGAATTACGCCCCATATTGGATGTTTCTGCACGTCATGATTTATGTGCACTAACTTTCAATGTCAAGAAGTAGTGGGGCCTGTACAGTATGTAGAACTAACTAAGAATGAAGTCGGGGTGGTGTCTTTTCATTTTATTAATCCCACCTGCAAGCTTTCCCTAATCATAACCCAGAATTTGAGTTGCCTAACCCTAACTATACCGCAACGTAATATTATTTTCCATAACCATGACCTTTACTAACGTGGCATTGCCAGACTAATATCGCAAATGCGTATTAGTTTGAAATCTCTTCGTTATCGACGGGCGGAGACAACCAATCAGAGCAACGAAGGGCCGTCCTGTCATACGGTACGTCCTGTCAGAAGTACGGCAAACACATATTTCTTATCAACATAAAGTTAGGTGCAGTTGTTTTGTCTTCGTGGAACGTTATGGTCTCAGTCGCTAGTTTCAAGTCTTCTTCAGTACAGCAGGATGTTCATTTTGTAAATGATAGTCACATTTAGATGAAATTAGATGTATGCCTTAAGTTGCGGCTACCGCGTGATTGACAAGTCGTTACTGCAATCAGAATAGAGGCAGCGATACCATCTCGTCAGACTAACGTCACTTCTGGCTCCAAAAAAACAAGATGGCGACAGCCAAAACGTCAAACTCCCAGCTTCAAACCGGCCGTTCACAAACCAACAGGTCACGTCATGGAGAATACGTCCACCTCTTTTCTACAGCCTATGGTTCTGCATCAGTGGCAGCCATCTTGATTATTTACAAAGATGCCTCAATGCTGCTAATCTGTCAGTCATCGTATTAAACCTGCTTCATATTAGATAAACGGCTGTGATTGGCTGTCCAGATACCAGCTGTGAGGAAATCTATCTGAATGGGAAAGGGGCCAGTCGATCTGCTGGAGCAAATAAAACATGAGCTCACACATTCGTCTGGTTCCCAGGCTACATCATTAGTGATTCTTTACAGATTCTGCTGTGTTTTGTTAGTAGCAGCTAATGTAAACTCAAGATGGTAGCTTCAAGCAGAGATGAGGAACAGACTTTAGATGTCTGGTAAACTCACTTCTTTCTAATCCCGTATGGCCTTTCTTTTATTTCATTTTCAGACTTGTTGTGTTCAGCCCCAGCCGACGCTGCTCCAAGTGACATCATCCGAGGCAGTTTGTTGTCTTTTTCACTGAATGTAATATGGGCTTTGCAGAATCATCCAATATCAACAATCTTTTCTGGTGTGAGGGTTGAAAGGTGTCAAAACGCAAACTCCAAAAAACCTCAGACTGCATTGAAGTCAACTAAAGAAAAAAGAAAAACTCTCTTGAAACATCAGAAGTAACAACTTTTGTTTTTAGGTTTTAACAATCAATTTCTCTTATACTGATGTGTGTCTCCACTCTGACTTTAAACATTAAAAAGTACAGTATGTTCAAGGTGCTTTGATTGACAGGTGCGTCAGCACACCCAACAAGGAAAAGTCCAAACAAATATGAATCCTGTCTCTGCAACTTGGGACTGTGGGAGACCCGATTGTGCTCATTGCCATATTTTAACCTCTCTGTGTTTACATCACTAAAAAATCTACCAGACTTGATTTTAAATTCTGGCGGAGATCCCCAGGTTTCCAGGGATACAAATAAGTCAGGCTGAATTCCAGGAAAATGTGCATAACATTATGCACAAGACATCGAAAGTATTTCAATTTGATGTAATGCTGCAGCCATAAAAACACAGTATCTTGGGTGTGAATACTTAACTCAGTGTCAGCATTATATACTGTAGCTTTCGATTAAGTGCTGTAACAAGCATATACAGAATATATGAGATGCTGCTGCACAGTGTGGATATATTTTTCTGTTTTTGGAAGAAAAAAATGTAATTTAAAGAAGCATCAATCATGAGTTTTATAGGTTAAGAACACATTAAGGAATAGTTGAATTTGAGCGTCCCTCAGTACTTTTTGTTCTTTCTGCTTACTGTAAGATACAACATGTGTCCTCTGATACCCATACAGACTGATAGCAGTCTGGCATCGTTTCCTGCTGTTGGTTTGTATTACATTGTCAGTGCTAGTGACCTGCACTGTTTGAATGCCATTCTTCTCACTTGTCCAACTGATACAAAGTGAAGGATGAAGAAAAAATACCAGACTCTGAATAAATCGTCCAAACTGGACCGCCTGGGTTAGGGGTTCTTTTACCACCAATACTAAGGCATCAATGGATGAAAGCATCAACCAAATGGCAATTTGACAGCATTTGGTCATAGTCAGACTGTTGGAAAATCATCCTTTTGCACTCGGTATTTTGTGGTTCAAGTGTCATCGCTGCATATAATGGAGCAGGGCCACTTACAGAACCATGAAAACGAAGGCTTATTCGGTCAATGTCAAAGTACATCTCAAGGCAGCGAAGTGACAGCGTATAATATCAAGTCCACTCTGCTAATATGACACTCCCCTCTCCTCCTCCCGATGTGCACGGACCATTTCATTTGTAATGAAGCCCGAGCCTCCCACGCCTAAATGGATTATGGACTTGTGAACCGTGAACAGCACAAGGAGTGAAAGGTGGCAGGGTAGCCTAGCGCTCACAAAGACGTCCCTGATATTAAAAGATCACAGGTTAGATCTCCAAAAGAGGCATGCTACACCAAGTGTCCTTGAAAAACACTCCAAACTACTAACTGTTAAATCACTCAGTTGAAAGTCATTCTGGTTGAGAGCCTCAGCTTAACGCCTACAAAGTAAGACTGGTATTCTCGATGACATGCAGACACTCGCTGCTGGAGTGTCTGCATGACATCCTGAATACCAGTTTCTTTTTTTAAAAGTATTGCATGCTTTAGTAGACATCCAGTGTGTCTAACTTCCTACAGACCTTATGTCATCTAATTTGCAGTTCAAGCGAGTACAGATTTCACAGACTTCTCTTTCTCCAACCTTCCTCCACTTTTTGCACACATCTCGCTCCTTAATCTCCCATACATCACCACTGCTCTCCATGCAGATGGAAAATGTTTGAGGGGGTATTAGTAGACTTTCCACATCTCAGTGTTTCGCAACAGGTGAGTCACGGCCCAGAGGTGGATCATGAGCCTTACTGACAGGATCAAGGTCAATATTATGCTGTTTTCTAATATACGGGGCAAGATGCCACACAGGGGAAAAAGATTTCTTCCTAATAAGGGATGAGCTGAAAACAGATTTTTATTTCATTTGACACTACAACCATTTTCATAATGTATTGACTCCAAAATAGTGCTTCCCTGTATAGAAATCTGGCAGTGGAATGAGATTATTTGACATATTTGCAGATTCAACTTAATCAACTATCATGTTCTCGACTGTAGTGCAGTAATTCTGTCTTGTTTTAAGATAGTGACACTAATATCTAGTTAAAATCTGAAACAAGGGAAACTAAATTGAGCATGGAATCAACATAACCCTAAACATTTCCTTGTTTAAGAAAAAAGCCTAAAGGTTATCCATCCATCTGTTTGTTATTAATATGGCTGAGTGACTTGTTTGTTGTTGCTATCTTTAGCGAGCCTGACATCCAGACTTTGGTGCCATATTTTGCCAAAGATCATGTTCATCTTAGGCAACTTCTTGTTGGGAGTGGGTGCAGGATTTTTTTTTTGTCCTAATGAGGGTGGGTTGTATCCATCCTGCTAACATAATTTTCAGTCAAGACAGAAGTCATGCTTCCGAGGAAGATGATGTCCCCATGGGCAGAGATATACTGCAGCTTTACAGACAGCAAGCTCTCCAGCCCTGCAGTGTTCAGCATGTTCAGGTACATGGGCAAAACATGATTTATTTCTCTCTCTCGTCTCTGTTTGTACAGGCATAGGCAAATGCAAGTGTGTCCTCATTAGTAAAAAACCCTCCCCCAACCTTACCACCCCTGACCACCCTTACCTGAACTCCTTCCCACCCTCCACAGACACCCTTGAGCAGATGAGGCAGGCGGTCAGTTTCCTGTTTCATTTGCCTCTGGTCATGCAAGGCTGCGTCAGTGTCTCTGGCCGTCTCCCTGCACTAAATCAAAGACAGAGCCGAGCGCCCAGCCGTGGCGGTGACTCCTTTTATGATTTTCTATAGGATCTCAGTCATTGAAAGGAATGAAATGTATGGCCACTAAGACTTACAGATCCTCGCAGGGGTCACGGGAGCTGGCTCGCCTTGTGAATCACTTTCACAACGGCCAGTCACTTCTTTCCATCTCACTGAATTGTATCATTGAAAACCTCATTAAGCAGCAACATTAGAGAGCTTAGTGTTTATTCTGCTCAACCTCCTCTAGGTTTGTTATCAAGCTGTGACAGTTTCCATTTGCAGGTGTTAGATACTGTTCCTGCTTCCTCTCTTCTCTCCCTCCCTTCTCTCTTTCGCTCTTCCTCGATGCAAACATGACAGAGAATGTCACCAGCCACTGATTTGCAATTTCGTGCAACCCCAGCAAACGGCTGATGTTAAAAAGAGCGAGTTAGCTCGATGGCTTGAACTGCATTGCAGCAAAATCATTTTAAGAAGTGCCATAAACCACATAACAGACAGTCACGCGGGAGAGTTTCAGCATTTGCATGAAAGCCATCCCAGATTCTTATAATGACATCAGAAAGACTTTAATGCAAATCTAAAGCGCTGTCAGGTTACTCTGTGGTCATGTATATCTCAATGGACAGAGCGTGACTTTCCATGGGTAGAAATTTAAATTCTCTGTGCAGCTCAGTAGACAGCAGGAAGAGGCAGAGAGCTATACAAACCCTGTGTTTACACTGCAAGTAATACAATCAACAAGTCATTTATGGAGATGAACAAACCGGGAAATTCAGCCAATGACTAGATTCTCAACAAGCTTGTTATCTCTGTGGGAGTAGGACTTCCAACTTTCAGTCAAAATTCCACAGTAACCTATTTACCTTTCAATGAATAACAGTAGTTCCATTTGGCAAGAAAAACGCACAATAAAAAGTGCTGAAAAGAACATTACACAGACTTTTTTGACTGTGAACTAACTAGCTAGAAGGAATAAAAAGGCAATTCTAGAGGGTGGCTCTAAAGGAAAATCAACAGGGTTTATGTACTTGGAAGTATAAAGTTGTTCAGCATATTTCATGGCAATCTGCCAGATAGATTATAAGATATCTTGTGTGCAAAAGTGACATTTTAGTCTGTTGGCAGCAGAGAATATATGATACTTGGGGCCATGGCCATGCCAAACACTACTAGTAAGATTATTTTACAAAACAGTAATCCATAACATCAGAGAGGTCACACCCGCCACCATCACAGCTGGGTGTACTTCAGAAATGCAACATGGTAGGCTACTGATACTGATTACACGTTATAAAAGAAAGTGAGAATTTATTGATATGCCTAATTTTGACGTCAGTGATCTACTGATATCACGTTTTAAAGTAAACATCATTAATCATGTGGCCGAGGGTTATGAGTTGGGCCTAGACTTATGTGGATTCTCAAATAAGAACATGGAGGCTCCATAGTCTGAACCATGATGGCAAAACGTATTACTCCTTTCCCTTTCATTCCTTCCGTTTTCACCCTTCACAATAAAAGCCTCCCAAAAAGTTGCTCTTCAGATCTACACAAATCTCGTAGGTGACCTATTTTGAGGGGTTTGCATGCCTGCATGTGACAGTAAAGTGCTTTGGCAAAAAGTATGTTATGAGGATTTCATTATGTCGTTACATTCGAAGGCGCACAACCACACACACCTTCACACACTCAGACACACCTGTGGCGAAATGAAAGGTTGTGGTTTGTGTGTGTGTCTACAGTACTCACCCTCGCTGTTTGGGGTCATAAATATTCATTTAGCATCTATCAGCCTTTAGGGATTAATCCCAGTACGATGGATAAAATACAGAACACAAAGCTACACGACCGGCATGTTAAGTCCATTATATACTGTAAAGTGCCAGTATTGCCCACAGGAGACTAATGGCTTTTTATCAAGGATCCCTGGAGGGCTGCAACCCTGCACCTCCACCAGCACAGCTTCCATTAACGCAAGGCAGGTTCAGTTCAAGAGCACATTTTCCAAAATGCACCTGCTTTAAAAGTAAAATGAGTGACATTAGTGAGACAAACAACCCACGCTTTTGCTTTTTTATTTTCACAGAGAGCCACCTTCAAGACTGTGGTTCTGGTTCCAATAAAAGGTGTCTCTCTGCACTGGTTCTAATTGACATAGTTGACACCGTTGCTTTTTGTGTCTTGACAATAAAGCTGTTAAATGTCACACAGCTTCATGAATTAGATTTTTTTTTAAAAGGATATGAAAAATGTGTCGAAATGCTAAGATACAAAATTGGCTGCGCTGAAAAGAGAAATTATGTCCAGAAGCATCCGGGCTCTTGATTCCAACATGCCGCCTCAATAAAAAGTCATTTAATTCAACGTCCTTGTTAAAGCACAAGTACAAACAGACTCATCATTAAACAGCTGCTTTCAAGTGAGTCACATTTACATTTCAATCTAGTTCATTAAGCACTGTAACCCACATCATGTTTTAACAGAAACACATCGGCATTAACTGTAACGCACACGCTTCAAAATAACAGGTTTAGTGTTTACACTCCGCTGCCAACAGAACTCACAACACAGAGGCCTGTAGTCAGGCCACGGCCGCGGTGAGGCGCCTTGAACAATAAAGTCGAGAAAAACTTATTTTGACAGCAGACGAAAAGAAAAGACTGCATGTGGTTTACTGCAGTAGAAAAGACATTTGAAGAGGACTTAATCACAGCATTTTTATTTCAATCATAATTAGACTAAAAGATAGAAAAAACGAGCAGGCTACATGTGTTCATTTTTATTTTCAGTTCTGACTGTAAAATAAAAAAATATATATTTGTTTACCACAATTCCATCTTTATATTGTTTACTCTAGCCATTGTAATAGTCTTTTTCTTTATGTTGTAGCATTGTTTTGTCTGTGGTAACAATATTTGGTCTGTGGTAGTATTGTTTTTTTCTGTCTGTCCCCCTCGCCACAAGCACCATTTTCCCCCAGCCACCATTACTGAGAGGGACCTCTATTTTGTTCTCAGCGGTGTGAGCCCGGCCCCAGCAGTGTCCAATCTGTCCTCCACTTTACCTCCTACCTCTGTCAGCACCATTCTGTCTTAGTGTGCTGGCTGCGGTCTCGCAATTAAGCCCCAATTTAACAACCAAAAAAACAGAGGTGGCGGAGGATAAAAAAATCGACTGACTTCTTCTTGAACTATCGGTTAAAGACGCCCCCTCCGCCATCTGGGATGTGTCAGTTACTATTATTAAAACTTTAAAAAATACAGATGATTAAATGCCTTAATTCTTGTAGAGTAAATGCAGTACACAAGCTAATAATTTATACAGTATTTGACAATCTGATCATTAGTTTAAAATCAGCAAAAACTGATGTCACTTTTTACAAATAGCCCATATCTCATTTTGAAAAGAAACTCTTCATTAATTTGACTGTCAACCTTTCCATCAGAACTGCATGAATCAGCGTTATCGCTGTAAATGTCAGCATTAACCAGCATCGGTTTAAATCATAGTCTTTCCATTCTTGTGCAGACGATAACAAATTTGAGCATTTTTACAGAACTTCTATTTCTGAGAGCTTCCTCGCATTAAAGACGAAACCTCAAGCCACAGTCGAGTCCATCATTTAACACCCGAAGAGACAAAATATTCATTTTTTAAGACAGTTTTGTCAGCCAAGGTCATCAGTTATCTACTGCCTTGTAAAATCACTGTAATTTGTCCTAATTTTCTACTATTAGTCATTTTGCGAGAAAATATGTCAATCTCAAGTGGCTAACATTTCCGCTTGGAAGGAAGCTCTTAAAATGCACAACAGTGGAGAGAAGGTGAAACATTGCAGGTTGTTACCCTTCACAGACTGACTAACTACAGCAGAAGGGGACATGATATGATTTGCTCATGTCCACCTGTTTCTTGCCACTGAATCACAGGAGATTGATTGGGTTTTTAAGTTGCGTTCGGGGTGTATCTTTTGTAATTTGTGCATGTGCGATCAAACCAGTTGGAAAGGTGTCCCCGAAGGATGTCATCTGATTATAATTATTTTTACTCGCTAATTAGGAAAGCATCAGAATTAGAGCTTATTGAATAAACCTCTGTACTGCGTTACAGCTGTGTGTTACAGCTGCATTTAAGGGTCCTCATGGACAGCAAACACACACACACACAAGGTCTGGTTTTATGTCTTGAAATTAGTGTCTGTACTTTCTTGTATAAATTAAGGTCTTGTTTTCGTGGCCTTTTTTGTGTCTTTCTCTAAAAAATGCTACAGATACCTTTCGTGTACTGAAAACAGATTTTTTTTCCCCATCACTCCAAGGTAAAAAAAATGGAACTCTAAAAGACAAACCTTAGATAAAGAGAAAGTAACCTTTACTGTGAGTATTCACTGCATTTGAAGTTTAAAAGAAGTTCAGGTTAAAACAGAGCTAAATTCTGTCTTTTGGACGTTTGGGTTACATAAAACCATTGTTACATCAGTGTTTCAATGACTCGGTTTAACATATAGTTACAGTAGGACATGTTTCATTTGAAATGCTCGGCATCCAGAAAACTCTTTTTCATTTTCAGTTGACTTAGGCTCAATTTTATTCTAGATGCCAAAACATATTTTTACCTGCAAATCACCTGAATCAGCTTAGTGGAATGTTTTAAGCTCAGAGGCAATCGTTAAAAAAATTATAATCAAATGGTTTTGAAACCAATTTGTATAATTTATGTATCCTTCAACGCCTCTGAAAATGTCCAAAGCCATGGTAGCAGCTCTGTGATACTCTGCTTTGAGCTTAATGCAAACGTCAGCATGCTGACAGAGAGTGACAATGTTAACATAATAATGTTTACTTTGTACTAAACACAGAGTACTGCAGAGGTTGATGGGAATGTTATTGTTTTGATTGATTTTGATTTGGTGATAAACCAAGTGATGACGGCGCTAGAGGTAAAAGTTTGAGGTAAAGTTAAGGGACCATGTTCATCCTGAGGGGACCACGAGTGTCTGCACCAAATTTTAACAAAAATCTAATGGATGTCGAGATATTTCAATATTAAAAAAAATCTGTCTGTACCACATTTCATAAAAATCCATCCAATAGTTGTTCACTCTAAACCAAAAATGTCAACCTGCTGTTGGTGCTAGAGGTAAAGTCAGGGGTTTCATCAGTGTCATCAGAAATTATTCTCTAGAAACCTTGAATATCTGTAACAAATGTCATGACTACCCATTAAATTTCAGTCTGGACTTAAGTGGTGGGCTAAACAACTGACGGACCAACATTGCCATCTCTAGAGCCACACTTAGGACTCTTTCTGTGAAAACATCCACTACTGAGTACTGTAACCTCCTTCTTACACCCGCAGATGAATTACGAGAGTAATACAAACTGTAATGAATAACCATTTGTATTATATCTCTAAAAACTTTAATAGCTATTGACAAAAAACATGGTTAGGTCAGTCTGTGCTCAGCTAACAATTACCAAACAAATTAGACTCTGTGATTCCGAGCAGCACAGATGTTTGTTGTCTATTAAAAGCACAGATGATGCTTATTGGAAAAATGTCGGAGAAATTGAGGGAAAGCCTCATTATAAGGTTGGTTTATTTGTTTTCAGCTTGCTCCCATTATGTGAAACAGCACTTTAGATGAACCAAGGACTCTGCCATCGTTCCACGGCTGGCAAAACAGTGTCCTTGGTATTGTCATGGGAAGCGGCGTATTTGGCCTTCATGCTCTATGAGACTCCCTCCCCACCCCACCTGCACGAAACTTTCCTCTCCGAACTCACTAATGAGGCTGAGCCAGGAGTCAATCAGCTGTAAGGGCTAAAATGTGCTTCTGAGGGGTTGCAGGAAAACCTGTGCAGCCTGCCAATTCAACATTCTCACGTCTTTGTGCACCCATCAGCTTCACTCTTCAATTCATTCTAGCTAAGGCAACCCTAGGTGGTGGGTATGTCCGTCAAGTTCTGGCTGGAAACACAGGAAAGAGCACTTGAAGTTGAGCTTTCACAGCGGGTGGCTCTCGCACCCTGAAAATAATTCCTTGACATAAGCAACAAAAAAAGAAAAAGAAAATTGCCCTTCACTTCTTTTGAATGTAAAACCACACAGCATTTAAATAACAATGTGTGACTGTAACACAATGAGTACCTCAATTTTAACGTTGAACAATCAGAATACCTTCAATTGAAGTCATCACTCTGCTCACACATCGTTTCACAGTGTTCTCATTTATTATTCTTTTCCAACATATGACTAAGTTTCCTGCCTGCATTTATACAGTGCTCTGAAGGGAGCAGGGATCTTTATGGTGACTATAATACGCTGCTAACACTCCTATTTCAATGGTTCACCATTCTACCTATAAACTGAGCTCCATTAAGTCCAATAAACGAAATACTTTACGATCCATCATCACCATCTTTCTATTTTTGGCCTCTGCAGCCAAACATCTCTGTGCATCATTCCAATAAAACTGTGCAAGTGAATCAGCAAGCAGAGCAGCAGTTAATGTTGCCATTTAATGTATGGAGGGGTCGCAGAGGACTCGGAAATGTCGACGTGTTGATAGTAGTGTGAGGAGAGAAAGGTGGCAGCGCTTCATATCAGAGGAATAATTCATGTAAAGGGGAAAGAAAAAATAACAATCTCTGACATCTGCCTCTGATAGTGATTATTGTAGGTATTTCCACCGGTGCCACTTCTACTGAGAAGAGTGGTGCCTCACTCAAAACACATCTCGGAGACATAAGAATAACAGCTTTTGATTGATATTCTGGGTGTGGTGGTGCTTAGTGCCAAAATTGCAAGTCTAAACATAAATGTGGTCTATTGAAATTCTGATTCAGGCTTGCCCTAGTTTTCCCTCATATACATTTATATTGTTTGGGGCGGGGCTTGGGAATGGGGACTTATCGTAAAAGATATTATCTTATAAACAAGTGTGTGCAAGGCAAGTACCTTTCTCTGTTCTTTGATGCTATGATATCTCTGGATGCTAGAGAGAGACAGGCAATCTAGATTATTCTGCCCTGTAATCAGCTTTTTGTTTGCACTGCTGACAGCGGCATCACTGGTGAAGAAGTTCCACTACATGGCAAAGATAGATTGATACATTTTCTGCAGAAACCTGTGTTACGAAAGTCTGTGTGATCATGCAGAGAAAATGACACTGTAGGTAATTCTCTGTGCTGGATTCATTTTGCGGAGAAACTGTGGTGTTATCATGAAGGAAAT
Source organism: Lateolabrax maculatus (assembly GCA_031216445.1). Taxonomy (NCBI): domain Eukaryota; kingdom Metazoa; phylum Chordata; class Actinopteri; order Acropomatiformes; family Lateolabracidae; genus Lateolabrax; species Lateolabrax maculatus. Next base: position 21,856,984 of record CM062205.1, on the reverse strand, counting down.
GGAGGCCGGCCTAACGTTGTGTTCACTGCTTTAACTGCATATCTGCACACATTTAATTTTAGTGATGTGATTTCACAAAAGATGGCAAAATTAATTGAAGAGCTCAGGGGGCGGCGATGCATAACAGGCTTATGAGTTCATGTCTTGAGATTGAATGTGACTCATGATGTGTAGTGAAGACATTATGGAGAAGAGATACTGAGAAATTATTTCCTTTTTTGGACTAAAAAGACAACTTTGTTTGCATTGTACCTGAAACATTTATTAAGTAAAAGTGGGAGATATTATGGCATTAATCTAAACCAGTCACATAATTATCATCAAATGAATGGTGAACCACCCCGGTTCACCCTGGTTTGGACATACAGTAAAAGCCAATCAACAGCACGGCTCTCTCCTGAATGCAGCAGTACACTAGAAATGAAATTGAGCTTGCACAAAATTAAACTGCTGTTGCACGGGTTTCAAACACAGTGCTGCAAGCAAATATCTGTATACTCACTGCGACTTGACGTCTGTTCATTTACTGACACTCCACAACTCCTTGCCAGATGGGGCTGCTTGCAAACTGCAACTATGAGATAGAAAGAGAGAGAGGGGTTTGAGTTAGGCAAATAACTGTGAAGTAGATTTAAAAGGTAGTTAGTAGTAAAGTTAAAGCTTTATTAAACATTTTTCTATGCACACACTCTAACAAATGACTGCCAGTAACATGAAAGGGATGCTACAACCGCTGATCCCACTGGAAATCAACAACCACTTTGCAGCTCATTCTTTTGGTCTAGTGGCCAGTAGTTCAGTTCACTACCTGTCCTGTGCAAAGTGAGCTGCCTGTTTAGCTGTTGTAATAATGTTGAATCAGATCAACAGTGCCAAAGCAGTATATATATATACACACACATATACAGAAAGCTACTACATGTATACTAACAACATAATGTCCTTTTAAGTGGTTGTACTTATGTCTGATTTCTAAAACCGATATGAGCAGAATTATTATGTAACAGTACAATTGGTACAGTAGTAATATCTAAATCAATATGCAATTAAACTTATTCTTGTAGAAAAAGACATGCAGCCATAAATGTTATTATATAAAACATATTTTGAGTCTTTAAATATTAACTACAGTGGAAAGAAAATAAGGTTATTAAATAAATAAAAATTCCCTCTTTGATGTTTTTGCCTCATTGCTAATTCACACTCAGCCTGGTTGACTCATTAAGATGTGTTCTTGGTGTAAAGCAGGCATCTCACTGCATGTGAGATACACCTGGCCCCTGATGGAGTAATGACAGAGTAAAATGTTATCGATGAATAAGCTTATCAAACCCCCACTGATACACTAAGAGCATTTGTGTTACGGGCTGTACTGTAGGTGAAACTGAAAAGAACAAATTAAATTTGATTCAGCTGATGATTCAGTTGATTCGGCTGTGACAACAGCTCAGGCTTCATGAGCTAAGAGCAATCAAAGAGAGAGTCCAACCCTCAACGGCATGATTACACTTGCACCAGTTTCTGTAAATATTCCCTCCAACTTTTATTCCCTTCCATTCAAACATTTAACAACTCAATTTCGAAAGAATGCATTTCCTCTACACGTAAGAGCAGATTTCCAGGTGAAGAACTGGCAAGCCTGTAGTGATGTGCAGGGTCAGAGTCTTTCTCAGGCGCACCCACCCGACCCGTTATGAGAGCCGATGTGCACCGCCCAACCACCAAACATATGCGTTAATCAACCACCCGAACCCGACCCGCAAACTGCCAACTTTATACATTATAGTAGCACAAGTGTCAGTACTGAGGACAATGACAAGGACAGAGCTCTATGCTTCAGTGTGTGTGTGTATGTGTGTGTGTTTCAGAGAGAGAGAATGCTGCTTTGTCACTTTTCGATCCGCCCGCCCGAACCCGTGATATTTTAAGTTTATCCAAACCCTCCCGACCCACGGGACCCGTGGCTTGTGGTTCAACCCACATGTCGCTACAAGCTTTTTTTCTGAACGTGCTGAAGACGTGTGCATGCAGGTCTAGTTGGAGCAAATTCACCATATTTAAAAAGTTTGGAGGACGGTGTATTTTTTTAAACTTTCAAATCTCAAGAAAGACAAATAAACCTTATTCCTATATCCTTATTCCAGCAACTCCAACCAAACAGCTATTATCAATATTTGTATACTAACAATGTGACAATGTGAACGGGGTGAGCCATCATGTGCATACTGTTTCAAAAATCAACGTTCATCTGCTGGAAATGAAGATCTGCTTTTGTCTACCTGTCTGAAATCAAGGAGTCTACTCTGGTCCGACCGCAGCGTGATGGAGCTGCATTTGGCCAATCACGTCTCAGCTGGAGCAGAGCAGTCGCACCTGCAGCTGCATAAGAGGAAGGCAGATAGAGCGATCAGCTGACCGGAGCAATGCAGAAGACGGGTTCAGAGATAATTTGAGAACAATTCTCTTCCTTACAGAGACTAAACAAACATTCCCGTCTGCCTCAGCCATTAAGGTGTCAGATATGTTTAGCACTGAAGGTCATCCTGAGGCACGCCTGGATGCTCCGGCTTGACCCAACGATGCAGGTAGATTCAATTGAAACGCTGCAAAATGAAACTCATCATGAGCCGCCTCGTGTTGCCTGTCTCTCCCCATTCCTCATCTTGCTCGACCGCCCAACTAGGTGCATCAGAAAAGATGTGTGGCTGAAATTGAGTAAATTGGTATTGTCAGGGCAAAAAACCACACATCTACAAAAAGCATGATTTTCAAAGAATGCACATTTTTCCATTGGCACCTACTGTATGAACTATATTTCACCCAACAGATTTTATAGCAGGTCCCTGAACCGGGGCAGGAAAATTGTATGTGGCTCAAAAAAGCTCACCATCTAACTTGCTCTCCAACACCTCATTCTAAAGAAATGGTACAGGGCTACAAAGCAGCGAAAACCATGGAAGGCCAAATAAATCAATGTACTGTTGCCTAACTTCAGAGCTCACATCACTACCTTGGCTCAGCGCAGATCACTCAGGGGTATAACCTAGATGTTTCAGGGACACGAGTGAGAAGGGAATTCGAACACACACCAGTGGCTTAACATCAAAAATAGCAGACGTGTTCCTTAGCCTCAATGAATATATGAATAATGAAATAACCTATAAAAGGCGTGATTACGACAGCAGCTCAGTCCCTAGGGACTTGGCCTGGGAGTCGGATGGGTGGCCGGTTTAACTCCAGCACTGACCGGTGTATGGAGAGTGGACTGGTAGCTGGAGAGGTACCGGTTCACCTCCGTGGCACTGAGCAAGGCACAGAGCCCCTAACTGCTCCCGGGCGCCGCTATGTGGCAGCCCATCACTCCACCGTCCGTCCACATCTCATGTCTATCAGAACATGTGTGTGCATGTCTGTATTTTGGGCCTATTTGTGTGTAAATATTAATAAAAATCAAATTTCCCCATTGGGAATTAATAAAGTAATCTTCTTCATAATAGCTGAGGTTTCGATGATGACATGAAAACGTGTATCTGTCCATTCAAGGAGTTTGCTGACTTCACGCTGTTTGTAACAACATCAGTCTGCTACAGTCCAAAGGCCACTTTGAGACAGAATGAGTTGTGGCAGTGATTGGCAACACTGCTACATGACTGGCGGCTGATGTAGCTGACGGCAGATGGGTGATGTATGTATTTGAACTCAATATGGAACGAAGTTATGGGTCAAAAGGCCTTTTAACATTTAATCAGTGGGCTGACTAGTAGCGATTTAGTTTTCACTAGTGGAAATGACATTTCGACATGTCAAAATGTCATTTCCCATTTCGGATATCATCAAATGCATTTCTGATAAGTCCGACATATCAACAAACCATTTTGGATATGCGGGCGTTGTGTTTTTGAAGTACCACAAATCCATTGGTCGACTTTTAAATTACCATATTCATTTTGGATATGTACGTAGTCATTGAAGATTTCTGCAATTACATGGTGACTAGTGGAAATTCCTTTTTTGATATCTAATTCAATACCGACTAGTTATAAAAGGAATTGTATATATCTCAAATATAACTGTTACTAGTACAAAAAATTATTTTCACTAGTTACAACTAACTGTATTTCATATATCTGCACTGTGGAGTAATTTAAACAATCTACTGCTGTCCAATGGCCAATGCTTGTAAGGTGTATCTATGGATATCGTTCCATCACTACTGTATAGAAACATGGTGTGAACACACTATAATCACTTCCAAAAGATCTTGTGAAAGTACTCAAAGATGCACATGATAATCAAGGACAAGCGGTGTGTTAAAGGACTGCAGAATGCATGAACTGGAGAACAAAGAATAACCAGACACAAAGTAAATGGTGTTGAGCACATTTAACAGTCCTTAAATATACATCTTAAATTATCATTTTTAAAAGCTTTTTAAGATAAAATCAAAAAGCATTTACTTATTTTTGCTGAGCATTTTGAACTCAGAATTGAAAGGTTATAAAGCAAAAGTTAGACACGTGTATACTTGTTTATTGTGCCTGCAAATGTTTTAGCATGTTGCTAAGGTTACACGGGTTGCTTAGCAGCTTTGAGGCAAGCATTTCAAATTAGCACAGTGATTACATTTAAAAAGATAATCCACAATAAGCCATACAGTTTGCAGTCATCCCGCCTGTACCATGACCACCTGGCAGCAAACAAAATAGAACAGCTGTTATTTGAATGAAAAGTATTTGTTTCAAACATCTTTGTCAACCTTGGAGGGAAAAAAAAACATGTCATGACTTGATGAAACTGTGAAAATTGGACTCCCCATCCAATCAGAGTAAAAGTATTCTCCATCGCCATGGTAACAAACACTTTTAATGGACATTTACCAGCCACACAAGAAAAGGGATTCACCCAGACCCTGATACAACACAAAATTAATTATTTAGTGGAGAGTCTGGGTTGGTAGCAGACTGTCTGTGCTGGCCAGCTGCCAGTTTTCAGTGAGTGCAGGGCAGGATTTTGCAAAACTTCACTGCCTTTAAAAGAAATATCTGACCTTAAGTCCTCTTACATTGTTGGATCTGTGATGTTCAGTGCCTTCTGGGAGGCAGTGATTTTGTGATGAAGTGTTGCAGTCAAGTTTTGCGCTGTACCCAGTGTCCTTCAACCTGCCTTGCCTGCTTTAGTCTGACAGCCTCCAGAGAACGGATGTGAACTTGTTTCGCCCTGCTGTGGGTTGCGTGTGGAGGCGGAGAAAGCGATAACAATAGAGAAAAATCTAGAGCGAGAATTTTGCTCACATTTCTTGTGGCTGCATTGCATCATGGTTTTACTGGGTCTAGTGGGAGCTGAAACTGGTCTCTCTGCTGCTTCAACAATGAATCTCTCCCTGTATTATTATTGAATATCTTCAAAGTGGTGGCTCTTCAAAGGAGCACTTGATGTTTATTTCTTAAGGTTCGTTGCACCAAAAAGTGGAACAGCGAAATTCATCCGTGCATCTATACGAAATAGTGACTACTCGCAGGGCTCGCTGGTGAACTGTGGGCTAAACCAGGAACGCGCAAAGATATCTGCCGGCTTTGTTTGCTCACTTGACTTTAATTCAGTTGTATTAAAAAAGAACAGGACTTGCTTGTGAACGCCGCAATCTGTGCCGCTGAAACCAACATGGCGATTGCCTTAATTATCAATGTGGACGCACTTATGCACTCAAAACAGCAAGTTTTAGTAGAAGTAGTGGAATGCAAATTGAGACACAGCATTATACTCAGACAGAGAAGGTTAAATAATACACAGTTAATGAGCTACAGTGACGTTAGCGTCCTCCATTTTTGAGGCAAGACAACATTTTGAACTAAAGCTGAACTCAAAATCATGAAAATGTATGACACCCCCTGCTTACTGCTCACAGAGATTCAATTGAAATGAATTTACTTCAAACAGAAATTTTGCAGTTTTAAATGCTGGTGTGACTGGACTTTTATCTGGTGTGTCATATCAGTGGGGAAACCCTCAATAATGCAGAGGGCCCAGAGTTGCACAGGCGCCCTGGTATCTTGAGTTGGTGTGGTGGACATGACACTGTGTTATCAACATTGGCTACAAGAATAAAACATACATGAGTTTGAATGCAACTCATTGCTTTTTTCTCCTGTTTTGTCTCTAAACACCAACTTATGAAGCAAAAATGCCATAACAATTGTCTTAAAAACAGAAAGAGCAGTATTCCCTGGGACTCTCTTCAAGGGCTGAGTGAAACGTCACCCAAATGAGGAATGGCAGTGATATCCAGCCAGAGGACAGCTTCCTCACTCTCCCTGTTTTTCTGAGCTAGATAAATCAGCTCAAGGTTCCTCAGTGATCCTCTGTGTGGCAGTGGAGGTGGATTTATCATTCTCAGATAAAGGCTCGGTCCTCGTCAACGTTCGCTTTCACCCTTGGTCTGGAAATTTATTAGAAACTGGTGGCATTGTGTGTGCAGCCTACCTAGTTACACAACAGAGTGCAAAGGGGTGCACAACAAGACAATCCATTGTGTTCGCGCTATTAATTTCTACCTGGAGGATGTCGCTCAGACACATGACAAATGGTGTTTTATACAGTCATTTGCAACAGTGCAAAGGAATCTGCAACAAAAGGTACAACTGGTGTCACAGTGGTGTACAACAGTTCACTCAGTTTCTCAACAGGGAAATTCATGGGGTTTACATCTTTCAAAAAGCAGTGCATATTATAATTTGCACTTTTCATGACTTCTCAAGCTACCACTCGCGTCACACAGTGTGAAGCGATGTACTGAATGTAATGAATTTTCCAGTATGGAATTACCATTAGGAGTGGGCGGAATGGCCCTAAAATAATATCACGATATTTTAAGGTATTTCTGCAATAATGATATTCTTTACGATAAGAGCAAATACTGAAAAATATGTTGTTAATTTCAAGAACATACAATTGCAACAAAATAAGTAACATTTATGCTGACATATAAAACTATAACAGTTTTCCTTCAAATATTCAACATGCCTGTTATTGCATTATCATGATATAATTTTTTTTCCCATATCAAAATTATACCGGTATTATCGTGAACAACACCATTACCACTTACAATACCATTTATTTTATTAAAAAACAATATCACTCTGACTGGTTTTACATCCAGACATGTATAACACACAAATCATTACTATTATTTCTAACCCTGTCATTCAAGCTTCACCTCATCTGCCAGTTACCTGTAATCTGCTGTATAAATAAATCCCATCTGTATGACTGTGTCTATGTAATTACCTAATTACAGCTGTTAGGCCAAAAGAATGTATCTATGCTAATGCTATTACAGCATACAGTCAAATACATGAAGAGTGAAATTCCATTTTAAAAACGCTTAATGCAACAATGTGAACAAAGACAGTAACGTTATAAAGAAATACTTTTCCTTCTGTTGCTCGGGTTTGTGGAGGGAAATAAAAACTGTTGGTTTAAGGGATGCATGAAAAATATTCAAGTGAGAATCAAGGCTCAAAACATTTCTGAATTAATTCACAATTCCAGTAATCGATTCCTGTATTCGTGTAAAATAAATGTTGCTGCTAACTATGATGCCACAAAGGGAGACAAATGTTTAACGGCTGATCTTCAAAGAAGGCCATCGTTGATCCGAGTATTGATCCTACTAAGAAGTATGGTCCGTGTATCCAAAGCCTGATATATCTTCTTCCTCTGTATCATCGAGACAACATTATTGTCCAAAAACTATTTAAAAAATATCCGTCAGCCCCACTGTTGCACTGGGTGACATGTTTCTTCATTACAATAAGCACTGTAGTTTATTTTGAGTCAATCCCACATACACCCTGCTGCAGCCAGAAATACTAACTAGAGCACTTAAAAGTATTATCCTGCAGCTGAAAATAGTCCCAAACAAATACACCACCTACTCCTGTTTGAGACCTACAGTGCCCAGCTGTTTCAGGAAATAACTGACCCTTCTTTAATATGAAGCTATATTCCTGTGACCCGTTTTTACAGATTTACGAAGTAGGAACCAACGGGCTCAGGGTGCCACAGATAGGGCAGGGAAGTCAGAAAGTATCAAGAGGCAGATTGTTGGTTTTATTCTTTTCATGCAATTTGGTGACATTAATAATAATAATAGAGAATATGCCAGCCTAATCTTTTGAGCTAATATAACTGCAGTTGATTTGTAAACCAAAGGATCTGAAAAATGTGTTGAAAATTCATCGCTTGTGCTGTCGGTGCATTGAAGAAAAGTGTGTGTGCAATTACCAGATTTGAATTCCAACGAGATGAGACACTGTAACCACCCTTCACCTGCAGTCTGCTGTTATGAAAACCATTACTGGCATGCAAGTGGAGCACATTAGCTTTTGATGATGGAATCATTTGTGCTCTTTGAGGTGGTGATTGATGAATTTTAGGAAACAAAAAATTCCCAAAATACATTCCAGACTTTTGGCTTGAAATCCCTCATTTATAGAATTATTAGAGTTTCCTTTATGTTGATTTTTTTCATTTTCTGATAATGAAGGATAATTTGCCACGGACCATCAACCGTACGCTCCTGCGGCCTCGCTCTCATATCAGGCGCTCTTGGATTCTTGAAAAGAAAGACATTCCCTGCTCATTAGCTGATATCCTGAGGCACAGCTGTCTCTATTTTTGCTTGTGAAGCTTTTGTTGTTGACCTGCGGGTGCTTTAGCCAGCCCCCTCTTTTCACTCTCTTCTCACTCTTCACACACTCACTTCATCCCTCGATTCCCTTTGATCGCCTCTGGGCAGACGGTGGATCTTTTTGTATCTCTCATAAATATCTGTTTATGGCGCTTCGTGTTGAACATTTGACGCTGTATCCCTTATTAGGTAATGCTGCTAATGATGAGAGTGAGAGTGCTTTAACCACGTAGGTGTTGCGTTTCAGCATTATTAGCATATTCGCTTCCCAGGTTTGATGTATTTTGCCAACATGTGACAAAACCGATAATGTGTCTATATAAATGCCAAAGGGAGGAAATAAACGTAATCTCCGAGGAGCACTGAGCATTTCATCCTGGACGCTTGATCATTGCTGTCATCGCTCTCTGCTCTGGTTTGGTCAGCTAAAATGCTCCATTTTCCATCCCGCTCTCATTGTTATGACAGTGGGGGTTTTTGTTTTAAGCTGACTCAGGTTACTCTCTGCCTCATTGAGTCATATCTGCTGAGTCACCGGAGGGCCGCAGGTCCTCGCACCACGTCTCCTGATCAAAGGGGCTTGACCATCAGCAGAACAGCAACTTTGGGCGACTCCAGCAGGCTGACATAAGGCGGCGAGATCGATTTAAACTCGTACTGACACTTCTGTCAGCGAGGATACAGTAGGTGAGCTGTAGGCATAAAATCTGACTTGCTCATTTGATTTCAGATGAGGGTTTTGAGATATGTCAAATCTCTCTGTCACAGCCCCGGCCCCTCTGAGGGTTTTGCTTTGTATGCCGTTCTTTCTCTTAATTAACTTTAGTTTTAATACTACATGACAGATCAGTCAAATTTCCGCTCCAGTCTGATGTGAATTCTCGAGGGTGAAATAAAATCTGCTTGCTCAACAGCACTCAAACTAAAAATTTCCAACCATTCATATTAGGATTTCACCGCAGGCTTCTGTTCACATGGAGATCTGCCGTATGACATTAACCCCTCGCCCACATTCATGTAACCTAATCTGAACCCCAAGGCATAAAACATGACTGATACCTGAGATGCTAAAATAGTCCATGCTGACATTTGAGCTGTTTGATAAAGGCTCTTTTTTTTTTCAAGGGAAATGTGACGATGAACCCACTCAGTTACATCAAAGGCCTGATGGTGTAACTTTTCTCAAAGGCATTTTGATAGAAATAATACTTTATACAGTTGGCCATGTTATGCAAGCTGTAATCCAAGTGTATTTCTGTCAGGAAACATGTACAGAATCATGTAGAAAATATATCTAAATTAAATCATCTGTGTTACAAACAGATACTGCACAACCCAAGTATTGGCATGTTACCATAGTTACATAGGTTATTAAATGTGTGGCCATTGTGTTAAATAAGAATCTATTTTTATTATTACACTGTGTGCATTTTAACTCACACATTCCAGCCAGTCAGACACAAATATTCATTCCTATAAAGCAAGTATAAATGCACTATAAGTTACTAGTATGTATGTTACAGCCACAGACTGTGTTGAATGCAATTCTGTAGGTATTAAGATTTTCTTTCACATCTTAACAGTCTTGACTTCAAGTCAGTTTTGTGGTGTTGTTTGGGAAAAACATTCATTTGAGGACGTCACCTTGGGCTCCGGAAATTTGTAATTAATTTTTTCACAATTTCTTTATATGTTATAAACTAAACTTGATCCGAAAGAAAAATAATCAATATTATTCATAAGTAATTATAAAAGTGTGCTTTCTCTACTTGCAGGGATTTGAACCAGCAGCCTTCTAGCAAACAAGCCCACTGTTCTTCTCACCTTCAGGTTACTTCTGCCCTCATTAAATGACCCAGTGCTATTTGTAGCTCTGTTCATTCTCACTGTCAGCCACAGTAAATGGGAATATATTGGCCTGGGGATGATGAGGGTATATAAACGGGGGGGCAGAGTGTGTGGAGGGGTTATGGGGAGGGCAGACCTGACTCAGCTAAATGGACTGTCAGTGACACAGACTCCTGGAAATGGGTCAAGTACACACCTCCACCCCAAACCACGCAGACGGTCAGTGCCTATTAATTCAGAACCGTAAATGAGCAAAGCACCATATGACTCTCAAATTATCATAATATGTAAATTGAAATCAAGTAATTATAGTAGGCCGTAGAGGTACAGCATCTTAAGCCACGTAAGTATCGACATTAGCTCAGTACGGTGTGCCCCCCAGCATATGATAATAATGATGATAAATAATTCCCCCCCCCCGGTAGAGCAGAAAATACTCCGGCAATTCTAAAACAGGTAACAGCTTCAGCTGTTAATCCTTTAAGTGTGGAAGAGATGCTTATACATATTCATGCATATTAATGCACTGCTGCAACCCAACCTGACAGGGGAGCTTATTAAATTCTGGTTCTTTAAAACCACCATGACATTCAGGAGTCTAAATCCTGTCCTAACCTTGTTAGCTTGTGTAAATAACAACGATGTGGGGGAATGGTAACACTGTGCCCCTCGACGCAACCAGCCAAATTAAGATGTGTTTTGGCATTTTCACCCGGGACAGTCAGTCAAAACACAACTGGGAGGGTGTACTTGTGTGCATGAAAATCAGCCAGCAAATACTAACAATAAAAGCACCGCCGGCTCGTCTCAGCAGAGTAGTAAACAGCGAAATGGTGATGTAACTGCAAAATTGTGATAATGACGCAAATTAATATTAGAAATTAGGACGCAACAGGCCCAGAGAGACAAGAAATCATCAAAATAAAAACTGATTCAAACTGCAGATCGAAGCGGTTTCAAACCTCCCTCTGTCCCGAAGCAGAGGTGAGAGAGTTTTCTTGGCAATCCTAGTTTCAAGGACCAGACATTAAAGTGCAGCGTCCCATCAGTTTGTTTTGTGTAAACTATGTTATCAGGCAGAGCACACAAAGACCCAGATTCTGAACCTAATAAAGTATAATAACACGCCTTGTAATGAGGAGACACTTCCTGAGGGCACTTCATAAATTATGCAAATCTGAAGGCGACTAAAGTGCCAAAGCTTAATTGAGACAGTGTAAGGTCGAGAGCAACCGGGGAACATCGTGGCCCCCTTTTTACTTTCATCCCCCAGATACCACAGTGCAGCCTCTTTTACGCATCTCTAAAGCAAATATGATAAAAAAAAACCAGAGCTAAACTTGCGCTCTCATTATTATTTCAAGTGTTTGCCTTTGACAAGTTGCTGGTGTTTATTTATTCGTTAATTTATGGTTAGAAGTTAGGTCAGCGGGTCGAAAAAGTGCAAAGAAAGCTGATGGCGCATGCTGAGGTGAGTCAAAAGAAGAGCGATTTACACAAATAAATCCCTGCATGCCAGGATGGAGCGAGTGCTCAAAGGCAAAGTAATAAACACATACGCCAAGACTTCTGCCTCATTCTTCTGCTCCACAAGGTCAGAAGGCTTGCAGAGCCCGTAGGGCATCTTCAGATTGCAATTGAACACTTTCAAATCTCCAAACAGAGTTTTGAGCACTTGAGAGCCCCTTACAAGTAGAGAGTTCAAACAACCATTTATAGTTCATACACTTTACACAGCGAAATGGCTGTGAGGAACTCTTAAAGAGTTGAGCTGAATCAAATATATTTCAAGAGCAATTATGCAACTCAAAATTCTACGAAAGAAATGTGAAAACTTGAGGGTGTCATAGTGTTTTAGAAACACTCTAAAAACACTTAACATTGTAGATAGAGAAGAAGAACATTGTAGCCCCGGTATTTGGTAAGTAACAATTTAGGTGCTATGGGAGAAGTAGATCAGATATGTTTCTATACTTGCGAGACAGTTAAACACACACACACAATATAACAATGTTGTAAGTAACTGATTTACAGTAATTTGAACCAAATATTAAAGGCTTCAAATTGTCTTAGTTAACCTAAAAGAGAAAACTCCAAACCCACTGGTTCCTACTGTAGACGATATATATATATAGTTAATTAATCTGTGCCATTAATACATATTAATACACATTAGAGTATTTGAGCTATGACCAGGCTTTTGATACAGAGACGATACTGTTAGTGGGATCAATGCATTATTGGTTTTGGCCTTTTCTTGGGATTTCTTGACAACAAACAAAATACAGAACATAGACTTAACCTTTAAAAGCAGATTTGGTGGCACTTTTGACATAGGTACCTAAAACTTTGAATTGCTATTCTAATCCCCCGGGACACAAGCTTCCTTTAGGATCATTTTCACAAAGACCTCATAAACTCTGACTGAACTTCCACAAACCCCGTACATACAAAGCGTTATCACTGCACGTTTTTTTTTTCCTGTGAGGTGTCCTCGGGCATTTGCTCTTTCCCTCTGGTTTGATAAAAGAAAAAAAAACTCCAGATGAACCTCTTGCTTTTGAAAATGTTGAATCAAGACCAATCTACAACGATGGTATCTATAAATTAAATGCAAAAACTGTCCTACTGGCTTGAGAATCATTACAGGGGTTTAACTGTATATAATTCACACACTATAATTGTATTTTGCAGGGGGGCTTTGCTTTCATTACTCCTGTTAAAGCCACATTCGCCATGCCTGTGGAACAGAAAGGGATTTGTACAACTTCACAATGAAAAGGATATTAACTATTCAGTGGATTTGATGGCTATTACGCTGTAATGAGCCCAATTTTAGTGGGCAAATTGACAGTAGAAGCACTACATCTGACCCACGCTGTTGTAATTCATACTGATGGTTCTCAGGACATTGGTAATACATTGTTGTATAATATGACACCTTGTTGAGCCACGAATTAGCTATTACCGCAAATCTCACAACAAGCATCACTGATTCTGTTAAAATATTCAGTTGCACAGACCCCCATTTTGGTCCTGAGTAGTAATCAGTTGTTCATTTATTGAGGCTTATAAACGAATAAACAAATACAGTAGTGCTGTAGTGGCCAGGAAGCCAAACCTTCCCCTACCTTCAGGGCCCACTTGAAGTCAGCCTAATAGTGGTTTACATCAAAGCTAATCTAGGAAAACAGCCTGTCTGTGACAGCTAACCAGAGCAGCGACCTCTCAGCAAAAATCCCCGCTGCTGAGTCTGAAAAAACGCTGACTTACAGTACATTTAACTGTTATTTAGCACGGCAAGTTGACTAAGAACACAGTCTAATTTACTGCAATATGGCCTGGAGGAGGAACATACATTCACACACAAACAAACACATACACACACACACACACACACACACACACAACTGGGAGTTGCATAGTGCTACACAAGTACTGTGCTATTAACCACCCAGCAGTTTTGGGAGAGGGAAGGATTTTGGTGCTTTCCTTGTTGGAGACTTTGCAGATGGATGTTTAAAGAGGGAGGACTGGAAGGTGCACTAGTTTTTTTTGTATGTGTGTTCAAACACAAACCAATAGGCACAAAAGTGAGTTTTTCAAAGACAGAATTTTGTAGTTAAAGAAGACAGAAAAGAAAGTGTTAATCAATAACTCATCAAGATTGTGCAACTTGGTTTCATCTACTTGGTTCAAACAGGTCACAATGAAGAACTAAAGGAAAGCACACACCCATTCTGGAGATGTTGATTGCAGACAGACATTAAAGACTGGAGTAAATAGCCATCCTGAAGAAGGAACAATGTGCGAAACAACTGATACATATAAAAAGACTGTACTGAAAATGTGTGTGTGGTATAAGGTGGCCAATATAAATAAAATCACCTATCATGGCATGAACTTCTTCCTCTAAATCATTTCAACTGTTGTCCAACTAAAAATAAACACACAAATTAGCCCTCTGGATTATCCATAAAACTCAAAAACCAGCTCTCTGGTAAAGACATTTTTCAACTTTTATTTATCTTGACTGTCTATAAATTTGCCTGCGAGCGCATAGGGCTTATTGGAAATGGTGTTTGTTAAAGCCTCATGTTGGATGTTCCCGTTTCACTTCAGCTCTCTAAAATGTTTACCAAGTCATCCATCATAGTTTATTGTGTTAACATTCTTACATTTATATATAATTAGCACTCATGGCAAGCAGCTGAGGCTGATGTCATAAGTATTGGACAAATTTACATTTTTACATAATTAAAGATGAAAAGTCAAGAAAAAAAAATCAACAAAGTCATTAGTATTCATCCTCTAGGGACCTTGAATATCTGTAACAAATTTAACTGGAGTCCATCCAGTAATTGTCCATATAATTTTACTTTTAACCACAAATTTAAACTTCACAGTGGCACTGGAGCAAAAGTCATGTGATAAATCCTTAGGATAAATCCTCCGGGGATCATAAACATCGGTACCACATTTCATGGCAATCCATCCAAGGGTTGTTGAAATATTTCAGTCCGACACAAAGTGGTGGACCGACCGAAGGGACAATATTTCCATCCATAGAGCCACACTGCCAGCATGGCAAAAAGTTCCTGACTTGGATCAACTTATGTGAAATATGTCAACTCACCCAATTCTACTGCAAACAAATGTCCATGAAGGTGGACAGTAAAGTTGTGCTCTATTGCAGATGACAAGGAAGCTCTGACCAGCCCTGCAGATCCCCGCAGTGCAACCAGACAAGCACAGCCGAGGCCCTCTAATGAAATAAGAGCTTTTACTAGGAGCTGAGAAAGCATTCATCCATATATTTCCTCCCTTTTGTGCTTCCTTGAATAAATTGTAGGGCAAAGTGATAGCTGGAGTCTTTGAAAATATACTCCTGGGGGTTTTACCACCTACTGTACCTGGAGAATAAAAGAGAACTGTTATCTATTGTAAAATAGGACTTTGTATTAAACACTTTTTCTCTCACTACATATAGATACATACAGCAAATGGCCTTCTTTCTGGTTCTGTATTTTTTTGTCTGCCACTCATAAATTTGATCTGAAACTTTTCACATTTTTGCACTAAATTAAGGAATAACATTTAGGTCAGTTATACATCACTTAACGTGAAGAATGTTGTCATATGTAGACAGAATCTATATAGATATATTTACACACAACATGCATGGTGTACTAATTGTAAAAGTTGGAATTTGGTGTCTAATTAACTCATTTTTTGTTGTCTGCTGATGTCTGTTAATTCTTAATATTTGGAAAATGATGCCACTGCAGCCAGGTAACATATAATCTAACCCTTTCAGAAGCTTAATTTGGTTAACCCTCAACATCTTCCAACACTTCCTGTAAGTCTGAGACAAAGATTCCTGAAAACATTGTGCTGGCAAACTACAAAGCCTGACTGTTCTCAGATACATTAGACACCTCATTAGGCACAAACAGCTGTGGGTCGCTTCAGCCTCACAGTGCTGCTGAGGCAAATTCATACATTTATAACAGTAAACAAGGACCTTTCAGCAAAGCTATTGTTTTAGAAAAACATTGGTATTGAATCAGACGTGTAGCTACTTCATCAAAGCTCCAACCAGGCCAGCACTCAGAGCGTTCAACAGGTTAATATCGAAACCTCTTACAGTCGAGCTTCACATATTTGAGAGCTCGACATCCTGAAGTCGGCAAGCTTCAGAAAAGTTTTTTTACCCGAACCTAACCAAGTCGTTCTTGTGCCTAAACCAAACCAAACCTCAACCATAGCATTGTCACATAAAGTTAAAATGATAGGGACGTCAGATCAGAAAACACTTCTATGTGTCGTTCTAGAGGGCATAGACAAACAACGTATTTTGTTGTTTAATTTGGAAGATTTGATTGTTAGGGAGAATCGCACTGTAAAAGTGTGAGAGTACACAGTCGGATTTCCCCGTTTTGTGAAGCCCCTTGTGTTTTCAGGCTGCCTTGCTTTTCTGTGTGAACAAAGCCTCACCTGTCCTGATGTGGTAAAATCCTCCAACTTGGCTCTCAGATCAGTCTAAAATAACCACAAAGTATTCGAACCTGCCTTTACCCAGGTCTGTTACTCCATAGAAATTTGTAACCCCTGCTGCCTGCTTTGAATCTTTCTCCTTTGTTGTGTGTTGAGAAAGGTGATAGCACAGATTTAGTGTTACATCGTCTGCCAGCCTATCAAGAAGCCTGATAAGCACATCAGCAGTACTCCTTCAAGCTGTGTACTGCTCTCAGATGAAATTCCTGCTTATTTAAAAAGTCTTATTTCTAAGAATTCTGCAGAAGTGTTTCAGATTGTCATTTTTATAAATGTATAAAAAAAGCACTTCATGACATTTTCTTACCATATGATTTACTAAATAAAGCTTCACTTTCTGTGTAAACATTAAAATTCCCAGGACTGAGGATGTTTGAGGTTTTCCCTTCCCCACAGCAGAGGGCTTCTCATCAGAAAGAAGCATTGCTTTTGTCACGGCGAGGCCCCAACCTCTGTTAGGATGCCATCAAGACAGCAGTGTTTGTAGTTGCTGGGCTAAGCAGAGCCAATCAAGATGAATAGATCAATGAGGTGTCACAAACGTCAGTGGAACGCCCATGTATGCATCCAGCAGCAGTCAGCTCCATTTCCACACAGAACGTTAGCCTCAGATTTGTTAAGAGAAAGGAAGATTATGCACATGAGGCCATGCATTTTTAAAAATTCAATAAAAATTGCTTTGTCTTGCAGATTTTGTTATCTGTGGTAACCTTTGGCAGGGTTTAAAGAACATACGATCATGGGATAAACTGAACACAAAAGTCGTGGAAAACTAGTTCTGTAGTTCCTTACTACAACCTCCTGTTGTAGCAGGCTCCCTCTTTCCTCTTGATGCTCAAACTGCCAATCCTCTCCGCACTTTAAAGACTTCTTGTCCATGTTGGCTTATAAGTTTTGACTGAAAGAACAGCTACTCAGTGGACCTTGTGGTGACGGTTTTTGTCAAATACTCTTTCCAAAGTCAAGAATGAACTTGTAATCTCAATTTTTAAGGCAACATGGAGGAGTAGTTCTTTCCAGACACAAGGCAATTTGACCATCTACAATTCCATGACAACTGGGCGAACTCCTTCTGCTAATAAAGATAAGATCGATAGATAAAGATGCGATAGGATCGATAGCTCCAGAACAGTTGCTAAATGGACCTTGTGGTGCAGTGTTTGTCAGTAACTAAAGATGTTTTCTTCTAACTTTAACTTTGATTATTGTTTGTGTAGTCGCAAACATGAAATGTTAAAAAGAAATGCTTAAGATTTAAATCCAAATTTTAATGTAAACTTGTAATTTTGGCTATAAAAATAGATACAGTTGTGGTGCATCCGGTCACACATGTTGCTGTTATTTCATGTGTACAAGCAGCTTCTGTCCCTGTAAAACCTGTAGTTAACTGCTGTCATTTTGAGACACATCCCCTCTGCCATAAGTGGCCAGAAGTGAGGGTTTAATGCAACACAGCAACATCTTCTCATACATTTTGCTACAAAAATGTCACGGAAGCGTTGTTCAGGATTTGTGCTCACACCATTCATTCAAAAGGTTTTTTCTCTGTCTTTGTGCAGCTGATAGCGGACAAACACTGCACCATCATTACTTGGCCACATGTTTGGGTTTGCTCTGCTTCCTCTTAGATACTCAAAAACAAATGATCACCTACAGTATAGTAACCATGAGAGCAGACTTTGATCTGGCTCCTGAAGGAACAGCCATCATTTAGAGGAATTGCTGTGACCTAGAGTAGCTGGATGATTTGGGTTATTTTCAGGCTGTAAATCCAAATAATGATGTTTTCTACTCTTCACAAAGAGCTGCTCTGTTTACATAGTGCACATCATGAATGTTTAATATTCTCGTACTGTTTGGGAATCTGGGAAAGCATAGTAGAAAATCGCACAGAAGTAATTTTCCTTCCGTGCTTACCGTGTTTTCAATGAATAGGTGAAATGTTAAGTGTGTGAATGCAGAGTGCCGGAGCGATCTGTAAGAATAACTTCAGTGTCCTAAATTGCACATTTCCTCTCTCCTCCAACAGAAAATATTTGCATAAAAAGTTTACAACAGCACAACTCAGCGGCCACTTCGCAACAATCTATAAACATGAGCTTAAAACTGAACATTGCTTTTGATCTGATGTGACGATATGCAAAGCCTGAAACCTGGAACTTCACAGCAGTCGGTTACTGCAGTGATGTCAAATCTAAAAAGGAAAACTGTTGACCAGCAGGATGCCAGATGTGATGTGGGTGTATGATCATAGCTGTGAAATCTCTAAACTAGAATCAAAGATCACCATTTAATTTCATGTTCACTGCAAAATACTGATGTCACTAATGTAAAATATGATTGAAATGTACTGTGTCAAACTGGAAATGTTGGCATGATTGTCGTCATGTTGCGGGAAGGGCAAGAGGTTGCCAAAAACTCTGTAGGGTTCATCCTCCGAGGACCATTACAATCTAAAGCAAATTTGGAAATTTGACCATTATATCAAAATGTTAGTCAAGAGTAAATTTTTAAAATAACAGTGGTGTTATAGATCAATGGTTCCCAACCCCAGGCCCGCGGACCAGAACCATGCCACGTAAATATTTCCCACCAGGCTGATCTGCTGAATAAATCTTTGTATTTTTTAATGTGAGTAGCTATTCTATACTATTTTTGAGCAAATTTAGGTCAACAAGTCAGTCATCACCACATTAGAATCAGAATCAGGCCATACCTCTATCTATCCGACTTAGGGATATAGTGTGAAAAACGCCTGCAGTTGTTGCAGATGTTCTCTGTGTCTCTTGGGCGCAGAAACAGTTGTTTTTCCACCTCCAGCACACATCCAACAGAACAACAGCGGCTGCCACCAGCAGGTTGAAACAATATCCCTAACTCGGATAGATAGAGATAAAGTTGAAAATTTAAGTCTCCCTTTAATACAGTAACCTCCTGTCTTGTGCTTCAAGTCACTGTTGACTTTTTCAAGATCTACGCCTTATGATATGTGCAGGAAGATAAGTTTACTCAAAGAATTTCTTCATTATGTTGATTAAAAAATATATATATACACACACACACACACACACATATATATAATGATATACTACATAGTAGTACAAATGTAAATATAATCTCTTACTGTTGCAACTACGCAGCTTAAATAAGTAAAAACAGTCTGAGTGAACCCTGGTGATGATATACCTGACTCTACTTGGCAGACTAGGGAGGCATGAGCATTTTATTATTATTATTATATATATATAAATATATATTTATGCCTAATGTCTGTTTCAGTCTGCTTAGAGTCTAAGAAGAGGAAGCTTTACCCTGCTGGACTATCACAGGAAAGTTAAGTAAAAGTAAGTCTATTTTTCAGTGACAGATTGACTGATACTATCTGATTTGTCTTGATGCAGTGAACCGCACCCACCTGGGACCAAAAGATTAGAGGGAATGTTAAAAATTATTTGTCACAACCCCGGCTTCATGCTCAGACGTACTCTTTTTCCTTCCATTCCAATAAACTCAGATGGAAAAACTGCTGGGTCCAGCACTAATAATTTGGAATAAGATTATGTTCATCAGGACACAGCTCCTTCAATATCAAGAACATCCTAAAAATAGCATTGATTTCCACCAAACATTTACTCACCATATGTGTGAATAATCTGTGGAACTGCTCCGGGTGATAGTTGGAGATATAGAGGCAATTACACAGTAATAGATTCAATCTCAGGCCAAGAGAAACATAATTGGAGAGGGAGCTCTCGCCTACGGGCCAGAATATTGTATATTGTCACTGTGATTATAGACACTTGGCACAGCGTGGTGCTGTTAGCAATTTAAAATCAGCACATGAATGGCTGACATTAAATAGAACGCTTTAGATCACTGCCTTGATTGCGCTGTAATGTTTGTCTGTGTCAATTCCAAAACACCCCATTTGTTTTCTTGCCTGGCCAGTTGACTGTGTTCAAAAAGAAATAACTATCCATGCTATAGTATTATGTTTATACCAAATGTAAATGTTATAGATGGAGAGGATATGCAAAAGAAAATGATGTATTCAAAGGAAACAGTGAGGGCTTTGGTACATTTGAAATTGACATGCTGAGCATTTAACGGATGCTGATGTCCAGAGGCCCTTCACAAAAGAACTACATTCTGTTGCAACATCGATATCACAAACAAAAAAAGACTGCTAAGATAAGTCCTACATACAGTGGTCTTGTCTCTGGGGAGATTTTACACAAGAGAGCAGCAAGATCAGGAGCAAGTAAAACAGGTAGATGTCCAGTGAAAGTGAGGAAGACAGGATATGTAGGGACTAACACCAGAGAGCATACTGATGTCGGGGGGTCAGGAGGGGTCAGGAGGGGAAGAGGTCAAGGCATGGCAGAGTAATGAGCAAGAAGCCACCAGGGTGGGGGAGCGCTGCCAACGTATGACACGTGCCATGAGACTCATGCTTGTTTTTTTTCTATGTGAATTCTGACCATGGCGGTCCTTGGGGTTGTACCACTTACTGTATGGATTCTGTCCTCTTTCTTATTCCTTGTCTACACCGGACGTGATGTGTAAACAGCATGTCAGCAGCAGACCTCCTCTGTCTACATTGGACCTGCACATTCAGAAGCATTTTGATGGAGCTTCACAGCCCTATGCGACGCTTATATGGCTGAGAAAAGAAACTAACTTGAAGGCTAAAAGCCACTTCAAGTTGCATTCACGCATATTAAACATCACTATAAACAAATCAAGAAAAAAATCTTCACTAATTTGACAACAAACGCAACCAAATACAGAAACACTGCAAGTAACACAGATGACAACAGAAACTGTTTCCAGGGGACAATAAAAAGTGATGAACACGCCCGGATACGGCTGGGGCATACTTGCTGTGCGCTGAGCTCCCAGGGCCACCGTAACCACTTTATTTGGTGCTAAAACCAATATTGAGAACACCAATAATATCAGTAATAATCTATTACCACACAGGAAAAATGTTTGTGCACAAGCAGGAAGTCGGTCTGTAAACTGGATTGGATGTGTAACAATGGAAAGTTTCGCCTCCATTTTCTCTTCCAAATACATTTGACGAACCTGAAAGTCTGTTCACACCTTTGCAATTGTCTGACCACTCCTGCTCGATGGCCCATTGGACCGATTTTATTAGTGAAGCAGCCACACTGAGAGATCTCAACAATTACTTTGGAGAGAACAGTGTTATCATAACTGATGTGACCGATGGCCAGAGCTGTGAAAAACAAACCCAAATTGTAATAAATTGTAGTTTTCCTTTGGGGTGAGCACACGTTAACAGATGGGAGTGGTTCCAGATGGATTCCAGTCAAATTGTCAGATTTCACATTTGTGCAGGCTTTTGTTGCCACCCTGATACCAGAAGATTGATACCCTGCTGATCCTGAGCTCACAACTTCCTCTGGAGGGAGTCCAGTCTGGATATTTGATTCAGATTAGTATATATTTACAACAGGATAAATTTTGGAATGTTTTTATGATGAGTTATAATATAAAAAGGGATTTACTATTAGCTTTCAGGCAGTAGCTTTAAAAGAGAGACTACCAAACCTATATGGTTGAAACATCAAGGCCTGTTGTACATCTGAGCACACCAAACATCACTGATGGGTGTTTCACACCTGTAACTACAACAAACAGTGATGCCACAGGGTCCTGGAGACAACCGTACATCACTGCAGCAAGGTGAGGAGTGAAACCACTTTACAATATACAAGTTCTTCAGAAACAACAGCACTGAAATAGTGGATCCTTGATCTGCCTAGGAACATAGATATGTATAACAATGCAGAAAATGTTGCATTACAACAGAGGGTCTCAACTGCTGCCAGGGGTCAACACATATTAACATTTTCAGTATTACTACGTAGATTGCAAATATGTTTCTGGATTTGTAACAGTATTGGCAGTAACTATTGTATAAGCAGGAATTTGGACCGAAAACAGCCCTGCATTAGAACAGAGTAGGGGGCCGTGTTGGTGGGGGGAAAATGTTTTTTACCGTTGAGACAACCCAGGAAGTTAATTTCATCGCGACATAAACAGAAATGAAGTTGAGTTGAATCAAAAGTTTTGCCGTACGACCCTGCGTTGGCAAATCTGCTGCGCTGACGGCCCGTATTCAAATGAATGAAAAGGCTGCTTTTTTTAACGCAGGGCTTCTGACGGTCTGAATGTGGCCCAGGGCTCTGACATTACAGCTGCATCTCTAAATTTTAAACACTAAGTGTAGAATAGCTACATATTATGAAGGGGGTTTTGCTGTCCACTGAGGATTTTGTAAACTTTTGTAAACACACACTGAGATAACAAGGTGCACCACAGCACAGGTGAACACTGGACCTATTATTCTAGTACAAAAAAAAAAAATGGAAGTAAATCACATACTTCCATGCTTTTTCTGTGATGAAAAGAGCCGGCGGGCCACACTGTGTGCAACATCGCATATTGTTGGAAAGCAGCAGTGTGACAATCAGTGAGCAGTGTGCAGGCAACATTGCCACAGGACCAGTATATACACAGCTGCAGGACACTTGTTTCCCAGAGTTCACGGCGGCAGGCGGAGCAGAGGGGACAGACATGACAGACTGCAGAGGAGAAGAAAGAAAACAGATGGATGTGCGTTGTCCTTGTGTTTGCAGTTGTCTTTCCTCAAGGCTATGCAGTATATTCGAGCATGTACAGTACAGTATTCACACACACACACACACACACACACACACACACATTTAAGACCTGAATGGGCACCATTAACCTAAATTACAATGTTATTTTTTATTTTTTTAGAAGTGATTGGTCAGCAGCAGGACAGCCGGTCAACATCAGAATAACCCACAGCGAATCTCAATGAAATACTAATACTAAACATGTGTTCAGGTGAACCGTTACGTTAAGGGCACCTTGCTCTGTTGAGCAGTGTTCAAGAAAGCAGGAGCACAATAGTAATAAAAAACAGAACCCACATTAATTGCTCATTTTTGTAGGCCTTACATATAATCTCAAAAACTGTGTGCGTGGGTGGGCTGAAACGGCATGGTGGGGGTGCAGTTTATACAGTTTTCTTGATTGGTAGTTGCAGAGCGCCACAATACTGTGGTGTGAAATACATTCCCTTGTGAGAACACTGCAGCCTTATGGCAGGATCTCAGCATTATGATTCACAAGAGTTATATTAGAAACAAAACATGAGGCCAACACTGCAATAAATAGCTGCATTAGCAAGCTATTAAACCCTAATGTTCGGTCTTGAAATCAAATTTCCCTATAAGCTGTTTAGATATTGAATTGTATTGATGGTGTATCTCTCAATCACATTCCCCATTTATGTTTTTGCATAGACAACATTGGGTCACTGGCTGTTTGGATGGACATGAAAGTCCACATGAATCCCGGAAAAACAAAGAACTGCTTTGATGGTTCTTAAGAATATATCAGAGGGACAAGGCTGCACATAACAGGGAAAAACATCTGTGAGTCCAAAGGAGAGCTACAGAGGAAACATCAGATCAGAGCTTAAAAATCGTTTGCAGTGTGTCTAAAGGTGGCATGAGGCCTTGTTGAAGTAAGTGGATAATTTCAGCAATTCATTTTGGATCAATTCAGTATTTTAGGTAAGGTGATTAGTTTTTAAATGCAGCAACAAAGCATTCTGTATATAATACAGCTAATTTTGCTCTAGCTGTTATCCTCTCCATATCAACAGCCTGACTGGCCATAACATACTCATATCCAGTGGTGTTGTTTACAGGCTCTGCAGGTGTTTTCAGAATCAGAGGTCAGAAATTTCTTTTGCAAAAGTAGCCCACATTCTGCAACTCATGTAAAGTAAAATGTATATTGTGTACTGATATACTAACTACAATGTACACTGTTCATTTGTTCACACTGTTCATTCAAACTGTTCTATTTCCTATTCATAGTGTCCAATAGAGGTGGATAAGAGTCATAAAGTCCAGGTTTCTGTGGCCAGAGCAGTTGTTCACTGTTAAGATAAAAATGTTTTAGCTGGTCTAGTATAGCTCATATGAGCGAAAAAGGAGGAGAAATCAGCTGTTTGTGGACACTGAGATTTTCTCAGTCTACCAGCCATACCATCAGAAACTACAGTAGAATGTAATTTGGGTTTTTTTGCTTGTTTACAATGACACATTTTGAGGGCATTCTTGAAAAATATAATGCGATGGAAGGAATTAAAATTCTCTAGCTTCAATTAGCAGTGTTTACAATTTCCGCAGTGTTTGAACAAAATGAGACAATACAACTCAGTACCACATTAGGCTTTTTAAGATGAACGTGTTTACAGTGAAGCTATTTCCATGCAGGATGCTGCCCGGAGGGGTTGTCTGTCTGTCTAGATGGAGATAAATGCCCAGTGTTGCCCAGAGAGAGGCGAGCTGCTGACTGATAAAAGCTGTGTTTGGGATGAAGCTCAGCTGTTAGTGTTTACTTTAATTGCCCCGTAATCACCAGGTTTTCGGGGGAAGGAGAGGTCTCCCGCCGAGCTGCATCTGGACCCTGTTCCGGACCGATTATACCGGTGGTGGAGGAATTTCCCGTCCCGAACACAGTCCACTCAGAACACACCAGGAAATCAGTGGGGGAAAGAGGACAGTAGTAAAAAAGTGTATTAAAAGGCTGACAAATTCTATGTTTATAGAGTATATTGACAGATGTAGACAGGGCCGGCCACTGACACTCAATGCTGCTGTTTAGGGCCACAACTGCTGGAGGGGGGGGGGACACGATCAGTGTGACTTTCTGTGTTGCTCACTCCTCACACTTTGTACGGTGTTAAGTTGACTTGCTCACTTTAAGAACTCGTACCCACGAATGGTGGCACGTCCAAAACGCAAGTATTACAGTGTATTACACACAGCCCTCCCTATTCCTTTAAAAGGAGCTACGCTACTCTTATAACACTGGGATAAGTCTCTTGATAAGCTATTCTTCCACAGTTTGCCAGCACTGTGCAGCCCATGATTTACGTTCAATAAATAACATTTGGAGGCCAGTTTAATAAAGTGGTATAATTATTTTCACATTGCAACAGCGAATATGTTCTGTATGTCCTTACATGCCTGCTTAGGGTGTTTCAACCAGTTCGGAATTTACTGTCAGTAAAAATGGTTATATTTAAAAGCTCCTTATAAGAAATCATAAGTAATAGCACAAATGTACTTTAAACCTTAGTATATGAAAGGTCACTGTAATAATCAAGAAAAAAGTCTTTACATGCTTATTTGTACATAATGTGTCCTTAAACTAATATTTACAATACATAAGTTGGTTCAGTGCAATGTGAAGTGGCAACACTGTACAATGAGGGGGGGTCCCCAAAAGCAAATTCTGCTTAGGGCCCCCAGAACTCTACGGCCGGCCCTGGATGTATAGAGTATGGGTTTGTGAGAAACAGAGAACTGGAAACACTAACAGAAAACCGTAAGCATACTTTAGCCAATGAAAGAAAAGGTATAAATGTGTTTATGCGTGTGGCAGCGAGAAAGAATGCCATAAAGAATTAATTGACTGCATAATTGAAGGTGCTACATGTAGTAATTTAACATCAATAAATCATTACAAGAATAATTTGAGTTGTCAGTATAATTATAGTAAACAAACAGGTCCATCATGAGGAGAATTAGTAGCCTATAAAAGCCTCAGTGTTACCTTGTGTGCAAGAGGGTTAGATTTGACTTTTGATGAAAATAATTCTTCTCAGTAAAACCAGAATGAAAATCTTTTGCCGCCTTGAAATGGAACTCGCATTTGTGAGATGGCAGTACATCATGTTTGGCGTTTAAGTGGTTTAAGTTGTATGAACTTTGCCATGCTGACAGAAAATGAATGAGGAAACATCAAATCAATCGATCCAGCATTTTGGTCAAAACTGACATATCTCAACAAATATTTGATGGATTGCCAAATGTTGTACAGATATTCATGCTGCCAAGAGGATGAATCCTACTGACTTTGGTGATTGCTTGACCTTTCATATGGCGCCATCACTCGGTCAACATTTTTAATTATCCAATGAAATATCATAACATCAATTGTATGGATTTTTGGTCATTTAGGGTTCCAAGAAGATGAATCTGTTTCTTACTTACAAACTAAAAATACGGTAAACATGCATCATTTACTGTATTGCAAAAATTTTCATCAAGGAAAAACGTTCACGACCAAGCACTTAACAAGACTACGAGTACAGCTATGCCAGCAGCTTTGTGTGGCTGTACACAGCACTCATTACTGACACATCTTAGTTTAGTATGCTAACATTTCTAGTAACATTTAACACAAAGCAAAATATATACATTAGAGAAATTTAAAAAGACTCAACCTGATCGTGCCAGAGGAAAAGTCAGGGGATCACCAAAGTCAGTAGGTTTTCTCATCTGGGCACCATTAATGTTTGGACAAAATTGAATCATAGTTAATTTTATAGATGATGAAATATTTCAGTCTGGACCAAAGTTGTAGACCAACCAAGCCGACCGACCTGTAACGTCGGACCTTGCTATCCCCAAAATCCTTAAAAAATGCTAATCTGAAGCATTTGATGATTTTGGTATACAGGCTAAATCAGTACTGAGTAGCTTCTTATGGAGGGAAAATGTGTGAAAATGTCACAGATTATTAGTTTCACAAATGAATTGAGATAGCCATTATATTCTAGAAAATGGAGAGATGGTGAAACTGAGAGGGGAGAGAATGGATGGAGAGTGTTGTTACACAGTGCTTAATAAAGGAGGATGGGGAGGACAGAGAAATTGAAAAACCAACAGAGAGCAGGTGTTTAGAGAGAAAAAAATGCGTGTGGTGGAAGAGATGGGCAGCGCAAATAGACTGAGGATATGAGCCTACAGTATGGTTGTGGAAATATAACACAGGAATAAGAGAAAATAGGGGAACTTAAGACAAGGACAGAAAGAAAATGAAGCTGGGAAATAGCCTTTGATTATTGAAAAGATTATTGAAACCTACAGAGACTAAACACTGCACATGTAACAACTACACAATAAGAAACAATATTTTTACCACTGTACACAGATTTGTTGTCTGGATAGTCAGTATACAGGCAACACACTAAACTACGCATAGGTGGTTTAAGAGCCTTGTCACTGGGCATTACTTTCTTTTTTGGATGAAATGCTGGTAGTGTAAGGACAGTAAACTTTGAAGACAGTGCTGGAGGTAAGTGACCTTTATAAGAGTGTGGTAAACTTCAGCTTTAGTTTAGCTCTGTACTGCATGAACTGGATTATAGAACAATAATCTAAAAGCAACTTTGGGTTTTGGACTAGCATTTTGTAAGCCATGGGAGTGGCACGGCTCCATGGATGGCAATGTCAGTCTGTCAGTTGGTCGACCGTTTCCACTACTATGGTCCGGAATGAAATCTCCCAATAACTTTTTGATTGATTGCCATGAAATTTTGTACAGACATTCATTGTCCCAAGATGATGTAGCAACAACTTTGGAGAGCCACAGATTTTTCCTTTAAAGCCACCAGGTTTCACTTATCCAGAGTAATATACTAACATCTGTGCCATCATGGATTGGCACTTTGTGTTAAGTGATATTTGGCAAATGTTACTATGCTTCACTTTTCAAATGAAATGTTTAATCTTGAAAATTATCTATAGATTAATGGATGATGAAACTATTCATCAGATGTAGATCCGATGTGACAGATGACCAATGATCAAAAGGCATGTGGACCCACTCCAGCTTTTTCAAATCAGTTGTGATCTTATCAGAATCAGAATTACGATCGGCCCAAAAATCCTACAATGTCCCCACTACGTCAATTTTGAAATGAGAAAAGATGTGGTGGAAAAAAAGAACAGGTTTGTTATGAGTGTAAGATTTATGCAGAAAGGGTAACAGTTGAGGTTAATACCAAAACCACCAGGCGACTCTCAGAATTGCAACTAATGTGATGGATGAGGATGTCAATACTAAAATTTATGGTTGGAAATAAAAGTGTCTGGAAAGTGTGTGTGTGTGTGTGTGTGTGTGTGTGTGTGTTGTGGGAGTGGCCGTTTATCTGCAACAGTTCATCTCTGACAGGTTACATTTTTCCCCTCAATCCTCCGCTTTATCACCATGTTCAGACAATCACATGATTCTGGTGCTTCTGTTAACAACACACTGCCAAAGAAACAACGTGAAATCTCAAGCTAATTACCTATGATGGCACCACTTTGACAGCGAGTGTCCTCCTAAAACTGAAGAAGCAGTGTGATCTGTGACATGGGATAAGTCTTTGGAAAGTTCATGTAATTGTGCGCCACTCAGGAGTACACCCGAGAGATGCACTCCATAGGGTCCCTTGGGTGGGGGCAAAGAAACACTGAATCAGGAAAGAAGTAGGGCTGCTTTGGAAGCGCCAGAAGAGGAAAAAGTAATTGTGGCATTGCTGATGAGAAGAAAGGGCTTTAGCAAAGAGCTAGAATTAAAGGTAATTGCTGTGGTCAGACAAAAAGATAAAGGAAAATAGTGTGAAAAAGGACAGGAAAATCAAAGACAAGCTATGAATAGAGCACTGAACACTAATGATTTCATAATGCATGGGAACATGACTTAATGTTGATATTTATAGAGGGATGTGTTTATCACAGGTCTTGCACTAGCCCACTGCAGCATATGTGGGCTCCGGCTGAATTCGTTTTTGTCACTCGGTTCATCTAATTAGGTTCCACTCATTATCTTGTGAGTGTGAACAAAAGACATGGACTGTAAGGTCCTTTGGAGCGGGCAAAGAGGTATGGAGAGCAAACTGGAGGGGTGCAGTAGGAGGGCCAATGACAATGAGGAGGGAAGATTGTTTGCCCTGTGCCCTGTGGCACTCACCCCCATTGTGATTAAGACAACATCCCAGCCAGCCTGGACCCTCATCAGTTTGTTTTCAGAAACAACAGATATACAGAGGATGCCATCTTCACTTCCCTCCTCTCCAACTTTAAAATAAAAACACCTACACCAAAATGTTTGTTGATTTCAGCCAAGCATTCAATCTGATATACCGCATGTAACTGATTGGCAAATGTAGCACTCCGGGCTTGAGTACTACACTCTGCAACTTGATATTGGACTTCCTCAGAAACAGACACCAGACTGAATTGGCGGTCACACCTACTCCACTCTAGTGCTGAACACCGGAACACCAAAGGGCTGTGTCCTGAACCCCTCCAGTTCACGCTGTACACCCACAACTGCATTCCCCGACATGAAAGGAACTCCATTGTGACATCTGCGGACAACACCTCCACCATCAGCCGGATTACAAACAATGATGAGAATTCATATTGGGAGGAAATCAACAACCTTGCAGAGTGGTCAGCAAAACCACGGAGCTGATCATTGATTTTCAAAGACACACACCCCTGTCCACATCAGTGGAGCTGAGGTGGAGCAGATGAACAGTTTTAATTCCCTGGGAATCAACATCACAGAGAAACTGTCACGTACATCTCACATATCCACCATTGTTAAGGAAGCTCAGAAATAGCTGCATTTATCAAGGAAACTTAAGAAAGCAAACTTCCCACGCCAAGTTCTTGTCAACTGTCACAGAGCAGCAACAACATCACAAATTGGCATGGGATGTGCATTTCCCAGGACAGGAGGGCTCTACAGCTGTGATTAAAACTGTCCAGTTAATCATTGGCACCCATCTACCGAGCATCAGCAATATCGGTGAGCTGAGATGCCTGCACAAAGCCCAAAGGCTATTAAAAGACCAAACCCACCCCAGCAACACCCTGATCATCCTGCTGCCGTCTGGCAAGAGATACAGAAGTATCCGCTGTCGTACCACTAAAAGACTCCTCAACTGATCCTCCACACTCCACCATAAATAATAATTATTTTTCTGAAGTAGCAAAATAGGATTATGTCTGCATCTCATTGTACAACCCAGTGTTGTAGAATGATTGTGTGGTTCACTAATGAAGGTAAGGGCCACAGTTGCCTTCAAAGTGTGGTTTGCCTTGACTGTGGCCGTTCGAACATAGAACACATTTGGCAACAGACATGATTCGATGACACATACAATGTAGTTTGTTTCAACCGTGCTGAACCCTTTAGATGGAGAGTGAGATTGATGGACAGATTGGTGCAACATGGACCGACCGATCAGGTTGCTTCCTGGAGGAATTTCAGGCATGTCTAACTACGAGGAGACCCAGGGCCTGACCCAGAACACTCAGGAAGGATTACATACTCCATCTGGCATGAGCATGTGAGCTAAAACCACAACCCAGAGCCAGAAATGCAACCGCAGATGAATATGTGGATAGATAGACGGTTAGAAATTTGAGCAGTGTTTTCTGTAACATACAGTATCTATCAAAGGTGCACATTTCCTTTGCATTTAATGAGATCAAACTGGCTTTGTGTTTGTCACTAGGCTCATCTTATTAGGTTCCACTCAATATCTCCACAGCAAGCGTGACCTGAAAACATGGATTTGGAAGAGAGAAAGAGAAAATCTTCAGACTGCCTGTTCACATAAATATCACGCTGCACATGAACGATGACTGAATATCGACGTCTTGATGACATATTGAACAATGGTCTTGAACTCTCCTTTGAACTGTATGCAAGGTCACACCGCGTTTGTTTACAACACTACTGCCGTCTAATTGTGCTCGACTCTGAATCTTGCAAGGGTGCACCCAGGAGACTGACTCCTCAGGGTCCTTCAGAGAGAACCAGGGGGTTCTGAGCAAAGCAGAAAGTGGCACTGCTCTGGAGGGGGCAACGAAAGACAAGGAGGGAGGGTAGGGTTACTGCTGAAAGGAAAGAGCTTTAGAAAAGAGCTGCAAAGCATATAATTGCCTTAGCCAGACAGAGAGATACAAGAAGAAGAGGAAGTGTGTAAGAAAGTGGAGGAAAGACAGAGCTCACAGGGTTATTTGGCACATTAAAAGTGTTGACAAAATATGTATTCGTAGAGTGATATGTCATTAATATGTTTTCTATGTCCCTTTGCACTGCATGTGAGGCCCCTCTGCATTTGTTGGTGTTACAAGTTCCATCTAATTAAGTTCCACTCGATATGTCCTGCAAGTGACGGACTCCACTGGGTCTTTTGGAGGAGGCCAAGTGGGATAACGGGGGGAAGGGGTTCTTGCTTCTGAAGAGGAAAGGCCTTTAGTTAGAAGCTGGGAAGCATGTAATTGCCTCGACCAGACAGAAAGAAGGAGAAATAGACAGAAAAATGACAGGAAGGAGGGTAAAGGGTGGGAGGACCAGAGGACGGGAGATAGAGATAAGGAACAAGAGGTAAAGAAAGAAATTAGAGAATGAGAGATCTATTGTATTTATTGAACTTCAAAGATAAAGTGATTTTGATCAGGAGAAAAAGAAGACGAGATAGAGGAGGGAGATAGAGATACAGATGGAAAGAGAAGGGGAAAAAAGACAGAGGGAAGAAAAGAGGAAAGTCTAAGACAATAGGATCCAGACGAAAGCCAGCGAGCCAGTTCCATTACCAGGTCCTTTCTAATGGAGGGGAAGCTAGGCTGGAACAAATGGACTGTAATTGCACACAATCTGTCTTCAGAGCTCAATCACTTCGCCCTGCGGGGACCATTGGTGAAACACTTCTCTCACACTAATCTAATAACCTTCTCCCTCACCTTCCTCTCCACGGAGACGTTACCTTTCACCTTCAACACGGACGTTACCCCGACGGAGAAGTGACACATTAATGCGATGGCTGGTCGCCATTAACTTGCCACATAATGAAACTTGCATATATTTGCAAGTCATATCAATCACAGCATGTTGGAACTGCAAAGAGCTGTTTGCTGACTCTGGAATGCATATCTTCCAATTTATTTTTTGAGACAGAGATTTGAAGTAATCTTGTAACTCTAATTTTTTGTTTTGTTTCTTCATTAAACTGGTGAATAATGAACATTGCATATATTTACATAACATTTTTCAATCAAACCCACTTCTAACTGCACTTGGGAGTTGTCTGGATATCACCTCTTACAGCATATCAACACAGACCTTTCAGCTGTCCCTTCTCTGTTTGTTGTTTTTTTTTAAATTATTATCTTATTGCTTTTTTTCCATTTATTAATGCAAGGCACTTCATGATTCAAAATTTATGTCAGTTGTACTATTATTTTCTGGCTACATTTAAACATTTCTTGAGAATGAGAGAACATCCTGTTCAGAAATACACTTCCTCAGCAATTGCATATGTGAAATACAAAAATTCATGGAAAAACTTATTTCAAGTTACAAAGTATGTCAAGACTTTTCCTGATGACATTTTTGAGGGTAGCAAAATAATCTGGTCTTATTGGTTGATGAATTTTAAGCAAGTAGTTTGAAGATGTGAAAAATCTATTTCACTAACATCGTCTTTGAATTTGAAATACCATAAAATAGCAACGTGAATGTCATTATTTTCTACTTTACAGAAGTTTTCTTCCTTAAAAGTGGGGCTTTTTTGGGAAGCAAAGCTGTATTTAGCTAATAAATTCACTGTATCTCATTTTGGAATTAGTTCTTCATATTCATGAATTAGTTTTGCAGTGCACCTTACTTGGCTTAAACATGGTATTTAGCCTTTTATTGAATCCTAAAAATGTCTTATTAAGACCTGTGTTTTGCAGTTTGTTGAATGTATTGAGATTTTAACTGAATAATAACAAAACAACATGCATCAATATTAAAAACCTGTGCAAACAAATTGGCAAAATAAGAGGACACGACATCTGTGGCCTTTCACAGCTGTTGGAACCTCATTATCTTTTTGATTTCAATTTAATTTAATTTCCTGAGTGGTTGAATAACCTTTATTAGAAATATTTAAAATATATATATAAAGTCATTATCAGCATCTTGTCATGATTTTGTTGTAGAATTTGCTCGCATGCTGTGCATCACTGTCTGTCAAGTGCTTGCTGAGTGGGGGTTGCTATGTGTGTCTGTATATCTGTCTGTCCCTTTTTGACTGTCTCTGAGCATGCATGCGAATATGATTTGCATTTGCTTGTCTGAGCCTGCATCTGTTTGTGTGTGTGTGTGTGTGTGTGTGTGCACGCATGGCACAAACCTGTTTTTGTGCCATGCACACTGGCATTATGCATGTGCACGTTTGTATGAAGACTTGTGTGTAAATCATGTTTAATGTGCATGCATGTGTGAGAGACAGGCACATCCAAAGTACAGTGCGTCCGTGCGTCTGTCTATTGTCTCTTTTGCCATTCATTTCATTTCCCATCGTCTACTTGGGGGAAAAAGTCTGAGGAGCGTCTCCTTGCACAGAGTCCAGGTACTGGGGATATTAGGAGCAGTGAACCAGCAAGGGCCACTCATGCGTGCTGACTACAGAGACAAACATACACAGCGCTCCAATAACAATGTTAGTTCCTCCGATCCAGTGAAAATCCTTTGATGTTGTTTTCTTTGAGGGGCTGAACTAAGCTGTCTCGTTGGTTAAGGACCAAATAGGCTTTGGCGGTATCTATTTTTTCCTACCTTCATACCTTCCTGACAATTCACCAGTATATGACGGTATTTGTGTAAAAAAAAAAAAAAAAGTAAAAGTTGAGTTGCTGGTCCATAGAATAATGAATAGGTAGAAAATAAGTGCATTTCTTCCATATATTCTTGCTGGAGGATCCTTCTCATTCCAGCTCTGAATATATTCCTTTGCTGGTTGTGGAATATTTGCGGGGGGTACTTTTGGTGATGTGTAAATCTCCTTCCTCTGGCTGCCAGCTGGCTAACATCACTAAAAACACCTCCAGGAGTGAGTAGAAACGAAGGAAGTAACGTAGCAAGCCACACGGGGGTCTTCCCCTATTGTTTTAACTTTGTCTTGATGCCTGTCTCCACTTTCTCATTTTCACTAGTTTTCTGGTTACTCTTAACAAGGTTGCTGGATGATGAAACAACGTATTTTAATTGAGCTGCTTCTGTAGCGTACCAAAACAAACTCAAGTACTTGCACTGGGATGTCAATACATCTCATGTGACGTGAGCATCGTAAATCTGACCAGGTGATTCCAGTGCATAGGAGGTTTCTATGGCAACTAGGGGAACTACTGGACTGTACCACCTTGAAAAATGGAAAAACAGCAGCCGAATAAAGGAAATCAGACATGACTTTGTATTTTAAATTACTTGTTATTTCATGGTGGGGCTACAGTGGAACTTTTATAATTCTTAGGGGGAATATAGCCCCATCTATCCCCACACTACGGTCAGGCTTGGGTTGTCCAATACATTCCAAATATTTAATATTCATGTCAATTCTTTGCAGACAGTGACTGAAGTATTTTACAACTGGTATCTTCCCTGGTTATACTCTGCGAGGCCTGCACTCCATTAGCTTCCCTTCTTGTCTGTTTTGGGGGCTCTATTTCCTTCCATCTGGTCCTCGACGAAATGAAACACAATCAAAAGCACTAAATATAAAAACACATTGTTTCCATTGTGTAAATAAACACTCAGTCTCAAGACTCGTGATTTTTTCATCCAACGCTAACGATGGCATTCTTGAAACTGTAAGTGTTGCTGCTCCACTTTCATCGTTTTCATCATGTTAATGACTGCGCTGCAGCTGAGCCTCATAACAGTGTATGTAAATTTTGGAGAGCTTATCAATGTTTTACTATTAACGTTGTACTATAGATATTCATGGAGGACAACCCCCCCCCAAACACCACCAAAAACACAAACACCCACACCACAAATACAAAACAATTGTGACTCTTGTTGCATCTGTGAATACACACTCATTATTGGCAGAGCTGATTTTCTTTTCATCCCCAAGTATTTTCACATCGATTTGAGAAATTTCATTCTGGTTTCCTCCCTGAAGGTGGGTGTGTGGATGAATCACAGTCGCAGTCGACGTCTCAGATGGAATGCTGATTAGAGACACTAATCTGCAATAAGGAATATTCATGTGTCTGTGTAAGTGATCGGAGGAGTGAAGCAGAGCTGCTGTTGTAGGTACAAATGAACAGCGAGACAGCTATTGTTTCTGCTGTTACTGGTAGAAATGTACTCATTAGGATTCAGCAAGTTGCCGGGTACAGATGCCTGAGCACGCTGTGTGGAGATTGAAGACTCCTGACTGTCAAATTAAGTCCTGCTAAATACTGTTTGGGTTATTGCTTTGCAGACGTACAAGTATTTTTAAATAGTCATGCATTACTGTAGCTTTTCCATTAGATACAAGTTAAGCAGGCAGAATGATTTTAGGTCTTAGCAAATCACACTGGGATTTACTTTATGCTGCTGAGGAGTAGCTTTTTTTGCAATTAACTCAGTGTATTAAGTGTTGTAGGAAACGATTACCCACATTCGTCCAACAGAAACACTATAGCGCATACATATTGTACTTGACTGAAGTTCAATATGCAAACAGGCAACACAGCTAATCAGCTGAAATCAAAGAGAGGTACATAACCAACTAACAAAACAAAGAGGAAGACAAACAAGAAAAAAGAGAGATGTTACAGGGAGAGACACAGAGGAAGATGAAGAGGAAGAGGGCGGATGATGAAGCCCCCAGGCAGTGAGAGTCTTAAAGTTCACCCGGCTTCCTGCTCCCATCTGTCCTGGCACAACCCCTCTCCTGTTATGTCCAAGGCTATCTACCAGTCATGTAGTGCACACAGGCAAGTGGAGCTTAACAAACCTTTTCCATTACCGTAACGACCTTCATGACTGAACAGCTCGGGAGCGGGAGTCAGTACAGGACTGCTTCCACAGCACGGCCATTAGCCCTCTCCCGGTGGGTCCGTTAAGATCAGATCAACGAGAGAAGAGGCTACAGTGGCAATGCAGCCCACCATCGATCACGGCACCAGTACAACAGCGAAGAGTCCAATTCAGCCAGTTTCCATTCAACCGAAATTGGGTGCTCCAAAGACCGGCAAAGCCATGGTGTTAAATCAGCGGTTTAAAGTTTCATTACTATTTTTCCCCAGCTCATCATCTTACATTCGTTTTATTAAATATTTTACAGCTACTGCTATTGCTGATCCAAAACCCAGGGTCTGGTAAGTCTTTCATGGAAAAAAAACAACATTTACCAGCTATTCTTAAATTAATTTCTAAGTTTGAACATAAACTCCTTCTTAAGTTTTTAATAACTACTAGCTACTAGTGATTTACTTAATCAGGTTGCACCATTAAAACTTAAGAAATGTCTTAGCTCGTAAAGACTTTAGTAATTGTAGATCTGTTTCTAGCAAATATCTGCGGCGCCATCCAATCAAAAGCTATGTAAACAGGAAGTCAACATCAGGAGCTTTAACATAATTCCCAAATACTACAGTTTTAGGGGTATGTGATATATTCAATTTAATGCCAATCCTTAGCAAATATGGATATAACTTAAATTAATTTCTAATATAAATGGAGAAATATGCGTTTTTCAGAGTTAATAGCATTCATTCAGTTTAGAGTGCCACCTCAACGACTGTATCTGGTCATTTAGTGTAATGTTATTGGCGTATAGTTTGTGTAATCTGAGGAATTATGTGTTACTGTTACTGTATTTTAAATCTTCCCAGTTTACATTATTATTACACAGCATTACTATCAAGTGTCAGGTGTCAGGTCTCTTATTCTCTTCAGTCTAAAGGGTCATATATAAGCTTAATATCTGTCATGTCAGGCGGTACGTCATGACCTTCTGGGGGCCCCAGGGCACAACTTTGCAATGGGCCCCTATTGATTTCCCGTCACCAGCTTACTGATTTTAACACAGGGCCCTTCTACCAATCGGATAATACTGTAGAACACGCTTCAGTTGACATTGTAACATTTGAAACAAATTTGCAATTAATCAACAGTCAAAAAAGTCAAACATGCAATGAATCTGGGGCTTTTGGGGCCTTTGAGAGTTGGGGCCCCGAGGCAGATGTCTGCTTTGCCTCGTTGGTAATCTAGCCTTTAGCAGTTAGTTGTAAATGAACAAATCTCTACATAAGAAGTTGTTTGTGTGGTGCAAACTGTTTTAATTTGGTGATGTGTAAATCTCCATTTTGTAAACACTTTAATTTAAAATGAGTTTAAACTAATGAAGACCTGCAGAAACCGGCTCCAGAACTCATCCTACAGAAACTTAAACTCACAGAATCCAACTGATTGACTGACAGGTAATCTCAAAGAAAAGGAGCAGTGCCACACCACCACAGCCATGACTCTTTATCATCAATAAAGTAAAGGAAAATGCAACGCTTGCATATTATCGCCATACGTGCGGATCACAGTGATGTTTCACTACAGTAAGGTAAGTGTGAATACAGGAGGTACAAATTGAGTGTAACAACCAGCTCGAGTCAGCATCTCTTTGATCAAATGAGCAAAGAATTTGGAAATTGTCGTGATGCCATATTTAGCACTGATCACAAAGAGCTCCGATACGTCCACAGAGCTGCTGTGGGTTTTATGTTTAAGTCGATTTGTGTTGTCAAGTCATGACGAGACAGAATCTGAAGCGTGCTCATTATAAAATCAGAAAAATTGTGACACATTTTTATTCTGGTTTCATATTTCAGGAAAGGTTTGCTGAGCATGCATTCTCCTTTCACAAACATGCTGCTTCAAATTGATGAGTGCAGTACATTCAGACCTGGTAGCTGCCAGCAAAAACCACAACCTGCTGCTTTTCCACTGTTAACAGCAAGACACTGGTACAGGAGTTAACATTTGTCAGGGACTTTTGTAAAACAATAACCATAGCAATCATTTCGCCAAAAACATACCTGAAATCCATGTCAAGTCTGTGAGTTTTGGACCATTTGTAAGGGTTGTAAGAGATCACCAGGGACAGGGTAAGTGGTAAATACTTCTTCAGGCCAATTTCGTAAATTTTAAAAAGTGAAAAAATAGTGACAAAAGAAGTGAAAGGAAAAAAATTGAAGGGAACAGTGATTTTTGTTGGAAAGATGTAATATTTAGTAGAGCAACAGCAGAAAAATATAGATTTCAAAGGTGTTTCTGAAGTCTCTAATAACATTTTCACATTGCTCGAACACTGATAACAAACCAGAAATTAATTGAAACTGTCAGAAGTTCTTAGTTCAGATATCCTGGGGGTTGATTGGCTAAATATATAATTATAAAATGATAGTGTTTTTTTTTTTTCATTTCTCTAATAATTGTCTTAACTTCCATGAGAAAAAGTGTGAAGGGCAAAACTAAGACTTGTTTGCTGTACACCAGCTGATATGGAGTTAATGGTCACACATTTGTCCACTTCTATTGGTTGTGAAGCATTCCCTTCCTAACATGTCTCTCCAGTAAAACATGGGGGACAGAATCCACAGTGAGTCACAGTATTCTGTAACAAAAAATTAATTCTTAAGTTC
Organism: Lateolabrax maculatus; assembly: GCA_031216445.1. NCBI lineage: Eukaryota > Metazoa > Chordata > Actinopteri > Acropomatiformes > Lateolabracidae > Lateolabrax > Lateolabrax maculatus. The sequence continues at coordinate 21,817,996 of CM062205.1, read as the reverse complement.
ACTCGTTTGACAAATTGAATGACCAACAGGCCAATGACAACACAGCAAACGTACAGCTCATCAGACCACGTGTCATCAAACAGAACACTGTTTGTCTCATGGCCTCCGTGGTTAACAACAGGTAACCACCAAAGATGGTAATTATTTGATGAGCCGCTGTTATCTGCAGTGTTTCCTGCTCAGACTTGTCTGATTCGTGCCTGACTTCATGGATCCGTTGCCAAATGTCAGTGCGCCCCACCAGATAACACCTTGTAATTTGCACCTTTTCTGGGAACTCGGACACCTAAACCGGTACATTACGTAAAGCTTTGGTGTGAACAAGCAGCCTCTGTCTCCAGGGCCTCTCTGACTGCTCTCAGAGTCTTGTCCTGCTGGCCAAATAAAACTGTTAGGTTGTGTTAGGAATCAAACGTCAGTTTTTGCAGAAGGCATCTTCAGCCAAGAAGCTTCTCTCCACGGTCCCCTGTGGAGCCTGATGTGCTGTTGGTCTGAACCAACACGCTCACGCCGAGATGCTCTCAGAGATGTTTTCTCTCTCTGCTGCTTTCTCACGTACCATTTGTCCTTTGCTGGCTCAACTCCTCTCTCCCCCTTGATCTTTCTCTCTTTCTACCACTCTCCCCCTCTTGTCTTTCCCTCCCTATGACTTTTCTCTCTTTTTTCCTGCCTCCCTCTCATTCCTCCAGAACACTTACATTGCAATACACTCACCGACTCACACACTCCAAGGGGAGGTGTCCAACTGGTACATTACGTCTCTTGAGTATTTCTCAGACTAATGGAAAACACTCAAAATGCCTTAGCATTCCATCATTCCACTGGTAAAAGAGAAACCCTCGGCCCACATATTGCCTCCGTAAGGGAAAGTTTCTACCAACAAGCTGAAGCAGCCAGTAGTTTTTCTGGAGGATTGTGAGCACTTTTCAAGTTTATTTTCTCTTAGGTTTTTGTGCTGCAGTTCACACATTGATTATAAGACATTTGTATGATCCCTGTAATCAGGTTAACAGAAATATGTTGGAAAGCATTATGGCACAAATTAGATTTCTTTGGTTCCTAAAATAAACATCCTACTAACAATGAACCTCTTTAGTTGGTTAAGCTTTATCTACTCTCTCATTGATAAACATCTCTTTTATTGGAGAGGGACGAAAGAACAAATGACGTCACAAGAAGACCAGAACAAGAACACCAGAGGCAGAGTAATTATATAGATGGATTTTTGGAAAAAGATCTATTAATGTAGATTTAACCATGTTTTTCAAGTTTGGTTTGGAGGCTTCGGGTATAAGCTGAGATAGGTCTAATACAGAACAAATGTCTTTGAGCTCATCTGATTTGCTGGCAGTGCCGCCATCAGGTCAAATTATTATTTTTTGGCCTAACTAGTGTGAAGAATCTATGAATATTAAAGTTGTCTTTCCATTTCTTATGATCCCTTAAACTGTTTCTCTTCTGGTGTAATAATGTTTCAGCTGTAATGCACTCTGGGTTCTGCAGTAACATTTGCTGCCACCAAATAGCAACATGTTATGTTATTTGATTTGGTGTATACATGGCTTATGTCGACTTCACACATAAACAACAGCTGCAGTAGAAGTCAGACACAGTTCAGTGAGGACATCCAGACACATATGAGTCAGTGATGGGAGATGTAATTGCCCTATTAACCCACCAGGATACTGTGTCCCCCTGCTGCTATAATTTCTCATACTAATTACGCGTTAATGCAGCGCCACAGCTACTGTACATAAGCCACCATCTCACCCCTTCCCTATGGCGATCATTAGAGAAAATCTATACATGTATCAATATTTTACCAGAGCAGATTTATTTAAACATACATGAATAATGAGGTTAAAAGCAAAAAGGTTGTAACATTTTGACCCAAATAGTCACCTATCCTTGATAAATATTACTACCTACCAATAGAAAATATGCCATTTTGAGATTTGACATATTTTCCTACATTTTCCTCTTAAATCGATACTTGGATCAATGTTCATTTTTGGGGTGTGTTTTTTGTCCTTTTTTTTTTTTTTTTTTCCGATAATCTGCAGTAGGATGATGACATGTGACAAAGGTCCTATTCCAAATTCAAACGAAGGACGTAAGGACGCCTCAGTGCATCCCTTTGAAGATTACATTTGGCTCTGAGACCATTTCTTCCGGGGAAAATGGAGGCTGTTTATCAGAAAGATAAAAGCGATGCAGTGCTTCAGACTTACTTTGATAAATTGAAATATGCATGTCAAAGTGTTGCGAAGATTAGGCGTGTACGAGATGTGATTATTGTATTTGTATCAGAGTTGAGATAGAAAATGTATTTTTATTTGCGCTTGGATTAACTGAAGGTGAGTGTGTTTTCTTGTCAGTGACACTCCTATGATCACATTCCTGTTGGTATATTGATGTAGTATACTTACTCTACAATCCCCTTTCACATTAATTATGTAGAACGTTACAAACAGCACCGTTTTAATCCAAGGAGCTGTGAAATTCATATTATCCTTTTCATGACATCCATATTTTGTGTTTTCCAGCTTTGATTTTCCCAACAACATAGTTGGGATCCTGTGCACCAAATGAAAGCACCATCAGTAGTTAGATTCAAATAAACTTTCAATTTCAACTGGATTACAACACATCATCAAATCATCTTTGACCAAAATAAAAAATGCTATAACCATGAGGAGTTCATTTTCATGGTGTACTGACATATACTGAAACCAATGGCTTCCTGTAAAGTACAAAAACACATTTGAGGATATCAAATACTTTTCTATGTTTTGGATGTCGCTCCCCATTCATTCCTATGGAGGAACACAGCGAGAAGTATTCGCTGCAAACTGAATGTTCAATCAGAATGAAATGACACACAAAATTAAGAGGCTCTCTAATGTCTTGACTTCTCATTCAGGTGATGTGGATTGTTTATATTCTTGTTTGTTTAACTGCACGGCAAAATAATATGAGCACGGTATATTTTTCAACTATCCACGCTGTTCCTGCAAATTATGCTTACAACCCAGCTGATTTTTTGACCCAGCTTTTTTTCTGTCCCCAATATAAAAATAGATTTCATCAGGCCAAATCCAGTTTAAACATGTTCTGTTCATTCACGGTGCCTCCATTTTGTTTTTATCACAGCTTTACAGCAACAATCACAAAAGACAAATTATTCTGGACCTCTGAAGTGAATGAGAGGCCAAACGGTACTGTATGAAAATACTGTACGACAAAACCTTGGTTCAAAAGTGCAACGCATTAAAAATCTATTTTGTATATATGTATCATACTAATATACTGTGTGTGGAATTTTCTCTGTCCTGATAATGAGGCTCAGTGTACACAACACATACATATAAGCTCTCGTGGTGATTGTGCTTGCATAAGCTTTCAGTTTCACCAGGTGACTTCTCCAAAATATTAATACATCTAAGGAAGCCGAGGACAGGCGGGGAATCAGGCCAGTGCACATTACTGCTAATGATCTCTCTCAGCAAAATCACACACACACACACTGCAGGAACACACATATATACGTAGGAAAGAACACAAACACGCCAGTATCAGCACAGGCCCACAGAAAAGACAGCATTTGCACACAGAAATACTGTGCAAAAAACATGCATGGGTGCAGGAAAAAAGCAGCACATGGACACAGCACTGATTAAACATGTGCAATACATCCGTGTACTACGCATTAACATATCCCTCCCTAGCAGGGAAGCAGCCGCAGTGTGGAGTCAGTTTTCGCTGGGTATTAATGAGGGAGGGATTGGGTCTATGAGTCAAACCCAACAGAGCTGGCTCATCACGGCCCACTTTAATAAAGAGAACGCTCCACTGTGGGAGAGCTCATTTATAATGGTGGCCTGTCACAAAATGTTTTCAGTGGCTTCCAGTGGACAAGCCACAACGAGAGAGGGGGGGCACCAAAAAACTCAATATTAAAACAACAATATGACGACGTACAACAACAGTGCAACGAGACAGTGACAATTACTTTTTGTTGCATTCTATTCCATTTAAACTGTGGAAGCTTTAATATTACTGGTTGTGCCGTATAAGAGCACTGCAGCCAATGTTGCAAATCAATAAGCTGCTTATGTATGCCATATGTGATGTGTCCACCAATGCCATGAAATTGATTTATAAGGCATTTCATTCACTGGACTAGCAAATAAAAAGACATATCCGGTTATATATATAACGTTTTTTTCTCATTTGAATTTAGATCATGATGCATATCAACATCACAAACATTATCACTTCTTCCTTCCTCACAACCAGACCAGGGAAAGGAAGTTGCCTCGCTCACTAAATGATGAAGTCAAAATATAAGCCTCTGCATCCTCACAGTGGTGGGTGTGCGGACTCATGGCGAGTGATTGCGGTTAGTTATAGTTAGTGCCACTTTCCTTGGCTTATCAAGCAGTAACCTGGGGAAGATGCAATAAAAAGCAAAACAAAAAACAAACAAACCTGGAGCAAACTGCCTTCAGGATTGATGAATGAATAAGAACACAAGAGAAGGAAAATTACGGCAAAGCATGCAGAAGGGTCCGAACTGCTACTGGAATTAAATTTGTTTCGACCATCCTGCCACTCCCTCCATAATCTCCATGTGAGTCTTGTTAAGGAGCCTTAGTTCACTTGGACCCTGTTAAAAAAGAAATAAAAGTCCAATTTTCTGCTATGGTTTGGAAAATGTAAACTGTAGGTGCAATCGAACCCTAAATAGCTACAATCAATATCAGACAATAAGACTAGATGCAGCTCTAATTAACTGTTGGCACCAGCAAAACGGGGTTTGAGCAGCTAATAAATGAGCAATACAGGAAAAGTTGGCAATCAAAAGGCGTACTTACAGGGTTTCACAAGACAACAGCTGTGATCAACAAATAAATGAGCTCTATAGCCTTTCAAATCAAACATTACTGCAATCACAGGCTTCTTCAGCCAGTAATGATGCATCACGGCAAGCAGAACGTGCACAGGGACATGAAAGCTGAGGCGACGGCCATGAGTACAGCGTCTGCCTGAGACATGAGACAGCTTCTCTCTCGCTTCATGTCAGTAGCTTCCTGACAACCACGCACAGAAAGATACAGAATTGGCTGGATACACAAATAGTAGATACACACTAGTCCATTGGTAGGTATTGCAAATTAATCATCTGGTTGTCCATCCGTCCCAGGCGGTCGGTCACCACAGCTTTTGATGCATATTTCATGTTTGGTTTGTTTTGCTGATTGGTTTTATAGGAGAAAGTTCAGAAAGGAGATGGCACACTTAGAGTCAGTTTCCTGTCACTGCCCCATCCCTTTAGGAGACCAGCAGCAGGTCCTGAGTCTATTTATTCCAACGGGAAAAGTGAATGTGAGAACAGATTAAGACTGATTCTTTTGCCCAATAGTCACCAAAGTAAATATTGGACCCATTTTTCACAAGCCACATATCTTAACATAACATATCATAACATTTTGACACAAAAATTCTCTTTCAGACACACAAATCAGGAGAAAATTAGTTTGAGACCTGTTTCTGTCTCAGCAACACACTCTGGTGAGATCTGGCAACATGTCTCTGTTGGTCTGCTGACGTCACCTTCCAAACTGAAATTTTAAAAGGGACTTATACGTGAACTGACAAATTAAAAGTTAAAACATTTTATTTAGTATTTCTTTGCTTAATAAAACATCCATGCGATTTTCACGACACTTCTCAATGAGGTGGGGGGACAGGCCCCGTCCACTTAGGAGACAGGAAGTGTAAATCATTTCATATCATTTGCGCAGCTTGTAATGAGCTTTGTTGGTAATACGTTATCCAGCCGTGGGTTGGAAATCGTCACTCTTCATATTATCTGATTAGAGGTGAGCAGATAACGTGTTTTTAAAAGTCAACTGTAATTAAAAATCAATTTACTGAATTTTCTCACTGGGTATCCAGCTGTCCATCAGGCGTAATATCGTCGCATGATAGGCTGACCGCGCACACGGCTCCCCCTCTCCACCGCTGTCCGCTGTCGGAGTCATCTGTTTCCATGGTTACGGGGATGCTCTGGTTTTCTCCGCCTCCCTGAAACGTTTTAACACTGACCAGTTCCATTATGTGAGATATATATATATATATATATATATATATATATATATATATATAAATAGTCTGTTTCATCATCTCCCTTCCTCTGTGCAACTGATGGGAGAAACAACGTTTTAAAGTGTTTAAGTCTTCAACACACGCTAGTAAAAAGGTAACTTAAGATCTAAAGTTATTACATTTTTCCACTTATTCGTATTTGTTTTGCCTGGGTGAAGATTCATTAGTAAGTCCAGTACTGTGACTCAATATCAACTTCACCTGTTAACATTAAAGTAGCCTGCCTAAATGCCTTAAGGTTAGTGGGTGCACTATTAGTTGTGTTTGTCTAAAATACACAAATAGCTGAAGATGGAGAGTTAGAGGCATGGCCTAGGAAGGTGTCTCTGCATTTGTCCCAAAGGAAGCATTCTCATATTTTGCCATTTGCACTGTGCAAGAGGAAAATATAGGTACACACCAGTTTATGACTGATCTCGAACGCTCTATTGTGTCGGTGAGACACTAATGCGTATCTTATGTTGTAGAGCAACCATGAACCGAGTGGACATTTGAATAATGTTTGAAGTATGTTTTCATGTTCTGACTGAAATTTGAGCAAGTTTCTCAGTTAGAGATACATTTTTTCTATATATTTCTTCCTGCATTTTATGGCAGCAACCCTGAACACTCACTACTCGTTCTGCTGCACAAGTCACTCAACGAAGGATGCTCTTCTTTTTATGTGTGGGACACAGTGTAAATGTGGTGCAGTGTGCAGCCCTGAGCAAGAGTGAGGATGTGTGAGAGGGCATCAAGGCTTTTCTTTGTCTCCATGTCCCGAAGGAAGGTCTTTTTGACATGTCGACATCCACTGACATACCTATTTTAATTCTTAAAGCAACACTGAACACTTCTTGAGTGTCGGAAATAAAAAGCTATTTTTTTCATGTATAATGTTAAGGTTGGACTCACTAAACTGTTTCTCATGTAGATTTATAATAGTTCTGTAGGTATGAGTTCACTTGTCCTGGTAATTTTTGGAAATCTTTATCAACTTCTGTAAACTTAAAGGGATATTTCACAGGAATATTTTCAACCTTATCTCTATCCATCTGACTTACTACAGGGATATAGTGTGAAAAATGCCTGCAGTTGTTCCAGTGTTTCTGGGGCGCAGCTGCAAAATCTGATGTTCTTCTGGCACCAGAACCAGTACCAGTACCATTTGATGTGTACAGTGGCATAGTTGTGGGCAAAGAAGAACTTCAGGCTATTTCAGGGGTGTGCTCTACTGCTCAAAAACTAAACTATCTTTGCTTGTATCCCAAAATATGAGAGCAGAGGATGTTATGGATAAGGATAGATTTTACAGTGTTTTGGCTGACTTGGATATCCATATCCATTTATTCAAAAGAAACTTTTAAATGAGCGTCATTTTATAATTAAGTACATTTATACCACAGTAGCTTCTCATAAGCTTCAGAGCAGAGACATATTTCTATTTGACTGGAAGATTTCAATACTTTATCCACAAATATCCTTCTCCATCAACAAATATTCATATAATACATGTATATTTATCAGCACTACAACTATGACCCACAATCGCAGCTAAAAAGCAGATATGCATGGAGAGAATGGATATGTACTACACATTAAACACTAGTGAAAGTGTGTAGACAGATCATAAATAACTTACACTTGCACATAGTGTCCGTGCCAATAATAAATCCGACCTGATGTGTTTAAGCAGGTATGTTCAGGCAGAATCCACCATAAGCCTTCAGTTCTCCCAAGCCCCACAGACACTGTTACCCTGAAATTATTATGTGTGAACACAAATGTCCGCTTCAGTTGGAGTGGACTTTAAGCGGACTTTAACCGGCCAGCTCCCTAGTATAAAGTCTGCGTAATGTCCAGGTGAGCCCATGGCCAACATTTTACAGAAGATTTAATATCTGGCAGCAGTATCTGCAGCTTGATTGTGGGTTCCAACTAGAGCTTAAACGATTAGCTGATAAATCAACAAGTCAATCCACAGAAGATTTGGTTAATCTTCATCTTTTAAGCAAAAACCCAGAGCCAAATATAACTGAATATCTTTGCTATTTTTTATAGGAAAAAAAAACAGCAATCAAGAAAAAAATTGGCAGATTAATCGATAATGACAATAATCATTAGTTCCAACAATCACAACTGATTGTGTATGTGTGCAGGAAGTGGGTGAGGGATCACCACCCACTGCACAAATCTGGTGGGAATGGCTTGAACCGCATTGGCCGGACCAAATAGAGGAGAAAAGGGAACGAAAATAAAAAAAAAAATAATTTGATTTTAGTTTTACTGCCGGCATATTTAGGAAACCTTTATTTTGTATTTTTTGCCAGTGTAAATACGCAATATACACAAGACACTTATTATTATAGTATTAAAGTGAAACACAAGGTCTGTCTTCATCTGAGTACACACCCACACAGAAGCACACATTCTTCCTCTGCACTCTGAACTTCAAAGATTTCTAATCCTGGGGCCAGGTCAGAAGATTGCAACATCACCATGACAAACGCCAGGTCAATAAGTACAATATGAAGCTCTTTACATCCTCCATCTCTTTCTCTCACACACAGACACAAACACAGTTCCTCTACGTCTCTCCTTCACTCTCTCTCGGCCCTCTCTATCGTCGCCAGCATCGGGCGTCCTCCCTTCACCACTCCGCACAGACACCTCAGCAGCCATATGCCATTAGGGAAGAGCCCACAGCAGCAATACTCATAAATATTGACTCGGTTTCAACATATCCCTCAGGAAGTGTTCGAAACACCAGGTACTGCATTAGCACACCAACAGCAAACACAAGCCCTGGTCAATACTGACGTGCCGCCGTGGCTAAGCTACCTCTCTCAGCATTCGTTCTTGCAGAAGGAAAGCGAGGCGCTGCAGCAGGCCTGCGGGATGCGAGGTGTTGTTTCAGAAAATATTCAATTAGCAGCTGCAATAAATTTCTCCCCTGCGAATGATAAGAGTCAGCGGTTAAGCATCTCGCCCGGCTCGTGGATTTCTTTAGAGGTACAGTGTGGTTTTTTTTTTTGGTCTTTACACACGAGCAGGAAATGAATTGCTGTGACACCTGGAGGAATCTGGCTCACTGAATAAACCCTGCTTCTCCTGAGCTGCAGCGTAATGTTATCGAATGAAACACAACTGTTCATCACGTCAGCACCTGAACACATCCAATTCACTGGGTCGTATTCTCTTCTCCCCCTATAGGTATGGTTAATTAAAAGTGTTTCCTCACTGACTGCATAGAGATTATGTGTGGCCCTCTTTTTAATCTGTCAGGGAAGTCTCTTGGTTTAGGCTTGTTAATCAATCTTATTGGGGTGTTAACTAATTACATTCTCCCATTCCAGAAGATGAGTAACAGTGAATTATTCGAGGCATAGCTGATTTCCTGAAGGTTGGGAGAGCAGTCAGGTGGAAGAATGAAGTCATTAACTAATGGGAGAAAATGTGATTTGTTACTTCCACCGTGGTTCATCGACTCCTGCTGAGTGGTGGAGGAGGGTCGACCTCGAGGAGTCCATGCCTGGACTGCAACATGGGAATCCGGGGTCGCCTCTGAACCAGGGTTTAGGCTAATTAAAAACTTAGTGAATGTTAGGAAAAGATCATGGTTATGGTTGTATATTGATTAAAGGCAACTTTCCCAGATATGTTCATTAAAAAGGTTTAAAAAAAGCTAGTAGTTTTTATAGCGGAGGCGTAATTCTTCCTACTTACTTTACTTACTTTGCCTCCACTAATGTCAGAAAGATATAATACTGCTTTTAGCTGGCATAACAATGGTGAACACAACAGCTTGCACATGCTCACCAGAGTTTCAGTGTCTTTACTCCAACCACCATGCTTAGATCAGATCTCTGATGACCTTTTAAATTAAAGTTTCAATCTAGAAGATCTCTGCTTCCTTCTTTTAGGCGGCACCTATGGTGATAAGTGGTAATTGCAGGTGTGTTTTTGGACCTCACTTCAGCTTCACCTACCCTCTCTGGCGGACCCACCACTGCTGGGTGATGGAAAACGCCATTTTTGATTTATTCCGGGAATATCGCCACCGCAGACAACCGGTTTAGAAATGTTGTAATCTCACAAATGCTTTCATCACGTGGGCCATAGGCTCAATCACCATTGTGTTACCTCATTCATTTATTTAAATGAAAATCTTTGAGATTATAACTTTAAATCAGACACACATTTATATTAAAGTTACAAACCAGGGTATTGTTGATGATTAATCATCAGCTGTTCTCAGATTTTTGATAGATTAAAATCAAAAGCATTTTCACAGCATAAGACCTTAACTCTGCCCTTCACCTGTCCATCACTACAATGCATCACACAGTATTTGCATAAAGTTGAACTCAGCTCAACTTTCAAGTGTTGCCAAGTCGCTGCTCTCACTCCCCCGGCTGCCACTTCACACCCTGTCACTCCTTGTACCCCTGCACTCATATGAAATGAACAAGTTGCCTGTCGCTTTGTCTCATGATGTTAACTTTGAAACGGTAAGATTTAACTCCAGAGATTTGGGGTGCAAAATCTGTCAGAGTTACAGGGGGAGAGAGAAGGCAAAATGTGAAACAGTGTTCACTTAGTGTGTCCAGCCAAATAAAGACTGTGATACACATACAATAAAAATCCACATCTTTACCTGTCTAAATCTTATGGTGGTGTGGCTCTAGGGATCCAGATTTCAAGTTAATTAAATCCTTGCCATTGACCACTGGAAAAGTATTACACATTGAGCCACTTAATAAATTCTGGACTTTTTCCTTCTAGAAATTCCCTGACGCATTACGACAACCACAATGAAAAAACATTTTTAGCAAAGCAGCCAACAGGAATGACATCAAACTGACAGTTTGGCTATTAGTGTTTGTTCCATCCAAATGATTTGGTTGATATGCAGAGTTGGGCATTTCTTCCCACTGTAAGTCACACCATAATGGTTTCTTGTGCAGACGACAGATCACAAAGACATTTTAAAAACTTCATGTGTTGACAAGGAAAAACTCACTTGAAAAAGCTCCATATTAAAAGGAGGATGAATCTCCCTCTTTAGCGTTAACTGAAGTAAATGTTTGATGATGTTTCTGATTGTGTTGGAGTGCGGCGAGTGTCCTCGGACTCACAAACACAGTGACAGCTGGAATTTACAACGGCAGGCAGGAGCGCCACACTAATGTTGGAATGAATTGAAATAACAAGGATCATAATTTATTGATTGTTTTATTTTTTATTTTATTTATTATTCAGGACTTATCCGACTTTAGGGTGTTCTCGGTCTTGCAGCAACAGCAGGCTTTGTGTATTTTGTACATTCCCTCATTAAAAAGCGTTCCAAACCGTAGTTGAATATTACCTATTAAACACTCGCCTCCTCTCCGTAGTGATATTCTAAGCACATACCACATGGTGCAGAGAGAAGCTTAGGGCCTCCAAGGATCCCCACATCTACAGAAAACAGTAAATAATACATCTTATTGGATTTGAGGGAAGAGCAACACATTCTGCAGAGGGAAATATCATAATTCAAATAAATGTGACGCAACAGGCCCTGGCAGGGGCACAAAGGGAGAAAATAAATGCTAAAAAATGGTATCAGTGGAGTTTCACGTTGTCATTACCAGCAGAGATAACTGTGCTGTCCTCTTGAGCCTAATACATAATGTCGTCCTCTTCCTCTCCTGAGCAGTTTCAGCTGCTGCATAATTGAATGTGAAAACAGTGTATTATTCTGTCTGCGGGGACAGAATTGAAAAACATCAGAAAGCTGGGAGATGGAATAACATTTAGGGCCAGGCTGTGTTATTTATTTATTTTTTATTTTTTGGGAGTCTGACCACATCACTGAGCGAATGTAACCCGGAGATCCAGAGAGCTGACCGCTGAAGCATGCCGACGTCCTCCGCTGTCTCTCCTATCCCGACAACTGTCCTGATTTATTGTCATTCACTGGATACGAGGATTCGGAGATGGCTGTACACTTTTCACCCTCGGAGCGGCGACAGTAGTGTTTGTGTCTCCGACTCCAAATACGGCCAAGAACAACTCGCTTGCGTCAGCTTAGAAGTTATGTCACTATTTAACTGGCTTTATAACTGAGGAGGGGGAACAAAGAGACGGCGAGGGGGGGGGTTGGGGACTGGTGAGACGAACCCTAAACTCGCTGAACTCATCCAAGTGTTTTGATTGGACGGGCTGGTTGTCTGGTTTTCTGGACTGCAGTGATCCAAGCACCGGTCACTGTGTGTTTTGATTTAATATCAAAAGTAATCCATGTAACTGGGACCTTTTGAACTTTTCCACGGTGCGTGAAAGGCCTCGTGGACTCCTTTTGGGTTTACAACAAGATGGGAGCTACTGAATTAATATACCATGCAGTTTATTTAAGTGGACAACAGCCGTAATAAAGTATATCAGTTGGTAGGTTTTCCTTGTTTTGTGTATTTAACTTAAACGCAGGGCTACTACACAAACGTCACAAACCACTAGATAGACACATATCAGACTGCATGCTGCCATTTGAGTATATGTAACACAGAGTTTAACATTGAGGTGTGCTTCTATAAATAAATGTATTTAAACTGTCTTCCAGCTTTCCGGTGAAGCGCTCAAAGACCCCTGGACCTGCACGGACGCCGGCCTGAGAGCCGCAGAGGACTGTACAGGTCCTCCTCCCCGACTGCAGCGCCAGTGATTAAACATTTCTGAGCCAGATGGTCATGAATTTTTTATTCTTCCTGGCAAAGATTCGTTTTTGACTTTATTTATTAGCATGGGAATACACACATTAGGTGTTTGTATAAAAACAACAAGTAGCCTAAAACTTCGAAATAAAAAAGGTTAAAAGATATTTACTGTATGTTTTTCCAGTTTTATTTCAATTTGAGACATCCTGGACACAACTTTGTTGGCTGCATGCTGAAACTGTAGCTTGCATAAACATTAAGCACATTATTGAAGTTAATTAAAAATTTGCTAAACAACATTATTTGCTTGGGGAGTCATTTGTGTCTGTTGAATACTGATGTAATTTCTCAAAGTAATATTTGTTAAACAGACGTGAAGCATTTGGAATTCAAAACTATTTGTTAAACTTTAGTTTGTTGAAGAGAAATCTATCTAAGGTGACCGATAATCAGATAAAAACATCCCTCGTCGTCTTGTCAAAGCATCTCTTGGTGAAAGTTACAGGTTAATTTTAGAACTTTTAGAAGTTTTATGCGTTTTGGTTTTGAAAGTAGCTGACAGTTGATAATATTGCTGACATCCTGAAAGCAGAAATAATCAGATTGGCTGAACTCACTCTCAGTCATCGATGAGTTTGGAGTCAGTGGAGCTAACTATCTTACCTAGACGATATAAGGACATTTTTTTTATACAAAAGCTCTGCAATGTCAGTGGAACTGAAGCTGTAGTCACTGTGTGTACATGAAATACATTGAGTAATAGTTCAAAAGTTTAAGAAGGTGAAAGGAAAGCTTCAGCATAACTCTGAGAAGTGTGCTTTTGATCGACAGAAGCCCATTCATTATTCAGAGCCTGATTTCTGCTTTAAATTAAAACACATTATATATTATAATTGAAATAGGAAAGTGCTCTAGACACACATTACTGTAGTTAGACTCAAAGGCAGTGGGAGGGAGCTTTGTCTGCTGCATACTTTTCATGCCACTTTTGTCCATTAATGCATCCATGACTCATTGATGAGTGTAGGATTTCTTTCTTTTTTTCCAAAAACACTTAAATGGCAGAACTCCAGGAACTCAGACACGACTTGACCCCAATTATGCCATTTTTTTTTTTTTTTTACCATCAACAAAACTGATTTAATTGAGCTCATGTTGTGTCTACATACAGTGTTTGTATCAATTTTTACGTGACTTTTCTGGAAGTTCAGCTGGCAGTTGCACATCCTTTTGTGTATCATATTTTCTTCAATAAACACCCTGCATGTAAACTCTTTAATACCACTCTACCCTCTCTGTGGAGCCGTTTCTTCTTAAAACAGTCAACCGCGGCGCTAACAAGCTTTTAAAAGAACATTATGAATCATAATTTGAGAACATTATGTACTAATTTCTCCAGGGGTAACTCTACTAGCCGGATTGTGCCGGGCTCTGTGTGAGGCCTTTTTCATTGCTTCCCCTCCACGCACACAAAGTCACAACAGAGTAAAACCATAACATTTCTCACTGTGCTGCTGCAGCCTATATTTTCATGCTGTCATGAACGGGAGCCCAGCGGACCATGCTGGCAAATCTGAATCATTCCAGTCATTTTTAGTCTTAAGCATTATTCCAGCAAGGAAGACACTTATTACCACAGTCGGGCAGATTCTACTCAGTCAGATCCCCTGACACATTATTCCATGAATGTGGCTTTGAAGCTGCACACACTGCAGACACATGAGACACGGTATATGCACAACCCATAAGAGAGGGCAGGACACAGGGGATACACATGCAAGCATAAACACTCATGTACACACACACACACACACACACACACACACACAACATGAGCACCACCATTACACAAAGCCATCCCCACCACGGCGAGTCCCTCACTGTTAACCACAGGAGGGTGATGTATATATTTACAACCTTTAGAATGGATCAGTCACGGAGAAACACTGCACCAAGCGTGGAGGCAGTGAAGCGAAATTACTTTAAACAGTGTTGTTTTCACACTGCTAAACACTTCTCCAACCAGAGATACTCCACATTCGTTTGACACTTTTTTCCAAGTAGATTTACAGACTTGAAGCCGCATTAAGCTGTATTAACTAGAGGGTGCAAAGTAAACTCCAACACTTCATTTTTAAGTCGTTTTAGCAGATTGATTTTAAAAAAGGTATTTCACAAATATGTTGTCTGTTCTGCCGTCGTTTTATCAAAAAGCCAACTCAGAGGATGCTTCGGGTGAAAGTGCACAGAAAGTCTAAATGAGTATTATTTTAATTGTTTTGTCTATAAAATGTCAGAAAATTGGCGGAAAGGATAATAAATAAGTGAAATAAATAACCAGATTTATTTATATTTATGTCATAACTAAACATCAATCATCATTTATCACAGAAACACTGCAGTTTAATTAATAAGTGTGTCTGTATACGTTTGCTTCTGAGTTTGTGTGTGTGTTGTTGTACACTTGTAAGTACAGTATGCATGTATGGCTTTCTAACTTTTTCTTAGACTTGTTGTAATTATACGTGGCCGACTTGGCAGCTGTCAGCCCGCCTGCACAGAGAGCAGCTGCACACCCGGCCCCTTGAATAAGGTGTTGGGTTGCCAAGTGCGGTGACAGATGGGTTGAAATTGTACGTAGTGGGTGGATTGTGTTTCATGGACGATCTGGCAACTTGTGTAACGTCAGGTAACTTATGGATCCGTGCATGGCGATCATTCATAATAATGTTTGAGGGCCGTGCAAAACAACAGGGGGTTCCTGGGAGAAACAACAAAACGGGAGATGGCCTTGAAATACGGGAGAAACCCGTGCAAAGTGTTGGCAGGTATGCGCTAGAATTTCCCCACAGCCCAACATGACGTCTTTAAATGTCTTGTTTTATCTGACTAAAAGATATTCAATTTACTCTCATGTATGACAAAGCAAGGCTTCAAATCCTCATATTTGAGAAACTGGAGCCAGCAAATGTTTGGTATTTTTGCATAGAAAAATTAGCAATTATTCATTTTCCATTAAGAACAATGAATTGCAGATTTTAATCATTTTCAGGCAACTCTATAGTGTCTTTAATTAGACCCCTTCTGTCTCCAAATGACCAGTTATTTCAAACCCCACACTTCCAGTTTGTAATGCAGATTCTGTAAACATTTTTTAACCCTGATGACATTATCAGACTCTGAGAAGCTCTCTGCTGTTTTCCTGTGCTGTGTATTACTCCTCATGACAAGTAAACTGAACTTTATGTGTAAACTTGAGCGCCCCTTTAAAATGACATGCAGTCAGTTGATTCAGTGTTAATGTCAAAACACGTCAAAGCATAGTTCACCACAGTAAGTGCAGCGAGTGTATCTCTGTTCAACTCCCCTCGAGCAAAACACAGAACCTACTGCCTGGTGCCTGTAAAGTGCCAAGATCTGATTATAGGGCCCCGAGTCATTTATATTTTCATTTTCATTTTGCCTTGAGCTTGAATTAAAGCAATTGAATTCTTCCTGTCTCCATGAACCATGTTTGCCTGAACACAGTAATGGCAGAGTACTACTGTACTTGGATATAGGCAGGGTGGCATCTACACTCGGTGAGTATACCGGTATTTATAAGCAGCACCTTATTTGACAGCAAAGAATACACTAAATCAATTCAATGAGGTGTGTAATGTATGGTTCGGACTGTAGGCCTAAGCCTATGTAGCCTTTCTTTACTAAATGTGTTGCATACATTCCAAGTTTTAATGTGAAACAAAAGCTACTTTTGTCATTTTTATTTTCTTTGTAAAAATCAGACAACTAATGCAATGCTATGTGCCAATCACTGAGGGGGAAAAAAGTCCCTCCACTTCCACTGAAGTGTGGCATTTGCATTTCCGAACGACCAGATGGCTTGTATCTTTGCTTTGATCAAAACTGACCACCATCAGTTGGACCCACACAGATCTTCTGACACTTTAAATGGTACCTACATCAGTCGTAGAGCTGGTACAGATCACAGGAACATGGCACTGTACACTGCCAGGTGAATAGCAGCAAGTGAGATAAGCTTTTGTGAACTGAGCTGCAGTAAAAAAATTCACCTTTAAGTCTCTTTAATTCACTGTGAACATGATGAAATGAAGGTGTTTAGTTAAATGTGCCATAAGAAAAAAAAAGCTTGTCCTTGCTAACCCACATATTCCATTTGGTGCATGTGCACTTTAATCACAGGTCTTAGCATGCACTAGATGACCTGACCTTCAGGCTTTCTGATGGCAGATTAAACATTTGAAAGCTTGCATCAAGGTGGCTCTGCAGTTAGAGAAAGATTTTTTGTCTTGTTTTTTCAGCTCAAATGTATTATTGTCCCTCACAGGGAGACAGTGATACCTGAATAGTGGCTCAAGAGTTCTACTTTGCTCAAAAAATACCTGCCAAAATGTGCAAAAATTGTGCAGTATATAATTTATTTCCAAAGCCAACATTCAGGGCGATTGCTGGAAATAGCATGACATTTATTTAGCGAAGCAAAGGACTGGATCACATTCGACTTCGACGTCAGACACTAAAGTTCATGTTGTGTATTATGGAATCCATAGTAATATCTTCCCCTAACCTTAAGGGCTCCACTAAATCAATATTTTTACCACTGAAAAGGAATAACATCATTACATGCAAAGTTACTGTATAGTTCACTCTCATCACACCAGCCCTGTTTCCAGCAGCAACCAGCAAACAATCTTTGATAAGACTAACACTGTGCATGACCTGCCCATACTGGTGCAGGGTGGAGGGTGATGAGGGGGCTGCAGCCACCACTGCTGGCCAGACTCACAAAAAATACTGTTTATTTCACAGTTTATCTTAAAGTGTTAGTAAATGTGTATGGCAATGTCATGTCTTCTTACGCCTTTTTGGAGGCATAACTCAGTCAGATCTGAACACAAACACATAATACACATATCTTTAGATTCAGTGTTAAGCCCATAAGTCCATTTAGAAATCATGGGAAAAAGATGTTCCTTAAAAAACTGCCAGAACTTGCCTGAGAATCATCAGGTTTTAACATTTTCTTCAATATCAAAGCAATCCAGTGATAGTTGTCTGTACATCTTTTAGTACACTGCAAACAGGAACTGCTGATGGCTAATTCAGCACACTAGTTATGGTGCCGATTTGCCAAAACATAAACAATGATGACGGGGGTGTTGGGCAAGTGCAGTTGTCTTGATTTTGTGTGAGGGGGTCAGGAGGAGGGTCAGACTAAAACTTTCCACTCTCACAGTTAACCATAAAAGTATGTCCTGAATCACTTGTTTGAATATGCATCGGCAAGGATCTCAAACAGCATTAGAACTAGCTATTTATAGCGCCCATGCAATTAACTCATCATATGTACCTGTAAACATCATTATTAAAAGTCAGGAGGATCAGCAATTAATTTATGGCATTCATAATGCAACCGACTTTACAAACCGCTTCACATGTCAGGGTAGAATTAAAAGATAATTGATGGCTCGAATGTAAACAAAAAGGATGAAATTCATCACTCATGACTAATTTTAAATTAAGTTTATAAATGTGCCTTTGATTGACAGTTTACAGAACATTAGATTGTACAAAAACACAAATAGTGAAATAGAAAACCTAAACAATGTTTTACTTTAAGTTTATATCTGTCACCTTTTATTCCATGTTCACCTTATATCACACCCAGGTATCTTTAGAAAAATGCATGTATGCCTGGTGTAAAGAAATAAAATAAACCAACGATTGCAACTGAAGCTGAGTGGTTATCTGTCCTTAACCAGACCTAATCATACTGTAGCTGCTTTTTCACAGATATTGCAGAAACATTTCAAAGAAGTTGTAATTATTCACCATCATTCTCTTTGGCGAGTGGGTTGAAAATATAAAATAAATATATAAAGCTGGGCTGAAATGTTTAATACTGGAGGGAACCCTGTGAAAAGCTGTTACACAACATTTGTGCGAAAGAACACATTAAAGCATTTTCTGAGAATCAGCTCAGCAAGCTTCCTTTCTTTAGCTCTTTAACATAATATTTGACTATGATAACCAATGTGTTTGCAATAACAGCTATCTGTTCCAAAGCAAACTTTAATACCCTGCTGTTCCTGCAGAGAGCATTGATTTAAATGTGACTGATCTGGGAATTCAATGCTAGTTGCTGTCTGCAAAAACTACTTTGCAGACAGCAAGGTTTTTATTTTTTCGCCAAGAGACAAAGAAACTTTTTCCTCTGTGAACAAGAGAAGTTGCACAGTTTGCAGTGACAGATAATGCAGCCTAATGCACACAGCTTTGGACTGATGATTGTCTGTCTTTCAGTGGGATATCTGATGCAGTTTCAAACTGAATCCTATGAGCAGTGCAGAGATACGCTGGTTTTGAAACATATATCCCATGATGTGCTTTATACAATGAGCAACGTTTGGTTCATCTTTATGCTTTTGATATGTGTAGAGTTGACACAGCACCCAATCCACCTTTTTTTGTCTCTGATCAAAGTTTATCCATTAAAAAAAAAAAAATCAGAAAATTTTTCTTTTTTTTATATATTATTCTGCTATTTATCAAACCCTACACGAGGAGTACAACAAAAATCTAAAAAAGTTCCAAACACCCTTTTTCTCCCGCTTTAATGCCTTGTTAAAGCATTTCCATATTAAGGCTTTTTTTACAATGCCCGTGGGTTCCATTTGAACAGAGCCACTAAAGTGTGAGTTGAGAATTAAAATATAATCTCCGACTCCTTGCAACTTCTGTGCAGTGCTATCATTTCCAACCGCACAGGAGAGGGTTTTTTTCTGTTGGTGGTGGGCCAAATCCATTGCGTTTCCATTTTTCAACCTCTATTGCTGCCCTTATCCAATTCAGGGCTTATGATTGTAATACTAAAACAGAGCGACTTGTCAAACCAGAAACAGCAATGATGAATGCCCCGCTGCTCAGTGTGCTTGTTTGTTTTGGGGTGGCGTGGGGGGGGGGTGAATTTTATGCTTACTTGTTGAGGTGCATTTTCTTGACCGGCTGCTCTGCTGTACTCTCGCAGGCAGCATTGATTAAATGGAATAGTTCTGTTATCTGGATAAAAAGGGGAGAAACATGAGGACGATAGCGGGCAAGAGAAAATAATGAGTTCTTTCATCTTGGCAGTGAGGGCGTCTGCGTCTTTCAGACTTCCCAGGGAGATGTACACAGCTTAAGGAAACGTTTAATTAGAAAATGTCAACCTTGTGTCTGCCTGCTGTGTGTGCAGAATAATAACATTTATGATGTGAATATGACAGCATATTTTCTTTCGGCGGCTTTCAGACCAACTTAAAGACATGCAATCAATTGATTCTGAGGGAGAGAAAGTAATTAGCCGCCTACGTTACTGCCACTGCTCTGAAAAAGACAAGGAGCATGGATGGCATTGGATTTTTCACATATTTCATATCGTATCAGATGAGCTGATTGCCTAGTTAAAAATCATCTCTGTCCATATGTGTGTGGGTGAGACAGGTAACTGGTGTGAAAGGAGGAGAAAAAAAAAACACAACCGATCAGAAGCCATTAGTCATAATGACTTATGGGGATGATTTTTGAAGCGCTGTGGTCTAAAACGTCATATGCTTCAGAAAAATGTGTTCCCTGGCTTTCATCGTCCCACATGCCAAAAATATAGAAAATAGATCCTGTGCTGATCAAATCTATTTCAGTTACCATTTTGAAATCAAAAAAGATCTTTTCAAAAAACTTTCCCTTCATAAAAACAAAGAAATATGGGTTTAGTAAATACTTTGTGAGGTTCTCTGCCCCCCAGCGCGTCCCCTCATTAAGACACAGATGGTTCAGTCGGCACCTGCGCTTTGGTTTGATCATAACCGAACGTGGATAATTGTGCTGACTGCTGGCAAGCTAGATGCCTTTTTTTCCCCTCGACATCAAAGCTAAATCTGGATACCCCAAAAAGCCAAAATGAAAGGAAAGAAATAAAAACGAGGGTAAACAACTCATGACATATTTTTGTCAGGAGAAAGGTGGGCTTGCTAATGTTTTGAGACTGCTGTAAACTCATACAGCTGTTTGTGTGGGATAGTTGCTTGGTTATGTGTCTTGCCATCTGTGTAACTTTGCTTGTTAGTGTATTTAAATAGAGCACAAGGAATACATGCAAATTATCAGTCTGTTTGTTTGGCCAGAAGAGTGCAGAGGGGGAAAAAAATGAATTTATAAGTGCAGCAATAACATACAGTGAAAATTTATAGAAAGTGACATAAGAGATGATGTGTTAATTTAGCACTAAGCAAATGATAGTTTGAAATACTGTAGTTTGAAATATACAGTGGTGCTCATACAAGAGCAGCTGCAGAGAACAGAAGCAGCAGGTTCAACCCTCCACCTGATCACATTATTGTTTTAGTAAAAAGGGACAATACACCAATTTAAGTAAAATAAACTTCAAGTGTCACATCCTATAATATCAAGGCTTTGAAATCCTTTTCCTGAATTTCTTTCTAGCCTTCTGGTTGTGGCCCTTCAGTGTGGTAAATGTATTTACCATTCAGATCCATGAAGGCTTTAAGATGGTCGCACAGGTAAATGCTGCTTCCTTCGTCTGCCTTGTTAATCCTCGCTAAAACACACATAGATCACAATTAATGGGAGTCGCCTCTGATCTCTCTGAATCCCTTTTCATCCACTTACTCATGGTGACTCCATAAGAACCTGCCCCTCTCAGAAACGCTCTTTAAGTTTGTTTTAGCCTGGCTTAATCTAGTCTCTTACAAGTTAAAAAGCCTTTGAGGAACCTTTAGGGGTTCTCAGAGGGCAAATACATGAGGACTCAAGAAAGCTCCTTCAAGATTTCCTTCATTAATGATTCATGAAATCCGGAGAAGGACTTGTACAAACATGTGGAGGGATTTAAAGAAGCACATTTTTGGGGGGTATTTTGAAACTTACATTTAGAAAATATGTTTTTTTGGTCCCGTACCCAAACTCCAAAGAGTATATCGACACAAGGACAAATTAAGCCAAGCCTAGAATTGGTTCAGATGAATGAATTAGTCGATTGACTGAAAATAAAAAAGTATTTTGAAGACTTAATCAAGTCATTTATGAGCAAAAAACAAGTCACTGGGTACCAGGGTCTCAAATGTCGAGATTGGTTGCGTTTGTCTGTTTTATGTCGTTGTAAACTGATATTAAATCTTCTTGAGTGCTAGGAAAATAGGAAGATCATTTTTCACCTTCACATTTTATAGAGCAAATGGTTAACAAATTAATCAAAAAAATTGTCAAACAGATTAATCAATGTTTAAAATAATTGCTTGTCCAATAGTTCCCTATCCTGATAAACTGAATCTCCATTTCATTTCACTTCACTCCTTCAGCCTAACATCGTGTTCAAGTTAAGCCTTTTTCATAAAAACTAAAAAACTATGCTGATTTAAGAGATATGTTTATAAGTCAGCTTCTAACAACCAGCACAGCTGAGTCGATCTCATCCACATTTGGAGCCATTTTTCAGTTGCTATTTCTAATGGATGTAGTTAGACATGTAGGAAAATGATGTCCTCTTTTTTAAATTAAGCCTAAAGAGTTCTTGGCAGTCATCAATATGCACATCATCAGACCTGTGAGGTTCTACATAAAGAGCAGTGCAATGTTTATATTTCTATTACATAACATACATCTTGTAAATAAGACAGCTTAGAGGTGTTAGAAGTTTATTTTTTTCATTTTTGGCAGAGCTAGGCGAGTTTATCCTTCTCCAACCTTGTAGTTATGTTAGGCTAAACACATTCCAGACACATCCCCGGACTGGTTGCACAGAATCGATGGTCTCATCTAACTCTGGGTAAGATACCAAAAAAAATGTCGAAGTGGTCCTTTTAGAGGATCTTCAGCTATCAGAAAATCTTTGATGACCCACCATTGAACCCCTGTTTTGTAAAGTGTGATGTTGCCAGACGCAGCCTGCTCCACTGGCCTCTAAAACCAAGTTAAACATGGAGACAGTGTGAGGTTATTTATTGCCTCCATAAAAGCTGGTGAGTGCGAAAGGGAAGAAGGGTGGAAGATGGAGGACAGGGTGAGAGACGGAGCAGCTGCAGGCTCGGCTTTCTCGAGAGGCTGTAGTTTGTTATCAGAACAGAATCGAGCATCACACAAATCAAAGCAGGAAGCTACATAGGAGGGATAAATTCACAGACAGACACAAACACACACACACCCAGCACAAAACACACACAGTCAAATGTAAGTGAAGAGTAAGAGGTTGGCGCCTAAAAGGTTTTAGTTGCAGATAAGCACACATAATCACACAGACACACACCTACAGACAAACATGATGCAGACAGATTCACAGTCAGTATGTGATTCATACTGTACCAACAATTTCACACTTCTTCATTACGCCTCAGCCGCAAGCACTCGCACACAAACACACATTCACAGGCAGCAGCGCAGTCACACCAACGAGCACAGATAACCACAAAACAACACACACACACACACACGTGCATGTACGCACACCAACACAAATCGCAACTCCCCCTTTCATACAAACAATTTCCCACTTACCCAGTCTGCCTCGGCCAATTTTGTGGCCCAAAAAAAATAAAAGTCCCTGTTCAGTAGCTGATAGTGAGCGTATCAACCCTTCCAACAGCCTGAAGATGAGAAAGTTCAGCTGAGGTTATTGGATTAGTCCCGATTCTCTTTGTAGTGTTGTGTCCTTAGCTTACAGGGCACAGTGCTGGATGGATCAGACTCTCCATAAAGGGACGACAGGGTGTCAGGTTAGTGCTTCGAAGTAGTAGCTTGTTATATCCTGAATGCTGCTCCTGGTTCATCTGTAGCTCCACCAGGAATAAGGCTCCCTTCTTAACCACATTTGCACTTTGAAATGAATGAGGAGGGTCGGGTTTTTGACTGAGGGCTCCAGCCCAAAAGTTGAGCCACAGTGCAATGCAACGCCATCCGATAAACGCACAGCGGTTGCTGATAAAGTACATGCAACCTTTGGATGTATTATAAGAAGCGGATGATACACATACAAAAATCTTTTTTTATGCCATGGGAAAGTTTTGCAAATATAAAACCTTTGTGGTTTAAGAATTCAAGAGGGGGTTTTAGATGCCGTTAGACGATCTGGCTCTTCATTTAAAGCACACTGATGCCTTTACACTGCCAACTACTCCCCCACACACAAACTGAATTTAGGTGGGTGACTACATTGGATGTGTTTTTAGCAGTAGAAGGCACCTTTTTCTAATTGACTCCAATGAGGTGTCTTACATGCTGCTTATGTGATTTGGGAATGTGATATGAAAAATCAAATAATCAAAAAATTATGCTTCACATTACCACAGCTTTTTTTTCCTGCTATGCAATCACAGGAGCATAGGGAATGGTGTTCCTAAGTGAACACCAGTCAACAAAAATAAAGGAATTTATTCATTATGTTAAATATAGTCACCCATATGGTGGATTATCAGAAAACACCATGTTTGTATGTTCACGTATAAAAATCAACAACATAATCCCAGTAGTATCACACTTCAGTAGCTGGTTAATTTTCCAAGTTGCAGAGTGGCTGATTGAAACAGACAACATACAACCTTCCTCAAAGACTCCCCCGTGTAGTCTCAACACCATTTCAGATACGTTTTGTAGGTGGAAAGGGTGTTAATGGGAAACGTGACGGACACTTATACCAAGCCAATTACAAGCCAATTATTTGTGACCTAAGGCCAGAAATCATCAGGGTTCTCTACATAGAATTATAATTATAATTATAAGAAACTTAACTTGAAACTACAGCTAAATGGTAAACATTAATATGGTAAAAACTATTTCTGTGATTATTATTTACTGGTGATACAGACACCATTACCAGTAAGTGAACTGATCAGAACAGACCCCTGCCTGGCACAATCTGCAAGTGGAGTTTTATCACACAACACAGAAAGAGAGCTCCAACAGCCAGAACTAAATAGCTGTTGTCAGGTATGTCCCATTCAGAAAGATAAAATAAAGTCGCTTACTGCCAGGAGTCCACACCCACGCCCCGGCTGTCTGACTTTTAACTCGACAATTTGTCACAGCTCATAACAGTTTTTCAGCGTGGAGCAACAGTTCAAAATCAGGCAAGAGGAGCAGTGAGTGAAACACTGTAGTGATTGGTGTGCTAATGATGCCTTTTGTTTACCACATGACGGCTCAAGAGTGCACACACACACACAGCTTGAACACACACATACAAGCACACACCCTTTGATATTCACACAAAGATCCTGCTCCTAAACATTGGCTTGTTTCATTTTTAATGCAGGAAGCGTCAGGCTACAGTTTTAACACTGCGTTCATGTCACTCAGTCACAGCCACCCTGTGAGCCGATAAACAGCATCATTTTAAAAGCACAACACTCAAACCTGCCATATTTAAAATTCAATACAACAGGATTGAATATGCTGAAAAGTGATTATTCATTCACTATTTCCTGAAGAAGAAGAAGAAGAAGAAGAAGAAGAGCCCAGCAGTTTACTAATAATGTGCAGTAAAGTGTCACTTTGCATCATCACTGACAGCTGTAGGCTCTCACGACTTTACTATATGGTGAATTAATTTCACGCTCAAATAAAATGGTGGACAGAAAATACAGTGCACAATATAAATATGGGGTAATTTCCGACACAATCTATGTTCCTAAAACAAATAGAAATCAAAGTCCTACTTTTTACATTTGTTCCTTTTTTCCATTTGCACCTGCACTCTTGCACAGCAAATCCAGCGGCTCTAAAGGATGACGCATGGAAAACACAAAATAATTACAAGGATTCAGTGTTGGGTTTTTTTTTTACCTTCTACTTGGCAGGAAGGTAATAACATTTATGCAATTAATTTTTTTTTTAAATCCTAAAAAAAACCCTATATTAAAAAGAAAAAATCCTTAGGACTAAAAGCACATGCAGTCTGGAGAACTCTAATAACCTTAGCATCCTGTTTAATTATAAGGATTGACCATTTTTTGCAACAGATGTTCTTTTGGATCAATACCACATATGTCAACTATAATCCTGTGCAGTGTAATTATAGCATTCATTACAGAAAGTGTGTATTTTGTCCCCCTAAAACATAAAGGACAAGTTCTAAGCCGCCCTTACAGAGGTTTATTTATGCCTTAAAGTACGATGTTGTAGTACATGAAGAAGAGTTATCAGCTTTTACATTTTTTTTTTTAAAGTGAGTCATGCCCTCCCAAGCAGCTGTCACACTCTGAACATCGTCTCACCCCGGGCCGGTTTCCTATTAGCATGGCAGACGCCTCCTTTTAGATACAGGGAGCGAGCCAGCCTAAACCACTACACACAGAGCCAATCTCTCGCTCCTGTTTCGCCACAGCAGCCCGTCACCTGCTGCCAAGAACCCTTTCAAGGGGATTTTTCCTGCTCCACTGATGCATGGCAGCAGAACTTCCCCGTGGGTTTGCCCGCTCACTTTTCATGGTGGAGGACGTCTCCTTTACAGAAGAGCCTTACTGAAGAAAGTGCCTGTCTCAATATGAAAACACTTGAAATGGACAAGTTTGTTTCATAATGCTACATGTCCGTTTGGGTTTTTTTGTTTTGAGATTCTTGAAAATCCTTTTCCCAGGCTCTGAAATACTATTTCCTGAATCAGCTTCTTACTATAAGTGATGTGGTTCTGCAGTTGTCTGGGTTCTTCTCGCTGGTTTAAAGGTGTCAGGCTTCATTTGGAATTGATGAATATTTAAGTCAAAATATAATTGGTGGGATATTAGATTATGTTTTCAGGGGACTGCCCGTTAAATATGATCAAATGACACCCACACAGTCCTGACGAAGCAGATTAGCTGAGTTTCTAAAACACAAATAAAAACCAAGGGATCATTTTTCCAAACTTGAAACTTTTTCAGGAGCATTAGTTAGCTAAGTAATAATACATTGACATGTTGTACATGTTTCATGTCAACGATGAAAACTCTCACGACTTTATATTTTGGTTACGTTCATGCTTTGAGGTCAGTAAAATCAAAAAGTCAATGAGTTATTCTCATGAGGCATAAACCAGCAGCAACAGCAATATATTATGAGGTTGAATGTGAAACTGCATCTGTAAACTAAGTAACTGCAAATGTCAAACAAAAAATATTCCTCTGTCATAGTCTTTAACACTCAAGAAAAGTGCAAGTACGTCATAACTGGACTTACTGTACTATACAGTGCAGTACTTCAACCTAACCTAAATGCAGACATCTTAACTAGGAAGCCTTCAACAGATAGATCCCTACTCAGACTCAGCTTCCTCTTATTTGCAAGATCAGTGGATGTTCAGTAGCTGTGAAAGAAATGTAAAGGAATTCATGTATGGAAAGAAATCAATGCGTGAATTTGTACTTATGTTGGACCACATTTTTTTTTTTTAAATCCTTTTTAATAAATGATTTGTTAATTACTTAATCTTAATTAAATGAATAATAGAATGTGTTAGACCAAGGTGACTTTGGCCTGAAAATGAATGTGATTCTTTCCTTTAATTGAAAGTTTTTCCTAATTCAAATTAAGCTCCCTGAGCCACACATCTGGGCGTTGGGGACTTTTATTCCCAGGAAGGTAGTGACCTCCTCCCTCTGAGGCTGCTCAGTGTTCGCAGGAGCTTTTGTGATAATGTCAAAAGGCTGGCAGTATCCCATATATTTCAATGAGACCTAGATGACACAGAGCCCCAGCCATTTTGCAAACTGAACTACGAATAAATTATTGAAGAGAAATGTGTCTTTTTGACGGTGTTACATACTGTATTTTCAGAGCTAGAGTTTTGATGAGTAACACGGTACATGTCACACATATGGTGAAGGGATTACAGGATTTGGAACAAAAGTACAGCAGGGAATATATACATCCCTGCCCACATGGAATCAGACAGATAGGTGTGGAGAGACACATGTTAGGAGGCAGAGCAATGAAGCGTGGAAGCATCAGTGCAAGACTCTAAGCTTCATACATGTGGTGTGTGTGTGTGTGTGTGTGTGCATGGTGTGAATGCATGTGCAGGATCTGTGTGGGTTGTGTGCGGTGCGTGTTCATGTCTGACTCATTCCCGAAGCCAAACGTGATCAAAGCCGGGACTGACTGAGACGGACAGACAGCGGAGGACACACTGAGCCAGAGATGGACGCCGTCCAGTCCCCACATTAGACGCCCGTCTTTCAGGCAGACAAATTATCGGGCTAACAGCTGAGAAGACGCAAACTCCGGCAGGATCAAGGTGCGGTTAAATGCGATGACGTCTTTGAGAAGCACAAAAACACCTGCTCTGCCATATTTGAAAACAGAAGGCATCGCACTCCTTTGGATGCCACACATCTGTGCCCTGTTCGTGCAGGTACGTAGGGTTATGTAATGTAGCCAGCAGGTTGAAGGAGAAGCAGAATAACCACCAAAATATGTTTTTTTCATTCTCAGGGCTAGCAGCAGGCCTTATCTAACCTGTAAGCTGGCGTGTGGTATACTTCTTTGAGAGTAAGTAGTTTAAATCAGGCCGATTGGGTCGGTGCCATGTGCCTGTGCAGAGCCTTCAGCTGGTTTGCACAAAAATGAAGTTAAATACACAGGCAACAGAGACCTCCTGCTGAGAAACTCCTGCCCCTGAAGAAGGATTCAGCTGGCATGTTCAAGTAATTACTTTTAACAAGTGCACTCAGATTTTAGTTTTTTTCTAATTCACGCACTGTGTGAGGAAACTGTAGGTGCTTTTTAGTGAAGGTAGGACGTATTAAAAGTGAACAAAGAACCAAAATGTCAGTTGAATCAGAGCAGGTCAGCCAATGGACTTTAATGATGTGGTGGATGCTGGTGGGGAGCACAGGAGGCAGAGGTAAGAAAGAAAGAAGACAGAATATTGGACACATCAAGCTTATATACTTTATAAAAGGTGATTATATGCCAATTTTGAATTTACAGCTTGTTCTGCTACCCTCAAGTGGCCAAAAGAAATCAACTAGTACTGCGAATCACTGAATCTTTAATGGCGGCCACATCCTGCATTAATAGTATCAAACATAGATTCCAACCATAAATAAAGTCACCATAGAGTTTGGGGAAATCCAACCCTCCTGCCCCCCTTTATTGGAGAAAAAACACACAGTAGTTCATTAGTGTCCACATAGCATGCTGCTTAATCATGTTTTGGCAGATTAAGATGTTTATGAGTACATTAATCAAATCAAACTTTATTTGTATAGTACCTTTCATACAGCTTAGTGCATTCAAAGTGCTTTACAGGTGACTATGTTTGAAAACAATGAACGCACACAGTGTTTGTACACTAGGCATCAGGCGCATGTGTGGATGAGTTAGTGTATGTGCTGGCAGATGCACAGACTACAGTACAGGGGAGGCTCCACAGTGTGCTGACCCGCCGACCTCTGTGTTCTTAATCTTTGCTCGCCTCTATGTTGCCTGACAGGAATACCACGGTGCCCTGCAGGGGGCGCTGCACCCCCGTGCAGAGATGATGTATGATGACAAGAGGTTCATCTATTTTCTTAGAGTTTCATGTCTGATTCAAACATGTTTGCACTTCATATGCAAATCATTCCACGTGGGGATGACTGTGGAGAAGAAGTGTGTTAGATTGGCAACTTGTAATTAAGTAGTTTTGGTTCACATCTCAACAGTGTTGCTGTACAGTTGTAAAATGTATTTGCTATGTTTTACATATAAGCGTTTGAATTATTCATGGAGTCTCATAAAGCTATAGTTTTTGTGTGAATTATGAGGAGACTGACATGGCTGCTTGACTTTGGCCTATGCTATGCCACATTTTCCATTAATTTAAGAAGCCTCTGAATAAGGAATGTGTGCGTGTGAATGCTGTGAGAGATAAGCACAATGAACTGTTGGCACTCACTGGAATAATATCATGAGTAGGTGAAAAGGCAGTTATATAAACTACTATAATTTCTTCACTCTAAATATTGCTCCACAATAGTATCCAGCAACCACCTCCAGTACAACACTGCTGTTAAAAAAACCTCACTGTATGAACAAAGATGCTTTGTAGTACCTCATTTAGAAATATGAATTACAACCAGCACAATATTTCACCCAAAACATACTTACTGCTACGGTGTGTGGAGAAGTTTGGTTGTGCAGGTGAGGCTCTGTGTTCAAGTTTCAGTAGTTTCATCCCTCCTGCGACTATTTTTTGTTTCACTCTTACATGCTCTTACCTTTATCTGACACCCCGTCCACACAGCAGACGAACGTATGACTCAGGTCCACTGAACATGAGACACATAATATGAGACAGCTGTCACAGGATTATTCTCTGGTTTAGCAGTGAAGTGTATGGGACTACACGGCAGACTGGAGTCTCTGCTCATAGTGATAACCAGAGAATCACATTATTTAACAAATAAAAGTTAAGCTTTAGTTCCACTTCCCTCCTTCTATCTATACACATATACATCTTATTGTATTGCAGTAGGTCTGTGTGTTAATACTGAGGCAAAATCACAATGCAGGGATCATACACTGATGATAAAATCTGCCACCGATCGGCATTCATTTCCAGTGCAACGGTGAACATTAATCAGATGCGCAACCTTGAAAAAACTAGTAATCGATCCAGCCACGACCCCCAATATTTGCAGTTCGACCTGTGTTTGACGGCATAACAATAACCATGAAAAGGAACAGTTGACAGCCGGCTTTTCTTTGGAAAATCACAAAAGCAGGTGAGCTGAAAGTGGAAATTAGTAGCTTGTTCCATAGCCGTATTGCTATGGAAGTTTCTTATATTTCATGACATAAGGATCAGGTTCAGTTCAGATTTTCCATGGGTCAGTTTCAGATTGGATCTCATTCCTCCCCCTGCTGCCGCTGGCTCACTATAGAAGCGTCCACTCACAAAGCTCTGGAAGGCATGTGATGTGAAACAGCTACAGGAAGTCATGATTTAGTCACCAAAGTTAATGAATCCATGAATCCGTTGCACTCTCCTTTTTTCAGTAAATATTTAAGAAGCATTTTTTGGCCTTTTCTGTCTGCCAAAGTGTTGCAGGCGACAAGCTCTTATTGCATTTCCGATGCCATTTCTGTCGCTTAGAAACACAGTTGGTGTCATTTCACAAGTTGCATGTATCCAGTCTGATGGAAATCTGCTATAAGTTGACACATGAAAACACATGAAACATGCATGCCAGAGCTAAATTGAATTGCTTGTTCAGGCATTAAAAAAAAAAATCCACGGTAAAAGTTCCCATTCATTGTGTAAAAAATTTGTTTTTCTGACTTAACTGGTGTACAAATTTATGGCCATACCCATTCATGACCTGGATGACTCATCTACATTGTGTTCTTTAATCCTGCTTAAAAGTCCCTGATAGACTACCCCATTAACTCCATCTGTAGCACTTTGCATTGTTTAATTTAAATGTGCTTTGCATATCGGTGCTTCATTGATTGCGATTATGTATGATGTTGTTTGTCTTGCCAGAAGCCCAATTACCCATCAGAGACACTAAAGGCTTTAACTCTCAACTCCACTGCAGAGAAAGTCTGGTAATCTGTATGCTTATCTGCTTCAAAACACTTACTAATCTGCTTAAAAACACCTTGGAGTTGGACTGTGCAGTAAAACTCTACATTGTGCTCTTTCGGGCGATGTTTGGAAGGTGAAAGCTTTTTAACAGACTGAAAACATGGCAACCGCTCTCATTATCTGCCCTTCACTTTTCTGAAGCACTTTGAGAGAATTTGTGTACGTGTTTGTGTCTCATCCTATCTTTCTGTTGTTCGTGTTGGTGAACGGTAATCTGAATGAATAATTAATTTGTCTGTGAACCAGTTATAAATGAGAGGTTTGGTTTTCCTTTTGCTGAACTACAAATGTGCTTTGATGTTCCGCACCAAGGCTGACTAAGAGCAAGAGGAATAAAAATAGAAGAGAGCTCCGTTACAGCAGGTTCAATGACTGCGCTCCCTACAGAGGATTTTAGAGAGGGAGAGGATTTGAAGCTAATCCCACCAACAGAGTACAGTATCAATGAGGGCAGCGGAGTGATCCCCGCTGCATCTCAGAAAAGTTGCTCAATGACACTGCTGTCAAAAGCTCTTAACTGATCAAACTGGCAAATTGCTATTTAAGGCCAGCAGTATTTATAAGAGCTGTAAGCCTGATGCAGATTGATAGAAACAAGCCGGCATCACAATGGACAGTGATGTTTGCAAATCTCTTACAGAAGTAGCATATCCCCTCGAATTACAGTGGGAGACAAAGCATTTTAATACTGCTGAATGTCAGCTGAAACCCACATAATTCCAGTTAGATTGTTTATCATTCGCTCCCTGAAATGTGTCCAAGACATCAAAATCCAAGTCACTTTCGATAGACTGCACAGATTTCTATGGTTTGAGAGCAAAAACGTTCAAAGCTCCATAAGCAAAACATTTCAGCTCCTGAAAACGTTTCCGTTAAACTGCTGCCACATACAAAGAACGAAACATTTTATGTTTAAATAACAGCATTGCATTGCAAATAGAAAGACTGTTTGGGTTATTTGGCCATTTTTCAAACCCTCCTTTGGACAAACAACAGTTTCCATCCCATATGGAATTCCTCACTAAAACAACTCAAGTTTGATAATTACTGGGACCAGTTGAAAGACAAACTGAAACAGATTCTGAAGGGAAATGACTCATGACCTAACCGAGCTCCCTCTCTTTCTCTTCCTGTCCTGATGTTGTTACAATTTCTAAAACTCTGCTTTTAACAAAAGCCCATCTTGTAACAAATTAAATAAGAGCTGATTAGTTTATGCTCTGGATGTCATATGTGGTATCAGAGCACTTGTTGAACTTTCCCTCTGTTTAGTTTTTTTATTTATTTTACAAACAAAACTTCCATATATAATAGGGTTAAGTTTGAATGCACCGATGAGGGCAAAGAACTAGTATCAGACACATGATAGATCTTTCAATCATAGAACATCATTTTCATCATCAGATGGATTTTTCTGAGCACTTTAAACCTCAACTTTTAAGCCAACGGGGACGAGAAGTTCTTAAAATTCACGCTAAACTTATTCAACAGCTGTTTGCAAAGTCCAAATGGACCTTTCTGGTCAGATTGGTTTCTCAACTGCTGTTTCCACAGTCAACAATGAATTTTTAACGCCAACTATAAATCTCTAATTGGGTCAACATTGGGGCTGTAATTGGGAAAGGAAGAGCACTGAAATTAGCACTAACTGTTTTTTCCATTCATAATTAAAAGGATAGGTTCTGTCCTAAAACAACACATGCCCCTATGTACATTGAAACAGTTTTCATTAATCATTCTTCCCGTCCATACTGGCCACAAACGACCTCCACCACTTAAATTGGAACCGCTTTAAGAGGGGATAGAAAAATAAACAGTCCTCGCTCTGTGTAACAATACAATTTTAAGTAAAGCTGGAGTTAATGCTTCTCTTCACAGCCAGGTTGGGCAGGAAGAACAATTACAATGAAATTTTAGTCATGCTTTTTTAAATTTTCATGTCTTTTGAGCATCATTTCACGTAATCTCCATATTTTGCACGTTCCATCCTCTTCGTTTTAAACACTGTTTTCCTTTTGAAACATTGAAATTTACAAAAACAAATATGTAAAATATATCTTCAATATTTATGATTCTTGACTTTTGCAGCACTTTCTTTTTTCCTTCTCATGCTTATCTTGTGTTTATTATGAACGTTATGCACCAAAAAACCATGGAAAATGCCCTGTAAGTGAAAACCTACGTGGCAATAAACCAATTTCTGATTCAGATTGATTCTGAGGACAGCGGTCACCATCCTTGTTGTGTACAGTTACCATGGATACAGGTGTCATTCTCGTGTATTGCGAGGTTAGTGGAAAAAGCCAGAGAGTTTTTATTAGTTTTCATTGCAAAATAAAAGGTAGACCACGAATATCTTTCATCATAGTATTTGTTTGATTGATTGTTGTGATTTTGTAGTTAGTTCAGTCCCTGTTACAGCCAGTGTTGCATCCATCAGCAGCTATGTGTCCTGTCAAAGTGTCCTTGGGCAATATAATAAACTCTCTGCTTGTATGTCACTCTGGATGGAAGTGTGAAATTCGTGGTTTAATTGAAGCGGACACAAAGGAGTATTAAAGATGACACCTCCTCTTTAACAGTGTATAGAGTTGCTGAACGATGTCTGGCCACAGAGAGGCTATGATGAGCTACAGGCTGACTCAGTCATGATGAGGATACTGTTATTGCTCTGATCCCACACCTACTTCCTCCCACTACTGCTTTAGCCCTTGACACCCATCACCTTGAGTTGTTAGTCTGACACTGACGATACGTTCCCTGGGCAGGGGATCCTGGGAATAGACCTTATCCATCATCCTGCTCCAATAAAACCCCTTCCCGGGAAACACTACAACATGGGAGACTGGAGAAGAGAGATTTTACACCTAAGATTCAAGGATAACAGGCTCTCAGTAATCAAGTATGGAGCTAGGGGCATTCTGTAGCCAATAAAAAGGTAAAAAATTCCACAAAAAGAGAAAACAAAGAGCAGTCCAACTATTTTGAGATAATTCGGAGCAAATATAGGATACAAACAATCAAGTTACGTTGTTAAAACAGATCACCTCGGGGCAATTCTCCTCCTCGCTCACTGGGAGGAAAGAGGAAAAAGTTACACGATTAAAGGAACCGTTTGAATCTGGGAAAACTTGTGAGAAGCCACTTGATGCTAATTTTTGGGAGGTCGTGATACGTTAGTTTTGTCTAGAAAGGGATACATTTTGCTCTGCTGAATAAAGTTATAATAAGTCTAAAAGGTCCAATAGCGGCATCAAGAGGTTGCAGTAGTAATTACATATAATTAAACCCTACAATACAGAAGTGTTGGAAACTGAAAAACATACTGATGAATCTGCTATTAGCATAGCCTTACCAGTTGTAGAAATGTAAGGTCTCTGTGAGTGTAGAGTAGAAGAAAGGGGCCACGGGGGCAATAAAATTTACCCTCTGAAGAGCATTAATGTGCTCAAGAAATTACATGGCAATTTGCATATCATCCATTACATCCATTAACAACTTATTTGAGTCCTGGCGGCAGCAAGTCAAGTCAAGCTCGGTAGCCCTGACATCCGTTTCCCTGCCCACGTCCTCTGTCTCCTCCTGAAGGATCCCGAGCTGTTCCCTGGCCAGATATATAATCTCTCCAGCATGTTCTGGGTCTCTGGAGGGCACCTTAGGGCAAAGGGATCACCATTGGTGCAGAAGTCCAAGAGCTGTCTTCTTTCATGCAAAGGAGGAGTGGTACCTCTCAGAGCTCCTTCCGGATATATATAAAAAAGCTCAAATTATACTTTTGACACCTGGGTGGTTGTGAGAGTGTGCAAGGGTCTGTGTGACATATATTTCGTGATCTGCCCACCTCCACAAGGGTCTGCGTGGACAAGTCGTCATGCAGCCTAACATTTCTGACGACAGTATGCAGCAAACGTACATGAAGAAAAAACATCCATATATGCAGACACCCAATATAGTATAAACACGACCGCGTGCATGTACGCATGTTATCCAGTGTAGAGCTTGGTTTATTATTCAGCATCAAAGTGACAGTCAAGACTAATCAACTAATTGACAGATTTTGCCATTCTTTAGGCCCAACTACAAGCAGGGTAAAAATAACTGTCTGTAGCAGAGATACTGTGTAAAGTAGTCACATTATTTTCTGCTTTTAAACTTTTGCCCATAATTTGGTCCACACTTTGACACTAATGAACCCTTTTTTTTTTTTCAGACAAAAAGTTACTGAGGCATAATGGAGCTTCAAGAGCACAAACGCACAACTCTTAAAGTACCAATTTTCAGAACACCATCTGCCATACTGGATTTGCCTTGGAAACTTAATGAAATTAGTTTGTTTTTGCATCAGGCCAGCTAGAGAATGAGGGCAATCTAGGTTTACAAGAAAATGAGATGCCTTCCTAACAGCAGATTGAGAAGTGCACTGCAATGCATTAGGGGTACTTTCTTCCATTAGAAGTCACAAAAGATCTCTGAAAGAATATTTTAATAATGATAACTGTGCATAATTGAAGAGGCTGGGAGCTAATGGCTGAAATGTTAACACAACTATCTGAGCTGCACTTAAATGATGTACGTGCAATAAGTATTAGAATCCTCAAAGGCCAAAGCATTGAACAGGCCATTTCAAATAATGAATTCTTTATAGACAAGTTTTCACATGCACAAACATCACAGATAATGAGCAGTGACATTATGATTTAATTCTATGCTGTGAGTCTCTGTTTGAGGTGATTCTTAACATTTCTTGTTGCAAATTCTGTCAAATGACCACAAAGAGACAATCCTGGGAACCAGACGAATTTGCGAGCTCCTGTGTTATTTGCTCTGGCAGAGGTGTCTATTGCCCCTCCTGTTCAGACAGATTTCCACCCATCCCGAAATTGGTTGGGCCAATCACAAAGAAAAAGCAGCTGCGAACTGTCTGCTGAACTCTACAACGACAGCACCATTATCACTTAAACAATGTTTCGCTTAGAACTTCATCATCAGGTTGGTTATCTTTCAATGTTCCTGGAATTCATTCAGTTTTGTTCATCAGTTTCAGTAACAGCAGCGCTGGAGGTGCTAAGGTCAGAGCTTCTATAGGCAGTATGAGCAGTAATAAGGTTTCTGAATTTTCAGATTTTTTTAAGAAAAATAGCTTGCAGTACATCGGCTTAAGCTTATTTCCACACACATCAAATCAGCCAGGGTTCCTGAAAGTAATTAAAACTGAGCAATAAACAGTCATTTACGCTGCAAACAATGGATCTTAAAGATTTTGAAATTTTCACCTGAATTAGTTAATTATTGATTTTTTTCAGGCAATTTGGATCAGTATTTTATTATTGAAATAAATTAAATAAACCAACATATTAAAATAATGAGGTCTAATGATTAAAAAGAGAATTAAAACCAAAGAATAAGCTAAAGATGAACAAAATATAAAGTATTCAATAAAACAATAATAAAATGTGTGTTGAGAAACCATTAAAACTGCGGTAGGGGTGTAATTTCCTATGAACAGTTAAAGGAAACAGCATCATGCATTAAAATGGAACGAAACTGTGCAGTATGTTTTAAAATCCCATTACTTGATTGGAGTCAAATAGCATGATGACAGAACAAAAGTGAATGCTCTAATGGCCCGCTGTCCTTCATAACAGCATCTAGTTCTAAAAAGCCCATGATTTAATTAGAGTTCAGTGGCACATTTTCAAGAACCATTCAACTTTAAGAAATTCTTAAAAAAAAACAAGGAAATGTGTGTTCAGTTGGCATTTTCTGAGAGCATTTTATCTGTTAACCCTGTGGCAGTAGGATTTTACTTATTTACGACTGCTGATGCTCATCGCCAAATTGTTATGTTGCCAATGCACAGGTGTCAACGATTCCAAGAGGGCTGCAATTTGGAGGCGATCCCAAAACTTTGGATTAATAAGGCTTAATCAGAGCAATCCTTTGATCTTTTATCATGAGAGTTATGTCCTTCCTGGGGCCATAAAAGTCTGCAGTGTTCATGCATAACACATTCTGTATCCTGGGAAGTCGTGTTATTGCACATTATACATTGAATTGAAAAAAGATTTTAATAACATGATTTTTCCATATGTTACTGTCAGCGCTCATCACAAAAACAACTGAAATTATGATGCAATTTAAAAAAAACACAAACCGTCATCTCAGGTGTCAAAAACCTGAACGTTATTAGCTTCACAAAGAAAAAAACGTTTCATTCTGTTTTGGTTGTAAGCATTTACCAACCTTAAGTGTTTTAGGGCAGTGATTTTCAACCAGGGGTTAATGTAACCCAGGAGGAAATTCAGCAGTTGCCCATGGGTAAATTAAAAGATTGTGGAGTAGCTCAGCCATTTTTAAAAGACAGAACTTTGTAGCCAGTTGCTCAGTAAAAACTTCCCACCAACCTAAGTCAGTTCACTTTAACTGTGCTGCGATTGTAAATTCATGTTACTTGTTTGTACATGAGCAGAGAAATCAAAAAAAGTTAACTGATTTTAAAAATGGTTGAAACATCCAGCTTCTGCTACAAACTGAACAGAAAAAAAAGACAAAAATGAAAGAGACCAAGGCTAAACATTAATAATGTCCAGTGTTTCATTTGGGATTTTTCTCAGCAGTGGTGGGGGTTCACACAGGCCGATCAAAATACACCAGAGACACACCAACAAATATAGTAAATACCAGCCACTGCCTGCGCTGCCTGGAAGCTACAGTAAAAGGATGGATCAGGATCAAAAGCCTCCTGCACAAGAACTAAAATGTGCCCATGTTTCATGTTTTCAGACAGGAGGGCATGCCATTTCAGATGGATTCACTGTGGTAAGCTGTAGGTTACAGGAAAAGTCTGAAGTGTAATGGTGCTCTAGGTCTGCCACAGTTTGGTCATGAGGGGCTCTGCTGCATTCATTCTGAAGGGTTTTCCTACAAATAACTGACTGTAAATAAATAGCTTTTAAGATATACCCAGCAACAGGTAAACTTACTGAAAATGACTAACTTAAACATGCCGAAATCATATGATGGGCTCACATTTATCGACCCGGCTGGACCGCGATGAACCCAACAAGACAAGAGAGGAAACGATCTGATGTTGGTCAAACTAGAAAAAGTTTCGATGCTGTTCAGCAAAAAAATGTCACTCTCAAGTTCTGATTCATTACTTCGTGTGAGGTAAAATGTCCACATCCAACACCAGAGTTTCATCTGGGCAAAAAGTGTGAATGGGCTCTCAAATGCTAATAACAGG
Organism: Lateolabrax maculatus; assembly: GCA_031216445.1. Lineage (NCBI taxonomy): Eukaryota > Metazoa > Chordata > Actinopteri > Acropomatiformes > Lateolabracidae > Lateolabrax > Lateolabrax maculatus. The sequence goes on along the minus strand of CM062205.1, from coordinate 21,779,283 downwards.
GATTCCATAGTGATGGTCGAGACAGACACCACTCCATCTTTTCAGAAAAATAGAGCATGTTGTGTCTGGGAACAGTGTTGGTGATGCCCACTTTAGTAGATGCTGCCAGTGAACATGGAAGAGATGTTATTGTATTGGTTAAAATGGACCATTTCTTTTCATACAAACATAAGTATGGCTACTCAAAATGTCTGTGTGCCTTACTGGCTCAAAATAGAGCATTTTAGTGAAAACTGATTTCCAAAATGTTTTCTAAATAAAATGTGAATCAATGTGTTTCCTTCCACTAGTGTTATAACAGAAGGTGGGAAATTAGATGGGACCAGTAACAGTACATATGGCATCTCATTTCCCACCCATGAGGGCATTCATGTTATTTTAATGAATGAATTCTGTCCACATGCACCATGTGGCGTTTTTGTCAGCCGCCATAAGTGATGTTGGATGACATGTACCATCATCTTTTTCTCCACTATCTAGGAATCCAGCTGGATTCAAACTTGAAATGTTGTGGTTTTGCAAGGCCTCACAGAGTAGCCTAAGACATCACACACACACAGAAATCATCCACATTCTTCAGTAACAGCCTGCCAGTGATGGAAATCCAGCACCTTCTCCCCAATGTCAAACAGAGAACAGATTTAGGCAAACTGTCACTTCACAGCCTGCCATTTTCGCAGCACCCGTTGAGCGTCACCTTGCTCCTGAAATTAAAAAGCAAGAACAGGAGGGTCTGAGCGTGTGTGCTGGGACGCCCTCCTGTGACAACAAGCTGTCTCAGAGGAAGGGAGCAGAAAACATCTCGACAGAAGCCTCGTCTTCTACCCTCGCTGCCTTTTGTTTCAGGTAAATGACAGAGGTTTGATCTCAGTGGGTGAGCTCCCTCTCCGCAGGCCTTCACGTTCGATTCTGAATCGCTGCTGCTGCAGCGTGATTTCTATTCATATCTCGTCTGGGATGTAACCCGCATCTGCTAACATGTTGGCTGACAGAGTCAGAATGTACAGATAAACAAAACGTTTGTTTTCATAGCTACCTGCTGTACTTCACACCTGTCCATTTCACTTGAACTGTTTCAAACATACTTCAGTTACAGTACGTGTTCAGTGTGGACTGGACTGGGGCATTTCCCCAAATGCCAGTCAAGTTGTCTGTTGGTTTTCTTTCCACTGCTTTTTGTGGTACTTTGTGCTGAAGATGACTCATTCAAGCTGCTGTCAGTGTCAAAGTTATGGGAAGGGAGTGAGGTGATTAGACTACTGTTGTCATGGCAACGCTGATTGTTCCAATTTCAGTGTTCCCATATTCACATGGTTCAGATCAAAGTTTAAAAGGACTAGTTCAATATAAGTTGGAAAAATGTGAGGGTTTTTTTCCCCAAAAGTGAGATGAAAGGATCGATATCAATCTCCTGTCTGTGCATCACATACAGAGCTGGAGTCAGGACAAGGGGAAAAGATAAAAAAGCATGGCTACCAACACCCTTATAACTGTATAACACACTGTTGCTTGTTTGATGTGGAGATCAACTATGCGTTACACACACGTTATGACTAAGATGCAACGGAAACACATCTATAATGGAAACAGAGTTAGCTAATAAATAATGAGGTACATGAAGCATGTGACTTAAATGTCCAGTGAAACCTCCAATCCCCTTAAGAGAATATAGATAAAAACATCAGATCTTTGTAGAGCGATGAGACTGTAACCTTCCTCAATTAATACATTAAACTAACACAAATGTCATATTTCTATCATGTCTTCTGCATTGTTTTTCACCGTTTGAGGTTTGTGGTTTGTGGTTGTTGCCTCTTCTTCTGCAGTGGTACAATGGCATGTGACTGGAGAACTGGCGCCACCTAATTCTTATCTCAATGAAGCAACTCCCAATAATCGCATAACGATAGTAGAAGTATTCCTCTAAATAAAATGCACCCCTCCATTCATACTGGTAAGAAAACAAAGATTTGTGTAACATGAGGGAGAAAAAGTTTAAATAAGGACACATTTAGGTGCAGTGTGAACACTCTGCATTTGTCGCCATCTCTCCCAGTTAGATCAAGGGGAAAATAGAGACGCAGGAGAGAAAAGAAACCAATGAAAAATGAAATCACCAGCTGTGCTGATGAAATCTGCACTGATCAGCGATATATAATATATAAACACCTCTCAAGATATTCTGCCTCGCCTCTCTGTGATGTGGATGTAGTGGGGGGGTGGTGGATTTTATATTGATTTATTGCTGATCGTGGCCGTCTTTACAGTGCGTGAACTTAAATTGTGTAAGAATTCATTATCAAGCTCAGTGAGTCAGAGTCTTTTGGGATAATGTGAAAGTGACAGTTGTTACTGGGCTCTTACCTCATAGCGTTCATCTCTCTGGGACCTGCACTGCCAGTTAATGTAATACAGAAAGATACCTGGGTAACAGGCTGGGAAAACTGTGATATAATGCGACCGGTTTGGTACTAAATTGATTCACTCTGGATTAAAGAATGCGATTTATACCATGGCACAAATCATACAGACCTCCCCTGACATAACTCCTATTTTAAATGAAGGCTTTGGGTTGGGAAAAGGGTGGGACCATCTTGACAGTCAGAGGGATTCAGAATGAAAATCACGGGTGCGTTCAGTGTGAAAATGTTTTGCCGCAGTTTTATACATTGAACATATATCCTCTCATTTTTCACATTTTGCTACAGACTTTGAGATATGTTTGCTCCTGTTTGGTGTATATAACAGGGTTGAAATCAAAACAAAGCCGTGGCATGCCAAACCAAACAGACACCTTTGCTTTAAGAGGACACACTGACTGTGTTTCCAATAAAAGCATTTTGTACGTTTTAGCAGCTGAATGTGTCCATACTGGCCAGTTACTGGGAAATACAGTAAATATTGCAAAGGCCGTCATTTTTGCAATTTAATCAGTCCTAAACTTGAATAAAAATGACTGCATTTGTGAATTAGTCTGGTGATGCCAGGTTAGATGCACACAACTAGAGTAAGAACAACTGACTAGTTTGGCTATACTGGCGATTTGTTTACAACCTGCATGATCATCTGACTGCTTGCGTTTCATGCCCAGTCTGACCTCTTTTTAGCAATGTTGATGCATCTAATGATGGTCGAATTGGTCAAATTGGTGTCAGCTGTTAACTGACGTTTACCTTCTTACTTATATTGCATGTGCTAGACTGAATATAACTGCAAGATGCCACGAACACTTGAGCTTAACACGGCACATGTGTAGTCATTTCTTCAACTGACTGAACCGTTGAACTTGAATGAAAACATCCATCAAGTTGCATTCATCACTAAACTGTCAGCCATATAAACATGAGAGATCACGCAGAGAGGGAGCTCCTGCATACATGACCAATATATTTTAGGCAGCTGTACAGTTACAGTGGATGAACTCATACTGTATAGAAACCTTCATACATACTAATGTTAACGAAACTGGAGTATTATACTCTTCAGCTGTGATGAAACCTGGCATTCGGGTGCATTAGAATACATTAGAGATAATGAATTCCCCTCTCCCAGTTTTCCCCGTCGAGCAGAGCTGGCCGACGCGTGAGATGGCAGAGTGACAAGGCTTCCAGTTTCTGCATTTCTATTTTTCCTTTTCATGTGGGGAGCGATGCTGTCACGCTTGTGCCTCGCTGACAAATGAAAAATATAAGGTTGATGACTACTTTATTATTTGTTTCTCCGCGCTTCCTGTGATTTAGAGATGTCTATCCAGGGACCTTGTGTTTGGCACCTGCTCATTATTATTGCTTCCCACATTTCTGGAAGATTACAGGTTTCTCATGCAAACAAGACAACGACGCAGTACAGACAGACAGACATGCTAAAAGGAAGTGTGGAGGTAATGGGGTCGCGGTATAACGAAACAAAAGCTCGAGTGTTCAGCCACACACAGGCCGAAACACACTGTCATGAACAGAGTTTACCATCTAATTTGTTCCTTTTCTCCCTTTCACACACACTGACAGTTAATCACAGCAGGCAAGATGTGCTCCCAGCTTTAGTCCCAGCTTAGCTTCGGCAAAAGCTGAACAGAACACTGCACCATCTCCTCCTCTGTGGCCTTTCCCACCACCAAAAACAAAAAAAAACGCTACACACTTGTTTGGCTTAAAGTGATTTTTCCAATGAGTTTGTCCATGTGCAAGTATTTGTTTTCCCCTTCCATGCTGCCACACTATGGCACACTGTGAGCGTGTGCGGATTTCCGTATGTGTGTCATTGTGTGTGTGTGTGTGTGTGTGTGTGTGTGTGTGTGTGTGCGCATGCATGTATCTGAGACAAGGCCATCCATCTCAGGCAGTCCCATCTGCGAGCAACAGCCTTGTTTACTTATCCCTCGACCGGAGAGCAGCAGCAGCCTGTCCACAGGTAAGCAAGCAGCGAGCAGGAAGAGCTGGGAGGAGCAGGAGGAGGGCGGGGGGGGGGGGGTCGGCTTCTGTCTTCATCCGGGGATAAATCACTCTTTACACCGGCGCCAAATTTCCACACCTTTCTCTCCTCTCACGCCGTCTACTCGTCGCTCTGAAGTCATCCTTTTCACCTCTCCATTTTCCCGCATCCTTCGCCACTTTCTCACTCCGGTTTAATTTACTCATCTTTCCGAAGCAATCCCTTTCACCTGCCCGGTCTTCCTCTTCTCATTCCCTCTAAGCCCCCATCTTTTCACACTATTTGCCATTTTTCTCTCTCAAACCTCCTGCACCTTTTCTTTTCCCAGCCGCTGTCTAGTTATCTTTCCAAAGCCATCCTTTCCCCTACCTCAGCCTCGCTCTTTTCTCCGCTCTCCCCTTTCTCACAGTTCAACCCCCCCCCCCCCCCCCCAAGTTGTCTCTCTCATCTGGTCAAAGCATCTTTCAAAGCCAAGTCCCTCTCTTTCCGTCAAACTGCTTCACTTCCTCCCGGGCCCTGACTCTCATCACACATCATCATCAACATTTTCTCGGCCACGTTCTGCCTTTCTGTCTCTATCGGAGGGCAGGGAACAGCCGGCGTGGAGCTGATGGGGTGAAATAGCGCCCTGCGATGAATATTCATCCCGTCCCGTCAGCTGCTGTCTCCAGTCGCCGTGTCGCAAAGGCCTCCAGCCCACAGATGCCACCATCTATTTGTCACGGGCGAGACGGGACCCACAGGAAGGTTTCTTGTGCCAAGGCTAAGGAGGGAACAACTGAGTGACCCCGCCCCACCCCCCCCCCCCCCCCCACCCCATCAAACAAGTGTTAAGACAACGAGACAGTGACGACACCGTGTCCTCGGCTGTTTTCCCTGCTGCCCATAACGGATATCAGTGTGACTCAGGGAGCAGAGATTTGGAAAAATACTGGATAAATGCCTGGTTTAAAGGAAGAGTCTGACATTTCTTCTTCAACAAGCTCCTTTCCTGAGATCTTGGGACTGAGCGACAGTCCAACAGGGAAGGAACACAAGTGGTAAGTCAGTCACACAGGTTGAAAACAAACCCACAGTTTAACCAGACTTATTTCAAAAGGGAAAACATAAGTATATAATGTATGCGTAGAAGAGTGAAAGCTCATGAATCGTTTCATTAGGTCAGTCGTTTCATAGTGCTTCGCCTTACAAAGGTCAATGACCAGGACTTGATTCTTTAATACATTTTGTTTTGTGAAGGTTCAACACTTGAAGAGAAAACTAAAGAAAGCAAAATAATTACTCAAGCTGTGTCCCAAATGCATAATACATGCCAATGATCACATTATACTGTTTAAGCAGTTAATTTACAAAATATATTAACCTACTGAACTATTTTATACTAACGGAAAATTATTCAAACGTCTGACTTCGTTTGTCAAGCTTTGGCATTTCACTGTCAATTAAACTTCACAATAAGACATTAAAATGTTTTTCCTAAGATTAATACCCTTTTTCTCCAAGTGCCCAAAATCTTCTGGTTCCAGATTCTTAAATGCAAAGATAAGCTGCTTTTCTCCGTTTTCTATCATTGTATATTGAATATCTTTGGGATTCTGACTGCTGGTTTGCATTTGTCACTTATTTCTAACATTTTATAGACTAAATTAAATCAATTAAACAAAGAAATAAGAAATAACAAAAAAATAAGAGGACTCTAGAATTAATCGTTGGTTTCATTCCTAAACATATCTATGTTTTTTCTCCTTTCCTGTCCTGTTAATTATCTTCATCTTGGAATCACAACCCCGGGATAGGAACCACAGGTTTGATAATATGTTTAAACTGGGGGTTTGTTAAAAAATATCTGTGCGATTGTTTGACAGCTTGTGTTTCTTGCCTTGGCGGACAAAAAAAAAAAAAAAAGAGCACAGTTGTAAAAAAAAATAAATAAATTTGACTAGAGTCTGTACTTCAACGCTGCAGATGATTTTCTCTGAAGGCGCCCAGAACAGTGTGGAGCATAAAAAACTGCTAATGGATAAAAAGAGAGTGGGGTCAGAAGGGGGGAAAATGTCGACATGATTGAGGTTCCTGCCCAATTAACTGGAGATCACTTAAATGGTTGGCGAGCTGAAGAGGTCATTATCCTGAAGAGCTCTGAAGAAGCCCATTAGGGCTTTCCAAAGCTGGACCCATGACTCCTCCACTTTGGTTTTCAGTTTCTCCAATAAAAAGACACATGGCTGATTCTGCTCCATGGAGACTGCTGGCCTGTTTGTTAAACACTTTACCTTCATTGAATCTGAAAAAATATGTGCAGTCATCCATGTATGTGTGTCTGTGAGCCCAATCATCCATACACACTATCATAAATTCACTGCCCTCTAAACTACGGCACATAGTAAAAAGCTTTGGAGAAAGTTTATCCTTCAACAGAGCTAAGCAAAAAGAAAAATACCAAAGAACAAATCAATGCTTTCCACAAACTGAGCACTGCACACAAAACAAATCCAAGAAATATTGACTTTCACGTTAGCCCTGCAAAAGAGATGGTAAACTCAACAATGTACAAATGTTTCCTTGAACAGCCAGAGAAACATGAATTGCAACATCAATATATACAGCTGTAAAGGGACTGGGTATATAAAGTCTATTTCAATGGGATTCCACATACACCGTGTGTGGGAATCATGCACGGCAGCTGTACATAACCACGCTTCTCTGACCAAGAACATCATAGCAGCATCTCCTATATTAGTCATGCTGTCCCACCAGCACGTTCGACAAGAAGCAGTCTGTCTCAGCCTCCCCTGAATCCTGAATCACTTCACCAATTATTATTTATGAGGGCTTTTAACAAAATAGTACCATTAAAGAGTGGTTTAAAGAGCAATAAGAGGCATAAACGTAGATAAAAAGACAGATGTGCATCAAAACAGTTTAAATATGAGGCCTGTGTATGAATGTGTGTGTGTGTTCGTGCTACTAATTTGTCGCTCCACTTATGCAGGAGGCTTAAATTGACTGGGATTTTCAGAGACAGTGGAGAGTAAAATCACCTACACTCATTTTACAGCAACTGTGTTTTATGTGAAATACACTTTCAGCAGTCTAGGTTGATCGAATCATAGCCCAAAATTTAATTATGCATGTTGCAGGGCAATACTGAAAGATAAAAACTGAGGCCTTGGGAATGTGTTGCCAAGTACTGTGAAGGACTTGTACTTACTACATTGAATTTTTACTTCACAACATTTTAGTGGTATTATACCACTACATTTATTTGACTTATTGTTACAATTTACTTATTAAAATTAAGATTAAAACATGATGTAACGAATTTAACCACCCAACAGTATAGAAAGTAGAGTTAAATGCTGCTTGCAAATTAATGCACCAGTAATAATTAATGAATGCATTAATATAACATAGAGCTGCAACAATTAGTAGATTAAATGATGGGAAGCAAAACAATTGGAAACTGTTTTGATAACTGATTGTTACCTCATTTCTCAAGCAAAGAAGCTCCACAAAATTGCTGTTTTGAATGTAATTTTTTTTAATACAATATATAATAGCTTAACAGTACTTAAGTCAACTTTCAAATTTAGTATTTTTAGTTTTCAAGTTGATATTTTTACACATAGTACTGCTCCTTTCACTTAAGGAAAGGATTTGAATATATCTTCCACCCTTGCAAACCATGTTTCATCAAACAACTGGTTATTAGTTTTAAAATTAAGTCTGCAATGTACAAATGTAAAGAAGAGCTATTACGGTTACATATAAAATTACTCAAGGAAAGAAAATGAAGCACAGTTACCGTGTAACGGTAAGTGCAAATAAAAAAACTTACATATATATATAAAAATCAAATTTCATTCAAAAGTATTTGAAAATATGATAAAAAAAAGGACAAGAGGACTACATATTTGCTCATCTGGGGGTCCGACCATGGGGCCCCAGCAGCTTTAGGGCACAAAAGAGCTGCTTACTTCCCTTCTGCCTGGTGTCATGTGTGGCATGAGGCAGGTAGAATTCACTCCATTGGTGATTAAAAAAAAGGGCGGGGGGGCTTTTAAAATGCTGACTTATTACTACTAATGAACTGTTCATTTGTAATGGTGGCGCATAATGGTGATGAGCAACAGGAGTTCATAGTTTGCCCACCTTTTTATTCCTAACCACTCTCGCAGCAGAGCCCCGGTAGAGACATTGCCATATGACCTAATTATCTCTCATTAGTGGCCTCAGTAATTACAGGCCCTTTTACAGCTCCATCTCCTCTGTCTCACATAGGAAGGGATTTCAATTAGGATTGCCTTGCAGCTCTGCCTGCCTCATTTTCACAGCAAAGCCACGCTGTCACCTGTGTAGCCAAGCATAGCCAAGCGGCAGGCGGCCCAGCACTCACGGAAAGTTTCCACAAAGGGTATACGTGTTTCTGTGGCTGGGCTTTAGTCATTCCATATCATGCGCCCATCAATGAGACATGACAACAAGACAGGTTGGAGAGAGATCTTCTTTCAGCGAAGAGAAAAATAACATTTTATGCCATCCTCTGCAAGCAGCACATCATGAAAAATACATAAAAAACAAACTATGTATTGCAGCGCATCTTCCTGTCAGGTAAATAGCATATGATATGCAAAATCTCAGGCATCTGAGTGACAGAAAATGCCTCCATCAAGCCAGATTCGTCAAACACCACTAGGAGGGAAAAAAGAAAATTGAATGAGCTGCCCGTACATTATTCAGCTAAAAACACAGTCGGACTCATAAGAGGAAGAAACAGAGGAGAAGAGAAGGAGATAAAGCAACAGATAAAGCAAAGGGGAGGCTTTAAATTGTTGAGTAGCGGCGAGGAATTACTCTGCGGTCTCCTCCACTCCCGCTTATCATTTATCTCTCACTCCAACCCTGGTGCCAAATCAGTCACCCTAATTAACGGGCCAGCGAGAAACACCAATCAATTCTGCAGAGGGATAATTAACCCCTTGCGTTCTCAATCGCCTCTACAAAAGGTGAAATTGATTCAGATTACCTTTTGTTGGTTAATTGTGGCCATCAGTTGGGTGAAGGAGGGTCGACTAATAGCATGTGTGCCGTTATCAGGAATCAGGGATTGATTTTAGTTGGAGAGGTGAAGCAATGAGGTGTTTTGACTACTGTGGAATATGCCAGCTGAGGGACGCTTTTATTTTGAAGCTGTGCCTGTAAACTGAGCCAAATGGCAGCTCCAAATGGCAATGTGGTATAGGAAAAGGATGAGTTTCATTAGACATTACACAGCTTAACTTAGGCTCAGGCACGAGGGCCACACCACAACCGCACTTATCAAGCCGACTTATTTCTGGTCACCCTTGGTCTGAGCTTTCTCACGAGACCAGGGTCTAATTAATGCACATGCATCCCGGGGCCCAAGCCAGGGGCCTCAGGCTTTGGAACACAGAAAAGAGAAAAGGGTGTAGATCCCCATCCAAAATAATTCAGACTTCTGTGTCTACAGCTCAGGCAAGGAGCACACACTTATTTAGGCAATACCAGATATTAAAATGAATTTAGGCACTGTGGCACTACGCAAGCTCCCGTTTAAACACCCGGAAAACTGTCATTGGTCAACTTATGTGTCCTTTGTCAGCCAGTGACTGCAGGGTTGAGTTTAAAATGACTATCTTTACTACAGTCTCTGGCCTGGTTTGGCCCTTTTTAATTAAAACAAACACAAAGCTGAATAAAAACAAAATACCTTTGCTGACTGATTATTCTACACAGACATGGTATGGATTATACAATAAATGCACCAAACTCAAATATAACACAAACTGCCTCTTTGTTGCGTTTTTTATCAGTTACTTTTTACTGTTTGTTCTGCATTGTGTGTATTGAATTGTCTTTTACCGTCTTGTTTGTTTTTAAGCTGCCTGAAAAGATCTTATTCTCCTGGGGCAATAAAGATATAAACTGTGAGCATCAAAATTTGATTAATATTATGTTAGTTTCTTGGAACTTTTTAGTGTGAAGTCCATTAGTCAAATGCAGACATGTTTTTATATTCTGAATAATAATATAGCTGGATATTAATTTGCTCAACAGGCCCACAGCCCCAGCAGTAGATCCATACTTAGAGCTCATTTGCATGACTTTACCAGCATTCATTCTTTTGTAACAGGTGTAACAATCAATTTACCTTTATGGGTCCTGAAGTGCAGATTAATCCACCTGGTTTGGATCCCTTTTAACAGCCGTTCAAAGTTACACAGCGGCCATCACAGTCCGGTTTCTCTGCAGAGCCTCTTGCCCTCCGAGGAGCAGGTTCCCCGGCCTCAGAAGTCCATTTTCTACGCTTCGAAAACCGAGTTCGCGATGGTGAAAGTCGACGCTCCCGACGACATTCTTCTTCTAAATCCAAAATTAGTACCCAACGTGGACGACTACTGTAGAAAACACATTCCTTCCAACCGCGCCGGCAGTAAAGACAGTTTCCTTCACTTTCGCTTAGCTTAGCTTCAGTCAAGCGTCGTCGTCCACCTGTCGGAGCCGCCGCCATGGAAACAGCCGAGCGTCCCGCGCGCGCCGCAGCCAACCACCTTCTAGAACGACGCCGTGACGTCAGGGGATTCCACCCGCTCCGGGGCCGCAGCCAATCAGCAGCGGCCTGTGGTGCGCGCCAAGTCAGCGCGCTTCTTCCAGAACTACTTGCGAAGATTGTTTTAAGGTGTGTGTTTATGTTCCAGCTCATTCCTTAACTACTTAAGTTTAGTATTTGCATATTTAGGACAAACAAAAATGACATGACTGCAGACATCACGGTTTCCGCTTGGATGCTTTCTGATGAGGTGTAGAGATTAATTTAGTTTACTGTGTCCTCGTCTAATCCTGCTAATCAAACATTCTTTGCCTCTTTTCCCAAGTGACCTTCCCACTCCTCCTTCTTGCTGGATCTGATATAAATGCCTTCATTTAAAATCTCCATCCCCACTTCTGTCACTGCATCTTAATTTTGTTCCACATCAAAGATTTGGTTTCTTCCTTACTTATTGGAATTGCTAACACCGGGATTTGCTTTTAATCTATTTTTTGGCAAGTTGATCTACTGTTTCATTCACTTGAACGCCAACATGAGCTGGTAGTACCAGTTTATGAATTGATGTACAGTTTCTGTGGGTAACAGCCTGGTACCCATAGAAACTGTACATCAATTCATAAACTAAAAATTCCATACAAAGATTGCAATATTTCATAAACAATATCCTGTCTTCATCTTGCAGAGGTATGTTTGAGACTAGCCAGGGCTCACAGGGCTGCACTTGGATCTGAGCACATTAGATTTTGGCATGGGTTTGATTTCCTCTATCCACTGTAGAGCGAATGAAATTGCCATCATTCCATCTGAATACACTGCTATATGGTCAGTTGTTCTTTTTGTCACCTTAACTTTCAACTCTGGAACAGAAAATGCACAACTTATTAGACCATTCCCATGGTTTTTAGACCCATCAGTAAATATATGTACATAATGTCCACACCTCTTGTGCAGAATAGTGTTCACGAAAGCTTGCAAAGTCAATTTAATTATAGATAGAGAGTGCTGGTCTGTTTCTTACTGTGGCTGTAGGAAATCCACTTCCAATACAAGATGAAGACAGGTAATTGGCTCTGTTTTTACTGGAAGCAATTGTGAAGCTATGAATACAATATTGGATAAAACACATTAAGTCAATAATAGTGAGAGTTGGACCAAAGGTTAAATAGTAAGATAGTAAAATAGTATAATAACAAGAAAATTGGATTCACAATCAGTATAGACTTAGCCTACTGTCAAATCAGTTACATTAGTTACAAAACTGTGAATGTTACACCGTCAGTTAACCTGCCATGGGAGTTGCTAATAGCAACAGAACGTTCACCTGAAACCAACCGATGGCGGCAGAATATCGATCTTACATGAGAAGAGTCTCTTCAACCACTTAAAATGGGTTCATTTACAATCAGTAGGCTATTCCATGTTTTAATAAACTGGTTTTGATTTCTTCGTGCTTAAGAGATGCTAACGAAGTGATACATTGATTACTAAAGGCAAGCAGGACGTGTGTTTAATCTCTCTGATTCATCTGAGCATTAGATTCAGATTTAAAAACACATTATGTTAGAGCTACATTCTCTTGAACTGTTTTTTTTTTAAATAATTTTTATGTTTGATTCTGTGTTTTAGTACAATTATGTTAACCTCATTTGTCACTGTATTATTTTTTAAATCTTATTTAATAATTCTATTCAACTTTTATCTGATATTTCTTGGTTTTATGTCTTTGTGAAGCACTTTGTAAGATGAGAGAGGTATTTATTTCTTGTATTATTATATGGGACTTGGCAATGAAGTAGGCCTATACATACATGATCCCAGTATTTAATGTAGGCAAATAAGGTAAGTCTGTGGCATCTCATTAGGGAGGTTGAGAAGAAATTTATTGCTGGTGCCAGACTTGCTGCTTGAAACTGATTGAACTGGTGGGTTTTAGAGATTTTACAGTAAAAATTTAATAAGGGAAGTCCCCATGCAAATCAAAGCACTAAACCCTCTCCCTTGTTAATGTCCCACTCTACCAATAGAGCTATACAAGACCAAATTAGCACTCACCAAAGCAAATAAACGAGAGCACAAATATTAAATATAGAACCTTAGCATCAGACTTTTTTTTTTCTTGGTTGGTGTGAAAGTTTGGTCACATCATCTCTTCCTGTACATCTCTAATACTTAATTTTCCACAAACACCTGTCTAAGTTGATTCTGTAAAGAATTATCTTCATAAGTTTGCTGTGAAATATTAGTAGATAATTAAGAGTTTTTAACAATATAAGAAATATATTAGCTTCTGTTCTTGAAAGGCCACCTATTCTCTAATAAAATTATACTTTGAAGTGAAAATGTTTAAATGCATTCAATTTGTAACATGCATTTGGACCGACTGAACCCAACGTTAGTGCAAACAAATTAAGAAGAAACAGCATAAGTGAGCATGTAAACAGTGGAAAACATTTTTTAAAAGGGGGTTACTGGCCTACCCGCAGACTTTAAAACTAGTCATCAGTATCACTGAAAGTACTTTTGAACTGGAACACTAGGAATTCTCAGTAAAGTATATTTAGTGTGGCAATCACCTGACTACTTTTTGTCTTTGAGTGTTACTGAGCAAACAGAAAGCTCCGGTTTGAAAAGACATCAAACATTAGGCAGGTGCAGCTTTGAAACCTCCTGTAATGAGCTGTAACAGTTGGAAAGCTGCAGATAGACATTTTTCTCATTAGGACTAAGAGTAAAGAGCAATGAGCTATTAAATATCGCTGTCTACACTAGCCAGGAAAAGGTAATTTGGGGTTGATGGATGCCGCCCCCATTGTTAGCACAAATTATAAATCCGTCCTCAGTGTTAGGAAAAAACTGAAGCCTCGAGTAAGGGAAAACAAAAGCTTACCAGGCCATCATTACACGGGTGTTATTTATATTGACTGCGTTGGATCAGAAATACCAGTCCCATGGGTGCTGAAGGAATCATGGGGGAGTGCTACTACATTATTTAATACGTTTGGACCAGGTAGGAGGGGAAAATCTCCTGTGTCACCCTTTACTCCCCTCAGACCCAAAGTGATAGAAAGAGGACTCCTGAGGTCCCATTTGTGGTTATTAAACATACAGTTAAATATGTTTAGTGGAAATCCCCAAAACTGCATCTGCTGTTGTGTTCTCTGAGACTACAACTGGAACAAGCTATTTGGCAAGAACGTGGACTAGTGTTGAACAGGGGACCTCTGGCAAACAAAACGGTCCAATTTCCACATGTTATATTAAACATGTGGCCAATGATTCTCCAGTAAATAACATGAAGACATTTGTTTTAGTTTCGGAAGGTAGACATTCACATACTGTGCCCAGATGTTTCTCATTAGTTGACTAATGGTGGTGTAGAAATGAAAGGAATATGAAGGGGTCTCAAGAGAGTCTCCCTGGTATAAAATCATGGTCTCCATAACTCCTAGATACACCCCTGCGTCCATTCACCTTGTTGATCTGGAATAAATTGTATACTGAATCAAAAAGGCCTGGACCCTGGCCAGCTCTGGCCAGCGCTGAATAAGGCATCAGTCAAAAGTGTTACCTGTGATGTGTTCAAATAAGGTCGCAGCTATTTTCAAAGATATTTTCAAAGCAATTACTATCACACGGGTGACAAAAATGCAGCAGCCCACACACAGACGCAGGTAATTATTAAGCTACCATTACAAATGAATGGGTTTTCTGCTGTGTATCCTCAAATAACCAGACATCACATTCATGACATATACAGAAGTAAAAAAAATAATTTTAATATTTGAAACCTCTGCACTATGTAGACCGGTGTTTCAAAATGTTGCACGTTGCTCTAATGAGAATTCCTATCACATGTAAAGCTTGGACAGAGCTCTAATCTCCTTAAATGTATGCAGTCATTGGGCGGCATAAAACATGACAGCTGTCAGCCAACATATTGGAGGCTCTCACTGTGAAAGGTAATGGCCAGTAAGGAGAAAATTGGACAGGCTTGCTTTTAGAGTGGATTCAACCTGTCCAAACTGACGCGACTGACACAGGGGGCTGCTCCTGAGTGCCTGCAGCTTAGTGAGAGATGACATGACAAGCACATAGTGCATTCTGCTGCACATCCCTGGTGTCATGAGTGACCCACTTTCCCCCATCTTTAATTGCAATTCCCTCTTTAAAACTGTATTACCATGCACAAAGGATGAGTCAATGAGAAACTAGTCTGCAGCGGATCACACACAATGTAAGGGGAATTAGTCTTTATTGTCATGTCAAGTGGATTCAGTTTATTATATAAGACACAAAGTAATACATTTTTACAATGGTATTCTATGCCACACATGCTCTATACATATATATTTGTGGTTGTGTGAAAATTCAAAATTCCAGAATAAGTGGCCCACAGGGTTGCCCCAAATGGCCAACAAGGTATAATAACCAGAGGTAATCTGGGACAAGTTCCATAATACCTAAGTTAACAGTTTGAGTCGTGATATTTACCCAGTAGTATACCATATTAATGGTAAATATATCCATGTTTCCTCCATTTTACATGTTCAGGCTGCTAACAAGAACAAACCATTATTTACAACTTGGCTTTTCCATATGTCTCCTTCACTTGATATATTTACCATTGACAGATCATCACATGCATCCAAACTCCTGGTACACACAATGTGGTCAATGAGATATATCTCGACTTTACGATTTGATTAGGATCTCCAGAACTGTCCATTAAACAACTTATCAGTGCACAATGGATTGTGGGATGCTGGAGATTGTAAGAGATACACCAGGCACGGGGCAAAATATGGCTGCTTTGCTTTGAAATCAGATGTTGACTTGTTATGAGGCAATCCAGTGTAGAAATGCAGACTACTAGAAGATTCAGACCATGAACTGGGTTTTAGCGCTTTTCATGACATGCTACTCCAATCGACTGGAGAAAACAATTGTGTGTGGACACAGAAAATATTCCATTATCAGGTATGAAGAGGCATGTAATTTGAAAAGGCCTCCTGGACATCCTGTAATTTATGTGAGTGAACGCTGCATGGTTTCTCTTGGGTCCCAACTACAAAACTGGATGTATCAACCGATTGCTAAGAGGCTGGCAGAGAGAAAACCTCACACTTCCTGTTTTCCTGCTGGGCGTCCCTCACAGGGGATTCTCCACAAATGAATAATACATCCTCCCCATTTAATTTTGGAAAGCAGCTGTAATGATGCACTTTTGCACAGTAGTTCCCCACTCACCAACTATGTGCCATAAGCACTGTGTGTTTGAATTTGAAGTTGTTAATGGACTGTGGTAAACTGCAGTAAGGGCAAAAAGCTGGAGACATGCATAATATTCATATTCTGAGGAGGTGAAAATTGACTGATTTATTCACACAAATTAACTCAGAATAGCAGCAGCCTGAAGATCAGAAAATGGATCTTCTGACTTGAAGATTGCAGGCTTGAATCCACTCTGCCCAACAAGGTATTCATAAACTTTTGATACGTGGTGCTACGGGCACAACTCGGTTGGCACTCAGAAAGTACTGTTGATTTCCAGCCAGTGCAAGACATCCAACAGTCGTACCATTCTGAACTTTCAAAAAGTGCTATGGGAACATTTTTGAAGCTCCATGAATTCAAATGACAGTGTGTAATATGAAAGGTGTGGCTCATAGTAACAAACTCGCAGAGATCTATTGTAATGTGAATGAAACAATGTTCAAAGGGGAACCGACTTTGACAGAAGACCAGGGTGGAGAGGAAAGGGAACATGTCTTCTACTGAGGTGTTTTCGTTTTACTGTCGCGATGTCACCTTGTTGTGCAACGTAGTGCCTCAGCAACCCAAGTTACATAGTACGAGAACAGGCGTTAGGGGCACAAGGTGGGAATGAAAGAGACGCCATTCTCCCTATAACAATTCAGTGTACCATCAAAATGATTTTGAAACCGTTATTTTAAGGTAAAATAGTTACATAGTATTGCTTTAAGTTGACTTGAAATTAACACATTTTTTTGATCTTTGTGAAAAACATTAGATGCTCCCAGCAAAAGCTACCGCTGCTTCTATGTTGACTCAAAAAGATGTTGGCGGGATGTCACTTCTGATTAGGGCAAAACAAAACAAGCTCCATCCCTCCCAACAAGAAATCATATCATGAACACAACGTCAGGCTAAATAAATTAAATAAAACTTAATGGCACTTTGGTCTGATTAACAGGCTAGAAACACCTAGCATTGTGGGTGGAGACCAAACCAGAGCTAAAAAGAAGAGAATATTGAACTAACATTTATCAGGTGGACACAAACATGATGACAATGAATGCTGATGTTGCTCCGTGTCTGCTGAATGTGTCAATAGGCAGTTTTTTACTAACATGTTAGCCATAACAACTTTAAAAAGTACATTAAAAGTGTGTCTGGCAGCTTGTTTCTGTGTTCTACTGCCCCCTTGTGGCCAAAAATCATTCAATGAAAAGAACTGTGTGAAACCTTTGATTGGTTCTTGCATCAAAATACCCTCATTCTTTACATTCTGATATATTTGGTGTAATTAAATGAAAGAGTCGTGATTAACTGTACAAGGCTTTGATTTTAAAACACATTATAAATAGCTTGAATACAATAGTTTGAAGCTGCCACCTAGTTTAAACTTATCTCATCCTCCTGCACAGCTTTGAATGATGCAAAGAGAGTAGCGTGAGGAGCAGGGAGGACAAGTGCTCGAGTGATAAAGGGGTATGACCCATTAAACCCTGCAGGCCTGGGTAAAATACAGTGACACGCAGTCTCACTGTAATTTCACCATAAAAGAGTCAGCCATTCTCGGATGTAAATTTATTGAGGAGGTCGTAACATTTTACAGCCGGTACTCTGTACTGGATGTGATCACATTTGCTCAGAGCTGTTAAGATTATGATCCCGGATGATGTATTTTTACCGCAAACAAGCCATAACCTCTGTACAATTACTTTAATTACTGTTAAATATTGCAATTAATGACCAATTGCAAGCAATTAAGAAGCAGAAGGTTTCCTCCATGTTAAAAGTATGAGTGTGTTTTACTAATGAGTATGTACTTAAAGATGGCACTTTGTTAGAAGCAGCCTGTCAAGGTGTTTTTGAGCGACAGAAGTCAAGTCAAGTCAAATTTTATTTATATAGCCCAAAATCACAAATCAAAATTTCCCATAGAGGGCTTTACAATCTGTAAATGGTACGACACCCTCTGTCCTTAGGCCCTCGATTCAGATAAGGAAAAACTTCCCAAACAAATCCTTTTAACAGGGAGAAAATGGAAGAAACTTCAGGAAGAGAGAGAAGAGTGTGAAAGTATCTGCCTGTCTATCTGTGATTTAAATAATGCTGCAAATAATCCATGCAGAGGCAGATGGCATCCTGTTTGCCTTATAATCCCCCCTGAGTCGCTATCAGGGCATCAGGAGCATGTGGCCTTTTTCAGTCTAGACTACTTTATCACTTAGCTTATTTACAGATCAACAAATCAATTTGTGAGGAAAAACAAGAAGACCCAAAAAGAAAGCAGAAATGGAAGTCCTTGTTTTCATTTCTTCCCGTGAAGTCGACTGTTTCCCTGCAGATAGCACTGCCTTTTCATTGATAATGAGCAACAACAGCAAACCTACAGAGGAATCGCACAGCAGAGGGAGCTTAATTAAGAAATAATTGACTTATATTTTCAAATAATTGAGTTGTTTGAAGTGCTGTGATAGTCTCACACTGACAGACTATACCTTTAGACAGCAGGCGCCTCATGCAGATTGGCTGACATGGGAAAAAGACATTTTTCAGGGGCTGGGAGAAATAGCATGAAATAAATGGCTTGAAATTGGAAATCTAATGCGATTTGAGATGCTAAGAGAGAACATCTCTCTTCTGATGCTTGATAAACTGGAGAGAAAAGGCAATTCTCTCTGTGCATGTGTGTATAGTATGTTTGTGTGTTTGTGCTTTTGGGGGTGTTTTAAGAGAATATCAGGTATAATTTGCAGAATAATGGGAAAGAACCAACATGAATACAGTATGATTATTACATCCAAGCCATTAATTCAAGCTTAGCATGTCAACACCCCCATAACTGTACTTCAAACATAATTCCTCTCCTACACAGGCAGTGAATGCAGAAGTCTACAGATCATAAAGATCTGTTTTGACACCTAAGATGAGTGGCGTTTAGCATTCAGCTGTTCTCAATGAGCATTCCTCAACATCCACTCCAATAGAAACTCCACTTGGCTTTCATCGGTGAGTGGAATATTTGAAATTCTGGGGATGTACGCATGAAGTGGAATATAAATGATGTCTAATGTATATGAATGGGAGCCGTGGCGTTCAGGTATTTCACGCCACATGCCCTGACAGAGGCTAAAGTGAATAAGTCGTCAACTCGCATTGAAATTCATATTGTATCCCTGGCTGGAGCTGAGCCCATTTTCTCCACAGTGCTCTCGCCATGAGCCATACAATAGTCAGGGAGACATCTAATGAGGCAGGAGAAAAAATATTAAGAGGAAAATCCTTAAACTCAGGAGTTGGCATACTCAATAGCCAGTCTCTAAATTCAATGAGAAAATCTTTTGTTGGAGCTTCAGGCTGATGGGAGGGAGAGAACAAAACTCAGGAGGAAGAAAAGATTGAGCGAGTGACTGAGATGGGCTGTGACAATGTCAGCTTTGGTTTGGTCAGCCTGCACAGATGACGAGTGAATGTGAGGGCAGCTAGGAGAAGAAAGGCGGGAGGGGAGGGTTGAAGCACTCAACAGGAGCAGGAGGTGGTTGCCAAGCGGTTGGAGAAGACAGATGACGGCCTCAAAGGTTGCTGGTTCACATCTTGATCTGGAAAATCTGTGCAGGCCAACCTCTCCGCTGCCTTCCTCTTAAGTCTCAGGCGCTCTGCAAGATCTTCCCTCCTGACTCAGTGAGTCAGCGGTGGACTCCAGCTCATGTACAAAGCAGCCACCCAGATTTTACCTTTGATCTGCTGCCTCATGCAGTTTGACCTTTGGGTCCCCTCAAGAAACTCGCCCCACTCTCCATCTGGTTGTTTCGTTTTTCAATGTTGGTCCGCTAAAAGCCACTTTGCAAAGTTGGTTAATGGTACAAGATTGTTTTTGCTCTGAGAATTTTATGTACTTCAGTTAATGGCCTTCAATTTATTCCCTCTGTAAGTGCTATTGAAGCCAGAGAGTGTTCAGGTTTTCATTTCAACTACACATTAAAGCAGCTGATTTCACCAACGAGCTTGTGCCTCGTGCTAATCAGGGAGTAATCACCTGCAGTGTTTGGCTGGAACAAACACTTGCAGATTCTTGGGGTTCAGTAGCACTTAGCTGAAAAGCTCTTCGTAACCTTAATACATTTAATCTTTTAACTTTGACCCCAGAGTGGCACCTTTTCAAAGTGAAGACAACTAAATATGCTCATTTTGCAACATCGCTGCAACTTTGTCGCCCTTCTGACATTCTCCGCTTTCTCATCCACTCCTGGTTTTTTGTATACTGCGATGTGTGACATGCCATTTATAATCCTGCCCACAAACTATTCTGTGCTGTAATAAAATATTGGTAGATGGTACAATCATGTGATAAAGGCTAAACATACCTACACAGAATCTGCAGCAGATTTTGTAATCTTACTCTCCACTTGAAATTAACTCATGCATTTTATCAAACAGCTGTTTGCAGGCAAAGATCAACTTCCTATGCCTGTGCATCTCTAATTAGTTGTAATTACAAACAGGTTTGACACACATGAAAACAGTCTCAGCGCTGTTTGTTTGATGTCTACCAGCTCATTTGAAATTGTTTCATAGCAGCAGCATTCCTGAATTTGTTGCCTGGTGATTTCTGCTCTGGTGTCACTGTTTGTCTCTTATTATCAGCGGCAGAGACTGCAGCTCTCATTATGTCTGACTACACACTGCCCTCTAATGGGGAGCCCTGGTGTGTCAGTCCTGACACTGCAGTTTGTGTTAAAAGTTTAACAAGAACTGAAGGTATTCATACAAACTATATCAACTATTGGACAAGTCTTGAACGTGCTTTTTTGAGTTGAGATCAGCCGTTGAAAAATAACAGCTGACATATAAGACAAATAAAAATACGCTGCTTTGAATAATAATTTGTCTGATATGGCTTTTCCAGGAAAAAGTTTAATAGCCTGGTAATTTAATAATTTAATCAATCATAAGTGCACATCTTCAACTGAGATTTAAGGTGAGCACAGAGAAACGTTCCTCTTTCAGCAGATGAATGTGAAAACAGCCTCGTGGTGTTAAATATTCTGCACAGTGAATCTCCAACATCCAACTGAAGTAACAAGCTAAACACATTTTCAGTGTTTTTAGGTGTTCAATGAAATCTGAGGGTTGTGGACTGATTGGAATAAAATGGTGCAGTGCTGATTTTCACACTCCATATGTTCATATCAAGACTGGGTGAGCAGTGCACTGGCAGCTTAAGTACACCACCCTAATGAAAATGGTGCACTGGATATATCTTGCAGGGTGAAAGTATGGCATGCAAGTGCCCAAAGTAGCTCTCAGGCTTTGATTTATTCATAAGGCCGGTCACTAATGTTGGGCGATAAGGCCTGGCTCACAGTCGGCCTCTCAGTTCATCACACAGGTGTTGGGTGGGGTTGAAGTCAGGACTCTGTGTTATTCCACACCAAACTGGGAAAACCATGGACCGGGCTCTGTGCACAGGTCAGGTCATGTTGAAACAGGAAAGGGTCTTCCCCAAACTGTTGCCAAAAAGATATTCAGGATGTAGCATCAAGACTTTCCTTCATTAAATCATTATATATATTTTAAGTGAATTGAAGATACGCTCCAAGGCTCTGGCTCGATTTTCCAAGGTTTGCTTTTTCTATTGTGCGCTTTAATTTTATACCTGTATCTTTATTTCATTTTAGTTAATTAAACATATTTGATTTTGTATTGTTGGTTATTTCTCTATTGTTTAAGGGCAAGGACATTGACTACAAATAAAAATGACATTATTACATTACAAAAAATGATCATATTATTTGTATGTTGCCTTGGTATATCCAAATAAAAAAAGCAGGGGTGTCCACATACTTTTGGCAGCACAGTGTATAATAAATCCAGGTTTACCTTTTAGAAAGTTGTATCTGAAGGCTGTTTTTTAAATGTATGTTTAAAAGTCCTTCACTGCTCTGAAGCTCACAGGAACAACAGCGTCCTCTGCTGCTCGTACACTGGAACTGCCTGCTTACCTGCTTCACTTGTGCTATTCAGTTCGCAGGTGTTTTCATCCAGCTGATGTTGACTGTGTGTTTTTTTTTTTTATTCCCCGTGAGATGTACACAACCTCTAAATCTTTCTCCTGTGTGTTACATCATTGTTAATGTGCTATCCCTGGTGCCTCGTTTTTGTAAAACGCACCGCGTGTCCTTGATCCGGACTACAAGTTTCAAAGAACACGCCTTGGGTAATGCTTAAAACTGTTTTATTTTTTAATACAGAAAAAATCAGAAGATCAAAGCAATTGATGTTGGCATCCAGACACATCCAGACACATCACAGGTTTTATTTGGTTGCCAGAACAAAAATGGGGTTAAAAAGGCTTTTTGATGAGGCCGGGAGGAGGAGCAGGAGAGTGGCTTCATGGGGGGCCGCAGTCGGGGGTTACAACAGATGTGCACAAGATACAGAAATACGTTTGTTATACGTCGTGTCTGGATGTTCGTGTTGTAGCTGTAGTTTCTGTAATCATTTCCTGCTTTGTTCTGTATTCTGCCTGTCTTTCATTGTGCTTTTCTAATCTTTCACGTCACTTCCTGCCTGTTTCATTGTCCTCACTGTCTCAGGAATTATGACGCTGTTGGTTCAAAATTAAATTAAATAGGTCGGACTTGGATTTTTCTTTGCTTCATTTCTGCTGTTTGTTACCATGAGATGAATCATACTTTGTGCTGCACAAAAACATTAAAAAGAAAAGAATCCATTCTGGTGTCTGCCTACTCGTCATGATAGAAAGGTGCATTATAAGGGAATTAACGCACTTTGAGATGAATTCATTCTCCCAGAATCCTCGAAACACAAAAAAGAAAATAGGTCACGTCTGGTTCCTCAAGGTCACACGATGGCATTTCATGTACGGTGAGTCAGATAATTAGCAGTCTTTGATGTTGACGAGCAGCTTTTAACTGGCCTCTTCTGCTGCACTCTTTTAATCTGCCACATTTTTCTTTCCACTCTTCAATTTGACAAACAGGATTTGAACTGAAGCCTCCCACACAGTAAACAGTCAACAGTGAGCTGCAAGTGGCTGAGGGAGATATTCACCACTCTGTGTGTTTACCACCTCATGCAATCTGAAACAGCAGCTGCCAGTAGCCTGTTCTTCTTCTACCGCCGCAGAAAATGTCACCAAAAGGTAAACAGCAGCCAGCAGTAACTGAGCTCAAACTGGGAGTCGGAGTCGATCGGACGCCGTGGCCGAACACGCTGCGGCTCGGCCTCACTTGGCCATGTAAGCTGCAACTTCCTTCTCCAGACTCTGGGCGAAGCGGTGGTTGAGGAAGAGGAGCTGCCCGTGAGGAAGCAGGCGGCTGAGCAGGGCATCGATACGGTTGCTCCTCAGCAGGACCTGGAGGGAAAGCGTCGTTAGTGACGACCCAATGCAGACTTTCCAACGATGGTGGTTAGCCACAGATGGTAAAAAAATCTGCATGGCCGTAAACTCTGACCTCTAAAGAGCTGTGGAGGCTGAGTTCTGTGGTGGGAAGCTGTTCCACTGACCTGATTTCAGTCTAATGAGGCCTTTAAACATGTGTAGACAGACTGCTACTGAAAGTTTTATTTAAATAGAACATCAGTAAGATGCGCCAGGCAAAAACGTGAAGGCTTAACCAACAAGTGGCACTGCAACGAGTAAACTGTGTGTTTGTCGGGACTATTTTCAACAGTGGATTAATACACATTTGCTGCTCTAGTGAGTATTTCCAGCAGCAGGACAGTGTATGTGGGACTGAGTCCAATTAAACTACAATGTGTGTATGTGTGTGTGTGTGTGTGTTCATGGTAATGAAGGATCACACACTGCGACGGTGAAGTTCACTGATGTGTTTGTAATAGTTAGTAACAAAGAAGCTCTTTAGCACAGAGGGATGCACTGGATACACAAATAATAGTTGTTATTAGGATACACTCATTGTTGGTTTTGGTCTTTGAATGGGATTTGTTGGAAATCACCAGACTTATCCTTTAAGACCGAAATAAACATTGTATCCTAAAAAGCAGTGACAGAGCTAAACTCTCAAAATATAAGTCTTTTCCTCCTCTAATCCCTGCCTGGCCAACAGCAAGTCGAACACAGCCAGACCTCCACTTGTTCAAGTGGTTACAAGAGATTAATATTCAGCCAATGCAGTTATATTTCAAAGAACTTGAACCCAAAAAGTTCCAAAGGTCTCAGATTTTCCCGAAGCTCCATAAGAATGACTAGAAGGACTATCTTTCCTTCACCAAACGTTTTGGGCCTTTTTTCTCACTCACACCCCTGATGTTGACACACCGATTCCAGTGATAATAAGATTTCTCAGCCAATTCTCTGTTGTCACATCTTGAATATGTGTAACAGCCTTCACATTGTTAAAAAAAGATCTGAGCCAGATCTGAGAAACTTTTTATTCCATTTGTGAAAACAGAAAAAGGGCGATTTTACAGCATTAAGACTTAAGAGTTCAGTTCAAAAACCACTACACTTACACTTCTAGATCAGGTCTGCATGTTAATGTAGTCTGAGTTTGACAAGCCTAAGTACAATGGTCTCAGTAGGGTCTCATCTCAGCTTCATGAAAGGACTTTTGGGCGTTATAAATTATGCAAATATCTACCCCTTGCAGCCACTTGGAGCTGCCATTGCTTAAAGCAACCCTCTAACACATTGGCACAAAAGTGTAAAAGGGTTTTCTGAATGTATAATACATACTGGAGCGCCTTCTTGAAAATGAAAACGGCCGGTGCTCACCTCGCTGCCCGGCCCCAGCATGTGCAGGTGCTCCAGGCAGTGCCGGGTCAGGTTGCGCAGGGTCCCCTCAGCCAGCAGGAGGTTCTCGTGGGGCTCACAGACCAGCGTGAAGCCCAAACTCTGGACCCCCAGCCACAGAGCGCTCATCTCCTCGGAGAAGGGGTCTCCCGCTCTCAGACGCAGCACGCCACTGTCGGCCTCCTGCAGGGCCAGCGCCTCCTCCCCGGGCACCGCCTCCACCAGCAGCCGGCCCGAAGCCTCCCGGGACAGAGAGGCAGCGCTGCGGACCTGCCTGAGTCACAGAGGATCGGCGGCATATTCAGACATATAGAAACATCATCATCTTAATCATAACTCAGATTAGAGCAGTAACTAATACTAATTTCATTATTCCTTAATTTTTTTTATGTTTTTTTGTGTGTTTGGTGATGAAAATAAAGACAAAAAGCAAACAAATTCTATATTTGAGAACTTGCCAGTCAAGCAGCCACATGACCAGCTTTTCAAACTGGTACAAAGCTTTCCTGCACAATTGCCTACTTTTGATCTCACACAGAGCTAGATGCAGCATTTCAACATTAATAAGTCCTCCTCACATTTATTCAGAGACGCCTTTTACAGAAAGCCTGGAGGGCCATGCTGCAAAGCGATAAGAGCTGCTGAATGATTGTTGTATGTGCATATACAAAAAAAAAATAATAATAAAAGATTGTATGTCATTACTTGACATATAGCTATAGAACCGTACTGTCATTATTTTCCACAGCACAGAGAGTGGGAATTTTCTTTTGACAGTGATAATCAGTAGTTGTCACGCGGGAGAAGAGAAAACTACCCAAACACTGTGTGAAAGAAATCGTAATTTACTGAAAAGAAATTATACAAATAAAGGGAAGACTGACAGCCTCCACTGGCCTCTGTGGCTTTTTCAGCTGGGTGACAGAGAAGAGAAGATACAGGAAGCTGTCGGTTATACAGAGACAAGGTATCTACAGATGACAAGCAGTTAAAAAAAAAAGTGTCCAAAGTGTTTACTGTCGTCAACAAATTCAAAAATATATCAGATACACATACGGCAACACTGAGAGGACAGACAGGGACACGAGCAGCATCCTCAGGACACTGGGAGAACTGGGCTTTATGGGAAGTGTGGTCTGAATTAGGAGAAACACAAGCAGGCCCATCCACATAATCACACTTGTAATAGGGAATTAAACACCAATCTATTTAATCTGGCTTTTAATTTGCAGTTATGTTATAGCCTTAGTTTTTAAGTTATAATTCATTGGTTTTTACATTACTCTGGTATTTATTTATTTCATTATTGACTTTTATTTATTGATTTTAATAGATAACTCTTTTACTGCAAAATGTATTAATTTTTTATTGTCATTATCTCTCTTTTCTTCCTTGTTTTTAATGTCTAACACATTTTTATTTGTATTTTAATTTATTTTATTATATATTTTTTTAAATAATTGTATTCTTCCTCTGCATTTTGGTATGAAAGGTGCTGTATAAACACAGTTGAGTTGAGTTAAATCTGCTGTATTTCATCATGTTCTCAGTATTTACAGAGGAAACACCACGAGAAATCACATTTCATTCTCAGTGCTGCTGTCAGTGAAGCAGCTTTAACTCACAACACAGGGATTTTTTTTTTTTTTTATCGCAGTAACAAGAGGAAAAAATAACCTTAAAGCTGACTTTTTATCTTTATTAGCCGCTCACCTCGCCACCACGGCTGTCTTCTCCCCCTGCAGCAGCCGCCTCTCCTCCGGGCTCAGCCCCCGCTGCTGCCCGGACAACACGGCCTCATCTGGACCGAAGACCCGGGAGTAAAGCACCCGGCTCTCCCCGGCACCGAGAGCGCTGACCGGGCACACGGTGTGGATCAGGAAACACCGAACCATGTTGATGTTTGTGGACAGAAAAAGGCCAGTTAATGTCTCACGGACAGTGTTTACTTCGCGCCGACATGTTTCCGCTGATTACTCACTTCCGCGTTGGTCAGCTGACCGCTCTCGGCTGCCGTTGCTCTGCGTTGTTTCAACCACCAGATGGCGCTCGCAGTCTAAATGACACGTTAAACTATATTATATTATATTATATTATATTATATTATATTATATTATATTATATTATATTATATTATATTATATTATATTATGACAGTCAGGGAGAAGCAACATCTGATGAAATGTTGATTTTTGTGATTTTGTGATTTTAACCAAATGAGAAAATGACTTTCATGATTTTGTATCTCTAATTAATTCTTAGTGAAAATTGACCTCTGGTTAATCCCCCTCCTCCAGTAAGATGTTTAGGAAGGTGAAGATAGGATACAGGATTGTGACAATCTGCTAGATTAATAAAATGGCAGAAAATAGTGAAAAATTACCAACAGTCTTTCCAAGAGCTTTAAAATTGGTTGTTTTGTATGAACAATTTTATTTTATCAATTCAGTTTATCATCATAGAATACTTTGACCAACAGAGAATACTGCATTTGAGAAGCCAGATCTAGTGATAATCTATAAGCAATCAGATCAACCTGAAATTAATTTTTAAACCATAAAGCGATGAAGATTTGAGCGTAGTGCAGTAGATGTGGATGAAAACTGGAGTGAGGCACAGAAGGAGGCTGCAGAGAGGTTGAGTCAGAGATCAGAGAGTTTCGGGGTCTCAGCAGACAAACAGAGGCAGCTGTTAATCCAACAGCTGCTGCTGGTCACGCTTCTTTACTCTGAGAGGCCCTGCTCAGTGTGTGTGTGTGTGTGTGTGTGTGTGTGTGTGTGTGTGTGTGTGTGAAGAAGTGGTGGAGGGAAAAGAAAGAAAGAAAGAAAACATTCACCCAGCTTTGTTAACATTTAACATGCACTCCACTGTCCCGTTAACCTCCCACCCTGTGCCCTGCACAGACCTGCAGAGGCTGAAACACACTGTAACAAGACCCGAGGATGTGATGATGGTTCTAGTTGTTTGTGGAGTCTCTGCTCGTGTCAGTGTTGCAGCTGGATGATCATAGCTTTAGGGATAGCAGTGTGAGTTCATCTGCCGCTTTGGTCCAGACTAAAACATCTCAGCAACTATCGGATGAATTTGACGTTACATTTTGTAGAGACATTCGTGGTTACCAAGAGGATGACTTCAAATGACTTTGTTGATCCTCTGACTTGTCATCCAGCGCCACCAGCAGGTCAAAGTTTTCACTTGTGCAGGGAAATGCCTCAGCATCTGTTGAGCGCATTGGCACAAAATGTTGTACAGACATTCATGGTTCTCAGAGGATGAATCCTGATGACTTTGTTGATCCCCTGACGTTTCATCCAAAAGCTTCATCAGATCAAAACCTCCAAAACGAGCCCCACATTTAGCCTTGCCTTGAATTAATTGGTTTCCTGGAGGGCAATTAGAGTTTCTCCAGGACTAATGAAGGCTTAAATTGAACCTCCAAGGAGTCGACTTTAACTCCAGACTAATGTGGTCTTTTATTCTTCAAAGTCTTCAATTATCCAGTGAAATACTGTACTACTCATTTAAAACCAGGATTGACTAGTTTACATTGAGGTCAAGCCCTGGTTTAATATAAGCTCTGACCTGGAAACCAACACTTCATGTTCAGCTTGGTTATATTATTTCTGCAACACCCACACTGTGTGTAATTATTAGCCCAGAGCAGTTTGCAGACATTACTCTACAATAATAAAGAGTGAATGAGCGGGATCGCTGCAGGTAATAATTAGCCAGAATCAGTGAGAAAACTCAATGTGAAAGTGAAGCCACTTTTTTCTTAAGTGGTAGAAATGTATTCAGATCTTTTAATTAAGTAAAGGTGCTAACACCACACTGTGAAAATACTCCACTACAAGTTCTGTACTCAATACTTTACTTAAGTAAACGTTAGTAAACACTATCAGTTAAATGTACTTTAAGTATTGTGTGTTTTACTATATATATTACTACTATATGATGTTTCTGGATTAATATTCTTGCTGCATTCATGTGTCTGTTGCATTTTACTGCTGTAGATGTTTCAGGTTGAGCTCATTTTAACTCCTTTATATCCTGTTGGGTAGTTTAATCCACAGCAATGCATCGTGGTCTATAAGATCATCATATGTTTGTAGCGTCACTGTCCCGTGAGAACCACATATCTCCAAAAAGTCAACTTTGCATGAGCAAAAAATAAGTGTTTTCAGCTTTGTGACGAAAAAGCAGGAGAATTTTCTCAACCCATGAAGGAACATTTAATCCTTCAGTTTATCAGAAACATTCAAATTCAAAATCAACACATTTGGAGATACGTGGTTTTCACTGGACAGGAAGTGTATCTCAAATTGTAATGTGTAAACAAACAAGTAGCTAAAGCTGTCAGACAGATGTAGTACAAAAAAAAAGTGCAAAATATTTGCCTCTGAGGCTAGTAGTACCTCCAATTTGTACTTAAGTGTGAAACTTAAATTTTGTATTTTCTATTTGAAGGTTCAGTGCAGAAAATCAATGTAAAGGATCAGATTTTCAATAAAGAGCTTAAACTTTCAAAGCAGAAGCGAGAATGAAGGGTGTTCAGCCACTTGTGTCACAAAGACCACAAGAAAAGTCTGAGCAAGTTTCAGTGTTTTTGATGTGAGTCACAGTTCCCCGAGAAACAAACCAGCCGCATGAGAACAACAACAGGATGTATCAGACCAATGACGGCGAGGCCCGCGGGTTTGAAATGAAGGCGGCTACTTACATCTGACATGCATTCAGCACATCTTTTTGTCTAGTCTGCGTTCTCAGCAGGGGGAAATGAAAACATCCTAAACTTATGGTGAAATCATCTCGGCCTGCAGAGGACGAGCAGAAAGCAGAACCATGAGCAAGAGAAGCCAAATCTTTACTGGAGACATGGCATGAGTTTCTTATCCTCAGTGACATTCATAAAGGAAGTTCGCCTCAAAAAAAAACAACAAAAAAACAAAACATACAACCTCCACCCTTCCTGTGAAACCACAGTGTTGTGCTCTGTTTCACCGCCCCTGCCAGGTAGTTGGCACCTTGTTTTTACGGGCTGGTTTGTCAGTTTACTGTCAGTGTCAACAGGTCAGAGCAAACAGCGAGTTTAAAGGTGACACCCAGACTGGAGCTTTGTGTGAGGGGCACCTCTGATCGGCCCTGCAGCTGCCTGCAGGACCCCAGGGTGGGGTATCAAACAGACCAGGCAGGGGTAAAGAGGTGGATTCACAAAGGGGAGACAGTGATAGGAAGGGTGGGGTAGTTTTAAGAGCAACCCTGCAGGGTGCTGGTGAGAGAAGTCAGCTCAGTGTTGCTGTAATGACTTCTCACCACCATCTACACCAGACATATCAACCTGGTTTAGCTTGTGACCCCTCATCACAGGCCGTACGTCCAGGAGGGATTTTTCCTTTTTAAACTGGAACCACAGAGGTGGTGACATCGTTCACAGTACAAACAGTCACTGCATCCACTGTTGATGGAGAAAAGTTAAAATATAAACATAAATGTGAGTAGTTCTTTCATGTTTCCAATTGTCTATGTTAAAGAAAAGGACAGGAGGGATACAGAGGGTAAAAAGCTACACTGGAATTAAAAGAATGGCTCAACATTTGGGGATATGATCTTATTCACTTTCTCGATTAGCTTTATATTTAGCAGACAGACATGAGAGTGGCATCAATTATCTCGTCCACGTCTCGGCAAGAAAAAAGCTCATTACTGTTTTTATAACTTGCAACACAATTATAAGACTATACTACTTATATTGAATAACGATTTTAAGAATAAAAAGACCATTCACCATTATGAGTGGAACAAGAAAGGAGACTACAGAGTGAACAGTCCAGCCGGGCCTGGATCCTCACGACACAAAACTGCAACATTTCTTAAGACAACCAGAGCTCAGTATCAGAAATCATCTTTAGCTTTTATTTTATATGTAAAGATTGTAGATTTCAGTCTCTTGAAAGCTACAGTTCCTAAACGACAAAGCATGCGTAACAAAACAAGCTACTCAGAAAGCACACGTTGTTAATCTTCTTAACAAAAAGTTCCAGGTTTTGCTTTTCTTCGCTGAACCTCAGGCTCCTAATTGGACGGGTCCAGTTGTAAAATCTGTCTCGGTTTTCTTTAGGGGGACCTGCCGAGGACTCATCTACATTTTAAAACCAACTGTTGAGGTGGAAAATGAAGCTTGTCTTGAAAGGCTCTTGCAAGTGTTGCATTATGTATGCCTGATGTAAAGGTGCGAGGCCCCTTGAACATCAGCAACTGGCCAATTAGTCGTCTTGCTCAGACAAAGGTAGCAGCTTGGTATGAATGGAACAGACGCATTGACAAATACGTGTAAAAGAGTTTTTCCCCAACGGCCATGAGAACATTCAACTCAAACATGCACTAAAATGTGAAATTTCATTGAGCAATAAACACATTAGTCACTTTATTCTACGGAAAGTCACTAATGGCATCTCAGTCACCTTAAACTCAAATGTTACTGTATTTATTTGCAACGTACCTCAGGGGGAGTACTTGTATTCTTTACCACTGCACTTTGTTGTACTTTTAATCTTTTATTTTTTATATATTGTATTGTATTTGTTACATGTTGCCCTCGTTGCACAAACAGGAGCAGCGCTTCAAATTTTGTTGTATGCAAATACAATGACAAAAAAAGTTTTTTCTTTTTCTCTTCTAAAGATCAGAGGCAAAAACGTGGTTTTCTGGGGTTTTTTCACTTTGCTTTTTGCCCCCATCTAATTGTAATCTTTACTGTCCTGCCCACACTTATTTCCAGGGTTTAGGAAAGAATTAAAGTTGCACAAGACAGCCAACAGACACTTGTTTCATCTAGAAACTGTTGGCTGTAAATGAGTCTTCAGAGCTCAGTTGGTGGAATGCAAACAAAGGCTTGCCCTCTCTTTCCCATACTCAAATGGCCGCAGGGAAACTGCCTGATTTCAAACTCTGGCAAAGTGCCAGAAGGGAGGGAGTTGTACTTTTATAACCTCTCCATCAGATCGGTCACGTGTTTACAGCACGTGGTGGCTCTGATTTTTTTTTCTCGTGCAACAGAAGTGTTTGCCTCCTGTCAGGACACGTCAGGGGGATCGGCCGGCTGCCAGGCGCTGCCTCCACAGAGCCACTCCCTCTGCATACAGGAATGTGTGCATGTATGCCTGGGCACGTGCTGCAGCCGAGAGGCCACTCCCAAGGTCGGCTGGAGAGGGAGAATTTGAAAAACAGGAACTGCTGTGTGCAGGAAAACGTGTCTCCCGAGCCACATGTGAGACGGAAGACCAAACAAAGGGGCAGATGTGCTATTCTTAGAGCTCACATGTGGAAAGTTCAGTTTGCTTTGACTTGAGCCTACAGGCCGAGGTGCTGTCAACAGGTTTACAGTGTCCTCGGTCACAAATTACAAGTTCCCAAAGCAACAAAATTGCTCATTTAAAAGCCTTCATGCTTCTTATTGTCAGACCAAAACCCAAATATACACTGCATTTACAATGATGTAAAAAGAAGAAAATCATCACAGAAGCTGGTACAAGAAAAAGTTTGGCTTTCTTTGCATAATAAATCAGTTATAAAATTGTTGGAGACTAACTTTATCAATCAACTAATAATTTTAAAATTACTACTATAACTAGCCTATTCTGGATTTGCATTTTAAATTTCTTCAAAGTGTTTGAACAGTTGCTTGTGTTTACTTCTCACCTGTATAACAATCTATTGTTTCTTTTGTTAAATTAAAGTGAGCATTTGGACAAAAACATGTTTAGATTCCTTAAGGTATCTAAAGAACAATCATTTGAGTATCAATAAAAAAATAAAACCATACTGTACATCACATTTGAACACACATTGGCTCTTTATTTCAGCAGCTCCCCCACGAGCCTGTACCAAAATATTCAAAACCACCCCATTCATTGTAGACCGACATCATTAGTTCTGCAGAGGGCAAGACATTTTCTCTCAAAAATAAGGAATCAAAGCAAAACAAAGGAAATTTTGTAGATCAAAAATCCTCAAACTTGCTGACCTGCAGCATTAGAAAAAAATCTCACTGCCAAGTTAACAGGTAGTTGGTTTGCTTTGGTGTCTTCTGACCGAGAAAAAAAAATTGTATTGCATCTGATCAGGAAGGAGGACAAAGAAACAAAAAGGACAACTTGTAAAGTATAAAATTAATGCAATTTGCATTTTGGGGACGCCTACAGAAAGGCATATGTTCAGTAAATAAAATGTAGACATGGGGTAAACACAATTCATAAAAAAAATTATACAAAAGCAATAAGAGAAAAAATATATATAGAGAAAAAAAAAAAAAAAAAAGCACCTCACCATCTCAAGGTATTTAAATTAAGTGCTTAAATAAGGTGGGACATGACAAATCCAAATATAAAAAACAAAAATATCCAGAGGAGCGACTGAAAGACAAACTTCAGACTTGGCAGTGTGGTTTGGTTGTATTATTGCAATCAGGCAGTGATTTGTGCTGCAAATGCCAGCATAAAAAAAAAAAA
Organism: Lateolabrax maculatus; assembly: GCA_031216445.1. NCBI lineage: Eukaryota > Metazoa > Chordata > Actinopteri > Acropomatiformes > Lateolabracidae > Lateolabrax > Lateolabrax maculatus. The sequence continues at coordinate 21,745,745 of CM062205.1, read as the reverse complement.
AAAACAAAACCAAAAAAAAGGTAAAACAGGCATTAGGTCCAAGTGGTTTTTAAAAACGATCACATTGCTTCAGATCACCTTAAATGAACTTCCTATGGTCAAGTGTTCATCATTTCACGTCTGTCCCTCTTTAAATTTGCATAAATAACTAACTTTGCTATAGTTAAATGAAACTTTGAGATTTTAGAAAACCTCCTTCTGTTGGCGGGATTCCAAAAGGTATTTCCTGGTTGGTGGGGCGAGGCCTCAGGCTCTGAGAGGAGTTTGTACTCAGTCTGTTCGGGGGGGAGGCAGTGTGTTTTAGAGGCAGTTTGGGAGTGGAACGAGGAGGAGGAGGAGCTCAGAGCTTCTTCAGTCGGCTGTACATGTCTCTCTTGCTGCGCTCCCCGGCCCAGGTACGACTCTTGAGGCGAAACTTCCTCAGGTCCTCCTTGTAGTCCTCGTGGTGCATGGGCCGGTAGGACTGAGGTTCACATTGTGACTGTGCAGGAAGAGAACGAGACCAGTTCAAAGTGCTGAAAAGCCACCATGGGTTTCATTCAACCATCACTCACTAAATGTTAGATGGAGAGGTGGCTTGAGGCCAAAACAACCTCAACACAAGGCCCACTTAAAAACATTTTACTGTACTTGCAAGATCATGACGACATGCTTAGAAAAAGCTGGTAAGGTGCAAACATCACCACCAATATGTGATTGTTGGTATAATAACTGCAAGAGTGGAATAATCTCCAAGCCATGTGATTATGAGAAAATAGTGCACACTTAGCAAAGTGCATTATTTTTCATAATACGTGTTGCTTTTCTGACATGAACTCCTATTTCTGTGTTGTCAAAACATTGAAATCTTACTGCAGAAAGCCTCATCTGTCAGTCACACATGATCATAACAGTATCTTTTATGAAAAAAGGACAAGTGGATTCTTAATACAAATGACCTAAAATCCTTTTATTTACATAATCCACTGAAACAGCAACTCAACCAGTGCAAGGTCTCCAATTCCACTTCCAATAATTCTAGCTCTAACAAATTCAATTCAACGATACTACTACTCCCTACCAGCTACTGAAGGGACGTTGTGGTGAGTTTGTTTGTCAACAACAAAGTATCAGCGTTAAGAAGAATCTAAATGCAAAACCAACCTGGAAATGAGGGAAGAAATCTTTGTAACCGCCCTTGAGGATGTAGAGCTCGGGGTAGTGGAGTTTGGGGTAGTCGTTCACAGCGCGGTCCCGCTCCCTGACGAAGCGGCACATTCGAGGGCCGCGCTCCGACGAGAACTCGCAGTGGAAGATGATGACCACGCGTTTGTCCGGGCAGGACGGGATGATGGGCATTTTGAGGAGGAAGTCCTCCACCTGGTCCTCCTGGTGCAGGTTCAGGCCTCCCTGAGACCACAGAGATAAACCAGACCACTTAATTCATAAAGTGCAGGAACTGAGCCACAGGCAGAAACAATACAATTACCTACGAGTACTATAAAACTGAAGGATTGACTTAAGGCCTTAAAGCTAGATACGGTGTACACTTTTAATACATCTGAAGGAAATGAGCAATATTTGTCCAAAAGTATGAGTTTTTAAACTTAAAAACACAATTCTTGCTCACCTTGATGTGTCCTCCCTCAAACTCGTAGGGGTAGCGGCAGTCGATGACAATGACTCGCTCGACTAGATGATTAAACTGGCCGGTCAGAGCTGCCACCATCTGAAGACCACAAAGAACACAACGCAATATTACTTTTTTGAAAATTTGGTGATTAAACTTGTTAGCAAGTCACTAAATATTTACACAGCAATAGAAACCAACGAGTGCCTTTACTCACCGTCTCTGAGTTAATGTACTTGAGGTCTTGATGTTTTCCATCCACTGTGGGAAGTACAAAAGGCTAGAAGACCAAAAAAAACAGAAATTGGATTAGAAGAGTCGTTACACACAATTAAGTTATTAGTGTAAGAAACGCGGCGGTCTTCCTTACCTTGGTGAAATCTCCTATAAGCTCATTAGAGCCGTCCTCATGGTCCAGCAGCCTCTCAATGTCAGTCTGGCAGCAGGACTTGGACCTCTGGAGCAGTGCACAGCCCTGAAAGGAGAGGAAGGGAAGACTTCAGGGGAGGCAGTCATGGAGAAAATAAGGTAATTTGAGATTGTCTGCAGAGCCAGGGACAATAGCCAGTCAGCCTAAGTGGATGTTTCAGAAGCCATTTCTCCACGTAGGAGGTAACAGATGGTAGGATAAATACCAAGCACCAGGTTTGTACTTTTGTACTAAACTGAATTTTTTGCATGCCAAAGGCGATCAAATGATCGAACATCGCACCTGGACCTTACACTTGTTACACAAGACTGTTTTCAGCTAGTAACCTGATGCACTGGATACTTACACTGATGTTAACAGGCAAATTTAATGAATACAGTACAAGCTTAAATCTGGGCTTTATTGAACAGAGAGTAGGATTATACTTCTTTACTAATCAATGTGATCAATCAATCAATGATCTGTTACCTTCATGTCACCGCTGGTTTCATTCATTAAACTAATTAGGACTGGGTACCACGACGACTTCGCCGGTATTCGTCAGTGAGGACTCACCAGTCTTGGGGATTCGGGGTTTTGTTCCAGGGTGGTGACTTGTGTTCCGGCCAGGCTGCGCCGCCTCTTCACCCTGACAGGCGTGTTATCGTCTCCGGGGCAGTCGGGACGCTTCACGGAGGGACGGGACACCGGACTGGGCATGGAAGGGGAGCGAAACAGGCTCCGCGGCCGGCAGCGAATCACAGGCTGAAGGAGACAAATTATTAAACTAAATAAGCCATTTACCTTTTGTGAGTTTAGAGGTGACAGGCCTAATGATCACAGCATGATTAACACCTATCAGCCACAGCAGAAATGCTTTGTTCCAGTTTAAACTTGAGATAATACGAAACACTTTTGCTTTCTTTTAAGGGCAAAAGGAAACATTAAATTCAGCTTCTAGAGTCCTACATGAACTGTTCCATCTGCTGCTGAAGTCTCACTGCTTTGTTGCTGTAATTATTCTCATTTAGATTAGCATAGCACAAAGCTTTTGTTCTCTAGTAGACAAACTTACAGAGTCTTCTCCTGTGCTGTCAGCCACGAGCGGGGCAGTGAGCAAGCTGGCCATTCCCATCGGCATCCCAGAGTCGTTCTGCAGGGGAAAAGGGGGAGTTGTCAGACGTACAGTACAGATAACAGTGAAATCATGTTGATTTCTTGATTGAAGAGTGTTATCTGAATTCTCCCAAGGACAGGAGGTTTAAATGATGGGGCCTCACCTCCATGTTGTCATCCAGAACGTCCAGGAAGCCGTCGTCCTCGTCGTCGTTTAGAGAGGAACCCCTCGGGAACATGGGGCTGGAGTCAAAGTCAAGGTGCTGGATTGGAGGAGGCGAGGAAAACTGGAAGAGGGAAAAGATGAGGAGTGTCAGCATGTTTCCTCAATAAACACTTTGTGCACAAAGATGGATACAGACTCCTCGTGCGTTCACATACCATGAGGGCCGGCGCGGAGCTGGGGCGGCGGGCAAACGCGTCCTTTGACTGGCCGCTGTTGAAGGAGCGCACGCGGCACCGAGACGCCGGCTTGGTTGGTTTTTTGAATTCAAAGCACTCCTGAAAAACAGAAACACATTTTCCAGAGTGAATGAACGCTCAACACTTTTAAAGAAGCATTTCGCAGCACCTACTTGTCTCGATTTTACAGAACTCAATGGCTGTTAACCTGTTGCTGAGCTACAATATTGCAGGCATTCATTATCTGCACCAACCACAAACTTACTTGTGTTGGGGTTTAACACCTGATATTGGAACTAATATTATTCCAATAACAACTTTGTGTTTTATGTCGCTGTCTCATTTATGTCACAAAGATTGACCAAATGATGCAATGCCTTCTCCATGGCAACAAACCAGCTTTCTGAGCATTACAAAAGTTCTATGGTCGCTACTGCTCTAACCAGCCAACAGCATTTAACAATGTGGGTTCTCCTGTAGGTTTCCTGCATCACTGACCTCCGGCATGTTCTCCTTGTTGTCTCGTTGAGAGCTGGAGGAGGCGGTTATTAGGGAGGGTTGTTGGCCGAATATTCCATAGCGGTGAGAATCTGTTTCCTGTCCCTTCATAGATGGACTGGAGCTCTGGAGCTGGAGCTGAGGGGGGGGGGGGGGGGGGGGAGAAGAAGGATCCGTCAGCAGAGGCTCAGCAACTGTAAACAAGCTGTCTGTGGTGGGTTGACACTGGAGGAGTTTTGATTATGAAAAACTGCCCTGAAGACAAAATGTTGTTACCAAAACCCAGAAGCACGTTTAATGTATATTTTATTGTGAGGCTTAAAAGCCAGTTGGGATTCTTTTAAACTCCCTTCTGCTGTCCTTCATTCCCCTGTCCCTTGTGTGTTTGATCTTTTTTTTTTTTTTAATTTCAATACTTTGAGATGGGATTGTACGTGCTGTATGGATGACTGGCAGCCAGATTAAGACTATAACGGGCTCAATTCTTACAGCATCTGTCAGCCCTGAAACTCAGCCAAAAATTGGACTAATTAAAATAAGACATGCAGGACTGTAAACACAAAAACATGACAAATCTGCTTACTGGCAATGAGTTGATTCTTCGAATTGGCATCCTCCTATGATTGGAGGCAGAGGGAGGAATTGCAGTCAATACAAATCAAATCAACGGGCAGATGGGTAGTTTCAGTTTGATGGGTAAAATAATCCATGGAGAGCTATATTCTTCAAACAAGGAGAGGCAACAACAACAAGAACACCAGCTAATGATTTTGGGTTATTGACTAGAAAGCAACTTACTCGTTGACAACTCTGCTTGACTGCTTAATGGCCCGTTCAAATCTGTAACAGAAAACACAAAAAAAAAAAAATCATTAAAAATGAGCAGCAACAAAATTGGAATTGTAACACTGATTTAAAAAAATAAAATAATTTTACTGAAACACGCCTCTAACAATTTCTCAGGGCCCAATTTAATGTCTTCAAATTGTTTGTTTTGTAACGCTTACGGGTTTAAGTTAAAACTGTTGACTATTCATTTTCTGTTGGTCAACTAATCAATGAGTAATTATTAACTCATGCCGTTATAATAAAACCTGCTAAAGAAAGAGGCTGAAGGCCCTCATTGCCAGTCAAAAACCCACCTTGCGCTCATAAACTACAAAAGACAAAGAATCTGGAGCTCTATTGAGAAAGCGAGAGGAACGGTTAGAGTAGGGGAAGTTGGGTGAGTGCATTGAGGCAAGAGGTGGTCTTTGCATTGGAGTAATGCCCACCTGTATGCTAAATGAGTGGAGATCTCTCGCTGTGGGGGAGGGAGGGCAGGAGAAGGGATGCAGAGATCAGCTAATCTACCATATGCCTGCTGGAGCCAACGCCGCCAACCCCTTTTCTGCAAGAGCCCTTTGTTTGTCGAAGAGAGAGCGTGTCCCATTCAATGCAGACCAGAAGAAGGGAGGGCAGTTGTTCTCTGGGGGTGCCCTCATTTCAATTGCCCTGTCACAGAAAAAACTCCAGCCCCCCAGTTCCTATTGAAATAACAGTGCATAGGAAGAGTGTGCCAAAACCCAGAGGGGGTGGGCTATCACTAAACCCAAGCGCGGGGCCACGTCCTCCCCCAACCCGGAAAAACTCCTAGCAACCGAGCAGCTGTAAAAAGGAGGTGAATGAGGTCTTGAGGACCAAATGCTGCTGTAAAGGAACTCGCACATTAGACGGCGGCAGATGTCTGCAGAGACTCGCCCAACTGAGAATCAAGAAACAGGCCACCCAAGATTAGCAAACTGGGGATAAGCGCACAAACTGGTCGAGATAATGAAGATGACCTGCATCGAGGTTTTCAGCAGACGTAAAACACTCCTTGTGCTGATAGGAATTGATACACACTGGTCTTAATATTTTATCTTGTCCAAAGTGTTAAAGATTACTTTCCACTGACAAAACGACCCAATTAAAAAAAGTCAACTGTAAGCTGAATTCCATAAAACACCCCATGTCTTTCACTTAATAACTTAAGAAAGTTAAGCTCAAACGCTCATATCAGCTAATCCTAAAATGAGTGAAGCTGCCATCTTAAAGCCAACGGCAGAAACAATAATCCTACAGATGAGAAATAGTGCTTGGCTCAGCTGAAGACAAGCGCAGGGTGGCAGTGGGAGGGTGGGGGTGGCGGGGTAAGCAGAGGGGCACGTCTCACAGGCTGATTGATTAGGACAGACATGGGAACGACAGTGCAACTTACGTGTCCTCCAGATCACCAGCATCCATGGGGCTCGGGGGATCCATGCCGAGGCCTGAAGGGGAGAGATTTGTGTCACAGATCAATAGAAGCATCAGGTGGTGAAACTGGCTCCAACAACCAGCTGAATACTGGTGAATTCTGCATATTTAACAGAAAATTTGGACTGAAGACCAGTTCAACTTGTAAAAAAGTGATGTGTGAGTGCATTAATATAAATAGGACGGCTTGTTTTGACCAACCAACACTCATACAATGCAAAAATATTTAACTATCCATCACATAGGACAAAGAAAAGCAGCAAATCTTCATTACTGAGAAGTTAGAACATGGTCATGTTTTACATTTTGCCTGACAAAATGACTGGATTGTTGCAAATTAATCATCTGTTTCTCTGATTAAAAAGGAATTAATTGATCCAGGACTAAAAACCAACCATTGACACTACTCATTATCACATGACTTCTCTCTAAATTAAAGGGCAGGACGATGAAATCCGTTGCAAGACATGTAGTTTACATAAAGGCCCTCGTGCATCAATTCTAATGGCATCAATTAGCACAGACAAAAGCTTTTCGGGGGGGCTCACCAGCATCAGATGAGACATCAGAAGCGAAGGAGGGCATCTTCTCAAGGGGCGCATGCTTTCTCCTTTTCGGGGTATCACATAGGCTGTGTGGGGAGAAGATGAACAGGGAAATCAGTGGTGTGAAAGCAGACTTTGCATGTTAAGAAAAAGGCCTTGTGTCTTACAAAATACAGCAGCTGCAGTCAGTTTGTGATGTAATGTAAGTAGGAGATATATATTAAAAAAAAAAAAAAGGCATAAGACAATACCTTCCGAGTCCAGCTAAATTGTTCATGTCCAGAGCCAAATTGGTGACAGGAGACAACACGGTGGCGGGTCCAGGGGAGAACAGGTCCCGGCAGTGCGAGTTCTTTGTGCTCAGCTCGGGCAGAGTGAGCGAGGAAAGGCCGGGGATCCCGTCGGGCCTTCTTTTCAAAACGGTGTTTACAGGACTGGTGCTGCCAAAAAGATCGAGCGACTCCATCTTCCGCCGTTCGGGTTGTATAAATCCTGCAGAGGTGATCGCTTCGGGGCGGATTTGAGTTTGAATTTGAATTTTGGGTCGGAAAGTGAGAGTCAGCCGGACGGTCCAAAACCTGACGCTAACCCGGAAGCTAAGCAGTTAGCGAGCGACAATTTAAGAAAACATTTCCGAAACACCGGCTGGCAGTTGGTTCCGCGTGGAGTAAAACTTTGATTAAACTCCTAAAGCCGCATAGTTGTTGCTGTTTTCTGTCAGAGAGCTGCAGCACAGCGTACTCCCTCCCTGACAGCCCCTGGTTTCTGAGAAACTGAGACCGAAGCTGCTCGTATTTATGTTCAAAATAGGAGCTCCGGAGCGGCAATCCGTCAGCCAATCAGCGCGGTTGTTACACCCCGTCGACCAATCAGAGCGCGGGATGGCTGTACCCTGTGGTCCCGTCACCGGAAGAGGCGGAAGAAAGAGGATGTGACACAATCCTTTAAAATGTTCATCTTTTTTATATCTTTTGTTCTCAGACACTGTGAAATGTGGGCTGCAACGTTTATCAATGAATGCGGCAAAAACGTGTATTTATAAAGTATATTTTTCTACTGAAGAACGTTTAGCTTTTAGGGCATTTTTGTTTTAAATATGTGGAGGAAGATTCACTTGGCTGCTGGGGGGAGATTTTAGAAATTGAGCAAAACAGGACAAAGCTTTGCAAAGTCTCTCTTAAAATACAAAATGACTGCCTTCCAAGTCTGTATGTCCACAAATAAAAACACAATATAAGTTCATAAATAAGCACTAAACTGAGGTTCAACAGATTCCCACGGGTGAGCAGAAATCAAACATCATCGCATAATTCTTACAATATGTCCTCTCACATAGTTTCTCATTTATGCAACATTTTGCTAAGGCACATTGTGGCCTGACTGTGAATGCATACCGGTAATAGCAGCCAACCTCATTTGCCTCCCACACAAAGTGAGTCAGACAAGAGAAATTAGTTTTTCACTGCTGTAATAGGGTGGATGCTTCCTTTTTGGTGTTTCTTTCCCTTTCTGTCCCACCAGTGCACACGTTCTTACCCTTTCAATAAACCATGTTACATTATGGACTTTGGGAGACGATGGTCCAACTTCATGCACTGTAATGAATGCTGCTTGTTGCTGCTGAATGTGTAATAGATGTGTACGTGTGTGGTTTGCATTTCTGGGTGCGTGTGTGAGTTGGCGTGGGAGTAAGCAGGTTCTAAAGTGGTTTTAGTTACATTTTCCTACAGCAAACATCACTTCCTGCCTGTGAAAAAATTGTCCCTGAACCCTTTAAAATAGAGCTAAAAAACAAAGCCATCCACACTGCTTTTCTTTTTTTTTTTTTTCAAGTATGGAATGGTTATGTGTTGTTTCAGTGTATTTGTGGAATAAGTAATAAATAATTTTGAACAAGTTCTGGTGCCTGCTGGTCTCAACACAGAGTGACTGTCACACACAGGCGTCTTTTTCAGGACTCCGTTTTGGAAGTTCAAAGCACACAAATGCTCTGCAAACAGAGAAACTCAGGTGTGTAAAGTCAAATTGCTGACCAACAGACACACACCTGACTGCAACCAGTCCGACCAGACAGATGAGGCCGTCCAACCGACAAAACCAGACAGATGGTAGCAGTAAAAACAGTCAGTTTTCTGCCTCAGGTTTATGTGAAGTTTGTTTTTGTGGTTCTGTGACCTTTCCTTAAGTCTTTGTCTGATTCATTTTAAAATTCTTCCAGCAGCAAGTGGTGAAGTTTTCTCGTGCACAGTCCCGACTGTATTTACAATGGTGAATGTGCAGTTATGTGGAATTCAGAATCTGATATCTTATCAGGCGGGCAGCACCCATTTAGCACAACAACAGCGCTTTAGCATTCGGACGAGAAGGTCTTTCAGCATCATTTTTAGGTAACCTGGAGTCGTAAGCGCGGGGGTGTACTAAACCTTTGGCTTGTAGAAAAACCACTGTTCACTGTAACGCTCTTTGTTCGGCTGAAGTGTCTGTGTGATTGGCATCAGAAATGTAAATGGAGTTTAATGAACTTCCCCAGTGAGGTACGAGCACAAGCCTGTGACTCCGGGCTCCCCACCCCACATCTCAAAAGAAGAGACAAAAGGGGGGAGGGTTGGGGGCTGCTGGGGGGGGGACACCCCGAATAAAACCTCCTAAAACATCCCAACACCTCCTGTTCCCACCAAACCTGCACCGACTCCCCGCTGTCGACTGAGTTCCTCTTTACACAAGCTCGCGCCAACTGACACAGACACACAAAAACAAAGGTGGCAAGATTGACAAACTATTGATGTGTCAAAGCTGCTGATGCATCAAACACAACACAGGTTTCCCTGTAAGATTATTCACTCGTGTTTGGTTTGCTTTGAATCTCGGCCATCGTCGTGTTTTTGGGGGAATCACATTACTCCAGTTCTTGTATCTCTTTATCTTTCCCTCCGCTCTCTTGTCCCTGGGCTTTGTTTTCCCCTGATGTTTTTATGCTCCAGACATTTCAGTAGTATTTGAGCTGCAACGATTAGTCGATTAATCGATTAGCTGATTGGCAGAAAATGAATCAGAAAACAATTTTGTTTCATTAATTCATCATTAAAGTCAACTCCAGTTTCTCCAGTATGAGATTTGTAGATTTCACTTTTTGATGAATCATAATAATAATCTGTGGATTAATGGAGACTGGAAATAGTCATGAGTTATAGCCCTAAATGCTTTTGTAAATTCTATGGTAAATGTAACCTGTGGTAGTTGTTTCTGTTATTGGCTTAGTTTAGTATTCTTGTTTTTTAGCCTCCCTTGCAAAAAAATGGTTCCAACCTCAATGGGATTTAACTGCTTGAGTTAAGATTACATAAAAATAAGTAGAAGTGTTACCTGTTAGGCTAAGAAGTGAGTTTAACATTGTTCAGGTCATTTGAAAACATGGTTTGACTAAAAGTAAATGTTCCTAACACCTGACATTCTGGCTATACCTGTGGTTTTACTAAATATATAATATATGCATGTTTTACATCACAACAAACCATGATGCTGTGTTTTACACATTTAAATTTACTCTTTTCCCGCTTCCATTCATTTCTGTACAGTCACTGTGAGCCTAACGTCTGCATTCACTTTTTAAATCAGTTTGCCCAACTGCCCTGTCATGCAATAATAATGTAACATGGCATGCATTAAAAAGGAGTGTTGTTTGTTGTAAAGTTGTAAAGATAAGCTTTTTACAGCCGTGGGTTTTGGGTGTAGCTGTGAATGACAAATGAGTTTGACTACAGAAGCTGCAGATGTTGAGTGAAAATTGTAATTGAATTTGGGTACTTAATAATAACAAGTATTCAGTGTTTTATTCTTGTCAATATAGGAAACCTCTGAAGTTGCCTTTAGACCTTCATGAGACTTCAACTCTCCACTGAAGCCACAACAAATTATGTTTTTTTCACATAAGCAGGTGCTAATTCAAGATCGAGACCCACAGTATCATTGACATTCAGACGAGATAAAAACAGCTGCTTCGTAAATACATGAAAAGTTTCTTGTCGTGTAGGAAAAAGTAATCGGATCGTTTACTTCTGTGTGTGGTTGCTGCATGTTATCTGTGTTTGTATCGATTTTTTGAATATTTCGTCTTGTATGCGATTCATATTTTGTGTTTTCTTTTTTTTCCTGTACTGATGTTGGTGTAAAGCACTTTGTAACCTGTGTTGAAAAAAGGTGCTATATAATACAAGTTTTATCTACTTACTTAAAATAACAATACCAGAATGTAAAAATACATTATTACAAGCAGAAGTCATGCATTCAAATTATGAATTAAGTAAAAGAAGTATTATCAGCAAAATGTACTTAAATTATCAAACTATCAAAAGTATGTGGTAGAATGACCCTTCAGTGTTATATTACTATATATTATATATTTTGACTATTATTACTTAGTCAGTATTGCAGTATTTAAATGGTGTACTTGGTTGAGTGGGAGTCAATTTAACTACTTAATGTACTGTTGGGCAGTTTAATCTCTAACAACTTCATTAACTGATCATTTTGCATGTAAAAAAGCAAAGTAACTAGTAGCTATACCTCTCAAATAATCGAATTTCTTTAACATAGCATTAAATGTAAATACTCCAGTAAAGTAAAGGTACCTCTAAGTTGTACTATAGTAAATGTAGGGATCTTCTCCTCAACACTGACAGACAACCTATAACTCAGTGCAGAGTACTAACGGGCTCACAGAGCAGTCGATTGGACACTTTGATTTGCATTCGTCTCATCTGGAGCTGTATTGTTGCAGCAGCATTAACATTGACACTAGTTCAATGAAGTCAGTAACACAGACTCGGTGGCAGCTACGTTACAGAAGACTGTCGTGAGGACGGAGGAGCTCGTTTACCACCACAACTTCCTTCCTCAGCGGCGCGTGCTGATGTGTTTTCTCTGTGGAGAGATCACAGCTATTTATGACTTTTCTACTGCAACAGCAACTTACTTTGACCAATTATATGCTGAGCAAACGGTGGCTGACTGACTCCAGAAGACACTGACAATTTCACAATTTTAGTATCAAAACATTTCAGACAACCGTGCCGCAAAGTTGTCAAATTTACCACAATTTGAGCAAGGAGCTGATCTTTGTTTTCCTGCTGCAGTTCCACAAACAAACCTGCTGCTGTTTCAACGATCAAAGTTTGACCCATAAAAGTAGCATTAATGTACGCCCTCTGACCCTCATGGCTTCATGTGATAATAAAGTGAGTGAGTAAATAGATTATTTATCTATAATGCACCTTTCAACCACAGATAAAAGCTTCAGGGCAAAGAAGATTGTAATAGCAATAATAGCGAAAGTACTCTAACGTAATACTGGAAAACCTGCTTGTTTTAAAAGACAGGCCAACAAGAACCTCTAGATTTGACCTGATAACAGGCTTTATCTTGCTTTTCTAACCTGTGCACAAATAGAGATGTGAAACTGGCAAGTTGTTGTTTTACTGGGAGTGACGTGTTGGGATCTTCTTGCTCCTGGCCTTCTGGCTGCAGCTTCACATTTAGCTTACACACATACGAGCGTGGTATCTATCTTCTCATGTAACTCTCTGCATAAAGTGAATATGTGTATTTCCCAAACTGTCAAACTTTTCCTTAAACGGCAATGACAAACAAATAAATACATGAAACACACGTGTGCCTCGTGCACTGTTTTGCTTCTTATTAGCAGAAATGCCGTATCACAGGATTTCTGGTTTCCCGCCAGGAGACTTTTCAGATAAGAGGCTTTTCAAGATAAGCATGTGCAAACTCAGCCGATGAAGATATGTTGCCAAAACACTGTGTTTCTGCAGACCAGAGGAGGACATGCAAAACTGACAGCACATATTAGTTTTCTTTAAGAGAGTCGTCTGATTTATTCAGAGTTTAGGTCAAAGATCTGAGTTGCACTCGAGACTGAAACAAAAGACATTTACATGCTTAAGTATGCAGGCACATGAGGGAAAGAGAGGATTATTATTGACAAACGGAGGCAGTGTTTGCTTTGCACAAAAACATATTTAAATTTGAAGAACACATACAGACGATGACTACAAATGATCATCCTCTCGTGGATGTCATGCTGTGATGAAGCAGCATCATGATCCCGCACCAGTTTAATATGTAACCCCTCAGATGTTTCCTCCTATATGTCTCCACAGTCCTTTCACAGAGGAATGAAGGGTATGTATGCATGGAGACGGTCAGCCAGCCACCGCTTCCCCCCACCAGCTCCCTGGTGTTCGTCCATACCATTGTTCCCTCTTATTGTTTCCACTAGTGTCAATGCAGACTCTCCCTCAGTTGGTATAGGTCACCCCCTCCACCGGTCAACCAACACCCCCCCAACCCTCTCTATACACCTCCAGGCTCAGGTCGAGGACGAAGGAGTTCACATCTGCTCGCGGAGGAGGCCGACAGATGGACACAGGGGGAGAAGGCTCGAGCCTCTGGCCAGGAATTCTGGAGGGAAAGGCAGACAAAAGATGAGGAGGGGACGAAGACGGGAGGCTGTGGTGGATGTATGTTGGGGGTTAGAGAAAGGAAGGAGGAGGAGGAGGAGGAGGTGGAGGTTTATAGAGAGCGGTGACACATCCTGACAAGGCTTTGAGTTTATTTTTATATGAGTTGGTGACGATTCAGACGCATCAGCCGCGTATCTACTTTACCCACCAAGATGTGTCCACACTGTGGCAGCAAGTATCGATACCTGTCAAGCACCAAACGCTTTTTCTTCTTTACTTATTTTTAAATCAGACAATATCTGAATTAAATGACGATTTGGCCAATTTTAGGATGTTTTATTTAGTTAGATTGGACTGTTACTAAGGAATAACAGTCATGGTCACAGCCAACAATGATAGAAGAAATGTAGAGGATGTTTTAAGGCAAACATGATAAAAAATGAAACTTTGTTTATTCCTGTAGAGAAACTCTGTATAACCTGGTTTAAACAGTAGAATAATGGGTTTCACTTTACTTAATACCAATTATTTTTTCATTTAAGGATTTCAGCTTCTCAAATTGGAACAGCTGCTTTTTCCTTATTAATTTGTTTTTCCTTATTTATTTTATGATTATTTAAATTATTTTATTAAACAAAGAGTGTGAAGGTGTCCCTCTGAGCTCTGAGTTACTGATCTTTGTACTTCTTCCCCTTCTGCACCCCAAAATAGTTAACCCAGTTTCTAAATAAGAATGGAAAAAATGAAGAAACAATAAAAAAAAAAAAAAAAAAACGAAAATTAGATATAAATATGAATAAAAACAAATATGAGGTCTTCTAACTATATGCTTAGGGCAATCTCATAGAAGCTGAAGGTGTAGAAACATGCAAATACCACCAAAGTGGAAAACTGAAGAATAAATGTTATATTAAACCATTAAATATATAAATGTAACAACAATAAAATTGATTTGACACATTTTGATCTATTTTGAAGCAACAACATCACTGTATACACTCATATCACAATATACTCATACAACAGACTTTAAGCTCCACAGATTGCTTCAGGGCTGTTGGTGAAAAGGTGTCACTGTTTCAAAGACGTCTCCTCTCATCTTTCTTCAGATGTACATGCGTAGAAGAATCTCCGCCCCGCTCGCTCTGCTGCAGATTTACAAATGTGAGACAGCGGGTTTGGTGCATTTGTGTTGAGCAGCTTGTTAAGTGTCTGTGTGCGGATTCCTGCTCCCAACTGGGGAAAAAACCCACAACTTCAGTGTGAGAATTTGTGTTTGAATACATTCTGTTCAGAGCCTTTAATTAGCTGATCCTAATCTATTCAGCCTGCATGCTGGGGGCCCAAACTCTGGGGGAAGAAGGAACTTTATAGCCTATAACATCTCCATCATCAGCTGAAGTTACACTTTTATGATCAGGAGTTCCTCTTTAGGTTACGGACAGGAAGACGTATGTATAGTATGTTTTTACTATATTCTGTATAACTGATATGTTTTTTTTTTTTTACATTAAAACAATAGAACAAATGTATTTGTACCAAATTTATATTTAAAAGCAGCATATAAACACATTAAAATGTAGACATTTATAAGTGTTTATATATTTGACAACAAGTATAACTCCCCAATGAAGCATCTGATGTATAAATACTTAATGGATCATTGGTACCACAGTATAACGAAGCTTAATCATATTTAAATATATATGAACAAACAGTGTGTGTACCATGTATATACTGTATATACCATAGCTGCTTCACATTTTGTATAAAGTTTGTTTATTTTGTATACATCGCAGAAACTGGCACTTGTGTGCAATGATAACATCTAATCTAATCTGATCTAATCTAATCTAATATGACCTAATCTGATCTTGTGTATTTGTTAGGGGGTTAAAGTTAAATTGTTTTGGTTAAGATAAAGGCCCTTTTTGTAGTTTAATAAGACCTTTCGTCACGATTTCACTTAATTCAATGTACACAAAAGGTCATATATCGACAAAACAATGCACTTTATTTTCATATATTCAAGTATCTTATAACTAATAGCTAAACAATTACAGTGAGATTTGTCTAAAGTTTTAATTGAGTGAAACGAGCCTTTTGCCTGTTTGTGTGAAAGACACTTAGACAAGTGGACAAATGAGACTTCTGTCATATGTAGTTTCATGTTTTCCCTCCGGGGATGCAGTTTAATGTCTCATACACTGACTGTGAATAGTTCTCACTCTGTCATACCTGCCTGCTCTTCTCATGCAAATCACTTTCTCTGTCTCCCACTTGCTGATGAACTGATAGAAGAGTGACATCCTCGTAAAGAAGTGGGCCCTTGTGAGGCAGTGAGACTCCCCCCTTTGTTCCACTGCTAACGTGACTGACGGGCACACGTGTGCGCGTGCACGCTTGTGTGTTACATACATCTTGAATATTGCATGGAGAGCAGTTGGCAGCAGTTGGGCCGCCCATCTGTCAGGGGCCGTGCTGGGGCCTCATTTGAAAAGGATCAGACAGAGAGTTATTAATCATAGATGAGGTCAGGGATTAAAAGTTAATAAGTTCAACAAGTATCAAAGGTAACGTTATTAAATGTTCATAAACTCATCAATTAGCTGCACTTAACATAACGTCCCGACTGACTGCTCCGTTATTAATGCTGGATTAATTGGGTTTGGTGTCATTCTTCCCTGCAGGGGTTAAACATCCTGCTCAGAGGACGTTCAGGTATCATTTCATACACTTCAGTCCCACAGCCGAGCGTTTAGGGTCACGTCCTCTGGGCGTTAATTAACAACACGTTCATTTACCGAGTTAAAGACCATTAATATGTGACCTCATCATTTCATATGAGGCCACAGCGCTCTCATTGCCTCCAACACCTCACTGTCCTTTCAGCGTCTTTAATCAACAACTTCTAATGAGAGTTCCTGAACGTCCTCAAACATCCCAAATGTCTTTTTTTTTTCATCTCACAAGTGGAAACTCAAAATAATCCTCCAACACTTTTTATGTCCTGAAGGAACATACCAATGAAAAACATGTTGCACATTTCCATCACTGATGGTTACTGTCATTGTTATACTTGTCAGGTTAATTCAGTGGGAAACTCTTGTAAACTCAATGCTGTTAATTACAGTAATTATCTTATTAACTTTTGGCAACTTGAAAAATGTATCTGATTGCAGAAAGGTGTAAATGAGCAAAACAACTACATCCACAATGCAAAGGAAACGCCTCCCCATGTTTCATCTTCATTTTCAGATCATCATCTTCATGTGATGCAGTTTGTGATTGCAGCCTCCATGGATTGTTTATTTATAGCATGACGCCACCTGCAGGACATTTGTGGGCCTGCAGGTTGGGTACAAACAAAAGTAGAACTACAACATGTTCTGGACTACAGAAATGGTGACCACTTTTTTTGCCATGGGAGACAGGAACCCAAAGTTGTATATTGAACACATGGGGCCAGCGTTGGTACTGATGTTCACACCTGGTTGCTCCTTATCCACCTGATCTCCTTCCCCCAGGTTTTTTAATACACGACAGGAGGTATTCATCTATAAAAGTAATTAAACTAAATTGGGAAAAGCAAATAAAATGTTTAAATGAACATGGTAAAACTGAGTCAGCTTAATCAAATCATGGAAATCCACCACTGGCACTCATCACTGTTGTTAGTTATACCTGTCAGGTGTGCTAAAGAGTTTTATTTGAGCGATAAAGTTTTTATGCTCCTATTTTAAAGCTTCACTGAAAAATAACTGTAAAAATAAAAAATATTTATTTATAATTAGAATAAAAATGTGTTTACAGGCTCGATGTAACAATCAATTCCAATCCCTCTTCTGTGGTGCCACCTAGTGGTCATATGAAGAGTGACAGGAGCAGACAGCAGTGCACTCTGACCTGAAGAATAGGAAATGATTTATCCTCTACCTGCCTCTAAATGGTTAAACAGTTCCCTGTGTGTTTTTATTAGGAGGTTCAGGAGTTATACTTTAAATCCAGGTCACGTAATAAAACAATTTTAATCTTAACCAGGGTTTCACCATAACTGCGTCACGTCTTTCTGCATGCTGGTGCCCAGTGAAAAATAAAGAATCTAAATAAAGTCCAGACGTCTTTGACTTGTAGAAAGTGGTTCACAAACCTTTTCTATCACTCTCTCACCTTTTAAAGCCATGAAACATTTGAGCCAGTTAATCAGTTCCCAGAAGCACTCAGATCCTTCACTTCTGCAAAACTAGAAATACCAAAGTCTAAAAATACTGAAGAAAGTATATGAGTCCTGATTTCAAAATGTTACTCAAGTCAAAGTACAGAAATGTTATCAGCAAAAATTATAAAAACTAAAAGTACTCATTATGCAGAATGGCTCCTTTCACAGTGTTATATAGAATATTATATTATGCTGTTTTCATCATATAATAAGAGGATCAAGAACTGCATATTTCACACGTTTCTCATTGGTTTGTTATGTCAGGAAAAGCACTAATAACATTACTGATGGCTCCAATCCAGCAATTAACAATGTTATTAATGACGCCTGTGTTTGACAAGCCACAATGACTGCAGTTAAAAAGGTCTATTAATGTCTTTTTCTCACTTTCTATCTCCGATTTTCTTTATTGTCCTAAATCATGTTTTGTTCGTGTACTCCTGGGAACATCAAACTCATTCTGGGTTGTTTTGATAAGATGTATCCAAATTTGTTTTAATTTTCATGAATCATGCTTTTTATTGTGCACTCGAGGATCAAACTGGTGTTGGTTTATCTATTTGAAGAATGGCTTTTGTCGGTTTTTGCAAACAAAATCTTAATCTTCTGATATCTTTGGTATTTGGTCCAAAATCTTGCAAACTGTTGCTGTTCTACCTGATGTGTGTCTGTGTATGTTTATATTTGTTAATATCTGTACATGTTGGTGTTTTATTAGTTCTTATGTTCTTTCTATTTGACTAATTTATCACTGTTCACTTGAATATTCTCATTTTTTTGTCTTTGTAATGGTTGATTTTGATGAAGTATTGGAGCATCTCTGGATTAAGACACAACGATGTGAATGTTTTTCATCGTTGGTCCCTCCGTCGTCCACCAGATGTCAGCAGATGTTCAGCAGCTCTCGTGTCTACCTGTCAGCCTGTGTGTGGTCTTGTTTGAAGTGTTCAGCCAGCTCTTGTAAAAACACTAAATTAGCTACAGGTCCCTCACTCTTTGCATAAGTTAAAAGACAGGGAAGTGAGGTGTAACGTTCCTTTAGGTGGGCTGTCTGCACCAATTATTGCTCCCAACACTCAGCCTCCACATCACAGTCCACACAGTCAGCATATCTGTCTTTGTTTGGCGTTTCTCCAGGGAGACCGCTGCTTTGATCTGCTGCTGGAGGCTCTGAGTGTCCTCCGCTCAGCTCAGAGTTACATGGACGGACACAATAGACTGCAGCCAAGTAAAGGTGGGACGACTGTAAACCTCGGGAGCTGAAGCTGCATCACTACAGAACACAGGCTCCTCTTACTGCATGTTATTTTATTTCATACACCGTCCTGCTGCCAGACACAAAATAGTCCCCATTAAATGCACTATTTACTCCTGTTTGAGTAACATTTGATACAAACTACAGTGGCCAGCTGTTTAAGGAAATTAATTAGCTTTTCTAAAAAATGAAATTATATTATTTGTAAGCAGTTTTTAGAGGTTTAAGTTTTCAGTAAGAACCAGTGGGCTCCGGGCTGAGTGACAAACAGACAAGGGAAGTCAGAAAGTATTCAGAGACGGACAAAAACACATTTAGTCTGTTTTAGGTCTTTTCCTGGTATTTATTGACATTTGTAAGAAAAATAAAGAAACATTGAGAATATCACCAGACTAATGTTCTGTAAAAACAACTGTATTTTCAAGTTTCTTATTCTGTCGAGATGTTCAAAAAAATGATTTTATTTATCCGAGTCAGCCATTATACATACATGTAACCTACAGTATATATTCTACACAATAACTCTTTGGGTCTTTGAAGGACACATATAATTATAAGTGTGACGATTATATAATTACACCAAGTATACTGCAGACAGGGGTTTGTCTAATTCCTAAATTAAGGTTTTACGTCACTTTTCAAAGACAAATAAACAAAACACAACAGACAATGAACTCAGACACTTTCTGGTAACATGTTCCAACAAGATCAGGACAACCCCTTTAACCGAGATGAATGATATTACAGTCTATAGTTGTGTTCTTAAAGAGTACAATTGCAATTCTGCTCCTCTTTTTTAATACATGCCACAATGTAGAAAATATATTTATAGATACATATAGAGAGATATATACATGATAAACACTTTTTCTATAAGTGTGACAGACCAGATTCAGTTTCAGTGTTGATGCCTGATTATTCCTCCACCACCTGCAGCTGAGAGCCCTGCAGGTGTCTTTAAAGTCACATCAACTGATATATAACACTATCCTCCATTTAAAGCACCTCAATTATTAGCCTAAGAAGTAGAAAAGTATTTAATTACTCTTCTAAAAAGTTTTTAAAAATTCCCAAATCAGGAGACAAAGATGATATTTTAGTGAAGATAATTATTATAAATTATAAACTATTTACTCTCTATATTTGTACTCACTTTTGCTACACATCTGCTGTACAATGCTGAAAGATCTGAAGTAATTGTAGTCATGTATTTTGTGAATGTCATATATTTCCATGTTCATTTGTGATATTTACAGCCTTTATATCCTACATATTTTTGGTGTACTTGTGCCAGAGAAATGTTCAGACAAGTCGTAACACATAAAACTGAATGATGTTGTTATGCGAGTTGGAGAAACAGAACACAAACTAAAGTTAAATTGAATGGGGGTCCAACCTCAGTGTCCATACAAACTGAAAGTGTTGAGCAGGTGCTGACGCAGGTCTGCAGGTTTACTAAAACAAGTCAACTTTACAGTAACTTTGTGTTTTTTAGACAGATTTCAGTATTAATGACATTATTTCTTTGGCAAATTGTACAAAGAAATAGAGCTGAAATGATTAATTGATCGACAAATGAACAGGGAACCACTACTTTATATTTCTGAGACGTATTGGGTTTTCAGAAATGGTGACCTAGTTTTGTGGCCTATAGACCAAATGATTAATCAAGAAAGTGACCAGTAGTTGCAGCCCTACAACAAGAGTCATAGTCATCTAAAAGAAACTACATTCTCCATTTCTGACCGAAAACATCCGGTAAATCCAGACTGAAGCCGAGAACAACAGTCAGGTTGAATATTTGTCATCATTTTCCTATAAAAGGCCTGAGGAGGTGAGTGTGGGGGGTCGAGGAAGTGTGGCAGTAATATAAGCAAACAGAGAATGTGAAGAGAGGAAATGGCCTGTCCTAATAATCACAGCCCAGGAGCAGCAGTGCATTCAGCTCGCAGCGCCGGGGTGCTCGGCCGCTCTCTGTCTCCTTTCAATGCAGCAGAGCCCCGCAAGCGCCGCTTTATGGACAAGCCCTGACACCCACAGGAAGTGTAAACAGAGGTCAAGTGTTAAAGTCCAACCCGCCAATTCTCACCTCCATTAAAGCGGGGTGGGAGGGTGGAGGGGGGGTCTCCACAGAGCCCTCAAAGCACCTGGGAGGGGGCCCCTTTAAAACACTGCAATGAGTGGTTTCATAAAGTAGCTTTGCAAATCAGCCAACATGTGAAATGTCTACAAGACATTTACATTTTATGCATTTATCCATAAAAAACGAAAAAAATACGGGTTTGTTTTTAAAATGAGATATTTACCATGAGAGAAAGTTAAAACTTTCCCCTCTGCAGTTACAGCTGACATTCAACTTAATGACAGGTTTGGGTTTGACGTGATCATTTCCATTATTCCATTATGAACTCCTGCATAAGCTTCAGGATCAAACCATTAATTCTGTGTCCTAAGAATGAAAGAAAGACATCTACAGTAAAGGAAACTTCCAAAGACGGGAAAACAAATAGAGAGAATCTGCACACGAGACTATACTAAAGTTAAAGGAATAGTTAAACATTTTGTGAAAAATGTGATTATTCGCTTAGTTTAGCAGAGGAGATTAAGCCAAACAGAGCGTCTATTTGTTCAGATTCCACTGCTGCGATGTAAAGTCTAAAATCAACACAACCCCCAGAGACGACCTCTTCATCCAAATTCATGCGAGTCTGCTAAACCTTCAGCAACTAGGAACTGATTTACACTTTACACAAACAAGCTGATAAACTTGTAAAAACAGCTTAGGGCTCTATTTTTAATTTCTCAAGCACAATGACAAGTGCAAAGCAGTCGGTCCTGGGTGCACGGACTGTTTGGGCGTCTCCAAGCGCACCTGCCATTTTGGTTCATGTATGAGTGAAGTGGAATATATAGATCGGAGGGTGTGGTGATCGATAAATACACTCTCAGCCAGTCACATCGCTGGTCTCCACACTCTGAAACAGCCGAGCCAATCATAGTGATGCACGAGGCTTGTTCAGTTTAATAAAGTCTGGGAGCCACCATCCAGTATGTCGATTGCTCTTCTTCACTGTATTTGCTCTCCTGCAGCTGACGTAAATACAGGATTTACTGTACAACCTTTCAGAGACGGCAGGGTGTCAGTCTGATAAGAAGAAAACAATCTGGCAACATCTGTCTTGAAAATGCAACAAGACTAACAGCTGTGCTAGAAGCTCTTTGAGGCTGAACTAAAACGTCAAATGTTAACATGCTGATGTTTTGCTGGTATCATTTAACCATGTTTTCATCACATACATTAATATCAGGCCACAACTAAATGTTTAAAGTTGGGCTTTTGCAAACAGGTGTGCATGTTCAGACATGTGTTTAGGTTGTTTTCTTTGTCTCACGTCAGTGTATTATAAAGGGCCACTGCAGAGAGGAGGACCATTACACATAGCTGGTGTCATTTTTACCAAGTTCACCAGCTTAGTTCAGCATGCCAATGTGAGAAGAACTGCTGAGGCAGATGGGAATGTTAGCACTGAAAAAAAAGATATTGGACAAACTGAATTTTTGAATTTCATGGCAGTTCATTAAATAATTGATAACAAAATGACAAAGCAAAAAAGTCAGAAGATCATTAGGATTCATAGAAACCATGAACTTCTGTACAAACTTTCATGTAAAGCCATCGAAAACTGAAGTAGATATTTCATTTTGGACCAAAGCGGTGGACCGACAGATTGTTTGTCTCCCTATCGGCACCACACTGCAGCTTTCCTTTACCAAATGAAATGAATAGTTTTCTGCATAAACCAGTCCTTCACTGCAGGTTCCCCTGTCTCTCAGCTCAGTGGTGCTGTGGCCTGTATGCAGGGTCAGACGGGTCGAATACACACAAGCTCCACTCCCAGGACGGGACCATCCTGTCAGTCAACAGATACCGTTCAACAGGGAGAAAGTTAATCCCTCATTAAGTTGGTAATGACATGGACGGTCATTTCTGTGAGTGGACGGAGGACTTTCTGGCCTAAATGGGCACTATTAGCCCAGAGGAGAGCAGCTCGTACAGTAGCACTTCACAGCACCGGTGTCGATGTTAATGGTTGCTTAGCTGGAGGACCGAGCTGCAGGGACTTCAGCCACACATGCAAATGAAAAACACACAGAATCTGCATAGTGAGATGCAAAAGAGGCAGTATCAATGCTGGAATTAGTCAGTTCATTTCACATTTTAAGCATTTTGCTGATAATGCTGTTAATGAAGCCCATCTAACAGAGAGAGAGAGAGAGCAGGGCACAGAGGGAGACAAATTCTCACTTTTATCACTATTTCTGTCCATCTCAGGCTAAAAAACTGCTCAGTGTTACTGTGTGTAAATTAATATATAAATTATGTTTTTAAAAGAGCTGAAGATTCGACTTGGATTCAAGTTAAAAACTAAGACTTTAGACTTTGGAAATATATCAAATCTTGAAATGTTTTCTTGTTTAACATATGCACTGAAAGATTTTGGTCTAAGGTTTAAAAATACACTACTAACAGCAAAAGTATTAAAGACATGATGAGAGACGTGCTTTGACAACACTTAAGACTTGGTATTGCTTCAAAATTATTTCATATAATTTATTTAACACTGGGATGTTTTATAAATGACTTTATTTGATATATTTGTGATTTAAAAACAATGTCACAAACTCTCATAACTGTGTATTATAAAGGGCTACCCTGAGGGGAGGACCCTTAGTGAGGTATTAAAGTATATTAGAGTTAAAATGAAATGAAATGAAATTCTTAATTGGAAAACTGTAGCTCGCTTTAGATGGTTGTGTTATTTCAACAAATCTTATTATTAATTCATTTAAACTGCACTTTTTTTTCTTTTGCCACATATATTTTCACCTGCAGGGAGCATCAAATGTAACACTTTTAAACAAAATGATTAGCTGAATTAATCACTGGGAGATTTCTTCAGCAGCTTCAGAGCAGGTGCTTCAGTTGTAACTTTACATTAAATCCAGTTCCTCATGCTGCTGAAAGAGGACACAACCACACATACATCCACCCACAGCAGAGCCCTGAATGTGTATTGGAGCCAGACGGAGCGTACCTGGCCTTTTACTGGACTCCCATTCATAGTCAAGGTGAGGGCCAAGGCCCAGCAGGTCCCAGTAATGAGCCCTCAGTCCCTGCAGCAAGGTTGCAGAGGCAGGCCGTCCTGGATTGTTCTGTAAATGGCTTCATAAAGTCATTAGCGATGGATGTGCGTGGACAGGAAAGGCCCGAGATTACAGTGGCTGTTAAATGTGTCGGGCAGGTGAGAAGCCTCTCCCTCTTTCACCTCAATAATAATAATGATGACAGTGTTTCTCCATGCTTTTGTTTCATTCAATCATGTGTGAACTGAGCTGGAAGGTGAGACCGAGCAGACCACAAGAGTTCCTATCCGTCGCTCCTGTTGCCTGTCATATGTCGTAGTGCCTAAGATGCAGGAATATCAGTAGCTTCAACACAATAAGTAACTTTTTAAAGACAAATATATGCTACTTTTTTACTTCTACTCCTTTTCATTTCAGAGGGTAATATTTGACTGGTGACTCAGCAGTGGACAGTTAAAGTCACAACTTAAAATCTTCTTTCAAAACTTAATAAAATAAGCTCCCCACACTGTGAAGTGGTTAAAATAAGCCTAAAGTCAACCATCTACAACTTTAAACTGTTGATAACATGATACATACTGTAACTCTAACAAAGCAAGGGCCATCCAGCATAATGAGTACTTGCATTTTTGAAACTTTAAACACATTTTGCTTATGATACTTCTGTACATTTATCCAGTAAAACCTTGAAAACAGGACACGTAACCGAGTATTTTTATAGTGTAGTATTGCTTGTATTACAACAGGACATTAAATGATGTCTGTCAGAGCTGCTAAAAGTTCTATTTTATCCCGGTGAACAACTGTACAACTGACTTTTAAGTTAAACTGAGATGCTTAAATGCAAAATAAGGTTTTATAAATGCCTCATATGTTTCCTTTTATACTACAGTGCACCATTAAACAACAAATCTTAGTATGAAAGACCAACCGGCACCCTTTTGATATGTATTGCTTGATATATTATTGCATGATTTTATAACTGTATTGTTGTTTGTACACTAAGTTGCTTCAGGAAAGCTCACAGTGGGAGTCACCATTTTGCATGTAACCAACCGAAGGCACTGAATGAATGAGTGCTGATGAGGAGTTTCAAGCTGTTGGTGAGAGCCTCATTTGGGGAGGATGGCCCATAGGAGCTATTAGAGAGCGGCCCTTGAGTTTCTTTCTCCCCTCAGGCCCATGACTATGAAAAGAAGACTCTCTGTGACCACAACCGACCATTCCCTGTCTGGCTCCAATACACAAGGAGGGCATGTAGCCTTCCCTGCAGCAACACTGCAACTCTGTCGCTCCTGATATCATGAAAAAGTGCCTGTTCTGTTGGCAGAATATTGAAGGAGGACTTGGCTGAAAGTGGCAGAGAGTCAGTCTTTCCCACTTGGTGTGGCAAATGGTTGCATTTTCATTATCAATTAATCCTTGTGCCGATAAAATGTTTAAAAGATGTGAAAAATGTCCATTACAAGTTCCCCAAGGTCACAGTGATGCATTAAAATATCTTGTTTTATGAAACCAACAGTCCAAAACTCAAAGATACATTTAACAAACTGGTTTAGTTTCTCTTATTTCAACAATTTTCTAAACTTCTCTCTGATCTGATCTCACTGCTTCACTAAGTTAAACCTTATTTAACATTGTTTTCAAAGCTGATTTGACTTAGGAACTTCTGAAATCGTGTCATCCAGCTTGAAGCTTTTATGTTAATGAAAGCTTTCAGCACTCACTGTGAATGAAATGATTTGACAGGACAGGGGTTTTCTGCAGTGCACGCCAGCAAACACCGGCCATGGGGTGGGTGGTCCGGCCGTGGAGGCATCAGAAGACGAGTCCTTATTGTTCAGGCCAGGTCGAGAAAGTCTGTGTTTGCCCTCTTCATTAGACATTCTAGTGTCACAGAAAGAGAATAAATAAAGGGCTGCGAGGTCAAAGGGAAGGAGCGGTTCGCCTCGGTGTTTAAATGTGTTTTAACAGTTACTTAAGGCTCTGGAGAAACTCTCTGCCACCTCCAAATGATGGAAATGAGCCTGGAAAGTTTGCAGAGCTGGCAATAATCCAAGTTGAAAGAGAGGATGTCTTTGTCCTCGGGTAGTGTAAGAAAGCAAATCACTTCCTTTAAAGAAGCCGCAGGGCGCTTCATCTTCGAACCGATAAAACCAAGCAGTTCAGAGACATTATTTCCTGTGCAAAATGTATTTCAGAATAAAGGTCTCTTCACCGGGTGCAACATTGATGTGCAGACTTAATGATGCTGGCTTTCATTTAGACATTTTGTCTTTATACACAATGAAGCTTCAGACCAACTGGGATTGTTTTAGGCCTTTCCCAGTCTGACCAGAGACTTTCAAAGGGCGGGATGGATCAACCTGTGGATTAACGCAGGGACTGAGATTAGTGCAGTTGCAGTTTGGTTAAACCAGCAGCACCACTCTGTCACCACACCCGAGCCGCTGAATTTGACGCCTCAATTACGCAGGGCAGTCACTCCGTTTAAAGAGCGACACCGCTGCTGTTAGAAAGCACACTCTGGAAACAGAGCGCATTCATTTTATACAGGAAAAAGATCATGGACTGTTTACATACAGGAGTGATTCTAGATTTTACGACTGGTTGTGAAAACACATAAATTAAAGCCTTGAATATCCCTAAAATGCGAGGTTGTAACAGTGCGTCAAAAAGTCTGGAATCAAAGAAGCATAAATGAACAGACTCTCTGTAACTTGTACAGCTTGAAGTCAGCCTCCAGCTGCGAAGCGACTTGTTACGCTGCTTAAAGCATCTGTTGGCCAGCCAGGACTTAAAAGGCTCCAAATAAGATGATTTGGTAACATCAAGGCTTTCCCAGCGGTAATGATTACATTTGGACTTAAGATCCATGCAAGAATTTGTAGCCCAGTAAATCTCCTGAGTCCCCTGCCCCCACGACTCTTCAAAAGCCTTGTCATTCAAAGGGTTAGGATGTTTGACAATCTCAGCTTGTACTACTCCACCAATTAATTGGATACGTTGTCGGGATGTTCGTTTCTCTCATCTGCTACTTAGAAAGACAAAGGCTCGATGGGGGGCTGTTGACACCTCTGCGTCCGGCCGGAGTATAAAGAAGGACTCTCCGCACAGGAGCAGCATTCATCTTCCTGCTGCACTTGGAGCAACAACTTGTTTTCTTCGAGATCTTTTTTTTTAAGCCTCAGGAAAAAAATGCAGGTGCCGAACAGACCAGTCGGAGCTTATGGATACTCCGTGCGTAATTACGCACCGGCATCGCTGTACCCGCAGTACCAGGGGAGTCTGTGTGCGTCTCTGACGAAGCCTCCAAGCGGGAAATCTTTCACCATCGATGCTTTGCTCGCCAAGCCGGAGGACACGACCAGCAGCCGGGCGAGTCCCACTCACTGCGGGGAGAAATACCAACAAGCCGCCCCGGTTCTGCCTCTCACCGGACACTTAGGCTTACCGATAGCGGCAGCAGCACCTTACATCTACTCACCGAACATGTTGCACTCAGCGGTCCACGCACAACCTGGATATTCAGTCTACTGCTGCCCGCCATTCACCTACCAGTCATCGTGTCGTGGAGCATTTTACGCACAAGGTAAATTGAGTGGCTTTCATGACTCGCTGGAACTAGAGGAGCGAAATCTAAATGTCTAAAAATTGAACCGTACTCGCGTGGCAGTGGGGTTAAATGTGTGATCTTCTTCTCTGCAGCTTCCATGTCCAAAGTCAATGCAGGGCTGCATTCCTTCAAAACTAAAGGTGGCAAGTCGAAGCGGATGCGCACCAGCTTCACCAGCGAGCAGCTCTCCCGGCTGGAGAAGGAGTTTGCCCGGCAGCAGTACATGGTGGGGTCGGAGAGGTTCCTCCTGGCCTCCGCTCTGCAGCTCACAGAAGCTCAGGTAAGAGAGCAGAGACGTTAGACGTTCAAAGTGTAGCCTCAGAAACACATTTCCACACATTTCTCAATGCAATATTTCTAATAATATATTTTGTTGTTTTTTTTTTGTCTCTAGGTTAAAGTCTGGTTCCAGAACCGACGCATCAAGTGGCGCAAACAGAGTCTGGAGCAGCAGCAGGCCAAACTGGCCAAACTGGGCCTGGCGGCTCCGCTGAAGAGTCCCGGATCTCAAGGCCACGGGGATGAAGGAGATGAGGAGGATGAAGAGTTCTCCGACCTGGACGTGGACATTGACGTGTCTGATGACTCTACTGACCACTGTTGACCGATGGACTTTTGAAAAGACTTTTTGTACATACTGCTGAGAAAGGAGGCTTGTGTCTCCAACTATGGATATTTAATAGATGTATAGTTATATATTTAATTTCCTACATTTATTGCTCTTTGATGAGTTCACTTCATTGTGTTCAGTTTTTGTATATTTGAATGAAATATTCAGAAATATATTTTATGACACTAATGGCAACTGTGTCCTGTTCATTCCTTTTTATTTACCCGAGTGTCTCATGTTTCAGAAGTTAAATGTGACATTTTGTGTTACAGGAAAATCTGCATTTATTGTACATGTAATTGAACTGATACAACTCTTTAAAGGCCATGAGACACACAGGCCGGATGGAGCAGATTACCTCAGTTTTTGAGTGTTGAACTCTTAATAAATTATACCAAAAATACCGAATTTGAACTTTGATTGTGGCTCATTTAGTCATTGTAGTTAATGTTTAGGGGAAATGTTGAAGATTTGATTTGAAACTATATTTTCAGAGGCTTTAAAGAAAAATAAAGGACAGGTTTACATTAAATAAGAGGCATGGATAATGTCCATGCCCATCTACATTTCAAGAAGCAATTTTAGTAAAACAGTTTAATTATAAAAGCACCAAATTCTTCTCACCAAATAAACAAATGAGACTTTTTCCACACCTGACTTAAATGATAATAACTGAATGTTTGGTGGTTTGTTAATCTGCACATTCGTATCAGAAACTCTCCTCTAATGTATCCCAATCACATCATCACCCTTTGACCTCTCCTCACTACGCCTCTCGTCTCACCCATGTGCCCGGTTTGAAGACGATGGAGACAAGGGAAGACATTTCCTCCCAGGTTTGATCTAAGTCTGGGCCGGACTCGGGTTCCCCTCTGATTTAAGCTAAGCAAATAAATAACCAGCTCAGGGATTAGCTGGGATATCTGTAACCCGGGGTGGTAGGGGTCAGTCTGTCTCGGGGCTAGAGAGCTGGGTCTCACTGTTTAATCTCTTTAAACGGTCAATACGCCTGTTCTCACTGCTCCTCAATGGACTGGGCTCCCACGTGCCCACCCACCGCCGGCAGGTGGCCTGTCTCTGCTCGGTGGAGACTCCACGTCTTTCCTTCCAGGTGGAAAGGGACCCATGCTGTCCGCTGAAGCCTGCCTGGCAGACATGAGGGATAAAACCGGAGAGAGGACAGCGTGTTTTACAGGATTGGGATGTAGCAAATGAGTCCATCAGAGCAGCTAATTGGGTGGGGTCAACCTGAAAGTCCTGTCCTGTGGATAACTCTGTCGTATTAAACAAAGAAAGCAGATGGGAACACAGAGCGGTGGTTTCCATCTCTTTACCCCTTCAATTTTTTTTAAATAGGTTATTACATTAAATACATAAAGTTAATAAATGTATCAACACCTACTATGTTGATGCTGAAAAAGAAGACAGTCAGCAAGAAAACTTGCAGTTTCTGTCTCTCTGTTCTCAAAATGATAATTAAAGTTCAGCATCTGGTATTGAAAGTCCAAGTGCTGTATGGGTCAGCATTTACTTTATAAATTATACATAATGATGACGTCCTTGCACATGTTGCAGGTTTGTTATTATTCTTGCTCAACTGTTTCGCACATGTAGACCTAAAAGTTAAAGATGTGTCATGTTTTAGTCATTTGCCAAAGAAAATAAAGATTTGATCCACAGTTTTATTACGGGGAAATGTGTTGATAATTCAGCCTGTAATGTCCACTTTATATTCAGGGAATCAACAGTGTTGCTTGCTTGTTGAGTATAGAACAAATGTAAACTCCCGGGGTAAACTCTGGGAAGCTCTTCATGGAACATTTGTATTTATCAGATGTGACTGAATCATTAAGAGTGTAATCGGATCATCAGTACCAATATCCACCATAAAAAACACATTAAATCTTTGTTTTACAGAAGAAACTGAGCAGAAAGATGAAATGCAACCTGGAGAGCACAAAGTCAGTTCAGTCTGATCAACTTTGACTTAAACTTTCTTATTAAAGTCTAATTACTCTTATTAAAGACTAATTATACTCATCAAACTGTGGGAAAAAAAACAACAACCCAAAACAGCAAAAAACACCAAAACTGTAGGCAGCAGAGGTGCAGCAGGAGGTAACAGTATCAAAGAGAGAAGTTAATAAACAGTAACAGAGCTGATCTCTTTCTCTGTCTCTTGTCCGCCACCCCCCGCCTCCTCTCTCCTGGTGCCCCCGCTCGGTCTGATTAGGGCTGAAGCGCCGCTGAAGGAGCAGAAATTTGTGTAAAAACCCCAGAGAGCCGTTTCTGATGTGATCAGCCGGGAATCAGAGCTGCCCCTCCTCTCCTCTCTCCACAGCAACGTAATCCCATTGAGGTAAAGAAAGAAGCAGTCAGAGGCCTGGGAAAACCTGGAGAGTCCTGGGGAGGGGAGGGGTGGGGGTCACCGGGGCTCATCGTCCCAATTAGCACGGAGCACCTTAACGGCTGGAAACATGCCAACATGGCTGGGTTCCTTAAGACTCATACAGGGTCTGAACCGAAGCTCCTTATGAAAGGCAACTGTTACATCTTCATTTACTTCTGGACTTGTTGCTCTTTAATCCTTCAGCACTTTACACAACATGTGTTTCCACTCCGTCTAGTAAGACACTATTGTGTCTTTGCTGGCTTGTGCTGTAATTTTTCCAAGAGAAAAGACAAAAAATTGCTGGTTTTAGTCTCTCAAATGTGAGGCTTTCCTGCTTTTCTTTGTCTTGTATGATAGTGATTTAAACACAATTGGGGTTAGAACTGTTAGTCGAAACAAAAGAAGCCATTGAAGACGTCACCTTGGGCTCTGGGAAATTGTGATGGGCATTTTTCACAATATTCCAACATATTTGGACGAATAATTTGGTTATCCCTTGTATTTTCAATTATTTTTCGCCTCTAAATCGTGTGGTAATTTTGCCAAAGATTCCCTTGAAAAAAGTAAATGCCCTGATCTCAACAGACTATCTAGGTGAAATAAATCTACTAAAATAATCCTAACTTTAAAATCTGCTAAAATTAGTCACGTAGAAGCAAAACAACCTGCATTAACATTGTCAAGCAATTGGATTAAGACTTGTGACCGAGGCTTCAGGATTCAATAAGTTCACTAAAACAATCCTCACGCATGCTGACACATGTGGAACAAGCTCACAAAACCCCATTTTCAGTGCAACATGCAGATATTTAGCATTATTTTGGTCCTTTTGCTCATAGATTATTAAATATATACTGTACTAGTGTAGGGCTACTATAGTTTGACATGTGTTTATCTCTTTGTCACCACTGATTGGTGATGATTCCATCATGCAAATGTACATTAAATGATTGATGGATTCTAATAGGACTCAAAACTTAGTCTTATCATCATTATTATCATTAGATGTTACTTAAATGTGTCTGTATTACTCATCTGCATCTCTAAATACCTACAAACACACCTGAAACATGTTTTTCCTCCTCCTTTAAATTGAAATGCGTTTGTCACCTGACTCAGCTCAGATGTGATGCAGCTCTGAGAAGGTGTGAAAGTTCTCATGGAGAGCATTAACCTCCAGCTCCAATAGGAGAGTGCACTTCATTTGACCAACGCGCGTTTTAGGGTAGGCGATTGTAAAAAAAAAATTCTCCTTTGCATTTTATTTGCAAAGGCGAGGGCCCCTCTACTCCATCTAATAGTCATTAGCTTTCATTACCAGCGTTTGAAGTTGAAGCTGCCCTTTGTCTCGCCGTGAAAGGGCCGCATTTGAGACGCACAATGACCTCTGACGGGCACCGACCAGAGGAGCTCTCCCTGAGCGAGGCGGGCGCCCTGATGTTTTGGAGAACCGGCTGTTTTTTTTTTACCCTAAAAGGAAACAGCAGTTCCTGTTCAGCGACAGAGAAAACCGAGAAGCAAGTTAAAGGCCGAACAGAAAGACGCGTGGGAGGCCGGAACCAACGTGTCCAACGGGTCCAACGTGCGTCTTTTACGCACAACAACAGCCATGAATACATCCGTCTAATATGCGAACCACGACTAAAGAAGATACACCCCTCCTGTTTTCAAGCATTTCATCAATGCAAAATTCATTTCAGGAGCTTTTAACAGCACATTTGTGATATTATAATGATACTGTATCTCCTGTATTATCGCCACACCACTCATACAGGAAAAGATGTATGTAATCTGGCTGAAGTGGCTTCAACATTTGCATTATACACTTTTTATAAACGTATCAGCTTTACGCATTTGTCATACAATGCTTTTAAATCGACTTTAACGTGTGAAAAGAAGGAGCTGAACACGTTTTTCCCCCAGGCTGTGTTAGAAGTGGGATGTCTGTTTACGCAGAGGACAGGTGGCTGAACGACAGCACTTCTCGGGCAGGTGGCACAAACGCAGCGACGTGCTACTTTCCCCATCTCGTTATAATGGGGTGAAATTTTCCAAGTATTTAAAGGGGACAGATTAGCTGAACACACAACGCTAATGCGAAACAAAATGGCCAATTAGTTTATTAATGAACGCGGGAGGTGAGAGGGGAACCCGGAGCTTCAGCTGGACTCTGAGGTCTGATCCAATCCACATCAGGGAGGAAGAGGAGGCCCATCCATTTAAATTCCCTCTCCAACAGGTCATCACACAGCTGGATAAAGCCGTGTCATCATGAACCAGCTTTATCAAATGAAAGATGATGATTAAAAAGATGATTGAACAGGATTTGATAGATTTCAGTTACTTCACAGGCTGATCAGGCTCCTTTAGTGGGACATTATTTCTTCTTTCTGGAGAGTTTAATTAGTGCCTTTTTTAATATGAGGCTGTCGTGGTGATGATGAACCACTGAAACTGATATTTGTCTGCAGGAAAACATCGTTAACAACAAATCGTGATGTCCATTAACTCCACCTTACATACAACTCTACTAACTGCTGTTACATGAGCTGTATTATATTTACATATTTAGACCGTTTTGATTAAGTTTGTCAGGGTTAAACGTGCTGGTCATTAATAAGTCTTGTCTGATCAGGGTAATATTCCTCATTTTCCACTCAATCAGCTGGTGGTGGGACATGCTGGTCCTGCAACTAAACCTCTGCAGGAACTTTTAAATCCTGTGAACATGCTCTGCCTCAGTGCAGCCGCTGGGTGGCAGCATTGGTCTAAAAAAAGAGAAAGTGAATCGGGTTTGTAAAGAAAAATATAACACTTTACAAAACCTGTCTGTGAATTCAACGTTTTCCCCCAAATCTGTAGCTACAGGCCACCTTGTAAAAAGTGTTCGTGCATTGTCACTATTTAAGGTCATTTCTGTGAGGTTATAAAGTGTGGAAGGATTTTTCTGTGTTTTCTATAGCACGAAATGAAACGTGTCTAAACATCATTATAAACAGAGCTTTGGTAATACAGTAATTCACAATGGAGCGGCCATGTAAAGCCAAACAATCAGTCCCACTATGATTATTATTAACATTTATGGGATTTTAAATTGTCATAAAGTGCTGTATAGTCAAACCTCATTTATACTATAATTATACTATTATAATTTCTGCAAAAATCATGTTTTTTTTTTATCATGAATCAGTTAAGACACAATAATAAGAAGATCTTGACGCAGACGCCACTAGAGGGCAGCACTTATATAAAGTTGAGCCATCTGATCTGTCTTCATCAGGTCTCTCCTCTTCCTCTTCACCCCGAGAGAAACTCACAATGTATTAGCAGAATGTCTTCTTTAATGTACCAGATTAAATGTGATCAAACAGTTGTACTGATTACACAATTTAATGATCAGAAAATCTGTTTATCCTCTATAACCAATAATAATTGTTGGTGAGTTTTTTACATTAGAGGACAAAGGTCAGATCAACAGACAGTTTAAATGTTTTAATGTGTTTTAATGATTGTTTTATTTGTGTGTATTTATGTAGCTGGGGCTCCATGGAAGGCAGCATTGATACTGAATGGATTAACTTGGTGAAATAATATTATAATGTGAAATATTGACTTTATTTTTTATAATTTACAGCCACATGTCTTTTCTACAAATCTGCACAATACAAAGTATAATTTTGTTTAAATCTAAATTAGTTATAAGTGACATGCCACCCATTGATAGGAACCAGCTGTATCCTGAAAGTTGTGCCTATTTGCTCATCTTTTTTTTTTACATTAAGCTGTCAAATCGTAGTTTTACTTAATATGTTTCCCATTATTTGCTGCATAAACGAGGTTTGGTGGTTTTCTCCCTGATTAACGTGGTGTTTATGAAAAAATATTTAAAAAAACACGAGAGAACAAGTTAATTAAAACGTTTCTTTTTTAAATCCGTCTCTCACATAAGAATAAGCCTCTTCATCTTCTGTGTTAACTATTCCCTCTTTTACTTTACTTGATTGGCCAATGTGTAACATGCTACAACTGAACCAGTCCCTGATTACTGAAGCAATCATTAATATATAATCTGAAGACACTGTGATATCAAGTGTAAACCACACAGGACATACAATTATAACTAATCTCAACACTTTATATTCACAGGAAGGTTCAATGACTTTAAATGAAGATTAAAATCGCCACACGGGAACTAAAAGTCCCCTAAAGTAAATCAGAAATATTAAACTACAGAGGAATTTCACAATAAAATATATATTTCCACGGAAGTCTCAGACTCTCAGTGACTCTCCTCGGAGCCTCGGGGGAAGATCAGCAGCTCTGCTTTGTTTTGGTTAATGCGGAGTTATTTGGCCATCTATTAACCAGCAGCGAGCAGGGTCAGCGCGCACAGGCCCACAGGCTTCATCACTAAACCGCTGCTGCTGCTCTGTGGCGGAGGAAGACGGTTTAAATATCAAATCCTGCGATAAACAGCTACGTGACTGAGCCCTGGAAAGAGGTGGATCGCTGCTCACTTTCCCCCCACAAACGTCTTATATGGTTTTTCTATAATTTCCTGTGGTGTCATATTCTCACTCACTCACTATGAAGGATTTACTGTGTGACCTTCCAGCAAAACTTCACTGATTTAAAGAGAACATGTGGATTAAATGGAAATATTGGTATCCTGAAGTAAAATAACTCTGCAGCGTTTCATTCAACAGTTATTTTTTAACAATCACTTCAATTTGACGACCACACTCGACATAAACAAGCATTTTGAACGGGACTGAAATGATTCATGAGCCTGTTTTATTCAACTGTGGCTCTTGTGAGTCATGCAGAGTTCAGGGCTCACACAGTAAATAAATGCAGATCTGTAATCTGTCCACACAATCCTCCCAGTGATTTCTGCGTTAAATCCCACGTGGAAAAGAAGAAATGTGGAGGTTTTTGGACACAGATCCATTCACAGAACCTCCTCCGTCTTTAACAGCCTTTAGCTCTAAACACCTAATCAACAACTTGTTTTAGCTCATAATTTCCATCGGTAATGATTTTCTAATGCAACCTCCACACAAACGAGCGTATTAAGAGGATAATTATTAACTTGGTTAGTGCACCGTGGAAGCTGAGCGCCGAGGGATAAGTCAGCCGTCGAGCTTCAATGACAATTACAGGCTGCCTGTTAAATGCAGTTTTTTGTCCTGCAGGACCACAAGCTGCTCAACTGAGTCCAGTCTCTGTTTTTACAAGACGATCAGACAAGTTTAAACCCTGAAACACAGCGAGTATCATCTCCCACCAGTCATGGTTTTAATTGATGCATTTGAAAAGCCTAAAGGGAAGTTTTCCTGTGTGTCATTAAAATAAATTGTTGCAAAAGCAGCCTACATATCATAATATAATAATATATTGAAATAATGTATCAATTAATTGTATAAAATGGAAAAAAATGAACACTAATAATCATTACTAATAATACTAATTATCATTATTATTTAGAGTTTGTTGTTCATTTATTACACACAAATTATTTATTAGTTAGTAAATAGTGACAGAATAATCCTTTTTCACCGTTATTCTCTTTACTTCAAAACAGAGACCGTTAACATGTATTGAGACTAAGAAATTAAATTATAATTTAAGCATTATAAATATGAATAAAGAACACTAATTATGCTTTTTAACAGGACAAATTGTTTGCGTTGTTGGACGAAAGGAGATTTTTAAAAAATGATTATTTCCGCTCGCAGGTTTACCTGAATGTGAATCTGATTCAGCGGATTAAATGAACTGTTAAATATCTCTTGGCTTGGCTTACATGTAGTTTTTCGACCATCATCAGTGAGAAACACGTGCACATTATAACAGTGTAAATATGAGATGTGACACCGATCACACCGCAGCCTGCAAACGTTTATTTCACATATCTAAAGGCCAGAGAGAAAACCTCGTTAAAACACCTGAAAACATCAGGCACTTCCCCGTGAGGACAGTGACAGGTGTCCATGTCTCAGAGATCATGACTCTTGGAGACTTCCTGGAGGATCGAGGCTGCCCTGAAACTCGTCCCTCGCCCCCTCCCCAACGAGATATTAAGGCTGAATGGGACACACAATGACCCATTAATTGGAGCACACATGTTTTTCCCAGCGTGGCTCTGTGACTAAGCTGGCCGGTGTTGTGTGATCACGGAGCGGCTGCTTGAGGAGACCTATTGGCAGCTGCTCTGCTCCAATCAGCGCTCGCCCTGCGCTGCGTCAAACCCGCAGTGAAGGTTGGAGGCGCTTCAGCTGGGTGCGCACTTGTGCACAGAAACCCTCCGAGTGCGCACAGACTCCATGGATCGGGGAGATTTTCGGCACTGTTGAGTTTTTGTGGCAGCATCTCCACCGGACAAGCTCTTGTAGGCAAAAAAAAAAAAAAAAAAAAAAAAAAAAACCAACACCTCCATCTTTGGTCATGACGCATCTGTGAGAGGGAGGTTATCTTTTCCAGCGAGAGGAAGGAAAAAGACTGAGCTCTTTTCTTTAGGTGTTGGTTTCTTATTCTGTCACGAGATGATGTTTTCGTCTGCAGGCAAGCGCTGCTTCACGATAGAGAGTCTGGTCGCGAAGGAGAACCCCCTAACCGTGGAGGACCCCATCCGTCCGACGGCTCTAAGTTACTCCAACCCGACGGACGCCTTAATGAACAGTTACCAGGCTCCGCAGGCCCGCTCCCTCTATCAGACCCCGGACCTGGTGTTCCCAGAGTCGGTGAGCCACCCCTCCCTCACCGTGGCTCCACACCAGCTCGGAGGCTCCCACCTACAGCATCCGCACTTCTTCGGGACGCAACACCGAGACCCGCTCAACTTCTACCCCTGGGTCCTGCGGAACAGGTTTTTCGGACACAGATTTCAAGGTAAGAGAAGATGCCAAACACGGCCACGCAGGGTGTTCACATGCGATCACACACATTTTGTAGCTCAGTTAAACATCATACTCGTATGCAAAATATTTTGAGGTGTGCAATTATTCGTGCCTGAATGATCAGAGGTGTGCATGTGTGTGTTTGCATAATTCAAACACTATTTCATAGAGGCTATCAAAGCGTGCTGCAGTCTTTGCTTTGGAGTTTCCATATTTGAATGAGATGACAGATACTTGCACCTGACTTTTGAACACGATATGACAGTCAGCATCGAAAATACTTCTTTGTTGAACAATAAATTGCAGCCACTGATATCATAAACGACAAGGCCAGGCTGTCGGCTGCTCTCATATTTCCACTCTCCTTCGCCCTGCAGCTACTCTCAGAAAGCCACAGCCAGGAGAAGATAAGCACTGATTTTTTTTTTCCATACAAGAAAACTGGCCCAAGGCAAGCCTACAGTGCCTTTTCATTTCATTGTAAAAATCTGGCACAACAGCCGGGGTGTAGAGACACATTTGATAAAATCCAGGATAATCATAATAGAAATAGAAAGAAGAAAATCCTGCCCAGGTATTAGCAGCAAAGGATCGGACCACAGCCTGCAGTGATTGATTTATCAGACTAACCTCAGCGCAGTTGTGCACGAACTAATACCTCCATAAATGCAGCTCTACGGCCTATTATGGCACGTTTCTACTGTATGAGACAAATTGCACTTTTATTTCCATATCATATAAAACATGTAGGCTTTTTTACAATAAAGAAAGAATGATGCAAATCACTAAAATTACCATACTTTATAACAATAAACTAATGAGCCGATTCACAGTTTGATGTATCTGTAATTTAGACAAATGCATTAATATCCCATAATGACCTATCGATGGGGGATTAATATTGGATAAATGAAGACAAAAACATACAGGAAAAATAATGAGCATACAACGAAAATATAAAAATAAAAGTTCACTATCAACAGAGAAAGAAACGAGTTTGTTACATTCTGCTTTTGAGGTGTTTCATCATAAATTAAATATTTCACCTTCTCAGAATATCTTCAGTTTCACGTATTACAACCTTCTGGTAAAATATTGGGAACTATATCAGAGTGAAAGCTATTGAAAGCGAACTATTCACTGAAAAAACTAAAAAAAAAAACAAACAAACAAACAAAAAAAAAAAAACACAACACAATACCAGACACTTTAACTTATTTAGCAGAATATATATTATACATTCAATTTGCCATATAAGTATCTGTTATAAGTAACCGAGTGGTGAACTCAGGTCATTTAGGTTTGGTTAATATATTTGGCTAAATTCTTTTGAATTAGTTAAAAAGTAATCAGTCAACTTAAACCCATACTAGTCAAATAAAATACTACTTTAAATTATTATTTTTAAAATCAAGCGTGTAGTTGCATCATGTTTGTTACAAAGTATTTACAAATGTTCCCCGTCTCTATACGCTATGTTCAAATGGGTTTATTTGCATGATTTTAAAGCATTCTTAATACAAAAGACAGTTCAGGTATTCAAAAATCGTTTATATATAATACATTACCATTTATATACCCGTAGGCCTAAATATTTAATTTCTGTATAATTATGGGATTATCGTTACTATGGTTATTAGACTATTAACTACTAGGCATATTAATAATAATAATAATAATAATAATTATAAACAGAGTGGAGGTTTTGCCTGACCTTTGCTTCCATCACGGTGATAAAGGCCCTGCAGCGGGTCGCACGGTGCACTGCAGGCCTGTTTCCGCCGGCCTCGCTGTCGGTGTCACGCCGGCTGAGCAGAGCCCGCCCGCCGGCACCGTGCGGCCTCCGGCAGGCGTCAGGGCGGCGCCGAGGTTCCCTCTGCCGGGCCCGACTCACGGCCCCTGTTCTCTCTCCCAACCCGCTGTCAGGCAACGAGGTGTCCCAGGACAGCCTGCTCCTCCACGGTCCTTTTGCCAGAAAACCCAAACGCATCCGGACGGCCTTCTCTCCCTCGCAGCTCCTCCGTCTGGAGAGAGCCTTCGAGAAGAACCATTACGTGGTCGGAGCCGAGAGGAAGCAGCTGGCCAACAGCCTGAGTCTATCTGAAACACAGGTGAGAGCACCGACGGACATCCGGTCTGCACGTTGTTTAACGACAGTTTCTGACTCCTCGTATCAAACGCGGCTGATTCTCACTCACTAACCGTTTTAAAGAAACAAGCAGCTGACCCTGACAGCTCTAAACTGATCTCACTGTCGGCCATTTCTGCCTTTAACTTTACCTAGCTAGCCCAAAGAGAGCAGCGTTTCCATGGCTACAGCGTTCTTTTCCGTCACGTTCCAGAATCGAACGTTGGTGTCAAATATCGCGATAACTCAAAATAACGGAACATTGTGTTTACAGCAGCAGCAGGTCGGCCTAACGATTAATGTAGCCTACTGCATCTGGTTAAATGGAAACGTGTTAAATGTGTTAAATCATTATTTTTGGACGTATATTTAGCTTAGACTAAATATATTAATATAAGTAAATTAAGAAGTTTCATTTTTCCCCAAACAGTTACCATATAGAGTAACTAGACTAGATGGAAATATCAATGAGGTTAACTCTTAATACTGTAATGTCAATAATAATAATTTAAAGCTGCAAAATTAAAGCCTTTTTTATATTGCTGTATGTTTTGAACTGTGCTGTTAATATCTGTATGGCCTGTTTTAAATTGCTTATTAGTTTTTTGGTATTTACAAATAAGGAATCATCAAAATATAGGCTATTATGTTGCAAAATATGTCTACTACAATGTTAATGTATTATGCACTGGTTATGATGAGAGCCTTTTATCATATCGTGTAAGATTTATCAGACCCACAGTTTGCAACACAGTAGTGTTAATTGCTGCTAATACATGCAGATGCTGCAGTGACTTTAAAATAAATTCTACCTCTTCTAGATATATTAATCAGTGCAATCTACTTTAAATAATTCCCTTCCCCCAGCCTTTGAAACATGGCTACAGCTCAGTCCGTTAAAGCGTCTCTTAAAGGTGTTTAATTCATGCATGCTATAGGATAAAGGGGTAAATATTATTGATGTCTATGTGTAATGAGTCCACATTATCTAGGTGTCAATTAGGCCTAATAGGCAATATAAACAATAAAAAGAGATTTCCTGAGTCAGCGATATGGATAAATGCTGCTTGCAAATTCAGGTTTTGAGTCAGTCAATAGGAGGCCTGCAATTAAGCACCAATTGCATTATGCAAATTATAATGACAGTGAACTGAATATTAATTAACACTAATTTTTTATTTGGTCTTGGGTTAAAGTGTGTACTTGAACAGCGTAAAAACAAAAGCAATGAATAGACAGTAATTTGTATCATCCAACCGGATTATAATATTGTTGATCCCTCAAATCTGTTTGCTGCTTCTGTAGAAACATTTGGACCAGTAGACTGATCAAGTCACTGGGTTATGAAATAGACATTATTATTCAATATCACACTCAGCAGGAATGGTCAAACCGTGAGAAATCATGCCAAAGTAAAATATGCTGCAATAATACTGCTACATCTTTTCTCTATACAATACTCAGGTTACTTTTAGTTCTTTAAATCGTCTGTGCTGCTTTCACTGAAG
Organism: Lateolabrax maculatus; assembly: GCA_031216445.1. Taxonomy (NCBI): domain Eukaryota; kingdom Metazoa; phylum Chordata; class Actinopteri; order Acropomatiformes; family Lateolabracidae; genus Lateolabrax; species Lateolabrax maculatus. The sequence continues at coordinate 21,704,641 of CM062205.1, read as the reverse complement.
ATAAATTAACAAAAATACTACCATCCAGCTCTGGGAACTAGTTCAGTACATTGTGTCTCTCAGAGTTTGGAGTTTCAGTGCAAACAGTTTTTACTATGTAGAAACATTTAGTCAGTAGCCTGAAGCATAGTAAGAGTCATGAAGTAAGAGAGGAGGAAACTAATATGAGTGCAAGTGTCGCAATTTAAAAAATGCATCCTGCCCGCATATAGTTAGTCAGCCAAGCTCCCATTCCAATGTCATACTGGCAGCAGTCAGTCAGGAAGCTATTTAACCTGTTGACCTTTCCTGTGCATTAATGCCATGCTAAGTTCTAAATGTAAAGACAAGTTGTTTGTTTTTTTAAAAACTAGAATCCTTTTAAATAAGCATTTAGAGAGCATTTTCAAAAGAGGATGCTTGGGTGAGAAAATGTAAATGTATAAACCAGTTGGGGAGAGAGAAGCCGTTCTTTTGTGATTGGTGGATTAAGACTTATTTAAAAAATCTGGTTGTTTAATTAGTTGGATTTTTCATGTAATGGTAGAAAGTGAAGATAACGACTAACGCCTTTCCAGGAGATAAATGTAACAACATTTTGGGAGGAAATGAGAACCGTATACATTCTTTTAATTTTTTCAACAGAATACAAACTGTGGAATGGAGTGTGAAAGCAATTTTTAATTTTATTTTTACTGTAAGTGTCATACCAACAGCCAGGCATTTGAAGTTGTCACAGCAGGAAATTCACAGCTGAAGCTGAAACAATTAAGCGCTTAACTGATTAGTAGAACAGAAAATTAAATTAATTAATTTTCCAAGCGAAAAAGTAAATCTTTTTCTTGATCCAGTTTCTCAATTGTGAAGATTTTCTGCTTTTTCTCTGTTTTATAACACAGAAAACGGAATATTTAGGGCTTTTGAACTGTTGGTCAGAGAGAAAAAAAGGCATTTGAAGACATCACCTTGGACTTTTTTTTGCAATGTTCTGACATTTTATAGACCAAGCGATTCATCGATTAATTGAGAAAATCCTTAGCAAATTAACAGATAATAAAAATAATCGTTAGTTACAGCCTCGATCACAGGTATTATTGAAAACATTAATGATGGTTCCATTGCATCTAGTTGTGCAAGCATGCGCAACACCAAGGCCCTGGAACCAAAACACATTGTTGATGTTATTAGTTACACCCCTGAGAAAGGTCTATTTGATATCGTCTATCCAGGTGAAGGTGTGGTTCCAGAACAGGCGGACCAAGTACAAGCGACAGAAGCTGGAGGAGGAGGGACCAGACAGCCAGCAGAAGAAGAAGGGAAACCACCACATCAACAGATGGCGCATCGCCACCAAGCAGTCCAGCTCCGAAGACATAGACGTGACCTCAGAGGACTAAAACCACGGTCCAACCTCCGACAATGCTGCCCTAAACCCTGCGTCCCCTTCTGACGCATCAGAGGACCAACACTATTTATTATGTAATATTATTAAGTATAATTAGACACAATAGAGGAAGACACAAGGACTAAATATGTGATCACCACACATCTCTTCATGGAGGTGTTATACTCTGACACTGGAAAAAAACATCTTATTTAATGACATCCATCCTGAATGTCTCTGGATACGAACAGATCCTTTCATCATTTAATGATCTTTGGTGTGTGACGACCAAAGATGAAGAAAAACAACGTCAACCTCTATCATAGTGTTTGTTTTTTTGTTTTTTTTTTTAAATTGTACATAGGCTACTTATAAAGGTTGTTTTTGAAAGAGGCTATTTGTTTCATTAAAGCTGTTTTTACCAACTGTTTAGGTCATTAACACCTCAGTGCTCACCCCACCCACTCCGCCACCTGTGTACCATTCTCTGTTCAACCATTAATTTACATTTCTCTTCCATGACGAGAACATGTTGTCGCACACTTTTAATCCACCCAGTGAGTCGGAGAACAAGCTGGTGACTGGCCAGAAGAACAAAGCGGGAAATGAACCATGTGTCAAGGAAGATCCAAATTTGCCGCTCAATGCCTGACTTTATTCTCACTGGTGACTTGAGAGCCCTTCCAGCGCTCTGTTATGCTTCCTATTGAAGATTCTCCACAGAAGGGCGATTCATGACCAGCTGTGCATGACTCTGGGACAGATGAGAAGCTGCAGAGACCTCTGGTGTTAGGGTCGAGTTGTGCCACATAATAAAAGCAAGTTCACAGCTTTGTGTTTCTTGCCGTGCCACATTTGTCAGTGTGGGGTGATGGATGCCGTCTCCATTTGTTTAATTTCTGCAGATTTCATTATGCGCCGTGTTTAGTATAAAACATGAGAACATACTTTTCAGGCAGAACATGTAATTACAAAAAGATGTTTTAGAAATAAAAACAGAAGCTATTTCTCTGATGAGAAATGTCATGTTTTTGTTTAATTCAGGTGCTCACTTTTTACATCATGTCAACCTGGCTGGACGTTTTCCTTCCAACCAGCCATTAGAGCTGCAGATTTCACTCATTAGTTGCTCCTCGCTGGCTGAAGGTTCATGTGTAAATCAGTGTGAAACATGCTGCGGTAGTGTTTGATTGGAATGAAAACCTGCAGACACTTGGGCCTCAGTGACACTGGAAGTGATGAACAGGTCAACCAAAGAGGGAATTTTCCATTTCAGGTGGTTTTATGCCTTAAACTAGATCCCTCCCTCCAATAAGTGAAAATTAGAAAACAATTAGGAAAAAATTTGAATGGTATAAATGTGTTTCATGACAACCCAAAAAATTTCCAACAACCCCTTAGGAGGATTTTCTTAGGTTGGGAACCAATGATCGAGACTGAGGTGTCAGAAATGTTGCACAGGTGCCAGGTGTGTTACCTATCAGCCGGAATTTCCTCTGAATTCCAGCAGAAGGGGGACAGAAAAATAATTCCCATCCAGAGGGTGCAACCTCTGGAAAAAAAAGGGGAAAGTAGTTACTATTGTGTGGCGGCCCTTTCACCAAACCGCCTCAGTAATCACCTGTCAAAAGAAACGGAAGGGAATCTCCTCCTAATGACCCCGAGGCTTTAGAGATGAGCCCCGACGACTGACCCTGATGTCTTGTTTTGTAAGCTAAGAAACAGAGACAAGGAACGGGGGGAGGCGGGAAAGTAAAATACACTGCAGTAGTTTTTACAAAGGTGCACAATGCGTCAGACATCTGCAGTTGCAAAAGGGGCCACATGCCCTGTTTTGAGTTTCCAGGATATCCTATACTCACTGCAGGTGCAAATACATGTTAAAAGGAGATTCAGCATTCCTTATTGTCCAAATAAACACCATCAAAGGTGCATTATAACCAGCTCACTACGACACTCAAAGCACTATAACCGTCTGTGGTTAAGGACAATCACATCTTGGGTAGGTAAAAGGTCAGCACGTTTAAAGAGAGCTGCACCTCTCATATGTCTGTTAGGAAAACAATTAGAAGAAAATCACACCCGTCTCCCTAAACGCTGCGTCTCCTGTCGCCTGAGTCAGCAGAGAAGAGACTTCAGGATGAGAGCAGGAATCCGCCGTGAAAAACAAGAGTGTTGCTAGGTGGGGGAAGGAGGCTCCAGATCCCTGCTGATGCTGCTGCAAAGGTGTTGGAAAATAGGTCTGAAACGCGACGACTTGTTTAATCATTACTGTTTGATTACTTGTTTTCTGCGGGATGACTGAAGCCTTCCATTTTCTCAGCTAACACTACAAATGACATGCGTTTTATTGTTGGTTATGAAATTGGATGTTGAGTGATAAGTCACGCAGTGCAGTCACAGTTGTCACATTGCATCAGTTTCAGTCGAGTTAATTTAAGTCATTTGCATACAATTAGTGCGCTAGAGATCTGATAACCACTTTTCTCCAAATATAGTGATATACATTACGAGGAGAGTCTGTCTGAGACAAACTGTTGAAATGAAGTCAGAGGGAATGAACATCAGGTGACATTTCCCTAAAACTTGGCACTACAGAACGAAATTCTTCACCCAGAACCACATGCGATCTGATTGCATGAGATACAACAAACCTGAATCTGATGTATTTCTTTGAACTACAGTATGTTCAATGAATGGAGTTTTGTTTTTATTTGTCTCACCCGAGTTGTGTGCCACTACTTCCACCCAGCTTCCTCCACTTGTCCTGCATGTGGCTTCTTGTCGAATTACGCTGCATCGCAGCCTAGCGTGCTGCGTTCCCTCGGCAACCGTGCAAACATACTAATCACACAGATCATGACAAAAGATAATACTGGAAAACAGAAAGTTTATATAAATCAAGTGCAAACACATACACAAAGACAGTGCAGCATTTTGACAATAAAACATTTATAGAATCTCCTTATTTTAGATTAAGACTTAATTATCCTATATGTGTACTATACACAGTGTTCAAAAAATGTTATTTATAAAGATTAAATGCACTTCCACAGAGGTGGAAGTAAATCTAAAAGATTAATCCTTTTACTTTTTTCCTTACACTAAAACCAACAGTAGTTGTTTTACTACATGAGTAAAACAACTTTAATGCCATATTGGGATTAAAGTTACTTAATAATGATGTTTTCAATACTTGCTTTTGTGGTAAAAAATCTCTAATCTCTAATCTTTGCTTCTTTCTTGTACAATACTGTAGTTTTACACTTTCAGGCCTCTAAAATTATTCTCATGAAACAATCTGAGAGGAGAAAAATCCTCTTTGATGAAACGGCTCAATACTTATAGACATGCAACCTATGACAGTGGGTTGCCGGGAGCTTTATATTAATTACTGATAGTTGGGAACCTCTGCATTAAATTGTAAACAAGGAAAAAAAAAAAACATTCACAAAAGTAAATTTCAGTCATTTATCCTGATTTCATTCACAGTATTTACATATACAATCCAAACCACAGCTACAATCGTGTAGACGTGTCCGGCTCCTCTCTTAATCAACCTATTTTTCGCATGTTTATTTAAGTTAATAAAAAGTGATAATACTTTCCGAGGTGTCGTGATGTCTTCATGTGTTACTGCTTATTTAACAATTGTCTTGGCGTAAACAGCATGTATTCTCAATATCAACTGCCTCTCCCTGTAAACATATGCTACCTCTCACTGGATAACACGGCCAAATTTACCATAATTCATTCTCTGGCAGCTTCAGGGGGGTTTGAACCAGGACGAGCAGCGGGTCCTGCGTCTTCATGCGTCGGGCTGTAGAGATCACTCACAAGCCTTTATTGTATGTCACAATTTTACAATCTGTTGTCATGGCAATCTCCGGCTCTAGCTGATTCACACTGATCTGAGGGAATCAAAGAAGAACAAAAAGGTCAATACTAAAAACTTTATAAATCATTTAATTTAATAAAAAAAAATGGCACAAGCTGTCAGACATACCATGTTTATATACTGTATGTGCATGCTGTAGATACATCCGTAATCGTCTACATAAGCCGCTACTTAAAGATTTGAAACAGTTTAATTTGTAACTAAATAATTCTTAAAAGCTTTAAATGTTCTGTATTTACTGCTAATGTGCAAAAAGAGCCAATTTGGCAGATTAAAGTCTAATTTGAGTTTGCATCTCTTAATATTTGAACCAGAGACAGATGGCTGTTGGAGTTGGAGGCAGTATCCTAATCAGACATCTTGGTAGGTGTGAAATGGGGAAGTGGGACAAATTGAGTAGGCGGGGGGTCCAGGGGAGCGGGGCATTCATGTTGCTTTTTGGGGAGTTCTTTTTTTTCATCTGCTATTCTTGCGAAAGTGCAAAAGGGACTTGTGAGAGAAAAACAGGCCCCTCCGTGGAACGGGAGGCAGCTTTTCACAGGACTGTTGGCGGCACATATGTCTGAAGTTTTTTGCCATATGGCTGTCTGAGCTATTTCCAGCGGTAATTAAATAAAGCCAGAGCTGGTTGGCTTGTGTCAGCAAGTCATTTGGCAGAAAGAAGACAAAGAGGGAGATGGAGTTAAAAACAAAATCATACCATTGCCATTTAATGAGCAGAATGACACACTGCGGTAATAAGGCTAAAGTTAGATCTCAGCCTGGATGGCATCAATGAATGAAGGCAATAGAGGCTCTGGGCAGATCATAACAGAGCAGGTTAAGTCTCACAGGGCTACGCCTCATTAGGATAGAGCCTCTGTGAAGCTCAATGGGGAACGTTAAAGAGGTCAGGAGACTTCGGTCATCAACATCAGTCATTGAAACCGAGTCATGGCAGACCTGAGCAGAGCAGATATTTAATGCAGTCAGGATGTGAAGAAGTTAACGCTCTTGGTATCACTATCAATTATGACATTGATTCTGGTATTTACAAAGTTAAATAATTTGATCTGACTGATTCTCCTCTGAGTGTTCTTCTCATCGTAACAACATCCTCGGCTTTGAAACAAATTCATCCTTGACATTTGAAATAATTTGCACAATGTTGTAGATCAGCGTCAGACAAAGCATTGTTAGAAAGCCCACTTTAATGCAATGTTAAATCATGTTCTATTGTTTTGAAGAGGTAAGACACATTCCTTAATACAGAAGAAAGTTTTGGGATGACGTACTTGGGACATCTGTGGAAAGAGACTGATGGCGAGAGGCAGAGCCAGGCCGAAGGCAGCGAGGCACACCAGACTGTGGACGGGCAGGACGAGCCTCCGGTGTTTCTGCAGGAGAGGGAGCCTGGTGGGACACAGACGAGACAGAAACGACAGACACTTTATTCACCTCACAGTTAATGTACAGACAGGTGCTGTGGTGGTGCCACTACTGATAAGATGCACCTTCCACAAACACCAAGACCAATACTTGAGAGTTTAGAAATTAGATAATATCACCAGATATTCTTTTTTTTTTTTTTTTAACATAAACACTTTTTTTTTATAAGAATCCCTTAAATTTGGTCATGAAAGATTTGTGAAATTTTATGGTTTAAAAAATAAACAGTGCTCTCTGGTTGACAAACAATATGGTGGTTGTCCAACATACATGCCGACATGCCATGATAAGCCAATATTGGCTGATATATTGGCAGAGGTGATTGATCGGTCTAGCTCTAGACAGCAGAGCCTCACACCCAACACAATTCAATATACAGTGGCCTGCATATATAGTCAGCAAATATACATTCACTATTTAATCAATATGTGCATTCAGGAGATTCTAATTTTATACACAAGAATCATCGAGGCAGATTATCAAAAAGTAAAGCTTTCAGGAGTTAAAGCAAATGTTTTGAATGTTAAATTACAACACAGTTAATATGCCGAAACCAATTACATGCATCAGATCGTGGTCACTTCCTGGCAGAAAACAGCAAAGAAAGTAAAACAATAGATGCAAAATACGCCCTCCATTTAAGCCAAAATGCAGGAATATCAGATAAACAGATCTGATGTCACAGAGCCATGACATACAGGTTGTCAGACATGTATACACAACCCTTGATGTCGGTACATCTTCTGTGGATCAGTAGGTGAACAGATCAAAGATTTTGTTAGAAATAAAATTAAGAGACTTGAAACACAATTTGACTGTTCAACTACAGATTCAACTTCAGGAACATTAAGCTCAAAACCAACACGACACCACAAACATCCAATGAAATGCAGCATTACACTGTGTTATCAAACTCTCTTTTAAAAAACAGCAAGTGATTTTTTTGCTCATTAAAAGTTTGACTCAACAACCAATAGTTGAATCAGCTGCAAAGGCTTTTGTAACCATGTAAAACTATTCAAATCCATTAAATCCCTGTTTACAGTTCATTCTCTGCTTTTATTGTTATTTTTTTTAGAATTTCACATGGTCTTTTGTTTGTTGTGTTAACTTAAATAACTCTTATGTGTATAATCCCTTACAAATGTATTTTAAAATGTAGTGCCACCGATTACAAAAGCTGTATTTTCTAGACGCTTGAAGGACGTTTTGAAGATCTGTCTCCAGAAATATATTTTCTCGTCTCAGCCCATATTTCTCCTCCCCTCCATAGGATAATCCCCTCTTCAGTGTTTGGGACAGCGAACTCAGCAGGAGCTTGAGAAAGAGCCGCTCCATCTCTCCTCCACCAGCGACGCCTCTCCTCCTAACGAGGAGAGCTACTGCCTAATGAGGGAGCTCATTAACACATATGGCTGCCATGGTTTAATTAGGCTACACACACACACACACACACACACACACATTTTAGAACTGGATTAAAAGGAGAAAAGTCAATGGGAGAAAAGTTGTGAGGTATGTGCGATCTGAGTGATTCAAGAAGGTTTGGCCACATGTAAGTTTGAAAACCTTCAAATAAGGTGAAAAACTTTATATTATCCCATATTAATGACACAATGTTAATTTAAATACTGGCTGCCTTTACATACACTGAATAACCTGGCTAGTGGCCATATTCTGGTGGAGGTTTTACCCGGGTTTAATTGTTTACATGTACCCCTGACACCGTGACTGAGCCTCTCTGTCGCCATGAGAAGACCAATTAATAGAATATCCCTGCTGACTTTGTGCCAAACAGAGATACAACACTCGCCACTGAATGACTACGAAAAAACACCACATTTCTAAATTCCAAGAGCAACAACAGTCGTAGTAGGTTGTGCTTGTGGCACTTTTATTTCCTGATCCAAAAAAATGATCATTTATATAATAAAATTATATATACTGTATAGTTGCTCAATGTGAGTCTATTTTTGCTAGAAGGCAACAAATATGGTGCTTTTTGCTTTTATGTTTTCCTTTTGTTTAGTTATTTTCTAGTCTTGCAGAACCTGCTGCACTGTGCACACAGAGGTATGTGAACGGCAACAATTAAACTGTACAGCCGGTTTCTAATTTCTACACTAAACAAACACCTCATGAAGGAGGTGGGGGTGATTATGAACATGAAAATACAAATTAAGTAAAAACCAGAAGGTGTTTCTTTGTCAGCAGCAGAAGAAGCTTTTGTTTAAATACTGTTGTTCTAGAAATTAGTTCTTTATCAACAGTTAAAAGTTATTCTACTATGGAGATAAAATGCCATGGAACGTAGTAATGCACCTCCAAAAGTGAGGTAGAAGAAACCGGCAAGCCAGCAAACATAGATGATACCAATGCAGGATTTAAAATACAAAAAAAAACTCTTATCGTATCATCACATTGATCATTGTAACTGCCACTGCTTTACATTATTGTCTGTATGTCTGTCCATTATGTCTATTTTTATTTATTTCCTGTCACTCTTCTTTTTGTAACGCTATTTCACCAATAAAAAACAAAAACAAAAAAACGACATTATTTTACAATCTACGATTAACCCGAACAGACACTACCATGAAAATAATAATGGAAACTATAATCTAATAATCTTCATCTTTGACACGGTTCTAGTTCGGTTTAGCCAGCTAATGCTGATACGACCCGCAGGCAAACGTTTGTCAAGTTTTGTACGATATAGCATGAGATGATATGAATTTGTTCACAAGCAGAAATGTTGCCATGCTTTTTATTCCGTAGTAGATATTCCTTTGATATCTGGGTGTATTAGTATATTTAGGGCAATGCTGCCAATCAATGAGGTCTACTTTTTGGTAATATTGTTTTATCCAGGATTTGTGTACCAAAGCGATGATGTGCCTTGATGTGTCAGGTGTTTAATTTGCTGGATTGGTCAAAACAGACATTCACGTGTCACAGTTTCTCAAATATCAAGAAAATATACGATATATCAGATATATATTGTTATCCTGATATAAAATAACATACCATGACACAAGACTTTTATCCATATTGAGACTGAAATATCAACTGAAACAGAGGTTGGCCCCAAATCACCTGGGAGTTTGGGCTGAAATGGAGATTCTTGGTGCAGACAGATTAAGATGCACAAAAATAATTAGATGTTCTGAATACACTTATGGATCTATAGTCTCTCACATCTACCGAAGCACATGAAGGACAGAACCTCCTGTCTCTGCCCTAAATCTGCTCTCAGCAGTGTAATCCATCATTGAGGGGCCGCCCAAGGACCCGTCTCTGTCCCCTTGTTCTCGCTCCATTGAGAGCCAGTGAAGGCAAGCTGACAGGGAGGATAGCTGAGCTCTACTCACCTACAACCAGAGTCAACCTCACAGCTCACTCCCACATACACTCCTTCCTCCTCTCTCTCTCTCTCTCTCTCTGTCTCTCCCCCTCTCTCTCTCCAGTCACTCAGCTGCCAGGAATCCCAAACACACCTGGGCAGCCGGCCCGGCTGTCTGAGCCCGCCTGCTCGGAGCGGTCGGGACAAGTGCTGTCAAGGATTTACAAAGATGGCCGCATTCCTCGGCACACCGCAGGCTCAGTCAGGCCATCGATCACAGGCCGTCCGTATAAACACAATGCATCATTAAGACATGATTACAGTCATATCACACAACACTGAATCTCAGTGGTGGAAAGGGTTCATTGACTACAATATAAGTTCTGAGGTAGAAAGAATCTGAGACTCTAATATATTTAAGTTTTAGACAATTGTGTAATCAATAATTCAAGTATGAATTAATTAGGGTTCATTTTTAATTAATCTAACTTGTATTACACTAAAACCATCACCATTTTCATTACAGCATTAATTAAGTTTCTTAATTAATAAAATGCTCCTCTCTAACACAGATTGATACAAGCAATGATTCAACATGTACACAGTCTTGGTCTCTTTTTCCTGTGAAAAATGCTTTTACCCACATCAAGCATTTAATTTGTGCCACAGCAGCAACATCAGTATTTGAAACTGGTTAGCCTGAGCAGAAAGTCACAATGGCTGAAAAAGAACAAAGAAAAGGGTGCCACCTACAGAAACTAGACTTCCTGTATTGCCTTTCCAAGAGGAAAAGTCATTGATGTGGCTCATTTCTGGTATATGTTTCTGTTGTTTAGTCAGAAAATACAAAATACAGAATAAAACATACTTCTTTAAAACACGATGAAGACCAGCATTGAAACCCTGGCTGCATATATTACAATAAAGAACAAGGCTGAGTACATTTATAAAAACTTTGGCTTCTGCTAACAGATGATGTAGAAGGTTTGTGGGTAGCAAAGCTTTAGTGATAGTAGGCAACCACATTATAATCAAACAAGCTTATTAAGAAAGAAAACTGACCAATTGATGAGAGATAAAAATAACACACTTACTTTTCCAGTACAGTCATGATCATGGGAGGGAGCACCAGGATCGGCATGGGTAGGACCACTCTGGTCAGAGCGGTTTCTAAAAGTGCCTGTCACAAAAATAAAACGAAGGACCCAAGATATTTAAAAAGGTTTTTTTGGGTTTTGTTAAGGAAAAAAAATCAACAATTTGAATTATGTTCATATTGAGCTGTAAACTCAATACCTCCTAATTTATTATGTTGCATTCACTAACATTACATCAATCAATAATAATAATAAACCAATAAAACTGCACCTAAAGAATTCATATCAGATAAAAAGAGCTGAGCAACATACATGCCTGGCAGCCACTTTTGATGTTCCCACCACATTCCCGTTGTCGTCGAGCACGTTGATGCCCTCCGACAGCTCAGAGTGTCTCATGAGCACCACGTTGCAGACGTTTGCAGTCGCTGTTGAGAGATTACAATGTTTTGAAAAATTAAAGTGAAATGTCTCACCTCTAGGAAATTGCCATTTTCATTTCACAAATGAGCAAATTGTCTTTTCACCCGGTGGCTGGGGTTTAAGATCAGGCAGCCTGTGCAGTGCCGTTGGAGCAGGAAAGGGTTCAGTTCCTTGCTCAAGGGTACTGTGGTAGGTACAAGGATGGGGATTATATCTTGAATGGCTGATTGAACTGGAATTTTTATGGAAGGATGGAGAAGATGCACAGGTAATTTATAGGGTTGGGTACCAACTCAGTTCTTTTAAGGGCACAGACCGAATTAAGTCGGTACTACAGAGTACCGATTCACGTTAAATCAATCTGTACCAAACCTTAGTATGAAACCAACAGAGATAGCAAAGTACCAAAAAAAAAGTACACTTGGCTGGTATTGGTTCAAATTTTAACGGCACAAAACCCTAGTAATTTATTACTTGAGAATAACTTCAGGATTTCATGAAAACTTTGAATTTCCTGCATTAATTAAATATTTATTCAAAGATCATGACAAAATGTTCTGCCAATATTTCGAGTTGACAAAAAACACAATTTCATAACCACGTGAAAATGGGTTTGACAGCTTAAGGAATTTGTCATGTTGAGATCAGAAAGTAGCAGCAACAAACTGTTTTCTCAAATTTGCTCACATCACGCCACTCTGCACCATCCAGACAACCGTATGATTTCCTGGAGAAGTGTCTTTCCATTTGTTGAGTTGTTGTCATCGTCATGTGTCACTGTGATTGGCTCAGCTGTTTCAGAGCGATGAGACCAGTGATATGACTTGCTGAGGGGATACCTATTAAATCACCTCAACCTCCGATCTACATTATACTTCACTCAGCCCTTTTGCACTTTGCACTGCTGCACCTACATGACCCAAAACGGCAGGTGTGCTTAGAGCCAGTCCATGTGCCAAATACTGTTTGGATCAGGAGACATAATTATATTATGAATAATATAAAATGATTTAAAATAATTTATACTGTGTTGAAAATAGCATAGATTTTATATATATAACTGCCATTGAGTGTACCTCTGAAAGACACCGTACTCCTGCTTGCTTTACTCACTGAAGCTGCCCAAATGTAGGATATCACTGCCATGTCATTCGTGTCTTTATCCACAACACTGAACGTCATACTTCTGTGTGCGCGGCTTTGACTCAAGCAACAGTAAAAAAAACAGCGACGAACACCGTAACCAAGGTGACTGATAGGTCGACACACAGCGGTGTTGTTACCCTGTGATTTATTCACGAAAGCCAAAATGAACACAAATGTATGTTAATATAGATGGACCTTTCTCCTTGACTCTAATAGGAATAAGAAAAACTCATTTTAGAGAGTTTAGTGGTGGCGCCGCGAGCCTTTTTAATTTAAGACAACAGCATTCAGAGTTATCTTTACTAAGGGCTTCAGGGCTGGCAGGTCGCTTTGTGAGGGGAATTCAATTGACTGAGCAAATAGCTCTTTTTACCTACAAGGGATTTTTTTTTAATCCAGACCAATTAATAAAAAGACAGATATTGGGATTTTGGCAAGACATAACAAAAAATACAGCAAACAGATCAAATTTTCCAAAAAGACAGTTGAGTTAATAAAGGCATCAAAGTCATTATAAAACTGAATCGATAATTGCCAAGTCTATACAGCTCAATGCTGAAATACGTGCCTGTAATTTGTAATTATTTGGAATAATTACATTTATGTACATTCTAATAGTCATGAAAGAACTAGTGGTATATTCATGGAAATGCATCCAAGAACTTTTCACGTAATTGCTTCCTAAATATCACAAATAATGACAAATATTTCCAAAAGACAACCAATTAATTATCCCCATAAATTTCTGGTGGCAAGTCTTTCCCTCGAGTTAAGGTCTTCATAATCTAATTGAATGACAGGCCGCTGCTTGATTAGGTTATTACAAATAAATCTAGCCTTAAGTAAGCAAACAAAATCAAGCGGGTGAGTTTTCAAACAGCACTTTGCTTTCGCTCGCTTCAATTAGCCATTTTAATTACCTTTTATATGGGCCCACCAAAACAACAACAGCAACAACAATGAAAAAACAGAAATCAGGTAAATGAGGCCTTGACATAGATGCCACTTTGGGGGTAATTATCCAATTTGTTTGCGGCAGCAGAGTTCTAACAAGCAGCCAATTACCAAGCAAAGGCTGCGCTGTAGAAACCTGTTGATTTAATTGAAAGAACCACCATGGTGGGGGTGGGGGGTGGGGGCAGGCAAACAATTTAATTATGAGCCAGCAGCCCGGGGCATTCTGGGACACGGGTCTATACCCCTGGGTGTGCTTGTGTGTTTGTGGGAGAGTGGCATGAAAATCAGCTTTGTGGCTCCACACACGTCATACAAAGCGAGCTCACAACACGTCTCTAACCCTGCAGAGGAGGACGGACTGTGAGGAACAGACAGACACAAGTCACTCAGCTGTGCTTGGCTCTCATACAGCAATTTATAATGATCAGAGTAGTTGTACAAGGTAGACACCATATTTATCAAGATAAAAATTAGTTTGTACTTTATCTGAAGAGATCCATAATAGGTCTCTTTGTTATATTATTTTGTACATCAGGAAAATAGAACAAGCAGCAAAAAACAGGCATGAAAAACAATATTTGTTTATAGCTGGTTGTTATGTTTAATTATTATTTTTTTTTTTTTAAACACACGTGTTGTCCATATGCTGGCAAATTGGATGAATACCCATGACATTTAGGATCATTATTGATGGTCCCCAGAGGATACACTGAGAGAGATACATAAAAAAAAAATTAATGAACGCAAACAATGCGCATTGAGACACTAAATATCCTGTCTACTCACTAATATTTAATTTAACAGTAAGTGTACATGCTAAGTAATGCATAACTTTTGTTAACATTCAATAGTTCACATACTAACCATAAGCATATTAGCAGGGTAATGTTCCAACTCCAACTTAATCAAATATTAAAATAATTGGAAACTAAATAATTTATTGACAGACTCTATTCATCCAATTTTGGTCAGTTAGTTCAAAACTAGACCAAATCTACAACGTGAACTCAAATAGAGTTTAACTAATTAAGTTTAAAAGGCCATTTTAGTAGAGAACAGGGCTTAATCCCTATCCATCCCATGAAGTGTTTCGCTGAGCTTTGTGTACTTACCCACTGCTGGGAAGGGGATGAACCTCTGCACCAAAAGCCTGGTAGTTGGGCTGAAGCGGCTGGCTTTCTGGATTAACACGTTCAACCCAACCTGAAGGAAAACCAGACGTACATGATACAGACAATCAGTCCCTGACTGTTTTAAAAAGCCAATGATACACACACTGATATTCTGAATTCATATTTCAAGAACTAGGTTAATGGTCTGTCAGAGTGCGATGAAACATGGTTTAAGTACAGAAAAACACTGAAACAAAAAATGTGACAGAGTATGATTGGTAGAAAAGTGAAAACATTTCCCGGGTCTCTGCATTAGCAATTAAATGCAGTACTTTATTTTAACGCACTAGAGGGCTGTAGTCAAAAGGCTATGTGCTCTCAGATAACACACCACCGCGCCACTTCAGCCTCCAGCTCTCCCCAGCCTGGCGGGGGGTCGTCACCAGAGCAGACGTTTAATTGGAGAGCTCTTGCCCCCCTCCCCGCCCGTCGTTCCGCCCTCCAAGCACCCTGTGATTTTTTTTCTGTGCTTGTTGCCGTTGTCAAGCCTGAGGGCAGCAGCCGGATGGGCGCCCAGCGGGACCAGTAATTGGCTCGGTTTGAGCCCTGTGTCCACACTAAGGGCTGTATCAGGCAGGTGTGTGAATGTGTATTATAGTCTTTTGACATTTGAGTCTTTGATGACATAAAGGTATGAAAAAGGGTTTAACTGATAAGGGTATTGTGAGGGCTGGTATTTAAAGGTTTATGCTGATATTCAACTTCCTTGAAATTCACCATTTTCTTGTCAAAACATCACATTTGATGTTTCACCTAAATATGTATTCCTGTCAGGGTGGAAAAATATCTGAAACAACAGTTAAACCTGGAAACTTGCTGCACTGAAGCCCAGATTAATTACTCACAGCAATGGTGACTGCGCTGGTCACCGCTCCGAGGTATCCCTGCACAAATTTGGAAACTGGAGCCGGCTAGAGTGAAAAGTAAACGGGGTTACAGCATGGAAGCATTTTATGAAGCTTGTGCACAAACTGATTATATACACAATACATACAGTAATCGCTTAAATTGGACTGGGTCACTTTACTGCTGATACAGTACCTTGGAGGCGTTGCGGTTGCAGTAGTTAACACAGGCATTGTGACTCTGGTTCAACCACTGTAAAAGAAGAGGAGCTTGTTAGTAAATGTGCTGATACACCTGATGTATTACGCTACGATTACAGGTGCTACATTTAGCATTTACGTCCCTGTCTGATTAATTAGTGTAAACAAATGGGACTATGGAGGTTTTTGGGGACTTTTGCTTGGTATACCAGAGCATCTACAGACATTCACAAATGCAGGTGTTAAACAGAGAAATGCTCATACAGCAGCAACTTATGTTAGAAATGTTATTCAGAAGAAATTCCTAATATGCCAACATATCAAACAAGTTAAATTTTTAACTCAAAGCTGCATCTATGTTAATAAATTGCTTTTTCTTGTGCAACTATCTCCAGAATGCTAATTTTGTTGTTATTGTTGTCACTTTGGCAGTGTTTGTGTTTCTCAACCTGTCACTTCATTGGTTTTACAACCTCTTGCCAGGACTGCAGTTGAAAATTGGCTGGCTGGCGAATACTGGAACGTTTACAGAAATGTTGATTAATGTGTGCGGTCTCTATAAATTAATAAATTCATGAATTAATTAATTAATTAAAACTGAAAAGAGCTCTTGATAGTATTATATCAGTCTGAGTTTTACAGGTCAACAAGTAAGTATTTACCTGCCAGAAGATAGTTGACACCAATGTTTGATTTGGGAGGAGGAGGCCGACAACCTGCACAAAGATAAAACCCTTTACAAAATGACTACAAATAGATCATCAGAAAATACAAAACAGAGCCTAAATGATGCATTTGAGGACTTATCTTGGTTTAAAACAATATGTTTATGTCAGCATTTGATACATGTACTGTTTACATGATGTGGATAAACTTATTTGCAGCCTTAGTCTACATTTTAGACTTATTACAATAAATATGATGACTGGCTTTGCATTACTGAAATGTATGTAAAGAAGTCTTACCACTGGTGTGCCAAATGGGATAAAACCTGTTAAAAGACAGTCAGTATTATCACTGTTACCATCTTACACTCAATTGTTTTCTTTCAGGTTATTCTGCAGCCAAATTTAAAGTTGGTCAAATGTTAAAAGTTCTATGTAAATAGGATTCTGCAGAATGTTGGAACGAACATATTAATCGCTAGTGTCTCTTTCTCCCTTCCTCATTCGTTCTCTCTCCGAGACTTCAAAGTCGCCTTACGAAAAAGGTGCTTGAGACAGGACCAAAATACTAGTGTTTGCTTCTTCAGAGGCCTCGAGAACTTCTCCGTCACCGTGGGAGAGAGGTTTTAATCAGCACCCAGCTGAGTGTGACCTTTTCCAGACAACCTGAAGAGCCCCATTGAGCCGTGACAGTTCCCAGGGTGAACGACGCCTCCATGTTGGACCACATAACAAGCCCCTAGATCCCACTTCCCCTAAGGCTTCCACACCAAGCTACTGTACCTGACATCCGAAAGGGCATGAGGATCTTCTCCCCCGTGTCAGGGTGGATGATGGCCTGTAATAAGAGCATAATGATTAGAATCAGATGATAATGAGTGCTGAATGATTTGGGTTGGTTCAGTTAAAAAAAGAAAAGAAAGTTTTGCAGTGGGATTAAAAAATTAAGGAAAGTGTTTTTGGAAGTAAATTAATATCATGTTAAATACAGTGAAATTACTAAAACCAAGGTGTCGGTCGGGCAGGAAGTGACTTGGAGCAACAAAAGATTATTACTGTACTTAATTGTAAACTGTTTTCAGTTCCTTAAATGTGTGCACGTAGATCTTGGGCAACTTTTAAAAAACGCCTCCAGTTCTCTGAGAAATGACACCTTTGGTTCGGGTTCTGTTTATCGTGTTGACATGAGAGTCATTTTTAACAACTCCCTGATATGGTTTCACAACTTTATAAGTAAGAATTTTCTGAAAGTATTAGATAAGTTGTTATGCAGGCTAATGTTCTCAGACGAGGCTCCGTGAGTCATTTTGAAAATTAAACAAGGCAATGGCAGCGCCCAATCCCACTGAACATCTGACCTCACAAGTTTAAATTGAAGGCAGCTCTGTGAAATTCCTTTTTTGTCAAGTGTGGTGGGTAACATAGTCCTCCAGCAGAACTTATATGTGACTGCTCAAGTTTTGATTTCTTATTACAATGTTGCAACATTGTTTATCAAGCTATAATCATTTATATACACCAATAGATAAATTGTAAGTGTATCTAAAGTTCACTCTAATTACAGTAACTGAACTGATTGTCTAATAGTTTGCATCTGTGTCTTGTATAATTAAATGCTCTGAAATCCTGAATCCACTGTATAAGCACTGATGAAGATCTGAGGGGCTGAAGCCTTTGGTATTGATGTACAACCTCACTTTTTGAACACCAGAGCACTTTTGCATATTGCATTAAAGTTGCAACCTTTAGATCATACAGTAGCTACATTACTTTTATTTCATGTTTTTCTGAGTGGGAAATCAAGCTTTCTCATATGTACGCACCAAAGACAGCGTTCTGTTAGTGCAGTATCCTCTCCGCCATAAGATAAATCACAGATGGAAATCTCTTCCCCCTACTGCTTCAATGATGAGATCTGCTGATTGGAGAGGAACGAAAGGCATCCAGCTTCTTCCTGATGCTCATGAGCTAATCTTGAACTTGTGAAGTACTGTGTATGAGGGTATTATCATGTCTGAATATAGGAAGTTTACCCTATAGGGTATACCTAGTCCTGTAAAATGGCCTCATATTACTTGGTTTATACAGTATAACCATGCAGCCCATAAAACTGAACACCAACTAACATGTTTAACAGTTGGCAGCTGACATTAGCCCCATTCAATCCTCTTATATCCAGATACAGTATATCTAGATCTAATGTTGATCTAGTTAGGACAGACACCTGCTTATCAAAATGTGTCTCAAAGGCACTGAGCCACTTATGATCAGGTTTCACTGTCCTGCACACATTCTATCTGAGGGTAAACGGGTACAGCTGAAAAACAGAAATAAATATACGTTTGTATTTCACCATATTGGTAGATTTTTATCACTTTGCATCATGTGTAAACACCAAATTCAATTGTGTCCAATTCTGCTTTGAAGAGTTTTGTACTGTATACACAGAACAAACTTGACCCATCAGCACTTCATTGTAATCTGGGTGATGTTTATATATTTTAATATGTGGTCAGAAAGATTCCAGATCAAACCTGAATGTGGTTTAAACAATCATCTTCAAATCGTAGTGCATCCTGGGTGGGATTTGGGTGTACTCAGGATAGTGTGTGTGTGTGTGTGTGTGTGTGTGTGTGAGAGTGTGAGTGTGTGTTAGTGATTGAGAGAGACAAAAAGAGACAAACATCTTACCTGTTTAATTTTTTGAGCTTGCCAAAGCTGTAGAGACAAATAACAAATATCTTAAATGAGAAAAACGTTAATTTGTAAGTACTGAACAGCCTCTGAAGTACTTCTACAGGTCAGTCTGTTTTTCACATTAGAAATGTAGAAACTTAAGCCTTTATTTATTTACTGGTTTATTTAACAGGGACAGTGCACTTGTAAACTGCCCTGGATATATACAGTTTGTCAGTTAAATACATAAAATGTAAAACAAAAAATGGCACGTCTACATAGGAGATATTTGGCTGTTTTGAGATACATATCCATAGCTATCTTTGCTTCTAAATACTTCACAAACACGGTTCATTTACCGTTCTGTGGACCAATCAACACACCCTGATCAGTGCCCCCAACATGACAAAAAAGAAAAAGTTTGAGAATTTAAAACATTCATTCACTCTCCATCACCAGAAAGACTCACTCACTTGATCCTACATTACTTTGTCAACTCAAAACTCAAACTTTTCGTGTCTTTACCTGAGCATCTGTCACTCCTGGAGGAAGAGTTCCTTGTTTGAAACAGTCAAGCAGCGTCACACACTCCTGCAGCCGTTTCTGATTTCACAAAATAGATAAGAGTCAATAAAATGTAAGGTCAGGACAGTCTTCCCAGTCTCAGTCAGCTGGGGGATGTTTTTTATCTTCCACTGTGTAAGCCACAAGGCTGTGTGCGATAATTGTGTTTCACTAAAACTTTCATGCTGATTTTCAGTTGACAAATGAGTTTTTTAAAAAGGTAATGAGGAGCTTTCTGCGGTGTGATCATTGTCTAATGCTGAGCAAAATACAAGGTCATGTGGCCCAATTTGTTCTAATGAGCTAGCCATCTGTATGTGTATGTGTGCGCGTTCCTTTCTCTGCACTTGTGTGCGATAGTGTTATGTGTGCACTTTTGCCTAAGCGCACATAAGGTTGTGTGTGTGCGCGATCGCATGCAAAATCACAGCCGTCCCTGTTCCACTCTTGTCATTAGGGGCAAGTTGAGGCTACGCCCGGCCCAGCAGGATGCAAGGTGTGCATGAGTGTGTGTGTGTGTGAGAGAGAGAGAGAGAGAGAGAGAGTACACACTCTCCACCTTTCACAGCTGTCCACACCTCATCACATCCCAGGAGCTACTGCCGCTATTACTGTCACCAAAGAGCCAGCTAACAGCTTCATTACCCAGAGCACCAGAGCACTGATGACTCCATGAACAAAATTACCACAACACAACCAAGACCTGAGGAAATCTTACGACGAGCAGACCAGCCCAGCATTTAGATAGAATGGTCTGTAACCAAAATGGTCATAGATTCCCAGTAACAGAGAATCCCTAAGTATGTTAATACATTTGTCACATTAAATGATTTTAAAAACAAGGTCAAGGACATTACGAGAACTGAAATTACTGAGCCAAACTCAGTGCCTTTTATTTCTTTTTCTTCTTCAGTAAATGTTGCAGCTAAATGCTCTGTGTTGTTTAATGAAACATTACTGTGCTGTCATTTTGGGAATGTCACTTGAAGAGAGAGAGAAAAATAAAAAAGATATCTTGACCTCAAGAGAAAATCGTGGTTAAATAAAGGTGAAATAAAAATTACCTCCCTTTTATCTCCCTACCGCCAATGTGTGGATGCCAAGAAAACCCGACCTCAGCTGACATTCTCCCAGTAATCAGCTGCTTTTCCTCCCTTCACAACCAATGGGGTGTTTTTTCACAAATAACAGTTTTGCCTTGTAAGTGCAAAATAGGCAGAAAGTTGAAGACAGATTCCCTGTTCTCTGCAAGTTTCGTCTGAATGTCTCAAAAACATGATATGATGTACAGATTGTAAAGTCCTCTGGGACATATCTGTGACTTCGGTAGGTATAAAAAAACTTGACCATACTAAAAGTGATACTGGGTGGATGTTACAGGATGTTACAGTGCCTCTATTTCCCTACAATCGTTAAAATGCAAAACAAAAAGATACCCAAGCTAAATAGCTATTAGTGAATGAGCAACTCTATCCCCTCCCTAAAAAACTAGTACTGAGGTGCCATTAAGCAAGGTATAGAGTCCCTGTCAACTCGATAGGAACTGTCCTGGCTAAACACAGAATAAAAGACCAGATCAGACCAGATCCATGTAATAAATAATTACGTTTGTGTACCTCTGTCACGAAGAGTGTGCTGGGATCAATCACATCCAGGAAGTGCCTGAACCGACCAAAAAATGTGTTCTAAGGGAAGAAGAAAACACACCATACAAACATTATCTTACATGCCACATTAATTGATAACTATGTAGCCATTTATAGCACTAAACAATTATTTTTCATCTATACATCGTACCAGTGAGACTTAAACATGAAATATACATGAGAAAGTTCAGAAAAACTTACTTTCCTTCTACTATACAGGTAAAATAAATCAAGTTTTTGCTCAAGTATAGGCAGCCAAATCATATTCTGGATTGTTTCTTTAAGCAGAGAGAGGCAGACAGGTTCCAGCTGCCACCCAGTAAATAGTGATGTTACACCGTGCCAGCTGTTTTAACCAGGTGGAGCCTCCTCATTAAGACCGCTGGCAAACTGTTTCCTATCTGCATCTTTCAGAGACCCGTATCCACTCACACCATTTGCAATTACTTTCTATAATGACTGTGCCAAAATTACCTTTCAATCATTTATTCATAACTGAGCATAAGGAATCATTTGGTGGATACAACAACACACCACACAGCCTTCTGAGGCACCCATCCCTCCCTAACTTGAGTTTAATTATACTAACTGTTAATTTGGATGAAAATCTGGTATCTGACTCAGTGCTGCACCTTGTGACTTCCTGAACATATGGATGGTTTGTAAAAACACAGCATGGGGGAATAGTTTTTTCAGTCTGTTAAATTCAATTATTCACCAGCGCCACTCTAACTTAACCAGTTTGAGCTGACACTGGTGAGTACGGGGAAAAGAGGGGACTCATCTTACCTGTATTATCTTTGGTCTGAAGTGTTTAAGTATGAATCATTTCCTTCCTGAATGTGTTTTATGTTTTGAATGTGTGTCATTTGGTTGTCTTGACTGCATCTAAGAGCTATTAAATTAATAAGCTGATAATTATCTTGGCTAAATTCCACATTCAAATATACTTACCGAAGTTTTACCAAATTTCCAAAAAAGAAACTCAAAAATATATGCAAACAAGCTGTTAAACCTGCAATGGTATGTAGCTCCAAATTCTTTCATGTAATTTATTTATCATTCCTTTATTAATGTATTTACTATCAGTTATTTCTATTAAAGGGATACTACAGCGATTTTTCTTCTGCACTTTCACAAAATTGGGGGACTCACATAAAACTGATTAAAAGGAGACTGGTCAAAATCAAAGCAGTAGAGGCCAAATTGTCCTAATTTTTAATCCCTAGTACATGTAAAGCACCAAAAACACTGGATCCTACAGCTCCCATAATGCAACTCATTTACAACTCATCTTTTTATTTATAATTTAATCTTCTTTCCTTCACAAAGGAAGTAAGGATAAGTGTTAAGGATTAGTCCTTCAGCTATTAATGTTAGAAAAGAAAATCACAAAATTTGGAGATAGTGTAAGGCCACATGGTTTTCACTAGACAGGAAGAACATGAACATTTCTAGGTTAATCTTAAAAGTAACTAATATCTAACATTTCATCTGTCAGACTAATGTAGTGGAGTAGAAATACAAAGTTGCTTAAAATAGAAACACTGAAATAAAGTGCAAGTACCTCGAAGTTGTACTCAACAGTTAACATTAAAGTTATTCCACCACTACATGTCTATGTAACTTACAACAAGATCTACAGGAAATCTAAAATTCCTTGTCGCTAATGCTTTGCCTAAACATATTTGACCAATAAAGAAGATTCTGACTCGAAACATACTGTAAATTTGCTGAATTAATTAATTTCTGGACAAAATAAAGACATATACGCCATTTTGACCCCGTAGCTAGCCAGTATTTAGGCTCACACATTGTTCTCTTAGCGGCAAAGTTAACCAGCAGACTTCTTGTTAGTGGAACAGTTTACCTGTGGAACAGTTTACCTGTAGAACAGTTTACCTGTGGAACAGTTTACCTGTGGAACAGTTTACCTGTACCTCTGATTAACCAATTCCGGGTTTCTTTGTTTTGACCCGTTGACCCGGGTTGACCCCGTAGAGTCACGTTACATGGCCGGTTACCGGTAATATACTGTACGTGTGACGTGACCCGCTGACGTGATGACGACAGAGACGACCGTTGGGATTTAAATTCAAAGTTCAAAGGTCAAAGGTCAAAGTTGAAATTACGTGACCTTTGACCCCGATCACCGCTAAACTTTCAAGTTACAGACATGGATGTATAAGTTACAGATGACCGAGAAGCTTGAATACGGACAAAGTTTAAGTTTCCAGAGTTAAAATACTAGTTTAATAAAAATAAAATAAAAATGAATATATCGTCTGTTAAACACCATTAATGCAAATGTTGACACCGTGAGTGAGTTTAGCTTAAGTTGTATTATCTTAACTTTACACTGAAATAAGGAAAGGTATGTTAATGTAAAGATAAAACAGACAGTTTGCATATGACGTGAGCTTTAACTGCACATGTGGAGGAGAGTCACTGTGGGAGACTTCAGTCGATTGACAAAAATAAAAGTACCTGGTCGAAACGAGACTTCCCATGCTGAAATGTCGGATATTCGGACATTGCAGCTTTAAACGCACACAGATCCACACCAGCTTTGTCCTTCTCTGCGATGATAAAACAACTGTGTCCACCAACACTTTGCAGTATGAAAGTGCAGCAACACCAGAGAAAACGATCAGCTGTTCAGCGACCAGGTTGCATTACGGGTAATGTAGTTTTTCCGGGGTGCTTTGCTCAGTCAGGATGTGGTCAGAGCCTTTGCAAAGCCGACTACACTTCCCATGAGCACATGCTTTGTTTTCACGGTTTCAAAAGGGAAGTTAACAGGGAGGGAAAGTGTTTTGCATCAGTTTGGACAACAACAGATAAAAAATTAGATATTTTTGAGTTACAGTGTTTTGTTTGTGGAGGCACTGAAGGAAGGAGGTGAGTTTAAAGAGTATAACATAGCCCCCTAGTGGTGGTTTTGAATTAAAGTCAGTAGTAGTGAAATCTGCCACAAAAGTGCCTCACATTCATTAATGTTGTCTGTGTTTTATCCAGGGTGCATGGGGGCTTTCATTTTTAGGCTTGACATTGTATATTTAGCCTAGAAAAATAAAAAGAACATGGGCTTTATCCTGTCCTATCCTATGCATATAGTTGTTAATCACATGTGGCGCACACTTTCACATGTGCATATTTACAGATACTGTCAGATAGTTCATATGCGAAAATTTACAAACAATTTTTAATATTACAATGGCAATTTTCTCTTGTGACTAATTCACATACAGGCACATGTGGTTTTCATGTAAAACAATGTCAGTAAATTAAGGATTCAGTTCTGCATTTATCTAGCAGAATAGAAAGTGCTTAAATTTAAAGTTGTTTCATTTCTCAACATCAAGTTTTTCTCCAGTCAAAATCTTCCAACTGGACTTTTGATTGGCTTTCCTGGAAGAACTGAACCTTTAAAATAAGTGTCATCACAGCATACGTTAATGTCTTCATGAGCGATATTATATGAAAGAAAACCAGCTACAAAACTGAGTCAGGGTTGAGGCTTAAAATGCATTAAAGGGCTTGGTCTTTATAGCATTTTATCAAAACATTTACAAATCTTTTCCATTCAAATTGTAGACCTAAAACCTGAAGACGAACATAAAAGAAGTAAAACTAGCAGCTAATTTAGTTACATGATTACCCAAATGTTTTATTTGCGTCTCTTTTTGCTAATAAAAAGAAGGAAAAAAGAGCTGAACAAATCCAGGTATTTTACCAGCTTGGAACCGGATACGAAATGGAGCTCGCTATCAGAAACAAACCCTGAATGCAAACATAAAACCCAGTGAAAACAAAGAATGACCACAATGAGCCCCGTGGAAAAAAACACACACACAAACACACCCCAAAGAAAGATTTACAACCAAACATACGGTGAGCAAGAAACACAAAATATTCTTTATTAAATATACAAAATTTGTGAAACAGAATTGCATCACGAATTGTAAACTTTCCAATCTTACACACTACTAAGCACATTCCACCGGCTACACAATCAAGGACAAAAAAAAAAAACAAAAACAAAAAAAACGGTTTAAACTTGAATAAAATAAATTTAAAATGGAAGACATGGAAGAGGACGTTTATTCTTGCGCTTCATTAAGTGCCGAGTCACATTTAATATGTCTCTACAGTCATCTATGCACTTGATATTGTGATCGCACACTAGAACTGAGATGACACGACAGTTTTTGGATGTTTTTTGTACGCTTCAAGCTCACTGGAAAATGATTATCGTGGTGTCAAAGTAGGCCAAGTGCTTAAATCACAGAGCGATTAGAAAGTGCAGTACAGTGTAAAGTAAATCTAACTATACCGATATCAACAGACAGGTACAGTAGAGTTATGTTCTGACGATTAAGTAGTGCAAGAACATCCACAAATGCTGTTAAAAGTGGCATCATATCAGAATACTTTATGGTGTATCAATCTGCTCCATAGATTAAGTTTCAAGGCTTTTTTTTTTTTTTTTGGCATTTCACAGCAAATTACTATTACTGCTCATTTTCTATTGGTATGCATACATTTTATTTTTGTGCAGTGATCTAAACAATATCATAACAAAGCATGAAAAGTAAAAAAAAAAAGAAAAAAAAAACCTTCAGTGATCAGATGGCTTTTCTTTTTCAAAACCTGCCCTGACAAGTAAAATGAAGTGCTAGATTGTTACTGAACGTCAAAACAAAAACAAAAATAAGGCAGCATTTGGCATTTCAATACGGCATATATGCTGTAAAATGCGGTATATATCCCTTTGTAACACCTGAAAGCAGTAGCGATATGCGTGCTTGAGCAGAAGCGGATGTGACACACGGACTCTGAGGGAGGGAAGTCAAGTACCAGCATGTCGCAGGCATTTTCTCAACGGTGGAGTCGTGTTGATAACACACACGTGGGAAAGGCAGTCGCATGAGATCAGAGAAGCTGTGATGGCTGATCTTGATACTGACTGGATGCTGAGTGATACTGTCTTCACCTGATAACACCGTGACCCATACAAGAATCAGTTAGCTTATTAGGCTGAGCATTATGGGTAATTTCAAGACATGCCCATAGAACAGAAAGAAGGGGGGAAAAAGGAGGAAAAACAAGCAAATCGGCATTTACCGTGCGTAAAGAATAAAACCATTCACTTGCTGGCTAAGAACACTTTTGAACATTCGTAAGCTACAATCAGTTCCCAGTTATGTGCACGTGACGAGGCCGAACTCTCACACCGCTCGTTTGGTTTGTAGTTCCAAAAACTAGTCAGAGCACTCACTGTTTATTAGGGAACGTTTGTAGAGTGTCAATCCAAAACAACACATACACCAAAAGTGATGCCAGTCACAGAGGCGTGAGTCATTACAGAAGTGCATTACTGTGTAAGAAACACTGGTGCTTTTGCATGAATTTACCCCATTAACCAAATATCGTGCGTACTTTGAAATAACGCCGACTATTTTCCGAAGCATACTTGAAGATTTATGTCCTTCCTTCTAAGCTGGTTTCAGTTCATTTCAGTTAAATTAATAGCTCAACATTTAGGGAAATATGCTTATTCGCTTTCTTTCAAGAGTTAAATGAGAAGATCGATACCTCTCTTAAATCTCTACGCCAAGCCAGGAGGTGATCAGCTTAACTTAGCATTTAGACTGGAAACAGGGGGAAACTAAAACCACAAAGTGTTGTTTTTACATTTCGTTTTATGTATAAAATTATTGGCAGGTGTTTTTTTTTTTTGGAGCTTTAGAGAAATCCAGGCTTGCTCTTGCCCCCTATTCCAGGCCTAAATTAGGCAAAAATGACAGATTTGGATATTTCCAGCTTCCCAAATCTTGCTGCTTTTGCTGCTTTCCTTTGTCTTACATATCAGTAAACTGAATATCTTTGGATTTTGAACTGTTGGTCTGACAAAACAGGTAGTTTGAAGATGTCACCTAGCTTGATCATATCACAGCTTTCTGACATTTTGTAGAGCAAACGATTAATCGAGAAAATAATCTGCAGTTTAACTGAAAATTACAATAATCAACTGAATCGTACATTCCTGCTATCAACTGCATTACTCCCTTCATAAGGTTCAGTGTGATACATTATTGTCTTGAGCAGGTTTCAAGTCACTGCAAGTTGATATTCATGCTGCACTGAAATGAACTGAAACAAAAGGCCTTGAAGATATGAAATCAATCTAAACCTGATGATATGCAACAGAAATGGCCAGCGTTGTAAAGTATACAGTATATGCAATTTGTAGTTAATGGGCTAAAACATGCAAAACCACCAGAGTGGCCCTTCATGTTGTTATCTTTCCTTTCCCTACAGGACTGTGTGTATTGTTTTGTGTAAAATTGCGTGAGGAGTTAATTTGATATACAGTGTTATGGACTGAAACTCTACCATTTCTGTCTTTTGTGATAAGGTGATAGAAGTGACAGGTGAGGTGAAAAGGAGGAATCAATGTTTCTACAATCAGGATCCCAAAATGGAAGCATCTGGGTGTTGAACCCGCTGGGCTCAGCCCTCTGTGAACTTAAAACCAACTGGCTGTGTGAACCTGAAAACAACCTGAGGACCCGCTACATTCAGAACCGCCCGAACCAACCCTTTCGGCGAGGACGTGTTTCAGCACAGTAAAGCATGCCGGCTGGAAAACATCGCCTCGACATCTCTCAGTGCCTAGATATTTGTATCAAAAAGGACAGCATAGCAGTGAAAAGACTAAAGAGCTGTTGTGGAGGTTAGAGTGAACAGATGTGGACTGAACTGCAAACCCCCCCTCGTCACTTTAACTTGGAACGCACTTGCAGGAGAGTTGGCTTCTGCTCCATGATGCGCACCAGCAGCGTGTCAATGTAGTCCTCCAGATCTCTGACCTGCGGCTTCAACTTCTTCAGCTCCAACTCCCGCTTAGCCAGCAGAAATTTCTGCCGCTCAAACTCCGCCTTCTGCCGCTCCAGATCCGCCTCCCGCTGCACCAGCAGGGCGACCAGTTCACTGTGGGTCAGGTGGTAGTACGAGCCCGCTCCTTCTGTCGCAGACTGGAGACAGGAAGAAGAATCAAGGTGTAGCAATGATTAAAAAAAAAAAACTTTGTCTGATCACAGCTCATGCCAACTACATTGTTCTTTATTTTATTCCAAATCAGAATTTAATAACATGCAACTCTCTGTGCATCACAGGATCTAACTCAGGAAAGAGGCTTTCTATAATTGCAAATGAACATGATTTCAGTATTTAGATAATGAATGTAAATGATGTAAACAATCGTTTAATTCTCCCCACGATGCAGCATTTTAATAGGTTATTTTTCCTTTGTTTTCCCAAGTCTCCTGTTAGCAAGCTGCTGGATTCTTACAAAAATCTCATTAGGCTCAGTTATTGGTAGAGATCTGACTGTAGTTAGTCTGAGATCGGTGGAGATCGATGTGGTTTTGCTTTCTGTTCCAAGTGCACAGACTGAATGGGGAAAGACAGCTTTGATGTGCTCTGCTCCCCTCACCTGGAAAAGCCTTTAAAAGGTCTTGAAGCTGAGGGACCTGGTCTCTCTGGCTGATTTTAAAGCAGTGGTGAATTAATTGATTGGTACTTGTCTCTGCCTGTAGGTGTTTTAATTATGTCAACATTTTTGATGTATATCTTCTATGTTTCCTTGCTGTTCAATGTTGTTTTGTCTGTAACTTGTTATCCTGCTGTCTTGGCCAGGATCTCAATGGGGCTAACCTGGTTAAAAATGTTAAAAATCACTCGTGTTATTTAATGTAGTGCTTTACAACATTGTATTTTTATACTGTAAAAGTATGGCAGATGTTTCTTTACACTAGTGGTTCTATCGGCAGCTACAGGTTATTATATGTTCACCTTTTGTTTTCACTTCCTGATTGTTTCTCCCTGTACTTTGCAGTCCTTTAAATTAATTTAATCATAAAGCAATTTGAGCAACATTTCTGACACTTATTGCTGTTTAATAAGTTTAATTCAGTTATTATTATCATTATTACAGCTTTACTTTTCCAAGTCAACAAGCGTAGGAGTTGTGTAGGTGGAAAAACTGAGACAAATAACTTTAAAAAATTGTTTTTGAAGTGAACCAGTTTGTTTGATTAAGTGTAATTTAGTTTATATAGAAGTGAGTATGTGCAGGACCAAATTTCATATCAGAAGTCATGATCATTGAACCTAAACATATTCACACATAGTTACTGTTGTTTGCCTCTGCAGGGCAGTATCGCATTATTATTACAACATACTGCACCTTCTTCCTCTCCGTCTCCTGCTCGCTGAGCTGGCTGCTCCTCCCCGGGTTGATGGTGGACTTGAGCTTCTCCAGGCCGGTGGCCAGCACTGACCGGCCCTCAGTCCGCTTCTCCTCAGCCAGCATGGCAGTGGTCAGGGGCTTCACTGGGTGGGGGCTGGACGGGACGACAACAGGCAGCACACACATACGGTCAGGTGTCCCACAGCAACACCTCTGTGGCGCTTTAGTTTTATATAGACGACGGTCAGGTGATGTTAGGACTAACATCTGGCTGCCATACTGGAGGTCTGAAGTCTAAAGTCTGCGTCTAACAGTTTCCTTAAAAATGTATTTGACTTAGATGACTTCAATTTCCATTTATTTTTCCTTACTTTGTTTTTATTTGAAAAGTACCGGAGGGGAAGTCGGGGGACGGTTTGTGCAGCGTTTGATTTTCAGAGTTAAATCATTGAAGTGGCAACTTACACAGTTTTAGCCTAAATAAAACTAAACAGGCTTCAGGTGATACGCAAGGCTTATACATTTTATTTTTAATATGTTTATGTTTTTTTCTTGTGAAATACTGGATTCTTTTACTTTAATGGGCCTAAAAATCCTTCAGATTAGACAATGTGGTCAGGGGTCACAAGCAGACATGACTTTATTTTACAGGAGCCACAACCTGAAAAGGTTACAGCTAAGCTTTTATTGTTTAATTAAATAAACTAAGCTGCCTAGTTAGCTGGCAAACAAGCAGAAATCAGCTCTTTGTTCAGGTCAACCTGAAGGATCGTCTCAAGCAACAACTCTACAATAACACAGGAAAGACAGTTTCCTCTGTCAGTGACCTACATTTACAAGGAAATCGATCTTATCAGAACACTCACTCACTTACTGCAGAGACTTGATTTCAAACATCCACGATATTTGTCACATTAATCTTTCTTTAACCTCGGTAATTAACCCATTATTTAAGTACGACAGCTTGTCCTCTGGACCTCCAGGATGACACCAGACACGGATACTAAAGATTAACCTTTTAAAATTCCAGAAACTCTTTATCTTAGTGATCAACAGTAAAGGAGGTTAGACACGTGTAAGACTCCTCATTAAAAGAAATACTGGTGAAAATTGAAATTAAATTAGCTCATACTGAAAGACTTAATTGCATGCGTCGGTGCAATCAAACATGTAGAGTTGTGTTAAATGTGTTATTACACCGAGGTGAAAAGG
Source organism: Lateolabrax maculatus (assembly GCA_031216445.1). Lineage (NCBI taxonomy): Eukaryota > Metazoa > Chordata > Actinopteri > Acropomatiformes > Lateolabracidae > Lateolabrax > Lateolabrax maculatus. The sequence goes on along the minus strand of CM062205.1, from coordinate 21,673,748 downwards.
AAATGCTATCAGTGACACAACAACACCTTTTTTTTGCCTCGTATAAAGCCGGGTTTCTGGTTGAGATTTTGGCATATGAGTGAGCCTGTGTGAGAACACAAGATAGCCCTGTGGGGAACGGGGGTTGGTGTGTGTGTGTGTGTGTGTGTGTGTGTGTGTGTGTGTGTGTGTGTGTGTGTGTGTTTTTGTGTTTGTGTTTGTGTGTGTGTGTGTGTGTGTGTGTGTGTGTGTGTGTGTGTGTTGGGAGGGAGGGAGGGGGTGTGTGGTAAGGAATCAGGGCAAAATAATAACTGCTAATTGGCCTGAGGCTCTGTTTTCCCTCCCGTTACCAGAGCCAGGACTCACACAAGACACCTGCAGAGGGGTCCTGTTAACACCAGTATATATATATGTATGTGTGTGTATGTGTCGCAACAAAGTGATGAAAAAAAGAAGGTCACACCACAAAGGAGAAACCCCTTGAGAGTCGGCGGCACAGAAGAAATGCAGGCGGAAGCAGAGCGGCAGAGGAAGACTGAAGAGATGACAGGATAGACATTTTTCTGGAAGTGGGGAAAAAAGTCCTTTCCACCTTTTCACCGCGCACGGAGTACGTGCAACCTCACCTGGTCTGCTGATTAGCCGCCTGCTGCTGCTGCGTCTCCTGAGGCATTGGCTTTGGCGCCGCGGCTCGTGCCGTGCTGGGTGGCGACGTCACCGCAGCGTTGGCAATGGGAGGGGGGGAACAGAGTGCTAAAGGAGAGACACGACTGTCAGGGGTTAGAGAGGGAGCAAAGGAGGTCAGAGAGGGGAGGTCAGGGCCGGGCTGAGCTGACGGGGACTCCTGTATCGCACCGGGATCGCTCCCAAAGGACGGCAGCAGGAGCTCGTCAAACGCAGGTGTCAGTGTGCCCTCGGAGTGGGAGCGGTGTAGCGCGGTGCTTTGTGCCTGCGGGCGTTTTGAGAGCACGTCGTGCTGACTGTCCACACCTCCTTCTGCGAGCCTCCTTGGATTACAGCTGAGGAAGGAGGCCGTCGATGCCGCGGGGAGTACTTGTAAACCAAAGTCGTCCCCTATCATAAAACTTGGCTCAAGAGTTGCCGGCTTGTCCCCGGCTCCACACAGGGATTCTTCAAATTGGGCAGTTTGGTTAAGTTCTTCGTTAGATGGTTTGGTGGATGCAAATGTGGAATCTTGGCCCAAAGCAGCGTCAGCAGACGTCTGAATCTCACTCAGCTCTCCACAGAGCGTTGAGTTTGCAGAGTGTAGGGTCTCGTTCGGCTCCGAGCCGCTGGAGCATTTGGAGGAGGGGTGAGATCCGCAGGTTTGGTATCCCTGCGAGTCGGTGCTGACATAAAGGCTTTGGAGAAAGCTGCTGGTGCTCTGATCGGACACCTGAGTGTGCAACAGTGTGTCGTCAAAGTCTTGGCTGGTGCTGTTCGCAATGTGACTGGTGCTGAGGAAATCACCAAAAAGCCTGAATGCTATAGAAGAATGCTGGCTTGCATCCTGCCCTCCTAAACTAGTTCCCTCAATGGCCGAGTCCAACGAACTCTGCCTTACATCAGGGGAGGAGGTGATGATGAATAATGACGGGTGTGTGGAGCAGAGTTCATCATCTGGAGTCGTAGAGGTCATCACATCTGTAGGGTTATTTACTGATGCAGAGGAATCATTTAACACTTCCTCTAGAGCTCCATTGAATTCACTTACGTCTTTCTCTTCATTTTCATCGTCAGACTTTGAAGGGACATTGGATTTCGGTAGTTGTGGTAGCAGGTCAGGGTACAGGACATCAGAAATGTTTAGTGTCGGACTATCTGCATCTTCGGTTCCCGTCTCTCCTGCAGCGATGACAAGCTGCTGATGTGTGAGCAGCGGGGACTGCGGTATCGAGGAACCCTCCAAAACATTTAAATCTACCTTTTCAGCACCATTTCTGTGCTGAGTAACAGTATGCTGGGCCACATCAACTAAAGACATATCATTTGACCCGTCGGTAATGTCATCTTCAGATTCTGAAGGCTGTAAATGTTTCACCACAGCTGACTCAGAGGATTTCTCAAAGCAGAGGATGTTGCTTTCAAAGTTCTGTGCCTCGGCCTCCTCAGAGGAGGATGCAGAGAATTTGTCTGAGTAAGAAGAGAGACAGGAGAGGAAATCCTCTTCTGCTGAACTGCCGAGACCTGAAGAACCAGGATCTGGGGAGCTGCTCTGGAGCTTTATAGACGAGGTGTGACAGGGGGCTTGATGGATATTAGTGTCGGTTAATTCATTTGTGTTAGTAGCACTGTTGGCTTGATTAGTTTCAGTGCAAGCAGCCGGTTGTGGTGAATTAGTGGGAGTATTTAAAGTTATGGTGTCACTCTCAAAGCTTGTGTGCTCTGGGATTGTCTCAAGGAATTGTGCAAACGTATCAAAGTGATATGCATTAGTGTTGGTCACCTGGCTGACGGCTTTATGTGCTTCGAATACAAATTCTGTGCAAGGTTGATAATGTAGTGCGTCATTCACATTTGTGTGTTGATCAGCATCTGCTATGGGTAGTAAAGCTCCTTTATTATTGCAGTGTTCCAGTGGCCGGTCACTGGGAGTGTTTTGCCGTGTTTTGCAATCTGTGGTCAGATCCTCAGGAGACTGCAGCCTGCCAGCTGCAAACGCTTCAAAGGATTCGTCCCACTCTGAATCCGGTTCCAGCTCCCCAACAGACATGAAAGGGTTGGACGACTTTTCACTTAAAGGTTTCTCTCTTTCCGTGGGAGTCGGAGGGAGAGGTCGTTTCCAAACTCTGGCCATCGCTTCGCTCTTTGCACCTGTACCAATGATGAAGTCGTCTGCGGTTGTGTTGTTGCCACTCAGGGCGGGGTTAGGGTTACTCGCCTGCGGAAAGAGTTGAGCAATGGGGGGCCGGGAACTGGAGAGATAGGGCAGAGGAGGCAGTGAAGGTTTTAGGGGCTGAGCGGTTAGCATGTCTTCATAGAAAGGGTTGTGCTGGAGGAGAGAGAAGAAAGGGTTGCAGGGGGATAAGGGAGGTGGCGTGCTCTGGGATTGGCAGAAGGGGTTAGAGTGATGCAGCGGAGAAACCAGAGAAGCGGGATCTACAGGGGCACCCGGGGGGTGGTGACTAGGTGGGAGGGGTGGCGGGTGGGGGTCAGTGCTGGACTCTAGTTTAGGTGACGCCACCAGGCTGTGAAAGGAAGGGCACACAGTCCTCTTGATTAGCGTGGATTGTTCACACAGCTGAACTACAGGCCTGCAGTAGGTTTTCTGTCTCAGATCACATCTCAATCATACATTTTTACAGACTGGCTTGTGTATAATCTGTTTTACCCAATTTATTCAAATTGTAGAAGTTATTGCCTTAAACCCTGTTTTAATTCAGGCCTGCTTTGCTTAAAAGAGAAGTTTTATTTACTGTTGTTTCCGTTAAACATGAAGTAACTGAATTTTTGGGACACATGGGGGCGCAACAAGCCGTAAACACAACATTGACATTTTATCACATTTTATAGTGAACATGATAACAAATAGTTGTCCGTTTCCACATCCAGAGCGACATTAGCATTCATTTGGAGTTTCTTCAGCCTGATTAATGTCCAACATTCACTACTCAGCGTTCCCCTTTCACATTACATGGAGGTATTTGATCCATTGTATCAATCGTTAATATACAATATTGATTAGTGCTGCTTTAAACCCCCACAGTATGTTGCTACCCTCCACAGGTCCAATCTGCAGTTACTGAGTTAACTGGGCTGAATTTTCATTTCGTGTTAATTTCCACCAGGATTTTCAATTTTTTTCTAAAAACTTAACTTTCTGTCAGAATAATTGGAAAAAGTGTTTAAAAAATCCTATGAAAACTGATGCAATGCAAACAGTAACAATCAAAAATGTTATATTAACTGTTCAAATCAATCATACGTGTTTTCATATCTTCAAAAACTGGCACCGATACACATCCAAAACAACTATCTCTGTGCCTCGTGTGTTTTCATTGGCCCGTGATGTAATATTTAGTCAGAAAAGTTTATGCAGCTGAGTGTAGTGATTACTTAGTGCTACTGGTGCCAACTTGGCACTTTTCCGCCAAGGAACTAAGAGCATGTGAGTGTGTAGGGTGTGAAAATGTATAGTTACAGAGCTGGCAGAAAGGTATTGAGTGTACTATGGTCCAGAATAGCTGACCTCGCTTCGATCAGCAGGTGCTTATCAGTCCAATATTTTGTTCACGCTCAGTGTATAGAAATATTACGATACTGTACGTTTTTTTTCGTCTTGATCGAGTAAATTGATCAAAATAAAAATTTGCTGTTGAAGGGTTCTTGTAGACCTGAATTAAAGATTAATTTCATACAAGACTTCAGTACAAACTGCAGGAGCAATGCACTCAATATAACAGCGAGCAGAACAAGAGACAGTACAGTACAGCAGGTGACACCTCCCAAATAAATTAACCACTTTAAAATGTGCTTGTGTCAGAAGCAGAAATAAAATTAAATGGGGTTTTCTTCCCTCCTCTCTCCCTGCCCACACACTCACATTACAAATGCATTGATAAAACCAACACCTACACACACACACACACACACACATATATATATATATATATACACAAAAGGATTGCTCCAGCTCACATCATCATCTTTCCACTGATGATTATTACTGAACCATGTTACAGTGTGCACACAGCTTCAGCTTGATGGAGCTTATTTCACAAGAGTCGCTCCCCTCCTCCATCTGCATTGCAGATACCTGCTGTAACCAGAGCCTGACGCCAGGAGCGGAGGAGCGATGTGTGCAGAGCTGGAGGCGACTTCCAGCAGCCATGCTGGTTCACAGGAAGTTAGAAAGTAAACAACTACTCTGATAACTGTTCTACTTAAGTCAACATCTCTGAATATAGATTCTGAAATTCATCCCTCGTGATTGTAATTGGGTACATTTAAAGTGTTTTAAAATAGTCCCACAGTAAATGCTACCCTTTAAGAGGAATATTTGATTATTTTGGGAAATAGGCTGATCTTAAAGAGATGAGAAGATCGATTCTGCCCTCAGGTTTGTCTGTTAAGTAGCTGGAACGAGCCAGGAGGCGATGAGCTTAGCATATAGACTGAAAACACACACAGCTCCGTATAAAATTGAAAAATATACCTGCTGACTCATTAACCTCCTGTATCTCGTTTGTTGTATTATTATATTTTTTCCTCTAAGAACAAAAACTACATGCCAATTACTGAGATCTAAAGTTAGGCATACTTTTATACTTTTCACTGAACCAGATGCTTCATTCCCCTGCGTCTAGTCTTTATGCTAAGCTAAGCTAATCATATACAGACTCCAGCTCCATACACTTCTATCTTTTCATTTCTCAGAAAGAAAGAAAAGGAGCATTTTTCCTATAATGTTGAACTATTTCTTCAAAGTTTATTTAGGTCAAAGACTGTGTCTGGACTGTGTTAGTGAGGTGAAGGTAATCTCTGAGTTATTGTATTGGACTGCATTACATCATAAGGTTATTTGTACTTTTATACGGCTTATTCAAATACAGATTTATGTTCTGGAACGCAAACAAAATAATAATGATTTCTATCTTTTTTTTGTTTCTATAAAATCTAGTTTAGTTTTTTCAAATACATTCTTTCAAGCCCCTATTTTTGCCAAATTATACCAAAATATACAGGTCTCATGCAATTGGACACCTCAGTCTGTGACTTGTGAGGCAGGGAAATCTAAACAGTGCAGGTACAAACTCTCAGCAGGCTCCTGAGCACCTTCGTGATTTGATATTCATATTGAAATGATCATTCATTATCTGTTTGATGTTGTAACAAATGCCCCTGTCATTGTGAGCTCGGTCTCCTCTGTGATCACAGTGTGTATCTCACCTGGGTTTGCTGTGCGAGTCCTTTGATCCAAACCATCCCTTGTGTTTCTCTTCAGTGGCAGCCGAGGCCTGTTCAGACTCATCCTTGGACTGACTCTGCCCTTTCCCCGCAGACTCACTCCTCCCAAGGGAGATCAAGTTCCTCCTCTGCTTCCTCGCCTGGCTTTCCGACTCCGCCATGGTGATGGAGGAGGAGGAGGAGGAGGCGGCGGCTTTGGGCGGAGCAGCCTGTCCCAACTGCTCCTCCTCTTCGCTCAGCATGGGGCCGCTTTGCTCCAGCGCCGCCGCTATGGCTGCCTTCTCCTCCTCGCCGGGCTTGTCGAAAGACCAGCGGCGCCCATCTCCGACGGGGCCCTTGGGGAGATCCGTGGACGCCCGCGGGCTGAGGTTCTGAAGGGACGTGGAGAGAGGCAAAGACCTCTGCAACAGTCCCAGGCCTAAAGAACCTGCAGGTTTTCCTGAGCCTGGGTCCGGGGGCTGGACGTTGTAAGCATGGCTTCCATTGACGCACACAGTGGGCTGAGGCACTGCGATGGTGATTTCGCCGACCTCATCGCCAAACTCACATTTGAGAGAGGAAGACCTGGGCGACGTGTTTGCCGTGTGGTCTGCAAAAAACGAGGCAAGAGTTGGGGAGGGGAGAGACAAAGAAGGAGCGTGAGAAGAAATGGATGAAGGTAATCAATGACTTTAAGTAAAATTTGCAGGCAGCTTAACTGGGTGACAAAACCTTGTAATAGCTTTGACTGACAGATTCTTCCCAGCAGGACGGGTCAGTATCCCTGGCTGACAGACGTAAGAATGACTGGAAAAGGATTAATTTACCTCTGTGTGATCACAGAATCTTTATTAGTATAATGGGAACTGTTGCTCTGTGCTTCATAGTTTAACATCTCTCCAATCAGGTGATTTAATAGTGTAGATGGCACCCGGGGGATCACATGCCTCCATAAAATCCATACAACTGTCGAAATATAGCACTTCCACGTGTGGGATTTTCACATGAAGCCAGTTAAATATTTGCAAACACGTTATCAACTTGTTTCATACCAGGAGATGCACACATTTAAATTCTAAAAGCATTTCAATGTGTCAGCTGATTATATGCAACCTCCTTTTTAGACTTAAATATAGCTGACAAGCAACTTCATAAACAAGAAGAAACACAAAGCTTCTGAAACTACTTACGCAAACACTGAGTGAACATCACGCCAACCTGCTTTTGAAGAAGTGGTTTATTTAGAAATATTTTACACACATTTACATAAATTACCCTGAAGCCTACACTATGCTGCAAGTTCTGCAATCAAAATGTATAGTGGCAGTAGCAGATTAGTTTAGAGCTGAAATGATTAGTCGATCGACAGAAATCAGCAACTGCTGAGTGTCTGGTTCCAGGCTCTCAAATGAGTGGACTTGCTCCTTTTCTTTTTCATGTATCATAAACTGAATATCTTTGTGTTTTAGACTATTGGTCAAACAAAACAAGACATTTTAAGACATCAACTAGGACTGTAAGAAGTTGCAATAATAATTTTTTCACTATTTTTTGACTAAGGCTTAATTGATTTATCAAAAAACATATTGGCAGATTAATCAAGAATAAAAATAAATAGTTGCAGCCCTAGATAAGGTTTGATTTGTGTTTTTTTGTTTTTAAAGATTGCAGGCTTGTCCCACATGAGAGAAACCTGAACCTGAAATGAATGAATTCAACAGTCAGATATTCCTCAGCAGGTGACAACATGGCCTCTCTCTCCTGGTCATTCTCACCTGGGCTGTTATCGGCCGTCAGGTTGCTGCTGTTACTGGGTGAATTGGAGAGGTCAGAGACCACCACACTGATGCCGGCCGTGGGGCTGAGGCTGCCGCCCCGTGACGACTCGCTGCTCTCCGAGCCGAGCGACGTGCTGGAACGAGTGTCCGATGACTTCCTCAGCTTCCCTCTTAGGAAGAAGGTCCTCATCTTGCTCCGCCGGGCCTCGCCCCCCTCGTCGTCCTCGTAGTCCTCCTCTCCGCCTCCATCACTTGGAAGACGATGCCGCATCCTGTAAAGGGTCCCGTAACCGCTTGGCACGACGGCCGACGAGGAGTCCTCGTCGCTGGACCTCCTCTTCCCCTTCATGCGCTCTTTCAGCTTGCCGAAGGTGGAGGTGCTCTTGTCCTTCATGACCAGGTCGTACATGCTGGCCGTCAGGTTGTTTCGGGTAAACTGGACGGTGACTTGAATGTCTCCTCGCTCCTTCTCCTTCTTCCCTGTCTTAGAGTTGAGTCTGTACCACCTGCAACAGAGACCAATCCAATCACATGAGATTCATGGACACACTGTGTATATCATTAGTCATTTAATCAATTAGTTGGTCACATATCAAGCAACAGTGCAGAACAGTTGTCAGTTCCAACTTCTCAGATATGAGGAATTTCTACTTTTCTCTGTTTTGTATCACTATAAATTTAAATTCTTCTCATTATGAACTGTCGGGCAGATCATATAATTTTAAGCTAATTTTTAACCTAAATGATTAATCCATTAATCAAAAACAGTGACAGAACAACAAATTAGTCGCTAATGAAAAGTGCTTGTCCTGAATATAGCTGCAGAGTAGGAGGAGATATTTTAGGCGCCCCTGCTTCAGGAGGTAAAAGTCCCAGAGACAGTTATCCCATAGATTGTTGAGGTGACTCATAGTCTGAGCTCTTGGGTCGGCATGAAACTCTTCTGGCTGAATCATCAGTACAAAAGACTAACAACTGTGGATTTTTTTTTGATAAAAAGTCAAAAAGGTACAAGCCTGTGTACATAAAAATTTTGACTCCAAACGTGCAATTCGGCGAGAAACATCCACTCAGTCACCAAGCTTAAAATTCTGTTACAGCGAGAGAAAGCTGAAGACGACGGTGGTCAGGAAACTTAAAACACAATCTGAAGCTTAAATCAGTTCAGTGTAAATTCTGGGTCAATTTTGGATGAATTCATAAACCGTGGCATCGTATTTTGTTCTCAACTGCACCGATGAAGCGTTTTGAAATCACTACCACTCTGATTCTTGGTTCTTCTCCATGGCAACGGCAGCAGAGGCCTGTGGGTATTGCAGTATTTAGACTTGTCCACCGTGCCAAATGACAGACAAAACATGAAACAAATAATCTAAAAAGTTGACGAAAACATGAACCTACAGGATCGTTACATTAACCGGGAGAGTCCAGTGTTTCTATGTTAAGTAACATTCATGATATCATTAAAAGAAAACATTTAAATGGGAATGCAGATGGTAATTTGTCAGTGTAATAATGAGTGAGTAATAACCGAGTGTGAGAAGTATGAAAACATGGCAGCATGCTCGGTTGAGTTTAGGATTCACAGTGTGGAAAAGTATTAAATTATAAAGTTCAAATTAGACACAATAAGAAACTAATTATCAAGTGTACTGACAAATCACCTCCCAAAACACTTCACTAGGCCTTATTTAAACGATCTGTACAGGTTGTACTTAGTCTCTTAATTAATCATAGGTGTGTTTATGGCGAAACATAAATTATACCAATCACAGTGTCACTCCACATTCCCTTTAAAAGCCAGGTGTGCTTACAACTTGGCATATTGCTATTCAAATGGCAGAAACAAGGAGCGCTGCTGTGCGTCCCTGCGAGTGTAACAAGCAGAGTGTGTAGTTCTGCACACATCTATGTAGCTGCAACTTACTATCTGAATAAGGCACTTACCATCATTCACTTAAAACCAAAAACCTGGTCTAAAGTCAATGTTGCATTATTTATTTAGTAATATGCGGCTACATAGGCGGACCAGGTTTTTGTTGGTCAATGGTGCAATCTGTTTACTGCGTTAATCTATATGACCACACCTCATTTTAAGACCAACCATGGGCGCAGGTACCTTTGCTATTTAAACAAGCGAAGACACAGGGTCATTTATTAGTTCAGCATTGAGTGGGGTCATCAAATAATGTGAACGACTGTATTGTTATTATAAATGGGGCTAATCTTTCCTCACACAGGGTAAGAGTGTGTGCGAGTGTCCTACTAATACAACATGGCTGTGTGTGCCCAGACATCCCCCGATACCTTGGGGAGGCCTCTTCTTTTTGTCATCAGACCCGGTAAGCGAGAACAATGAAGTAAAACAATGCTCATTTCTGATTTAATAGTGAGTGCCCTACATAAACATGACAGACCCTGCCTGAGGAACGGCTTGAACCAACTGTAAATTCCTTTACTGGACGAGAACAGAGGAGCAGTTCTTAGAAATGCTGTTCACCGGTGGGTGTAACAGCGCCAACAAGTTCACCACAGCATGACTCATGGGAAAGTCTCATCTGGTCTGTTGTGACCGGGTTTAAAAAAAAAAATATGACTGAGAAAAATCCCCCGGGTTAACATGTGCTTCTGACACTTGGTGCTGCCAAAGGGAAGTTATCAGGGCAGGGAGGAAGACTGACAACTTGGTCTGAAACCAATACCTGCTTTTATTTTTTGACTTCCTGTGCGGCTGGGCTCGACTACAGTGCCTTTCTCTATTGTTCATATATAGATATAGATATATATAGAGATATATATAGATATCACTATGAGACTATGAGAGTGACACACCTGCCCATATTTCACAATGATTTCCCTTATAGAGTCAAATTTTACATAGTTCCATGTATAGTTTTAACTTTCTATCCAGGCTCCAAATTCAAGGATTAGTTGATTCCCTATAGAGGGGTTTCTCAGAAATACTGTGTAATTGTAGTAGTGAAAAAGTATTTAGAAATGATCTAAAGTCATAAAGCAAAGGCAAAAGACCAGACTCATGCTGCAGGAGATCCCACTAAAGTGTGAATAATGTGCAAATGCAGTCATCTTTACAGTTTAAATGAAAACAAACTGTCTTTAACTAAATTAAATGCAATTACATGCAGCTACTTTTGTTTTCACATTATGTGGTTGTGAAATTCTGAAAAAGAGAAGTGTGGTGAATTCAGTCTTAATGCACAAATATGCAACAGGATGTTAGAGGAGTTGGAGGTTAAATAACCTAAATGATGCTTTGTGAACAACTAAAATAGTCTGTCAAGTCAACAAGTAAATCTAAATGGCATGCTGCAGAAAGTCCAATGTGCAATCAAAGAAAGTTACAAAAACGGAGGTTTAAACATCAAAGACGAGACATGAAAGCTGCGACGGGTAAGAAAACAGAGACTAAAGCAAACCCACTGATGCGTTATGATCTGAGAAATGAAACTTACACATTTACTGCACAGCTATCTTAGAAACCAGAGAGCTTTTTATTTCCCCCCCACAAGATTCCCTCCTTTTTTTCTGTAAACCTACAGCATGACAACGCAGAAACTCGGCGAGGCAGAAAAGGGTCACAACTCAAACACTTCTGTGTTCATCGAACTCAGCAGTCAGTTTGACTGCCGATCTTTTGGTTTGAGGCTTCCATTATTTGTGCCAATATTATTTTAAATATATATTGGTGGCACTGATTGAAGATTCAGGAAATAGCCAAAGTAATTAAGATCCATCCTGTGGGGATAATGGATGTCTCTACCAAATCTTACTGCAATCAAAAAGATGTCAAGATATTTCACTCTGGGCCAAAGTTGGACTGCAATACCTACAGTACAGACTAAAACATTAATACAAATGTAAAATAAATGAAAGAAACTCAATATTTTTAAGTAACTGGTCTGAGAAAACAATCCATCCACTGGTGATGACAGAGCAGGACTGACCGCCTGATACTTAACCAAAGGCCAAACAGCCTTACAGTCACCTAGACCCAGTGCCCTTCCAGCATGTTGCTGTTTGATTACATAGGAAAAGAGACAGGAAAGTTCCCTGCTCCAGCAAAAACACTGGCGTAACTGTAGGCGGCGGCAGAAGAAAAAAAAGAACATATCATATAATTCACAGCACAGGCTGTTATGTAATCATCATCATCCTCCCGCCAACCTCAAGTTCAGCCCTGAAAACACCGTAACACCCAAGAGGAATGCCAGTGAAAACAATTAGCAAACAAACTCCTTCCAGTCACAAATACCAAGCAGGTGGAGCCCAGAGCACAGAGGAATGCTGATGCTTTTTATAGCTCCACAGGATCAACAAACATTACATCTCACATAAATAACAATGGAAATGTGCCACACAAGCAGACAAAGACAAAGGAACGAGTGACACTCCTAAGAAGAAACTACGTATGTAAGCTGTGGTATTAGGCTTTTATATTTGCATAAAAATCAACTTCTAATCCAGATAAGGTGTTTAGGAGCATTTCATTATATAAAATCCTGCAACCGGATTATCAAGATACATGTAAACAAAGTAAATTCCTGAGCTCTGAACCCGTCATGTCTTCTCTTTTATGTTTGGAAGCATCTCAAAAAAACAAAGTAAGAGCAGGCTCTTACTCAAGTGTCTAAAATTGTATACCTGTGCTGCTACCTCGAATGCCTGTGAGGTGTGGACTCGAGTTTCACATCGATGCTCCAACAATAGTATCAGTCCTCCTCCTGATTCTGCAGCCAACTCCCTGTAGCCAAGGTGGGGTTCACATTCCAAACACAGGGCCGGGGAGCTATGTAAGGGTTTTCTTTTGCAAACCAGCTACTACTATCATCATCAGCATACCATCGACCATGCAGGGATTGTAATTTGGGGCACTATTCATAGTAGTCTCCCTCCTGGCCTCTATTTTGTGCTTTTTTGAGAAGATATTTAAGAAGATATTTGTGATTTATCTACATTTGTGTTGTTAGATTTTGGTATTTAGTTGACTAAGGCAGAATGAATTACATTAAAACTGTTCATATAAAAAGACAGAGAAAAACATGTGCTTCTGCTGACTTAAAACTTTTCAAAAGCTATTTTCGTGATACACAAACCATCTTCTGTTTTCGAAGACGGTGCTAAAAAGGTTACAGGCCTATTTACGTACAGTACACGCACCTGTGCTCTTGCATCATGAGACACATGAAAAAAGCCTGATTCAACAAATGCAAACGTAGGTAAACGGACAAGAAGCCTAAATACAGAAACTGCAACACAGACAAAAACAGCAGCCTACATTGTGAAGCCCACATACTCAGGCAGAGTACAGTCTGTTACTGAAGAGGACCCAGTTTCCCAAATGCATCATCCCACACAGACACCTGTGCAGTTCAGCAAGGCCACTGTGCTGATATTGTGAAGCATTTTTGGTTGTTAAAATCCACTGAACATCCCAGTGCCACAATAATCTTCATTGCCAAATGTTCCGCCTGTTTTTTTGGTGTTTGTGGGAGTCTGCACAGATCTCAGTTTTTTATAAAACAGTCCCATTCCAGAGCTGCAGAGCATAACTGCATATCTGCTTCCCCATCTTGCAAAAACAGGAAATCACAACACTCCACCCCGTCCCAGCACGACACCATCTCCTCATCCCCCCGCCCCTCCCCGATCCAATGAGGAGTAGATAGGAAAATGTTCTCTTCCAGGAGTTGCGGTCTTATTCGAGGCTTCGGGCTTACAAAGTCTTCCTGGGAAACATGTTGATCCCTGGAAACCACCATTCAAGGCAGGACAGGCTGAAATTGCAAGACAAGTAGGCTATCAACCTATTTTATCCAGCATATCCTCAGTCTCTGTGGGGCTCTGTGAGCCTGGGTGGTATCACAGCGAGACAGAAGAGACTCTCTAAATTAAGCTGGTGCCAAGGGCGCAGGATCTGTGTCAACTGTGGAATTTAACAGTGCACTTTATTCACCAAACATATTGGTATTTAAAGTTATATATCGCTCTGAGATACATCTACCGGTGGGCCAACTTAAGAAAACACAGGAAAATAAAGAAAAGGTCTTCAACACTACCTAATACAGCCGTGTTAGAGGCTCTGTGCGGCTGAAATAACATGCTGAGTTTAGCAGGTATAATGTTTATCTCATTCACCATGTTACAATTGCTAAGTAACACTAAACACAAAGTGCAGCTCATGGGAATGTCACTGGTTTTGCAGGTTTTTGGTCATAAAACAAATTGGACAAAGTGAAGTCATGATGATAATGGTGCTAGAGGAAAAGTCAGAGGATCGCCACAGTCAATAGAGTTCATCCTCTGGGCATCATGGGTATGTGAACTAAACTCCATGGCAACTCATCAAATAGTTGTTGAGATATTTCCGTCCGGACCAACAGACCTACCTACCGACATAAAACGCAAGGAGAGTCCAGCACAACAAAACTACGATCCACCGTCAGCTGAAGGCCCAAGAGTGGCAATTTCGCGTGTCAAGCCACCTAGAGGGGATCCACGGTGGGTAAGTGGCATTACTTCATTTGTATTATCAATTGAACACTTCCCATTACATCTCTTTCAATGATACAAGCCAACAAACCCTCCAGGAGCACTGTGGGTAACGCTGGTAATGTGGCCTGGATTCCCGCCTCGTCAGCAGACAGGCCGCGAGACCCAGACCACATTCCACATCTGGACGCGATGAGCTCTAACCTCTCAACGACTTCCCTCCCAATGCTTTCACACAACCGAACATTGTATCTTATAACCACACTTCCTCGGGCCACATTAGGGATCAGCGATAAAAAAACCAAGGAAGCGGTTCCTTTATCAGACTGAGAGGACAATAACAGACGTCATCAACAAAATGTTTGGTGATGAATACCTGGATATCGTCTCAAAATACCTGACTGACCGCCTGTGAAATATAAAAATCTTGCTTAGTTCATGGTGTGCTGTTGAAAAGCCCCTGTAGCAGTTCATATTCATTAGGTGGATGTTGTTTACCAAAACAAAATTAGTCAACAAGCAAAAGTAGATCACCACAAACAGAAGGCGGTGATGCAGCTACAAACGCATCTCAAGAAACAAGGCGCCTGCTGTCTGTCTGCTTACAAAGGCTGCAACAAATAATGCAACTTTCAAACGAGTTCAGTTGGACTGGGCTGTTTTTGTGTCGTCTCATGTGAACTTCAAGGCCAATTTCTGCTTTACAAAAGGCAGATTTCAGCAAAATTGCCAAGATATGTGAGACAAGATGCACTGTGGGCGTCTCTATTTGAGCAGACTTGACTCCTTTAACCTTTAGAAGATGTATGTACACACAACCTGTGTTAAATCTTTATAATAACAACTAACAGTTTGAAAAAGTAATTATAATCTTTAAAGTGAGATTCACCTAAAAAGACTAAGGCTTTCAGAACAATTATATTGGAGGACTTGAGCTATTGGACAGCTGGTGGCATTAAATTAATGGACGACTTTGCCCTCTCAACACAATTTTTCAAATTTTATAGCTGATATTGAGAGGAGACAATGAGTCAATTCATCACTGATACTTAGCTGGCAACCAAGCTGGCATTTCATAAACATAATTAATCAAATATCTGAGTTTCACTACAGTTTCCCTCACATTCCCTTACATTCTCCATCACATTAAGATTAATTAGTCTATTTAATAAAAATCCCACAGCTAAAAACGGTCCAGGTTAGTATATTGGGTTTTTGAGGAAGTGATGTCTTCATGGACTGATGCAGATGTACCACTAACGTTTTTACATCTTTGAGCATGACTTACAGGGTCATTAGTGGATTATTCATGTGTAGTAATAAAATTCATTAAAACAATTTTAAATTAGGGTTTTGAGATTTTAAAAAAATAAGTGATTAATTAATACTACTAATTACTCAAAGTGGGTTTGGAATCAAGTCAGGAGAAATTATTTTGTAGAGGTTAGATTGAGATAAAATGTAGGTCTGTATCTGGTCAGCTAAAACTCACTGTCCTGAACACACGATTTATACGACTGCTAAAGGCCGAAGAAGCTGATTGTGGCTGCTTTGCTTACATTAACATGCTGGATAATTACCCAGCTCAGAGTGCTGTGACCTGAGCTGACACGAGTATCAACAGGAACTAAAAGACACTGTAGGCTGCTGTGTCACAGCGACCTAGATTTGGAAACAACTCTGTCTCTCTTGGCTTTTGTCGTCAAACAACACATGCAAAATGTCCTTTACTTTAACCACAAGAGTCATTTTCATGTGTCCTCTTGTCTTTGCTTTGCTGTACCTCCATGATGATGCCAGACAGGCTGATGGGAGACGAGTGATGCAACTAAACAGCCTCTACAGAGATATAAGAGGAGTAGCAATGGGAGTAAAATGTCGGCTGCGGTTTATCCTGCTACATATAGAATGATTTTTACCAAAGTTAATCTGATAAATCTCCACAGAAATGTTTTCACCAGCTGAGATACATTTATGTTATCTGGGATGACTTGTCGGGTCACGCTCTTGCGTAACATCTCATGTCCATTAGACTATATTCTCTCTCTGCAGTAGCTACTGAAAGTCTGTCAGGTCTTAGCAGAGGATTTTTCTAGATGTACATCACACACACACACACACACACACACACACAGTCTTTGTGCCTCGCTCAGCAGATGGAGGTTCAGTGCTCAGGCCTGCCTCGGTTACACTCACTTTCCCTGAAACAACATCAGAGCTTTGTTTCCTATAGATACACAACATGACATGATGGGTGTGAAACTGAGACAGCAATGGATTGGAAAGGAGTTGTTGTGAAATACCAAATCTAAACATCTAAATTATAAAAAATCAGCGCTGCAAAAACCACCCGACCAACACCATGAAGAAGCCCTGATCTGCAGAAAAAAAAGTGATGAAAATTTAGATTACCCTTTTGGGAGGAAAGGAAACTCCCCTAACTTATTTAGGGGAAAAAATGAGTATGACAAGTTCAATATTCAGCAAAAGCCTTGCAATTTAATTTTTTTGTTAATAATGCAGGTTGTTTGTTAGTTTTTGTCCACAGCGTGTTGATTTGACAGTGTTTTTGTGGCCTCCTCCTGACAGACCGTGCAGGGGAATTCACCCAACGCCCACCTTTCTGGGAATCTGTTCTACACTGATAGCTCAACATGCAAATACGTCACAGCCACTGCATCCTCCTGTGCCACCTATTCTTAATTTAAAGAAGACATTTTTGAATGTTTGAAATAAAGCATTCATATTCATTGTTTTGGCTACTAACTTACACTTAGATATGCACTTGGTGGCTATGTATTGTGTTAAAAGAATCCCAGGAAAAAGGTCAGCACTGTCACCAGTTGATGATTATATAGAAGACATGTATAGAAACAGTATTGTTCTTGTATTGTAGAGATAATTATTATAAGGAAAAAGATCTTACTTTTAAGTTGTTCTACCATAACCCTGTTTGGCTGCTCAGATTACATACTTGTATCGCTTTCAGGACGAGGAGCAAATGTGGAAACGTTATCTCAGGTAACGTTACTGAGGGTTGTTAGAAGCGTAAATTTGCCCCAAATCCTATTAAAAAAAACAGCACAGGGCTGCTAATGGTAGCCTGAACTCTGATAGCATCCAGGTAATGGATGCTACGAGAATAAGCAATCTTAAAGAGAATAAAACAAGTCAGGGGTTCAGAAGAAAAGAGCCATTTCGACCTGCCGTATCTCCATTTGCTGAAATATACGACCCAGAGTTTTATATCACTGTGACGCCCCCGGCTCCTTCAAGGGGCTTTATAAATATGTGAAACTGTAAAGTGAAGGAGTTTTGGCACACACCTCTGTAATACTAAAATTAACACTACTGTCACTAAAAAAACCTTTTTGAAATGAAATATTTTGTGGTCATCTGTGACTTTTTTTGTGTGGAGTTGCGCAGGTTTTTAAAAGCACCTGGTTTTTTACCCCCCTCCATCTCACCCGAGCAGCTTATTGATTGCACTCATTCTTTCTGTGCGTTTTTATTATCATACTTTACTGCCACTATTCATGTCTCCCCTTTATCACCATGCAAATAAAGCTCAGCTTAAACAAAACGTCAACCTTTAAGAACTGATTATTATCACGATCACGAGGGCCCAAAAATAACATAAATCACACAGCTGTACTCTTGAGGGTGTTACTGGGAACAGCCCACAACCACAAATCAACCTGCAGTAAAAACATACAGAACTATACCATTGTGCAGTCATGTGTCTCCATCTGGTTTACAGTTTTTAAAGATGCAACAAGATATAATTACATGGAAAATGTACGCATAAATTACATTTAAAATTATCAAATTGATGACAAACTACTGTATATAGTGACTCTTCTTTACTTGTGCTCCTGTTGCACTACTTTTTAACATTTACCCCACTGTTTCGCAAAAGTTTAAAAAGTATTAAGAGTATATAGGTTTGGTACTGGTGTCCAAATTCTGGCGGCATAATGGCGCTTGTATCAAAAAATGTTTT
Organism: Lateolabrax maculatus; assembly: GCA_031216445.1. NCBI lineage: Eukaryota > Metazoa > Chordata > Actinopteri > Acropomatiformes > Lateolabracidae > Lateolabrax > Lateolabrax maculatus. Next base: position 21,655,592 of record CM062205.1, on the reverse strand, counting down.
AACGATATCCGTGCAGCCAAAGTCATCGCTGACTGAGCTGCCAACGTTCAGCTCACAGACAGCTGTGCAATAACAACTTTCTTAACCTAATAAAATGTTGAACTGAAAGGGGAACTTCAACAACATCAAAGCCTTACTGCAGGTGACTTTTGTGGCTCCAGAGGGAGCGGCGTGAAAACTGTCTCGAGTGATGTGACTCGAGTCACCGTCGGTTATGGCTCAAGACTAAAAGTCCGAAAATAAAAATAGAAATCAGTTGCTGCTGAGTCAGAAAAGAAGTGACCAGACCTCTGCAGCTCATCTCTGCCTGAAGCAAACAGCTCCAGGCTACATTAACCACTATATAGTATAACACCAGGGTGGCATTGTGGGTAATGTACGCGCCAGGTTCGCATGGACTAAAAAAAGACGATATGTGTGAGTGCGACAATGTTACAAGAGTGAAATGCTAGAATGGGTGGAGTACTCTTATGTAGGCGTTCTGAATAATGTTTACAACATGAGATCCATCATTCACGTATTCACAAATTAAATCATAGAGTTGATTGTGACTCTGCAGGTATGCAGGAGGTTTTGTCTTCGACAGCTTATTCTGCAGCACAAACCAAACAGTTTCTCCTAAAATGTGGCTCACTGGTGGATGTTGTCTGTCAAACCCAAGATGGTCCCAGGCTGTTGTTTTTTTAAAATGGTTGACGTACATGAGTTGGTATTGACCAGCCCAGATTCACTGAATACCACGTGGAGACACTGAATGTACCAAGACACCAAACTGCTGACACTCCAACATCACAGGCCAACTCTAACCTTCAAGTGACCATCTCCAACAGGGCCGACGGGAGGTGACTGCTTCCCCTTTCAGCTCATGTTCGCAGGTCCGTCCGAGTGAGGTCGGCTGGTAGTGATTTTAACGAAGCTGCCACAAAGGACGCAGAAACTGAAGAGGGCGAGAGGAACGCTTGTGGTCGTCATCGAGCCGAAATATCATCAATCTGCGCTCAGTCAACAGGGCGTCCGAATGAAGGTGGACGTCCTGGATCATGCACCAATTCTGATGCTACTTAAAGGATAAATTCACCCGAAAATACTGCAGCACTCGTACAAATACATCTACTGGTGACGCACTTTGTATTGTTATGTTAAACTTGATGATTGCTGGTTTAATTTGCCTTTTCAGCATGAATCTTCAAATATTAGGTCCTGCTTGTCGCAATAGATGACCACACACTAATCTCCAGTGGTTTTATTTATACAGTTGGTCTTTTTTTTTTTTTTTTAAATCAGGTTTAACACAAATACGATGATACTTGTGTTAAATGCAGTAATTTAGCTCTGTCTGGGCGAATGTAAACAAAGCAGCATCACATCTCATTATGGTTTGATGGCAGGAAATGTTTCAGCTGACCAAAACATCCGCAGTAAATATGAGGTTTCACTGTCAGTCTCTCTAAATCTAAAACCTTTTTGAATGCTCTAAATTTGCCACAAATGTACAATCAAATAGCAAGAAATCCACCACGGAAGAAGCAGAGAGTTCAAGTTCTCCGCTGACAGAAGACTCAATTGACCATAATGCATTGCTGTCGTGAGAAATGTTTGAGTTAAGAGTGAAAATCTCACCTTTTTTTTTTTTTCTTGCTCATTTCTGTCAAACCTCCAGCTGAATGCAACAAGTTCAGGCTTGCTCTCAGGTGTGGAGAGGCATTATGGGGAGTTTAGAACATGACAGAAACTATAAAACATTAATGTTAAGGGGCAGCTGCTGCACCAGAACATTGCCGTCCTTCACCCCTACATTACTCCACCAATATCCCATAATCCATCCTTAATAAGAGTCCTCTACGGGGGAAAATTTCCTTTAAGATTTGACAAATGTTTAAGCCGTTTAACTTATGAAACATCCAACTTTGTATCACCTCTTTACATCCAACCTTGTGCTCCAGTGTGCGGGCTTTTGTAAAACAACATGCTACTCTAAAAATACCTTGGAGCTTTGGGATCATGAATCTGTTAGATAATCCCTGGAACTGGGACAGGCATTAATCCGCCCTCTGCTCTACCTCGGGCCTCGGCGATTGGGAAACAACATTTGAAGAATCCACAACAAAACAAACTAATGTGGACGCCCTGCAGGAGGTGAAAGTGAGGTTTCTAGAAGGTCTGGTTTTGGAGAGCTGGGGGGGGGGGGGGGGGGTTGAGGTGCACAGTGGTCAGATTGAGTTAGTTTGGTGTCTGTGGTGGGAGGGAGGGTGTGTCTGCAGGGCCCTGATGCAGCACCACAGACTTGACAGCTGTGTTTATGTCCACGAACAAACTGTGTAGCAACTAAAACCAGGCAAAAAGCAGCCTGCAAGGGGGCAGAAAGACCCTGATGAGTTCAATGAACGTGGGAAAAAACACAGACAAGCCGGAGTAATGGCAGATGAAGCATGTGCATGCACATTTGGCCACATAGTAGCCTCATCTGCATGCACACACACACACACACACACACACGGCTGCACTTACTCGTTTTTCACGTATCTGCTCTCATGATAGACCTTCTCCAGCTGGATCACCGCCTGTCCGAGGAACACGTCCAGCCCGATGAGCGCCCGGTGCATCACGGTGAGGACCAGCTCGGTGCTCCCGGCCGGGCAGCCGCTCTCCAGCACGCCGGGCTGCAGCTCGAAGGAGCACTCCTCCCTCCAGTCCGGCTCGGTGGTCTTCTCCGCCACGCAGGTCGAGTATTTCTCCTTCCCCAGCTGGATGATGGTGTACACGTCGCTGGTGCCGTGCTTGCCCTTGCCCCGCAAGCCCCTGCCCCTCAGCACCGTCACCTGGACGTGCGTCGGTACCCATTTCTGGTCCTCCTCGACGGTTAGCGAGGACATGTCCCCCCCCCCTCCAGACAGACAGACAGACCGACCGACCTGCCGCGCACACCGTGACGAGGCGAGGCGACCGGGGAGAGGTGGTGCTGGTGTCCGCCGCTTCCTCCCTGCTCTGGGCGTGCACCGTCACATCAGCTCCGGGGTCGGCGGGCGGTGCCGCATTATGGCCGTCTGTCGTCTCTGCAAAGTTGCCCCGTTGTCGGCCGCTTGTTCCGCGGGCCCCGGCGTGCTCAGTCTCTCTCTCTCTTTCTCTCTCTTTCTCTTTCTCTCTCTGCGGCAGCGGCGGCAGCGTCCGTCCGTCCCCGCACCGCACCGCGCCGCGCCGCGCGTCCCTCCTGCTGCCGCACGGGCCTCTCTGCGGGCAGCGACGTCACGCACGCCTCTGTCCTCCTCCTCCTCCTTCTTCTTCTTCTTCTTCTGCAGGACGAGGAAGTTCAGCCGGTTCGCCGACACACGGGCTGCACGCACGGAGCCGCCGGGTGTTTCTGCGGCTCAAACTAACCGAGCGCTGAAGACTTTGTCTCCGTGTTGCTGATGACTGCTGGAGGCCTCTGCGCTGCACAGACAGAAAAACACATCTTTGGAAAACTACACGAAGGCCAAGTTAAGTCCTGTCCATGAACTATCTTAGTTAGTGTCATGTGTAGACTCTAATATCCCACAGATTCACTGCAGATGTTATTTATCGCCTGACTGAGAGCTGCAAGTAATGATTGTTTTCTCTTAACTGTGAAAAAAATTACAGTTTCCTACAGTCCAAACTCATATCAACACTGTCCAACCAATACATTCAATTCCACAGATATTAAATAATGTTGAGACAAGGAAAGCAGCAAATTCCCCACTTTTAAAAAGCTGGAACCAGAGAATATTTGGCATTTTTGCTTGGAAACTGACTTAAATGATTGATTGACGATCAAAATAGTTGCAGGTTATAACTAATTGTTGCAATTTAATCTGATAAACTGTGAAGATTCATAATTTCTTTATAATTTACAAGATAGTGCATCAAAGTAGACACACCAATACTGTTAACATTTTCATAAAATGTTTCATTTTGAGGAAAAAGATCTGAATCTGCAGTTTCATTTGACAAAACAATTTCCATTTTCCAGCTTTTCCCAGAGCTTTCAACCATACCACATGCTCTTCATCACATGCACTTTTAGGACTTCTTTTCCACGTGGGCTTGGAGTTAAGCGTGAGAGTTCATTCTATGACAAAACAACCACAGCTCAAGGTCCACTTACTAGCTTTCAGCTGTGCCACATGGTCTTCAGGAGGCTTTAACCTTCCATCCAGCTCAGTTTCTGTCTTGTACGCGGAGGCTGAACGACAGAGTTGCCCCCTAAAGCTACGTCACTGAGCCGAATGTCCCACACTGTATCTATCAGTAACCAGTAAGTCTCGTCTGCCTGATAGTTATAAATCCATTTCTCAGATCTTTTAACTCCTTATGCTCTCCTGCTGTCTGTTATTAAAACAACATGTCCGGTTGGGACATGGGTTCGAGCGCTCTGGAACTTATCCCCGATGGCTTCTCCTTGATCTACTTTGGCTCGGATTGTGCCTTTGTGTGTCGCTTTGCATGAAAACATCTGCCAGATGAATAAATGTAAAAATGTGAATATAAACCAGATTGCAGCCTGTCGGAGCTACAAGTCTGTATCTAACTAACAACAAGGGACAATTAGTTGTTTTCTTCCCATGATTTCACTCTTTTATTTTACATTTTTAGCCATGCGTTGCTCCATGAAATCGCAAAGTCGGTCTGTCGGCTTCACCGCTTTAGTCCAGACTGAAATACCTCAACAACTATGTGATGAATTGTCATGAAATCGTTCATTGTTCCCAGAGGATGGATCCTAATGGAGTGTAGTGATCCCCTGTTGTGTTCTGCAGCGCCACCATGAGGTCCACATTTGTTGCTCCGAATGAAATGTCTTGACAATTATTGGATGGGTTGCCTTGAAATTTGGTGCAGACATTCATGTCCCCCTCAGGATGAATTATAGGAACTTTGTTGACCCCTTAACTTTTCATCTAGCGCCACCATCAGGTCAAAATTGAACTTAAAACTGACCACATACCTGCAAAACTAATGACATTCCCATCAGCCTCAGTTGGTAATAGTGCTTGATATTATGTTTTTATGATTATGGTCTACATGGTGCCGGGGGACTTTAAGGCACCGGCCATTGGCACCATTTTCTTTGTCATCACTGCAGGCTGGATTTTCCAAACCCGAAGCAGCAAAGGTCGCAACGTTAAACCAACCACATGTGATATCTTTAGCACATCCTGTTAGTGTTTTTAAATGATGGTTTCACTGTGTTAGATGTTTCAGCAGCTTGTGACCGCAGGTTATCACATACTGCCGGAGTTTTCAAAAAATTCCCTTTTACTATAAAGTATTCATGTATAGGAACAGATGTTCACTGAAGATGAAGTTATCTTTCTCTGTCAGCGCTGCCTTATGTTTGCCGCGTGTTTTAATTGCTTGCAGTAGTGTCCATGTGGTTGCTCATGTCATTCGTCAAGCTGTTTCCTGTCTTTGAATCTGCACTTATGAGGGTCAAATCTTTTATCATCCTGGTTTCTTTTATCATTTCCATACTAGTATTCTTCCTGTGCTTCCCCCTTGTTTTGTTTCGTCCCTCCTTCACCATCCAGACCCTGTTTGCGTCTCCCCAGCTGTCATTGCGAAGAACAATTTGTTCCCAGTTGACTTGCCCGCTTCAGTCTGTCTGAACTTATTTGGCATGCTGCTGTGAAAGGCCTCGTACGACCCGGGGCATGTGAGGTTATGTCTGACTGCGAGTGACTGATGGCCGGACTGGGCCAGTTAATGTTGCTGCTGGTGTTGGTGATGTAGTGCTGAATTGTGCTCAGCTTACATGTGAGAAAATCAATAAATAGTGAAGAATTTGCCACTGTTTGACCTGAGGAAAGTGGACGGCCTTCACTATACGTTATATCCAAGTCTATTTATTGATAAACAAGTTAAAGGGATCTTTCATTTAGTACTTAATTGGTTAATTTACACACAGTAATGGCATTTGTATCCTTACAGTAGATGCAAATGTACATAAGGGCACTTCAGTTGTTACTTTTGTAAAGATTTTAGATCTCCTGTCCATTATAGCTAATATAGAGCTTAATGATATTTATTTCTAAGCATATGGAAAGCTTGCTTATATAAGGACAACTAGTGAATTTACAGTATGAGTCTGTTTTTTTGTGACCAACTGTTTTACTACATTTTTGTAGAAATATTGACAAATCTAAGAATCTTGCACACAAAGATAAATAAGATAAAGACAAGGAAGCCAAAGTTAGATGGAGTTAGTTAATTCATACACAGTAAAATATTGATAATTCCTCCAAAACATAAAAATAATTCCTCCTACACAAAGGAGAAGAAAAGAAAATAAGATATAAAATCCAAAAGGAATATATATATAAAATTACAGTAATTCTATAAATTGGCCAAATGACCCATTTACAGTTAAAGTGTCAAAGAGGTAAAATTGTCAACATATCTGACCTCATGTGACTAAAATGCTTCTGAATACTGACATAAACATAAGATTTCACCAAAATAACACAATATACCTCAAATTAAAAACACTAACATTAGACTAGCGACCAAATAACATTGGTTGGGTCCCATGTGTCCCTCTCCCTCTAATCTGTGTGAATACTGTTAACCTTTAAACACATTTTGCCACATATTCAGATCCAGACTTTATTCACAAATGGATTTATGAGCCGCCAGTGAAACCTAGAGATCCAGATCCAGAGTCTGGGGAAGGGAGTTCATGAGCTGAGGGGTCCTGAGGCGGCCAAACACCGGTCACCTGTAGTCTCTGGAGGACCTGGTTCTGGAGTCTCTGTCTGTTTTTTTACATTATAGGAATAGTTTGGCATTCTGTGAAAGCTGTTTATTCCCCTTCTTGCCCGGGAGTTAGATGATCATTGATAACTAATTTCACATCTGCGGCCAGTTAGCTTAGCTTAGCATTAAGTCTGGAAACTGGGAAACAGCTGGCCTGGCTCAGTCCGAAGGTAAGAAAATCCATCTACAAGCAAAACTCAGTAAGTAACACATAATGTTGATATTGTTTAATCTGTGCAAAAACAAAAAAAAAAGTAAAAAGACATTAGTTTAAGAGAAAATTCACCAAAAAGTGAATATTTCTCAAATTCCAAACTACGTGCAATTTTTAATTTTTCTCATAGCAACTCTGAACTTGGACAGACTGGTTTCCAGTAGCCTATGTCACCCTTTACTACAGGAAAGATCTGCAACAAACTGAAATTGTATTTCTGATCATACTTGTGAATGTTTTTAGTCTACAAGTGTCTGATGACTGCTTTGAGTGATTTTCTTGCGATACTTCATGTATGTAATTTGTTCTGAGGTCTCTTTTGCAAAAAGAGATTTCCTGAATAGATAAAACTTACCTACGGCTACATCAAAAGGTCACTGAGCAGCTCCACTAAAGCAGCTGTAGACAAAGTCCCATGCTCAAAAGCACACCAACGGCTGTTAAAAGTCTCGAGAGTACCACTTGTTTTCTAATTTTAAAGTGACTGCCTTCAAATCAGAAGCCAGCGTTTTATCTAACCTTTTTTCCACTGCCGCCCACATCTGAAATATTACTTTATGGGCCAATTTGTGGTGACAGGAAGAGGATTTTCTTTCTTTGAAGGGGATTTCTTTGAGGGTATTTTGACAGAAGCACTTGAGATTTTCCACCCAGGTAAAGACCGGAGTAAACTGACTGGCTCTGAAGTAGCGACCAAGGAGAGGGAGGCAACTTGGGCCACTTCACAAATCTTTGTATCCATGAAATTTGAAGTGCAGGGAGAGTTTTTTTTTTTTTTGTCAGCAGGGAGGCTGAAAATGTGGGTGATACAGCAGCGAATTATTTAAGTATTTCTGACTAAAACTCCTTCCCACTCCTTACTTCCTCTGTCGTCATTATTTCCACCTCCAACAAGCATTTAATATCTGCTGTACAAAGAACAAGATTGCTGAATAAAACCTTTTTTGGATTATAATATGAAGGATGTTCTGACTCCCAGACATCCAGTATATCACCTCACGCAGAATTTCATTTGTCCACTGTGGTCACATTATTTTAGATACCAGAAATCTGTCCGTAATGTTTTATAGGAAGTTAATTTTAGTTAAGCAGTAATGAGGTTTGAGAGTAAATTAATTTTCAGGGGATGCAGGTGCAGCAAAGGTTGTGATTTCTCTGCGCATATAAAAAACAAGAAATCAAATGTAGAGGGAAAATTGCTTCAATAAACGTTCAATCTTTAATTTTATGGACTTTTTTTGTGAGTTGGAAGATGCTGCAGAAATATTTTAGTGTTGCCAAGATGGAGTTTTGGCTGTGGAAAAATTTGATTTTGGCAGAGCGATGAAGCAGGTTTGGTTGGTATGAGTCCAGCTATCTGTTACTGTAGCCTACAGGAAGGGAGGGCAGCAGGCAGACGTCATGGTTGTTACATCCAGACTTGCATCAAACAGACTTAGCAAATAAATCTTGTTCTTTACCTTACTCGGACCAAGGAAAACATGGTACATTTTACAGAGATGAGACTTTTTGTAGACCTCTTCTGTGTCTAAACTGTAATAACTTGAAAAATAACCAAATATGCAAAAGTATTTGACCTCATTGACCTCGATTACATCATTTAAATCCTTGTGCTGTTTCCATGCAAATCAAAACACAGTGAACATGCAGGAATGGCTGACACGCTTTGCATGAATTATGAGGGCCCGCTCAGGTTTTACCCACACAGCCGAGAGTTATGGACATTTGGAGGTCTGATTAATTACTTGAAGTTTTGCTTTTATTCCTCTCCATCTTCCTTTCCCTGCTGCATTCCCATTTCTGTAAACACAAGTTGTCTAACAGTCAGAAACAGAGAACATGAGTTACCAGCTGAGGGGTGCAGCGCCCTCTGTTGGGCATCACAGGCAACAACAGTGAGAAGTTTGACTGAAACAACTGTTTGGCAATGTGGAGAAGCCATCTTTTTAGGGCTGCAAAAAAACATTTGATCCATTGTCAATAAACCCCTTCGTAAAATCAATCAATTAAAAATTCTCTCCAGACATGTTTTAACACGTATAAAAATATTCTGCTGGGATTTTTCTGTTTCCACATCACACTTGTTTAAGTTGTATATTGGACCTTGCTTGGTTTCCAAACTTGAGATGTCACAAAATTAACTTATTACCTTTATTCAGATCCTTTACTTAATAAAAGTACTAATACCACAATGTTCTGAATAAAAGTTTTACTTTTAAAATGTTACTTAAGTAAAAGTATGTATAATCAGGGAAATGTTGGACTTGAAGTATTAAAAGTAATTTCTGTCAATGACAAATTCATGAATCAAGTAATCATTTCAGATGTACTTGTATATACTTTAGACATCATATTTTATAAGCTCCTTATTTGTTTTGTGTACAAAAACCTTAATTAAAAAAGTTAAGAACAATATTTTCATCTTAGTGGAGAAAAGTGGCATAAAAAGAGAAGAGTAAATGTACTTACGTTCACCCACTGGTCTTAAATTCAGATTTAAGGCAAACACAGAGAAACTTTCCAATGATTCTCATTCTGCACAGTGAGAGTCAATAAACCAACAATAAGCAAAACACATATTTGAGTAGAGGGGGACTCAATTAATTAACAATATATATAATTGTTTTGTCTGACCAGCACAAAAAAAATAAAAAACACAAAGATATTCAGTCAACTATCACAGAAGCCAAAGACATTTTTGCATTTTTGCAATAGTTGCAGATAAATTTTCTGTTGGTTAACTAATCAATTGTTTTTAACTCTAGATTAATGTATTTTCATTATTACTTCATATTTTTTTTAATTAATAATTTAGTCTATAAAATCTCAGAAAGTACCAAGTATACAAAGTCCTTAAAGTGCTCAGAAAGATTGAAATTAGAAAAAGATCACGTGAAACAGAAAAGCAGACCTCATGAAGAGATTGTATCATTTTCCATGATACGGTGCCAAATTGCCTATTATTTCCTAAAGCTGCACATATTAATATGAGTTTTAAGACTGCCTAACATCCCTCGACGTCCTCTAATCACACGAGAGACAAAACCTATTTGAGAGCCATAAAGGCATCTAACAGGCTCTAAATGAGGGGCTGAAATGTTTAGCAATATTTCTTTACAAACTAATCTGTCTAATTAAGATATTATCCATGCCAATCACAAAGCTGACGGAGAGATTCCTATAGAAAGCCCCGTGAAGAGATTTAGGGCCTCATCAAAGACAGATTCCTCATCTATTCTGGGAGCCGAGCTGTCAATCACCCCCTCATCAGGCCCACAGATTCATATCAGATCCCGACACCGACAGCTGTTACATAACCACGGCTAATCCCGGTGTAAAATGGATTTACACACACACATATACAGACAAACACACACTCTGGTGGACAATAAGGGCCAGCAGCTGCCACGCACACACTTTCTGTGGAGCCAAGAGAAACAGATAGACGAAGTTCCTGAGATGGATCCAGTTCAAGCACCGCAGTGCAAATGGCCTACTTAGACTTTAAACTGGGTAATTAGAAACCTAATCAGGGCTCACTTTCTCACCGGCGATGAACGTAATGAAACGCTCCCGTCCAAGTACGTGACACTCACACCAACACGGATTCACGGGGCCCCCAAAAACAGCTGTGACTGCCTGTAAACACGCCTCACATCAGGAAATGTCAACACATGCGCTTCATACATAATTCAGCAAGAAATGGATTGATTAAAAGACAGGAAATCCAAAATATGAGTAAAAAAGAGTTATATTTTCAGTTTGACACTTCAAGTAGCCTAAATACTACCATCTTTTTGCATCAACATTGATACTAATTGATACTACTAAAGAAATACTGACTTCATAGTACTGTATGTGATTTACAGTGTCGTTTTCTTGTGAATCAGGTACCAATAAAATATTATCCGGTATGAGAACAAGGAAGTAACAACACTGATATACATACAGTATGTACACATATATACATATCTTCCATGAGAAAAGGGCAAAAGCATTTGTTTTTGTTGTACTGTCGACCCAAAGACCAGAAGCTGGTTGACTAACTTGCCTATGCAGAAGTGTTTAACCTGTTCTGTACATATATTGCTGTACTTCAGCATCGGTGGTCATGGGAACAAAACCCACATATTTTATATGTTCTCTATAAGCTTTGAGACATTTTCCAAACTCTAGCTTTTGTTACCCCGGCTGTTTTGTCAGCATATCGTAATCCTGAAATATGTTACACCATAATTACTTTACAGGTTCTGCACAATATCAGTGTAATTAACACCATCAGTGTTGTTTCCCAGTACTGTCCCCCGTTGGTACGGTTCCACTCTACATTTATATGTACCAGTAGGAACCAGTAAGTATTCTGTGGGTATGATTGATTCACTACACTGTAAATCACAGGCTGTCTCTATCTCACCAAAACATAAAACCAATGCAACATTTAAACAAACATACACAACAAATATGGTAACAAGATACCACGAGGTGAAAAAACACAAACGCAACGAGCGTGACATAAAAGACTGTGGAGCGAGACTCAATGTGGCTTTTTAACTTTTTAAAAAGCTGATTTTACTTGGAATAAAAGACTTGTTGGAAATACTTTGAGTTGCCTGTAGCACCTCCCGGAGGAAATAAAGGATGAGATGCTGAAGGCTTTTTATCTCCTGACGGTGAACAGCTCACTCAGCTTCACCTGGGGCTTCCCAATCATTTTTATTTATATCTCTCAATCCATGCCCTTCACATACTGTATACTTCTAATTTTTTTAATTTGTTAGTTTATTCAACAGGGACAACTCAGATAAACGGTCTTACATGCGGCCAGTGTTGCTGGTTAGGCTTTAAATTCAGGTTAAGACAAGTAAACAGACAAACCTAAACCCAAGATTAAGGAGAAAAACATCACAACAAATTAAACAGTAACAGTTTACCTTCAGTTCACCAATCAGCCTTTTTAAACAGTAGAAACATTTCATAGATGTTTTTTAACACACTATAATGTAGTTGTAAGCAGATAAAAGTGTTTATTAATGAACCCATACAGATAATGTTTGACAATAAAATAAAACACAGTTGTGATTACATAAAATGTCTTCATAAAAGAAGGTGTTATTGTTGAGTAATAAACACTTAAAACTACATTATAGTGGTTTATAACCCATTTAAACTGAAGTGTACACAGTCTATTACACCCAGATAAATATAAATAAACACCAATAAATGTTCCCTTCATGACGGTTATAATGTCCATCTTCCCCCTCACTGATATAAATGGACAAACTAATAGGAAGCCTCCTGTCTGCCATATTACACTGCTGGTGAGCAGCAGCTGTTACTGGGCAGTGGGTACTGGTGATACTGGTGTTACTGGGCTTTATGTAAATCCAAATATTTAGACTGTGTGGAGGAGATCAGATATCTGCTGGACCTGAGGTTCAGTAATGAGTTTTTATCTGGACTGAACAGGAGATTGTGGACGTTCAGTCAGAAAGGATTTCAGCATCTTTGGTGAATGCAGCAGATTTATTATTATATAAGTGCATCAGGTGTTTATCTTGTGCACAGTGATTTCTTGTAGCTACATAAAGCAAGTTTTATTTATATCATAAATCCATCCTTAGAACCTTGATAAAATCTCTGTATAATAAAAGGCAGTGAAACCTTTTTATTGATCTCCAAACCAACACCTGTGTGTAAGGTTACATTATTACAGGTATTGCAATATTTTCTTATTACAGCCATTGTTCAAAGTAAAGTCAGGATTTAAACTGTCAACAGATCTGTGCAGGTAGATGAGTGTTATCCTTTCTAAAACAGCACAGGATATTAATTCAGCACCAAAAGCCATGCAGCCAACAGAGGAGCAGACCCCCCATTCCCCCCCCCCCCCCCCGGCAAGCTGCGTTCAGGGGCGGTCGGTCAATTTAAAACCTGCAACCTGCAGGAGGAAGAAAACCTTGGAAGTTAGTTTTTAGTACATTTGAAAAGTAGTTTCAATAAGAGAGAGAGAGAGAGAAGTTAAACAGCAGCAATGAAAGAGAATAAATGTACATGAGCTGCAGGATGGTCTGACTATGTTCACTGTAAAATATAAATCCTGCATGCTGTATACAGACATGTTTACATATAGGCTTCTGTACATAACCACCCACTGAATGTATATAAAGTCATCTCATTACACATTTAATATTTATTCATTTTATACTATTTGTATTTCTTTACTCTTGACTCTTATATAGACATATAGATATATGGACATGTATACAGACATGTCATTGGTTGTTTTTTATAGACTATATCGTTATATATAAACACCTTTTTTTCACATGCTTGTATGTAGCGTATACTTCTTTATGTTTACCTCCCTTTGTTCTTGATTTTAGCTGTGTGTCTATTTATATCCTCCTGTAAGTTGTTCGTGTGCATAAGTACATTGACCGCAACTTAAAACCTGAGTCAAATTCCTTGCATGTGTACACATGCTTGACCAATAAAACTTATTCGGATTGTACATTTTATTTATGAATAAAGAATTTGGTCAAAATAACATTCAAATCAATTAACTTAAACTAAAAAAAAACACATGTCACGTCCAGTGGGCCATTCTCCACAGTACTGTAAGCTGGTGGCAGATATGATCCATAATCGACCTGTAATGTGCAGTGAACTGTGGGATTGTGTTGTTTCCGACAGGCCCGTGAACGCAGCGCGCCTCCCGCACACGGTTTCCGCGGCGGGACGCGCCTCCACTTGCGGTGAACAGCTGGCACCGAGCGGCGTGTTTTCCTTTGCGGGCTCAATAATACGGTGTTGGTTTACCAGCTCTGGGGATGTGGGCTCTCCCTTTGTAACGCTTAACCAGGGACTTAGTGGTCTTTGTCCGATTTATATTTTAATTATCTGCTAAACTGCGGCTGAGGGCCATGTGGGAAAGAGCCGAGGACTGACCCCAGCAGCTGTCAATCACACTGCAAAGAGGAGCACTTCAAAATATCTTATGACTGCATTTAATATTTACCAAAATACAATATTAAATCAGGTCTCAGGCTTTTATTTGGTTCATTTAATTTCCAAAATAAGTGATGCAGCTGTCAACAAGATCCCCTAAAACTCAAATTTTCTAATTTTCTGCAGTAAGACAGAGTTTAAAACATTTTAGGTTTCTAATACCGATACAAATCCAAAACAGTATGAAGCTGTGATTTAATCTAATCTGTTCAGTCTAAATAACTTTGTATCTGACGCCATCTGTTGGTCATGAAATGCAGAAAAAGACTCGAGATGTTGTCAAAGATCTGCATGTTCTCACCTTTCAGAAATGCCTTTTTAGGAATTTAAAGGAATAAAAGACATTTTGTGACACATGGTGACCGTTATGCACCAAACTAACATACAACTTCCTTGTATGTGACAACACACTTGGCAATAAACTGATTTCTGATTCTGGCTTTTTTGAGATTTTCAAACAAACCTTCCTTTAAAAATATACAAAACTTGTCAAAAATGTCCAAAGAAAATAAAATAAAACTCAACATGACCTACATTTTATACACAGTGATTTATAAACAATAAATTATGATGTATTATTTAATTCCCTCCCCCTCTTTTGCTGTTACTTAATACATTTCTGCCGCCACAGACGTCCAACCATCATCTCAGTAGCAGCTAATAGAGATCAAAATGGGGGGAAAACAAAGGAGAGAAGAAAAGGAAATCTCCGTCTCCAGCTCAGAGGAAGCCCTCTCCTGCTGTCTGCTTGTCTGTGGTGAATATTAAGTGACGGCCGGATGATTTGTCCTTGTGTTTGTCCTCCTCTGATACTTCCTCTCTGGGCGTCACATCCCCCATGAAGAGGCTAATCTGCTCCCAGCGGGGGCTCCTCCCAATGAAGAGCTGAGAAAAAAACACTCAGACATACGAGCTATTGTCCCTGAGTCAATCCAGGCCAGTCAGCAGAGAGCAACCAGCGGCAGCACTCACAGCATCTAAGAGAGCTCGTATCGTGTGCTGGTGTTTTGAGGTAGTTTGGCGTTTTAATAACAGCAGAACTGAACCTTCGTCTGTGTTGTATCAGGTCAGAAATAACACCAAACTAACTTTAAAGGAAGTCATACAACATTTGGGAATTTGTTGCTCTATTTGACCTTTTCATGCCAAATATCCTTTCAAAGTATAAAAGGATTCATATTCTGTACAGGGTGGAGAAACAAAATTGGCCTTTAATCAGATTTAAACTGTAATCAGACACAAACACTCTCAGTTGAAACTCATGCTGAAGACATGAAAACATCTGTGCACAATTAGAAAAACTAATAGAAAGCTATTAAAGATTTAGTTTTAGGTCTATTGTTTTGTTTTTGTCTCATGAGAACATGTTGCCAGATTTGTCCATTTCATGTCGATAAATCCTTTAAAAATACATAAATATTTATATTCTGGAGAAGCAGATTTTGTGTAGACATTCTTAGTTTACCTGAAAACATTTGTGCATGTGTGTGTGGGTTTCAAGACTCACTAGTCTGCTCCAATTCAGAAGAGAAAGCCCATTTTAGACGAGGCAAAGCAACTCATTTCAGCACCGACACCAGCCTCAATAGACCAGAATGCAAAGCAGTTACAAGACAGATGATCTTTGCAGGAGAGGTGGACTGAAAAATCTCTCAGCGCAGAACTAAATGCAACAAACTTACGTTTGTTTTGTGGGCAAAAGGCAACCTGGGAAATGTAGTAACTGTAAAATAGTAGATGAGGTACACAGAGAAAGTAAATTGCAACTTTTCATTTTGAAATAACAGTTTATACAGACTCTTAAAAGCATCAACAACACACACAGCGAAGGCTTTGATCAGCAGCTATTCTGGATTTACTCTGGATTGTCTTAAAACCTTAAAACTGATGGTTGATTTGATTTGATTTGATGGTTTGTCCCAGTAAACTGAATCTTAAGACTTCAATCAGGCGAGTCTGTGGTCACCAACAAGCCCAAGAAGATGTCACTTTTAAAACATCTTTATAAACCGAACGAGACAGAAAGCTCGTAGAGACCGAGCAGCCTCCCTGCAGTCTTTAAAGGCTCGAACTAATACAGTGGAACAAAAGAGAGAAGCAGATCTAAAGTGGAGCGAGCGGGGTGAGTTTAACGGAGCCCGTCTGACTGTTTGATGTCCCCGGGGAACGCAGAAATCATGTAAGCCCCCTGTAATTTACTGTTTGGGGTTGCCTGGGTAGGGTTAATTCCCATGAGGACCTTCTCCCAGTGTTTTTATAAAGTCGGGATTTGTAAAGCTGCTCTCGTTGACCCCCTGCAGGTCATGAGGGCAGAAGAGCAGCGTGACCCTCCTCAGGACTGAGTATGAGTGTGTGTGTGAGTGTGTGTGTGATATAAATGCCTGGAGAAAGAGGCAGATTGTTGGAAACACTTAACACACAGAGAGTAACAATTCTTTTAGGCGTTAGGAACAATCTCTGGCTTTTTCATACAAGTAAATGTTCTTTTATGACTCGCTTGGTCTTTGTCTGGTAGGACACAGTAAATAATGTAATTACTTTACAGCAACAGTGGCTTAATATATGGAGGAAGACGTGGGCAGTTAGCATGAAAAGTGGCAGTGACCCTGGCTTAATGGGCAAAGCATAGAGCGCCACCTACAGAAGATTTAAGTTCATGAAGAGAAAAGTCAAAGGGGAAGATGTCACACATCTGTCAAAGCTGTTTGACTGACAGCGAGATATATTTGGCACCAAAGTTGGACACGTTATAATCCAACTAGTTTCACAAAAGACACTTTAATATCCATTTCACGACTCTAAACTGCTCTTTCATTCTAGACATTTATTGAATTTCTTGATTGAGGGAATTTAAACAGAGTGTGAAATTGCTTGGATTCAGAAACACCCTCAACTGATGAGTTTTAAGAGATCAAATCAGAGGAGCTGCGAGATATTTCTTGGCCTAAACAGTAAATATCCAGACACGACATGATCCGAGGCCCCTGTCGAGCTCTGGGACCCTGCATGTATGTTGCTTCTGACTGATAAACCCTTGTCCTGTCTGCACTTTGCAGGCCCGTCTGTCTCAGTGCGACCTGCCTCTACCTCTGCCCCCGTCCCCTCGACTTTCAGGGCGCCCAGACGTGCCCGAGGATTCACGGCGGTTCTTAACCGTCACGGTCAACTCCTGCCTGCAGGAGAAAGGGAAGGTCGGATTACGAGGGACTGTTTGCTCTCTGAGGCCCTCTGCAACCTTCAACCTGCCCTCCAAACTGACACACTGACCGCTGCTATTGATGCGGTCATGAGCACAACAGCGCTCTGAACAATGTCAAACCCCCTTTATATTCACTGTGAGAGTATCATTATCTCATTCTTTTATCGCTGCAGACAAGAGAAGTTTATTTGTAACATTAGCATCAGCAAACAGCAGCATTTGGTCAGATTAATCCTCATCTGTTGCACTTTTTCACAACAAAAACATGCAGTTTCTCATGATCGCAGACACAAATGATGTAAAATTCACGAACCAGTGGCTGCATCTGATTTTGATACGTATTTCATGCATATAACAAAGGAACATTTTTAACAAATATAACAATATTATTTGCTCTGCACTTGTCTCACTAAAATGATCAACAGCATGATTATATAATCATATGATGTATTCAGTAAGTATTATATATTTCAGATGGTTTATGTGGTTCAATTAAATGTTTTTAATAAAATAAAGTATTTAAAATCTAGTTTTCCCTTCTTTTTGTTCCTCCAAAGGGAAATCCTGCACCATTTCAATCATTTGTCTGACATATTTGAGTAAACAGGACCCAAAAAAAAAAAATGCTGTAGCCAAAATCAGTATTTCTCCCGCTGAGACAGTTATGGGTCAAAGGAAGCAGCAGCAAACTTGAATTTCTCTCTTTACTTCCCATCCATGATGCAACAACAGAGGGCAGAGAACATTTTAAATGATAACAAAGCAAATTTCATTGTTTATAGCTGCCACGTATCTTCTGGCTGCTACTGTTTCTCAACTTCTCCTCTTACACTCCTCTGCTGCATTAATATTATAGTTAGTTGGACTGATGAAACTTCTGTTTATCTACCTGATAAAACAATAAAAGATCACAGATAAACCTTGTTTTCCATTCACAGGTAAATGTACCTGCATATGAATACTCATTTAAGGTAAATTAATTATTTTTTCCATCAATTAATTACAGCCAAAAATAATCTTTCAGTGATTTAGTCATTCATTAAACGCCTGTTCACTAGTATTTTCTGATGGTTCTCAATTGATTCCTGATGATTTATAGTTCCTGGCCTACAGTTGTTTTAAAGATGCATCTGTATCTCATTATGGGATTATTTTTGTATGACTATGTCATGAATACACATGTACACCAACTGTAAAAGTGTAATTTTCTCAACATTTAATATGGATTTTCTAATTGAGATTGTTTGCAATTACAAGATTGTTAGAAAAGTGGTTTTGTGGTGAAATGTATTTTCAAAAATGTGATTTGTTGACAAAGTAAGCTGTAAGCTTACAGGGACATTATTGGCCGTGCTGTCGCCTGTCAGGAGGTTAATGCAGCTGAAATGACAACAGAAATGATGTGCGATGATTGAGCAGACATAAACAGCACTAATCTGTTGATGAGATGGACTCTAATCTGAATTTCAGCAGTGGCCAGTGTCAAAGCCAAAGGCGTTTGTCCGTGTGCATTCATTGAGAGGATCTCAGAGGTTATTTGTCAACACGACTCGTATAGCTTTGGTAATCTCCCCTCCTCGCCTATAGACTGATTGATAATTGATCCCTGTTCAAACAGGATCTCTTTGGGCCACAGTTGCCTTTGAATGCCAAACGAGTCATTCTGCCTCGTCCTCTCACAGCGGCCTAATCCCGTAAACGAATGGGAATGAGTGTCGTCCTCTGCTGATGTCAACCTTTCACTCCGCTATTTGTCTGATATTGTTTACTGATGAGGCCCTCAGAATGGACAGGGTCACTCTCTGAGGCCCGCTGCCTTTGTCAAAGGAAGAAAACCCTCACTTAAAAACACAACAGCTGCACCTGATAATTTCCCAGTAAGTATACAAGGTAGTGATTTGTGAACAGCACAGATTCCTGAGTAACAAACCGAGGCTGGATTAACGCACGCTGTAGCCTCTTTACCAGCAGTATTTTAGATTTAGATTGGATGTGTCAGTATGTGTCAACAACTATTTGATGGATTGCCATGAAATTTCATTCGGACAGTCATGGTCCCCGGAGGATGAATCCTACTGACTTTGGTGATTATCTGACTTTTTTTCTTTTGCACCATCGTGAAGCTGGCGTTTACAGATTTGAGCTGAACTCGCTGAACTGTTCAATGGATTGCCGAGAAATTTGGTTCACGCATCTTACACGGCCTGTTCAATGCGGGAATGTTGCGCCGTTATTCCACCTTAATATGTTTTTGAATTACATTTCATAAAAATAACACATTATACTTTAAATTACAAAATACTCATGGAAGATTAAGTGACAAAATTATAGGTTAGTATAACATTTCTCATTCTAAACTTCATGAATATTATCCTGCTGTACTAACTCTGCAACACATTTCTCCATGTAGGCAGATCAATAAAACAAAGTTGTGTATACGTTAGGTTGCAGGTAACTTTGACACATTGTTGGCAGTTTATGATCCTAAGTCACTTCCTGTTTTCTGTTGATTGCTTTGGATTTGATGACACTACAGCTGTTTCCTAGCTACCAATTTACAGTCTTTCTCCTTAAGTTTTAATGGTGCAACTCAGTTCAGTAAATCAGTTTTTCAGAGGGATTTTACACACAAACAAAAAAATAGCTGGTGCAACTCAATCCAGATAAAAAAAAAACAATGTCACCAAAATGTCCATTTAGAAGCTGTACTGGAGCTTTCGATCACACCACACGTAGAAATTCACAAAGACTGCTTTAAAGATACAAAAATCGTACACAGATACCCACACAGTAAGAGCTGCAGGAGAGTAAAATAAAAAATACACAGGAAAATGTTGTTATAACTCATATTAAATGTGTATTTAGGTGTTGCAGAGGAGTTGTCTGGTCTAACCTGCCTGAGCGCTGCTGCCTGTGTTAAGTTTCTCCTCTCCCTTCACAGTGAAGAGGATAGGTCAGTCAGTGATCAGCCCAGGCCCAGAGCAACACAATTTTATTTGTAAGGCGCGACACGGGGAATGACATTTAACTTGTTATTATTTCCCAGAGAAGATTAATGATAAATTGTCCATTATTTTTCCTTAAAAGTGAAAGATAAGACCACAGTCATTTGCCCTAAAGCCAGAGTGCCACCACTATGCAAAATGACAGCCAATTATCGGGGACTAGTTTGGGATAATGACTTTACAATGAATCTTTTGATTGAAATGTAACTCGGTTGGCCCTGGGCAAAGTGCAGAAAAAAAAATGAATAGAAAAGTTACAGAAACAATGAGCACTATATAACTGTGTCCATCTCTGTCTCTAGGTCTCCCGCCCTCTCTCTCTCTCCCCTCTCCTCTTTAGAAATAGCTATAGGAGAAAGCCAGAGATATGCATATATTGATGGAAAAATTATTAAGTCGCAGAGGGCTTGCAGCAAACATAAATTAGCATATTCAGGGTAAATATGCAGACTATTTACGATAATAAGACCGGATTATTCAATTCAATGAATGTTAAATAGATGAGGAAATGGTATGTGTCTTATCTAGTCAAAGCTCCTATTCATTTTAATCGCTTCCCAATTGAACTCTTCATTTTATTCTCTCTGAGTTATTGTTCCCATTCCAGCCAGCGATGGCACCTATAGGTCCTGGGAGATTTCCGCCGGTCACGTGGTTTAAGTGGCATTCACCTTATTCTCGGCGGAAATGGAGAAAGTCGACGTCACCCCGAGGCCAGCATCGTGATAAGCCCCTTTTCATTATGCACAGGGGCCCGATGGAGAACAAGATTAGCGGGGCCTTGTGTGCATAAAGGCGGGAACATACAAGTCATCTAGATTAAATAAAAACAGCTTTGTTCCTATAAACAAAACACATTTGGTTTCTTATTGTGTGCATTAAAACTTTAACTTTAATCAGTTTGACCATGTGTGTGTTTGTGTGTGCGTTTTAACATAATATAGTCTTTCTGACATGCGTGCACATAGACACACAGACGGCCACTGCTAAGGGCTTTTCTCCTCTTTCACCCATTTCATAAAACATGAAAGACACATTTGTACTAATTATTAATCCGCCTACATGTGGAACAGATAGAATAAAAGCCTTTTTCAGGCGTTGGAGGGGTTTCATAGGGTCCTTTGTGCCAAAAAGGTGTGTAATTTGGTTGTTATTTCGCACTCACTGCACAAACAAGTGATTCATGTTATACACAGAGATTAATGAATCACCAAATCCCATGAAAAGACCAAATCCATCTCTCAACACTTTCTCACCTTTCTAACCTGTCTGTGGCTCTCAGCTCCAAGCTCATTTGTTCCGAATGAAAATACTACTAAATCTTTTTTTAATTGGCCTATAAATATGTAGTTTTATTTTTTGAAAAGTCAGCAATTTCCTAAAACAACTCTGCAGTGGTTATTCAGGGAGGAGAGACTGTCCCTTCTGTTTCAGACTAAAGTCAAATATATAATCTTCACAAGTTTGTCCCTCAAAAGACAACCGTTTTTGTTCCCTTCTTTTGTGACTGTTGCACTTTCCGTGTATTCTTATTCATTTTATGTACATATTACTTGTTGCTGTATGTATTCGATGTAAAGCATCCTGACTTAAAGTGTGATGAATGAATGCCTTGAGTCAGGAAAAGTCTGTTTATTCGTGCTACCAAATGTTCATCGGGGGGAAAAAAATTAAAAACAGAAAGTTTAACAGGATCACTTCGGATCCAGCAGCGTCTTGTTACTCAGTCTCACCCAGTGTTGGCACTGGGATGATGGTTAGCTCCCAGTGCCACGCGATTTCTACTGGAGGCTGATTTATAGACCATCAATAAATATTGTTTAATTGACACAAAAACAATGGTATTTCAATACCTCAATGCTGACTTGACAATATTAGTGAAACTTATTTAAAAAAATTAACAAAATGTTTTTCAGGTAGCACACTTATTTTGATTGCTATAGTGTAATTTATTTACTTTTTATATAATAAAAAGTAATAGCATTATTTTTTTCAACAACTTCCATGTAATGATCACTACACAGGCCACATAGGACACATCTATTCATATTAGATTTTAGTGCTTCCCACTTTTGTATTAATGTTTTTGCTGAAAATTAAAGATTTATTTTTTCAATAGCTTCCATGTAATGACAACTTTAAATGATGGTTGAGGGTTGCAACTTGCAACAGTCTGAGTTTTTTCTGATGAACCTCCAGCGGTGGAAGAGGTTACAGATGAGAAAAAGAGGTAACTCAAGTAACTTTAATTTACTCCTTTTAATTATAACTGTTTTGTGATTATGATAGTATATCCTTGTAACTTTGTATCCTTGTAAGAAGTCAAAACTCCAGCACCATCTTTTGTTGTTTCATGTCATGTTATCAAAAAGTTATTATAATCTGTTAAGACTGAGCCTTTGTAAATACTATGTCCAAAGTGCTGCTGTCTGAAAACATCATCAACACAGAATAAACTATTGAAGGTTTTATTCCAACATTATTTCCAGTATAAACATTTTGGAGGAAAAATTTGAGTTACAGCCTCCCATTATTTAACTACAGGTGCCAAAAGCTCTTTCATCTCATTCAACTTCATTTTTAATCTTAATTTTATTTTTTTATTTTAATTTTATTATTTGAAGTGAAATTGATCAATAAATATTTAGGCTATAGGCTATTATATATATAAAATAACAACATTGTAAATTTACAGGCTACAATAGTTTGCACAAACTTTCTTCTGTGCCATGATGATGTTAAACTGTTATTAATTTGATAATCTGCTATCAGGCCTACAGACACTTTGATTACAGGCTATCAGAACATAATTTTGTTCCTCTGCAGATTCATTATGTGGATTCTAAACTCATACATGTGTGTCAGCTGAGAAGTAATTCAGAAAAATACACTTCAAGGTTTTTATTGTAGAAACTTTGAGTGTGTCAGAAAGTGCAGCCAGGGTCTGGGTCCGGGTCTGGGGGACCCTGACCTTGATGCTGTGGGGTCAGGTGTTCACCAGTGTCCGGCGAATTTAGGTGGTGGTCAGCAGCATTGTACCAAAAAAACGCCAAACCTGATACTGCTGCCTCTGTTGGTTAAATCACATGGACTTTTCTTTTCGGGACACTTGACACTCAGGGGTTTGGCGATGGTCTAGATCCCAAATATTTCCTGTTCTGAGCTTTGGTCCTGATCCTGGTCTCCTCTGGTGACTCATTAAACCTAGTCTTCGTTGTAGACAGACACACATTCTGCTCCAAACTAAATATTAAAAATCCTTATTTAATAATTCACAATTTAATAATAATTATAATAATTTAGAAATAGATGGCATATTCTTACACCAAAGAACAAAACAAACAAAAAAAATGACTCTAAAGTCTTTTGGGAATTTAATTTAAATGAACAACCTTGAATTAAATTCCTCATATAACAGTAAAACTGGTCTATATGTAAGTTTTTCATTCATCTTAGTCTCAATTACAATCCCTGGAACAAATCTCCCCATGGTGTCTGTTGTATAGGTTATCAGACTTACAGATTTGTACTGATTCAGATTCACTCCATCAACTGTTTTGACAATTTATGTCAAAGTCTCCATCTAGTGGCTGAGAGGTTAAATGGCTGTGGGGGGATATCTGTACAAACTATCATCTGCTGCCATCTCCTGTTCATTTCAGGGTATTTTCATGAGGAAATGAACTGTGTTGCTTTTCCTTCCCCTGTCACATGGTGGCAATCTTCTATCAGGTTTTTCTGCAGCTCACACATTTGTCATCATTGTGGACATGAAGCCCAGAGTGGTTCACAGTACTGCAGACTGCTGGGTTGGGTTGAAACCCCTTGATACCAGATCATCTATCATTTTTTAACACTTCAAATTCCCTGACGTGATACACTAGCTTTTATTTTGGAACTCAGATTGTTTTCCAACTGTTCTTTTCACAGTGTTATATTATCATTTCAGTCACTTCAGTGTTGTACTGTAATGTACAAATACTGTTACACATCACACTTGTACCGACTTAGGCCAAAGTACAGAAGTATTATCAACAAAAGTACTTTAAATATCAAAAGTAAAAGTACTCATTGGGCATCTGACAGCCCCCTGTCAAGTGTTATATTAGTAGTACATTTTACTGTACTTTACTGGTTTTACAACTGTGATGTATATACATTTTACATGTATCCTAGTTTATAAGATAATCATAGGTTTTATATGTAAAATCGTATTCTGCAAAAAAAAAAAAAAAGTAAAACGTACAATATTTCCCCTTTCAAGTTTAAAGTAGCTTTAAAATCAAGCACTCAAGTAAAGTACAAGTACTTCATAACTGCACTTTAGTAAATGCTTAGTTACCTTCCACGGCTCGCTTTGGTTGTTGTGCGTTACCTTGGATTTATCTAATCTAATGCTCGATAAGCTATCAGTGTGATCAGTCATGGCAGCAGACCACAGGAAGGCACAGCAGGTAGCAGCATAGTGGTAACATTCATCTGCATAAAAAAAGAGAGCAAAAAAAAAACAAAGAATCATTAATAAGAAAGTGATGGGAGAAATACTCAGTAAACCTATAACCTATGCAGTATCTGCTAATACCATGTTTCTAGTTACATATGTGTTTGATTTTTATGTATTTACAATAAAAGGAGAAAAAAAAGCCTACATCTCCATCCACTCCCCCTCCCATACACACTATAAAAAAGCCTGACATTAATTATTTGCTATTTTGCAGGCGGGAGTCTGCCCTTTTGCTAAAGGGAGTCATTTATCCCTTTGCATGATGCCTGAAACAAATGAACAAAACAACGAAGAAGATAACGATGTTTCCTGCTTCCTGCAGCTCGTCACAAAACTAATCCAGATTTATTCACACAAGCAGGGAATTTAAAACTGTTAAAGAGCTGAAATTAATCTGTTGTCTGAAGCATTAGGGACAGTTACAAGCAGCTCTGCAAGTCAAGTGGTTTCCGTAATCCGTGCTTCACAGATTGTCGTGGTAACTGTCAGTCTTGCCACCTATAGCAGCAACTTGATGTCTTCACTCTCCATCTTGAGCTCCGTTTGATGGTGGGAGAACTTGAAAGCAGTCAGTTTTCATGTAAAACAGGGTCGCAAGATCAACAACAAATTGCAAATCGCTTCTCCACTTCTGAGTAATAACATCAATAAGGAGAGGCTCTGACAACAATGCGGTTTATGTCTGTGGTTA
This sequence comes from Lateolabrax maculatus, assembly GCA_031216445.1. Lineage (NCBI taxonomy): Eukaryota > Metazoa > Chordata > Actinopteri > Acropomatiformes > Lateolabracidae > Lateolabrax > Lateolabrax maculatus. Next base: position 21,630,200 of record CM062205.1, on the reverse strand, counting down.
CCTTGAGAGACCCTTTTACCTTTGATCTCTCTGAATGACGCTAATGACAAAAACCTGCATTTGTTTTCTTTGATAGTGTAAAAGCTTTTCTGCATCAAGGGATTTGGGACAGAAATGTATCATGGCAAGGCTTGCTTTTTAGGGTAGACATCCCTGTGGTCGAAAAAGTACTTCTTCATTGTTTCTACCCTGGACTATCTCCAAAGGGAACATTACTGGAATTTGTTTAGTCTCTTACCGAGCTCTGGGTTTTTGTCCATGTTCTCCCCCTCCTCTCTATCATTTTCTTTTACTGTTATTTTGTCCTTCTCTGGCTCTGTAAAAGCCTCGGGGGAATGTGAGGAACCCAACTCTCACACAATACTGATTCAGTCTAGGCTGAAGTGGTGGATGCGGAGATGAAAAAGAAAAAAGACTCACAGACATTTGCTCTTGTATCTCAGTTTCCCATGAGAAAGACCCACAATTACAGTCTAAGTACCAGAGACTACAAGTAGGCACACATACAATTCAAAAAGAAATCTTTAATCCTTGCAAGACCCCGCTGAGAAACTGTTTTGTTCCAAGATGAGACTGTCCCAGTTTAAAAACAGACGCACGGTAGACAATTACAGCACATTAATGCACCTTTTAAAGGATAATAGCGATCATGATTGACAGAATAATGACACCTCATGAGGACAAAATCTTCTTCAAGTCATATATTTCCCCTCAAATGGATTAATAGAGTTTTTAAATTGAAAGTGATTTGTTTCATTCATTCACACCCACAATATTTTAGAACAAGACTAAGAGCCATGTGAGGCTGTATTTGCACATATTACCATGCCATGCTTAACATGCTGATAAGCAGGTATAATGTTCACCATCTTATTTCAGCATTCGATAATTAGCACCAAACACAAAGTACAGCTGGAGCTGATGGACGAGTCTTGATGATGGCACTTGATAAGACGTTTTAAGGGATTAACAAAAATATAACAATTCACCCTGAGGGGGAAATGATGAATATCTGTTGATTCCAGTAAAGTGGCTGTCCTCATTCTTTTACATTTAGCATTTGACACAATTGTTCCTGACATTTCAATCAATAGACTTGAGAAATGTAGGTTTTGTATCACATTTGATATTGATCAGGAGGTTACTCAAGGGAGCATATTGGGCCCCTTTCTATTTTCTTTATACATGCCCCATCTGGGCCACATTATTACTTGTCATACTGTCTAGTGTCACTGTTATACAGATGATACACAACTGTTTATCTTTGAATGCTCTTATTACCTGTCTAAGTTACATCAATCAGGAAGCTGAAGTCAAGATTCTGACCAATGCAAAATAGAAACCACATTAGCGATGTTGCACTGGCTACCTGTGTTCCTTTTGAATTCATTTCAAAGTCCTTCTACTTGTTTATGAAGCCAAACATAAACTAGCATATTTTGAATTATTAATTTATTGAAATTTTAAGCATGTGCTATACAAATTAGGTATTTATTATTTATATTGTCATAAGTCCCAGACTCATGAAAATGTGTTGCAGGTCTTGTCATGTAGGGAAAATATAAGTGCATCTCTGTGGCGATAAATGCCGATTTGAGTGTTAGGTTCTTGTTGCACTGATAGTTTTCCACAAGCAAAATCAGTGGGAGCTGAAACCTACACATATTCTTAGCCTTGTACAGTCCATAACATATCAATTACCTCTGATTACTGCACACCACGAGCGCAGAAACCCTGCTTGTGCTATTATATTATCGCTCTAAATACCATCAGAGCCTTCCCCCCTCTGCAATCACACTATGTCACTATTCATTCATTAGATCTGACACTCCAGAGTTGCTTTAAAGCCTCTCTATCCATCCATATCTCACACTACTTCATGATGCCTCACATCTTCCTAACCCCATACTGTGATGGTGGCTCCGGTCTCCTAGCAACCAGCCCTCTTAGAGGAGGTGACAGCATTTGAGTGGGCACCCTCACCTCTCCATATACAACCCCCCCCCCACCACCACCCTCCCTCCCCTTCATCATCCGGATGCTCTTCCAGTCAAGTAAACACACCTCACTCTGTGGTGCAGTCTGCTTCGTACACTTATGCATTAGGGTCACTGTATTAGACCGATAATGAGCCTGAGTTGTCGCTTTGTTTCACTCCATTTGAATCAATGAATGACTGTGTGAATATCTCTAGTAAAACAGGACATAATATGGTTCATTCATATTTATGTGTGACCCTGATACTGAATTTAAAAGCAGATCAGGTGTCAGCCGTGACGTGATTGATCCACATTAAGGAGTTATGTCATTATAAAACTGTATTGTTTCCACTATCAGTTACATTCATTAGGTGGTAAGCAGTGTCATGTTCCTTTACATTAGAATTACTCTAATGAGGGTCATGCAGTGAATTTGGGGAAAAGCGAGAACTGGTATCAGATCTGTATCAGCAGATTCCCCGAGTTGATGTTTTAGAATCTGTATATTGGGAAGAAAAAAGTTGGATCAGTGCATCCTTACTTTCTGTTTGGTAATGAGTCAGTTATAAATGTTAGTATTCTATCATTAAGAACTCATTGGTTTGTCACCTACAAACTGTCAAGTCAGCAGTAAACATGTGAATATAAGTAAAAGTCCATCAAGTCTGCAAAGAAAACCCTAAAAAGGTATATCTGCTAATAGTCCTATATACATTTTTAACATAAACACAAATAATAAACTAACATTTCTTCATAAGAAAGCCTTACATTTTTTGTGTAATTATCGTGTTATTAAAGAACTGTGTCCAAGATTTGTACCAAGCTCATGCCTTTACATCTGAAAAATAAATTCATCAGTGCTTTCTGCTGGACAAAATACACAATGGAGACAGTTTTTTCTCTGATGAAATTTATTGTTACATATCAGCCATCATACATACCAATACTGATTTCAACTAACGCATTGACCAACCAAAATGTTTTATTCTCAGCTTATAACTGATCAATAAAGAAGTTGTTTTTAACTGACATATTGCCAATCATCCATTGGTAACATAAAGGGTTCCTTACTGAAAAATGGTACGAATCGTAATCGTAATCAAGTCATTAAACAAAACAATAACTTAAAGGGCGCCTATGTAACTTGTGCTGAACAGCAGCCACTGTGGTCACAGGTGGAGAGTGCAGGATAATGTTAACATTACCTACTACAAGCGAGTGCCAGACCAAGACAGACTGTCACAGCAAAACTCCTGAGTGCCACTGAGAAAAGGTTTGTTTTATTGCATATGAGTTCAACATTTCATTTGTGAAAGAAACAATTACATAGTGTCACTTTAAATGTACTTTAATATATATTAAATATGTACTTAAATGTTTCATATATGGACAGAATCAGTCCCTTAAAGGGCCCAAAATACTGAATTTGAATCTCAATAGACCAAAGATTAGCTTTAAGTGTTGTGTATTCTCCTAAATTTGGTCTAAAACTGACAGTAAGGGGATTAAAGTTGGGCCTTGACTTAACTTGGGGCAGTTAGAGAAAAAAACTGAACCATTAATTCAACGATTTCAAGAGAATCTTAGTTGTTGTATTTTGTAGGTAGTGTGCATCTATTAAAATGAGATTAAGGCAAAAAATGTACTAAAGGGACATAGTTGCATTACATGATATGATCATGATTTAAACATTTCATATGGCTGCGCAGCCTGCCATTTATTTCTCACTGATTCCAGTAAAAGTCTTTTTACGTGTTACACATTTGTAGTTTCAATCTAAAGAGACAACTAACAGACATGATTTGGTAATGTGACATCTTTCTGACACGCCACACCGGCCGTGATCCCTCCGAGGTTTGAGATGTAAATCACATCACGCTGGCTGCAGCCTGGAGCCACACTGATGAAATGACGTGAGTGGTTGACGATGCTAAATGGCAGCACTTGAAATAGCCTACCTGCCAGCCTGCTCACCCACTTGCTGCTGCGATCACGACCCCATTAACAGCGTTTCAGCACCGCGGCGCGCCGGACAGCTCCTCCGCCTCCAGGACGCCCGACCTGCGCAGAGAAAGTAGAGCTCAGCGCGGAGGAAACACACATTTCATTAGTTTACAGTTGATTTTTTATTTTTTTTATTTTTTTACTTATTTTTTTCACTTTTAGGAGCTCAAACTTTAAAGTCACGGGGGGAAGAGATGGATATTGATCGACCGGCAAATGTGTCCTTTTTTGATTTCGTTGGAGGAGCTCAACTTCTCCAGGGGGAGGACACCAGGACCGCCATGCCCGTCATCCTCATCGGGATCTGCGTGTCCGGGGCGGTTGGGAATTTGCTGGTTTTGCTCATTTTCATCCGTGACTTCAGGAACGGAAAGGGCTCCGAGGTGAAAGTGCTCCTCGCCTCTCTGGCCTCCACGGACTTGGTGATCCTGCTGCTGTGCGCCCCCGTGCGCGCCGTCACCTACTACAAGCAGACCTGGACGCTGGGCAGCTTCGTCTGCAGCACCACGGACTGGTTCCAGCACTCCTGTGTGGTTGCAAAAACTTTAATCCTCGCATGCACCGCCAGAGCCAAGCACACGTTTGTCCCCAGCGGCGCCGCGGGGCCCCTCCGCAGCCCGACGTGGATCCACGGAGCCCTGGCGTTCATCTGGATTGTGTCGATGATGTTTCCGATCCCCCAGATGCTTTTCGCCTCCGTGGTGCCGCACGGCCGCGACACTATTTGCGTCTCTGAGATGCCAGTGTGCGCGAAAAATTTCATGAGTTTGTTCTACAAGATTTATCCAACCGTGACCTTTGTGGCGCCGGTCATCTTCACACTCGCCTACTACACGAGAGCGCTGCACACCGCCGTGAACCACGCGCCCAGCCCGCGGCACCAGAGCAAGGTTATCCTGGTTTTACTGTGTCTGAGCGGCGCCCTCGGGCTCATGCTGCTGCCGGAGTGGGGCACGTTCACCTGGATCAGGCTCGGGTACAACAAACCCCCGGTGGGTCTGATCATCTTTGCGCAGGTGCTCCTTTACGCGTGCAGCTCCCTGTCTCCCGTGATCTTAATGACCATGTACGACGACGTGCGCCAGGGACTGATCGCCATCTGGTTCATCGCGACCTGCAGAGGCTCCAAGCAGCCCCCCGGCAACAGGTGTCCGAAAACGGAGGGCAACGGAGCAGAAGCCGCGGCCAACGCCGTCGCCAACGCGGTCTCGCAGGAGGAGAAGACCTTCCCAGATGTGGAGCACTTCTGGACGGGGCGCAGGAATACGCACGTCGAGGAGGAGCAGGACCCGGTTCCGTGGGAGAGAGAGGAGAAAATGTTGTAGTGAATCAGATGTGAAAGTGTCTTTTCTCAGCGTGTTCTCAGCTGGTTTTGTAGTTTGTCGACCCTCGTTGAACGGCTGTAGCGGCCCGTTTGCTGTCGTGAGCTTGAGTAGATGTGGAATAAACTTGTACACAGCCATGTTTTGATGTTACACACGTTTTGTACTATTTGAGTATCTGTTATTGCCTGCAGTACTGCTGCACTGTCGAGTAGAACACCTTGATTTAGAAGAGGTTTGTACAAATATGAAGCCAGTGTAAATATCCAGGACACTCGAGCATCAGAGGGTGTGTTGTGATTGTGTATGTGTGATGCTGAACATGGATATTAAAAAAATCTCAAAGATGGACTCCTCTGTTTTTTCCCCCCAAAGGCTATAAAATCACTCAGCCTTCCTTAATCGCGGATGAAATACAATCAAATCTCTCCATTTAATTCAGAAGGGTATGAGATGACATTTCCTGTGCAAACAGATCATTTCTCCATATTAAATTCTCAACTAATCCAGCTGCATGTTTAAGGTAAAGTCAATCATATTATTTCTGTGAAAACAGCAATATTGGCAGTGTTTTCTTAAGTACAAGTAGGCTACTTGAGTAAATGTACTTACTTTCATCCACTGTGTATAAGTACTATATAGAAACATTTAATAAAGTATTTATAACACAGTCTAGTGTAGTTATAAGCAGATATAAGGTCATTGTTGGTGTTTATTGATGTATTTGTCCACTTTAACTAACTTTAAAATATGTTCTCATGGAAGAACAAGTACATCAACTTTTAATTCAAGGTTCATAACGCACTATAACGTAGTAGTAGCACAGCTATATGGACATTTTAAAGTTAACATTAATGTGCAGTACTTGTCAACAATCACAGCTTCTCCTATGAAGATATAATTAAACTGTGTTATATTGTCATTCATCATCAGTTTGTACACCAGTATATGGTAATAGGCGCCCACAGAAAGAGTAGGCCAATAGTTGTTGGCACATATACATTAATAAATATTCATATCTGATTATAACTACATTATAAACTGTTTTATTTTTAACATTTTATTAAATATTTATGTTGCTTATAGATGATCAATAGGGAGAGTTAAAGTAAAGCTTCATTTTCTGGTTTGTCACATCATTTATATTCAAGTATTAAGTTACTGACTACATGATAAAGTAAATAAAAGTACAAATAAAGTAATATAAATATCTCAATGAGTCATTACTGAAGTCTTTATTCGACAACATGAGTTTGTAACAGTTAATTCTGATTTCTAGTGCAGTAGTTTAATCACATATTACACAGTTAGATAGCAAACTTCAAAACAAACTTAAAAACGTTTTTTCTTGATGTAGACAGTCAGATGCATGAGTGGATGATCCACCTCCACCTCCACCTCCACCACCTCACACGACCTACGTTAACGGGCTAACCTTTCAGTAGTCGTGAAAGGAAACCTGCTTTTAGTCAGCTGTGTGTTTACCAGTAAAGCAGCGGCCGCCTGTGGCTGCGACGCCCCAGCAGATTTGACATTTTAGTCTGCCTGAGTGAAAAGAAAGGTTACAGGTTGAAGAGAAAGAAAAAACAAGCCTCTAAAGCTCTTCAGCATGATTGTGCTCCTGCACATAATTTATTCATTGACAATAGACCATGTCTCCAAATGTCTGCCCTTGGGTCACTTGGTTCTTTATTTTATTATTCACTGTATTTTTTCATGGTCTCCATCATAGCTGGGTACTACACTGAATAACAGACATCTTTTCTTTTTTTCCACCCAATCAAGGAGTCCATTTAATAGACAAATCTCCAAAATTAATTCTAGCACATTTCTGTCCTGTATTTTTTTCTCCGACATTAATTAAAGATAGGGACACTGTCCTGCTGACAACACATTTCAGGGAATAAATTACAAAGTAAGAAATGTAAAATGCTGACTGACTCAAAACTTGTAAAAGTAAATTGACTCACACTTTAAATTAAGTGCTACAAAACTTTTAAAGCAGTAACCTGTTATTTGCAGTTTGATAAGACAAGATAAGATACATTTCTTTCTCCCATGCAGGGAAATTAAACGTGTCACAGCAGCAGAGAAGTACAAAAAGTACTTGAATAGTGGGGTTTATAGAAAAAAATACTGTCTATATTGTCCTAAGATAAAATCTCAATTCTGAGAGGAAATTCACAGTTACCGCTTTATTCTTAAGATCATACAGTTGACATATGGTCATATATACACATATGCATTCATGCAAGTACATATACTTCTACATGTACACACTCCCACCTGTTTATACACACATCTATACATAATGGTCTGCAGGGTATTTGATTTAGCGCTGCTGTGGAAGAAGAGACAAAACACCTGCCGAAGCTGATTAATAAAACTGATATATTATGAAACATGTCATAGAAGGTACAATATACTAGTAATATAAGTAGTAAATGTAAAGATATACTATAATATCAAAAGTAAAATGACTAATAACATAACCTTAATAAAGAATGCATAATAATAAATCAGTAAGTATTAGGGCTGGGACGATACACTTTTCTCTCGATAATCTCAAAGTTTCCTGATTTGATTCACAAAATATCCTGGCAGTTTGTAGGAAAGAAGCATTTTGGACGTTCATGTTGGGAGATGAAATTTACAGAAAGTATAAATCAACGTTTGACTGAATAACTAAACATTTAAAAACATGCACATGAAGGATAGGTGGTGCAAGGTGGGTACTCATGTTGACCTTAATATGTCAAAGTGTAGTGCAAATGGCCAGTAAAAAAAATGTATAAACATAAAACTTTGGGAACACAAACCCTGATCACACCCCTGCAGCTCTCGATTTAATCATTTAAAAAAGAAATGAAAGGACCTGACAGACACTGACTTGTAATAACCAGGCTTTACAGCTTTGTAGACAAGCAGTGGGACAGTAAAGGTCGCTATAAAGATTGTTAAGTACATTCAGGTCCAAAAGTACCAAAACAGAAATCTTGTTTTCAAATCAACAACCCTGACAAATTATTCTTCTGTATGATGGGCTACATCCATATCCATATCTAGAACTTTAAAACTGATCAAACTGACTCTAAATCCTCATTTTACTGTAGACATATCTGTTGATACTCAATTCAGGTTTCCCAAGTCCTATATTCAAGGTATCAAACGTTGAGGTTAACATCAATGTATTTTATTTATTACAAAAACAAAAATTTGCACTGCAGGAGGAGCTAAGCAGGTCATAACTAAAGGCCGTCTTTGTGCATCCTAACTTGCTGCCATTGAAAAAACTAAGTAAATTTAAAATGAGAAGGATTCAAAATTGAAAAAACAAATGGAAATATGTGGAAATGAAGCTCACAAAAAGGTTTGAAGCAGTCAGAAACGTGCATTGAATGTGCAGCGTAAGACTATATATATGAGTACATGCAAGGGCCGCTAGTGAAAGTAAATAAACAATACAAACCTGCAACAAGTATTCACCATCTTGTTAAAGCTCAAAGATTTCTATAATTCGGGCAGATTATACTTTATTGTTGGTCAGTGATGGAAGAAGTATTGAACTACTGTGATTTTGCTGAACACTGTTACCACAAATGGAAATGGCAGCATTATGGCACACTGAATTTCCCAGAGTCCATTGCTCTAAACACATCACCCTTCGACAACCTGACTGAGAGCAAACAACAAACATGTCCGCTGGTGCTGGTGGATGAGGTTTCCCTCTTGGTTTACTTCACTGAAATGTATTTGCCTTTACTTTTCTCCGCTGCTGTTTGTACACCGTTGCCTTTTATAGGTTAAAACCCCCAACAGAGATCCGACCTGTTGACCCCGATGGTGTTAGTGCATGTCTGAGCTCTCCAGGATCCAGATCATATAGGCACTTACAGGTCAGGTGGACACAGTCTGTATGCACTCAGCAGAGGATCGGGCTCGGGGCTGAGTCAACGGTCTCCTTGCTGATTCCTCTTAGTAAAAGATGCAGCTGTGTTTGAATGAAAACAAATCTAGTCACCAAACATCGCCCACCATCTCCCAGCTGTTTTATGAGATTTTTTAAGTGCTCAGGGGTGCAGTATGTCGCAATTATCTCAGTGTTTAAGATGCAACAATGAAGCCTGTTATGTAATGTTGTGTAAGCAGCCACAATGCTCGGTTCACTCGGCCACTTATACATAATGCTGGCATGAAAATTAAACCGCCTTTGGGGATTGAGTCCATAAAGTCTATCTCCACTTTACATGTATGCTTTACAGAGGAGGAAGAGATTTCTTTTAGCATATGAATGAAAGCCGTCTCATTCATCGATTTTACAGCCAGTGAACTTCTTCATGTGTCGGTTAAGGGTCAGCCATCTCAGCTGAAGACTGAACCGATGAACTTTAACCAAGCTCTGAACTGTCATAGCTCACACAAAATGAAAAAGTGGGTCAGGTTTGATTAGCAGAAGGCAAAAGAAAAAAAAAACAAAGTGCTTTTTGATGGCTGATGTGACTTCACAGAAATCATTTGTTTTAGACCCACAAGCTCAGGTTTGTGTTGATGTGAGCTACAAAATGTTCTCAACCTCACCGAATTGCAGTGGTGTAATGTAACTTTATACTTTCATACCACTACATTATTTGACAGCTGTATTACCTGATTTTTGCACACAAAAAAGTGCTTTTTAAATATGATGTATAATAAGAAGAGTTATTATATGATGAGATGTTTTGTTATAAATTAGGCTACCCAACATTATATATACAAGAAGAGCTGAAACGATTTATCAATTAATCAAGTGACACGTCATCGGAAATAGTTAAAAATTAGCTCCCTACCAACAGTAAAATCCTGCTTTTACATTCATGCATGAGTAATAATAATATATGTAATAGTATAACAGAGTACTTTTAATGTTTAATATTTGAAACAGTATTTTTACAGTGTGATTTTAGTACTTTTACTTCAGTAAGGGATCTAATTATTTCCTCCACAGCTGCTGAATTGAATCACCACTAAACCCTGAGTTGAAACATTTGTGTGGTCCTACATGAGAATCTTGCATGTCAGTTTTCTTCTTTCCAGTGCGCTGTAGTTTTAAAGCTAAAGGCCTCTGAAAAGAATACAGTCTGCTCTTTTATTGAGACGTACATGGTGTTTTTCCTCGTCGCTCATGCGTGAAGGATTGTTTCTGCTGCCTCAGGCTCTCGCTGTGGCTTTATGTGTATCCTCCATCCTGCGGAGGAAGGTTTGCCCTGCAAGATATGAAAGGTTTGAAGCAGACTTGAGTTGAATAGGACTCTCTGATAGTTTCAGCATTTGTTCTGAGCTGCATTGAGAAGTACAGCGGTGGAATTTTATTTTATTGCAGAAAGATGGTTTAGTGTTGTTCGGTATCAGGTTTGTTGTCAGCCCTAAACTGGTTTTCATATTCTCTAAAATGTTGCTGCATGAGGTAAACCCTTCTGCTACTGTCATTTCATCAAATTAAATGCAGTCATTTAAGGTTTCTACTCAGTTTCAGGACTGGATTACTGCGTCAGGTGATTCAGCTACATTTTTAGATGTTTTTTTTTATCACTGACAGACAAAAAAGATAAGAAAACCATGATAATCAACCGTCCACTCTCATGTCTAGACTGCTGATTGAACCCAACAGTGAATCAACCTGCATCCAGTTCACATTTGTCTGGGAAAAAGCCTCTGGCTTTACATTTACAGTTCAGCTTGTTCAAAAATAGACAGAAGAGGTTGACCATAGTAATGGCCCCCATGGCAAGGCAAGAGTGCCACCTACATGCAGAAACAAAACCAGTAGAAATGCACAGAAGGAGATGTCACAGACTGGTACCACCCACATGGTTTGATTGACAGGTGATTTGTGGGAAGCAGAACAACCACAGTAATGAGCTCTGAGCACCAAGGATGCTTCACTTTTAGTACTCAGGCAAGTTGGTAATATGCCTCCATAAGGTTGAAGATGTGCAAGAGTTAAATGGTCAAAAACTGAAACATCAGAGACTAAAATATATCCTGATCCTGATGCAGATTGATAGCATCTTTTTGGTTGACCCTTCCTGCCTGGTGAACGCAGATGTCTTTAAACTCACCAGTTTGTGATGCAGTTTCTGCTAAAAAGCTCAAGTCCGAGTTACATTTGTGACAAAATCAGAGTCGTTTCTCCAGACCTGATAAGATCATAGGACTAGGGAAAGCCAATCTTGCTCTCAGTTGTGTCTTTTGTGTCAAAAAAACTCAAAAAGTTGGACTTGCATGCATCATCTGCTCATTCATTTGTAACTGGTTGATAAAAATGAATTACATTTATGCTTGGGAGAGCAGTTTTTTTGCCTTCCAAAGGGGGGCATGACAGGAAACATTTGAGAAACAGAGCCACAGAAGACCTTATCACAACTGTTTTCACAGCAGAGTCCTCCCCAGGAAGAGTAAACTGATCTTCATGTGCAGAATCAGTGAACTGCCCCCTTTTAAACCACAAATCTCTTCTATGGCTTCAAATTGGAAATGAGGTGAATCACTGCAAGTGAACTACAGATTGGATACACAACGGTGCTGCAATTATTGATTCTATACTTGTACTTTAATAAGGAAGAGGACTGATCTCCTAATGGCACTGGGATCATGGTTCAGAAAACATTTTTCTCTCTTTGCATCATAAATCAATAAGAGATGTGGTTTTACTTGAGGCAATTAATTTAACATGTATGATGCAATACAATATTAAGTGTTTACAGGATGAAGAACATATCATTATAAAAAACCCTTTACATTCAAGCAGCGCTCTCAAACATATTTAATCCCAAGCTGTTTAACAGAACTGCACTATAATGTACCTGCATCCTCCCTGATACCATTATCCTTCCCATAATCCCCCAGTAATTCAGATCACTGGGATCCTGCTCATGTTATTAACTTACAACTGTTAACAAAGATGTGCTTTAAACAAGATTACTGTCACGCAAAGACCTCTTGGTACAGATCATTGGAGGCATGCTTACTTCACTCAGGAGGGTAAATGTGACTGCTGCATATTCCTCCACACTCCTCCTGACTCAGTGAGTGAATGAATGGCGCCACCTTCTGTTTAGAAATGAACATAGGTGATTATTTCACTCGACTCAGTCAATATTCCTGCTCTGGTGCTATACATTGGTGTTTTAACCATAATTCAAAGTCATATGACGATTGTGTTTTTATGATTCAGCAGGTCTTTTGTAAAATGCAGACTTCAGCGGACCTGTTTGTTGCCTCTCCTTTTGTTTTACCCTTTTACAATCTTTAATTCCCGGCATGGGATCAATAACATTTATCTTATCTTGTTTCAGTTGGAAAGTCTTCAATGATCAAGCTTCAAGAATATGAAAGTGTAAAAATCCCATGAGAAGCACAGTGAGGGTTCTCAGTAATAAGGTATTCTCCACGTTGAGAACATAAAACAAACTTAAAACAGAAGAAATGTTGACGTTGCAGAAACAAAAACAAATTGCTGAAACACTCGGAGCAGCGATCCAGAGGTCTGGAAACAGGTTAGTAATTTAGCAGACATAAACGCCATGCAGTAAACAGGTAACTGCTCTGGGGCCCTAGATCTTGAGGGGCCCCAAAGTCCCCAGATTCACTGTCAATTAGTTTGTTTAATCTGATTAACTGCAAATGTGGTAATACGCACCACTAAAGGACAATAAATAAGGGCCTTAAAGCAAGTCTTTAAAGGAATGTATCAAAATCTACCTGTAAAACCTTATAGCATTTTATATTGTGTTCATGTCGTGCATATTCCTAAATAAAAGTATGTTTAATCAACAGGTCACCTGCTCCTACCTGTACATCTGGTTCCAAGTAGGCCTAAAGGACTGCCCTTCAGGGAGTCTCTCAGCTGGGCCTACTGCATCATCCTCATCCTCCTTCGTTTGCTTGGTTTGATGCACCAGCCAACCAGCATTACACTAGTTTCCCTCATCCACACACTTCTAACACGACTGATGTCTCTCCTACTTACACACCCCACTAGATATATCTGTGTGTGGCCTCCATTTTTGTTGGTAGCAATACGCTGCTGACAGTTTCCACGGGTAAGAAATGCAGCGCTGTCAGGTATGCGCAGAGAGATTTATGGATTAAAGATAAGGGTAGTATAGATAAAAAAAATACACAAATGTTCCCACTGCAGTTGCTTATAGCTGTTGCACAGATTAATCATGATTAAATGTGGATTAGTACATTTGAAATCTGTGCTGCGTACAGAAATACATCTCTGTATAAACACAATAATAATAATAGCAAAAATGTAATAAGATGAGCAGAGGTGTAATATAACTAAGTATATTTACTCAAGTACTGCACTTAAGTACAAATTTGAGGTACTCCAGTATGTCCTTGTCATGCTACTTTATACTCACTACATCTCTGTTGTTACAAGTTGCTGCTTCTACTTAGAAAGTTTATAAAATGTATACATTGTTAACTAACCAACAATATGTAAAGTAATTAAAATTGGCTTCACCTCAACATTAAAGTGCTGTTTATATGTTAATTGATGCATCCATGTGTATGGAGCATTTCACTGCTGTAGTATTTTAATCTATAACAATGCTTCCTGTTTCAGATCATCATATGTTTTGAGCATCAAATCTTAATCTGTTAAGTAAGTCGGAACTGTAGCTGTCAAATACTTATAGAAGAGTAGAAAGTATAATATTTCCCTGAAGTGAAGTATAAAGTAGCATAAAATTCACATATTCAACTAAAAGTACCTCAAATGTGAATTTACCTACAGTTATGTTCCACCCCTGCCGGCCTCAGTGCTCTTTTATTGCCTGTTGTTGAATACCAGCTTTATTTTAATGAAAAAATAAAATTGTAAGGGTCATGTATTGGTCATATATTTTCTATTGCATGCATGAATAACACAGTGTGCCCCCTCCCCCCTCTCTCACAGAAACTCTAATTCAAATAAGCTTTATTGCTTTATTGCAGAAGCAGTACAGAAAAGTATTAACACTGTCAGATAATTAGCAATAAATATAAAATAATATGCACATATCAACAATAATATAAAATACAAAATAATAAAAGGAATGAATATTACAAATATTGTGAATATTTTGAGAGCCTGTTTCTCTTATTGTATGCCAACAGTCACTAGATTTTGCAGCTAAGACTCTCTCTCTTCTGTCCTCCGTCCATGTTGACGGATTAGGATCAGGGATTAGAGACAGATGTTGGCCAGAGGTGGAGATCCTGTCTAAACCTGCTGCCACGGTCAGGGTCAAGCTTAACCACGCCCCGCCCCCTCCACGACCTCCACTGGCTCCCATTGGTCCAGCCTCTGATCGACGGCGCTGTCGGCCAATGGGAACGCAGAACGGGGACCTCCGGAGTGACAGCTGCGCAGATGTGCGTGAAGACGCCAGCGCAGGTTTCAGTGAGAGCTGCAGCGGCTTCCGACAGCGAGTCACGACCTGCGGAGGCACCAAACACGAGAGGTGAGCCCGATATCACGGGACATTACGACAGATAAAGCTAAGGTAAGTGTATGATACACAGAAGTGTTGTTTCATTGAATGTTTTGGTCGAAAATAGCCCGTTAACTCGGGAAACAGCGGTGACGTGACCTAGGCTGTGTCGTATTTTGTCGATTTAAAGTCGCTCGCTAGAGCTGTTTGTTATTTTAACAACATATTTCAGTTATTTGCACGCTGGTATCAGTCTCTGTCGTGTTTCTTGTTTGTGTGCAGGCTTTTTTAATTCTCCCCAACCCTTCTTAGTCAGTTTTTATACCCCTAAAATAGGCTTTAAAAGTATTTTTCACGATATATTTCAGTAATTTACACGCAGGTATCAGTCTCTAGCGTCCCCGACCCTTCTTAGTTAGTTGTTTTACCCAAAAAAAATAGGCTTAAAACGTTATTTCCTTGTGCCCACATGCAAGTCTTTAATTTCTCCAGTTTCACTTCTTGACAACCTTTTGCAACTTTGTAGTTCCTTTGCAAACTTCCTGACACTTAAGTGACAGCAAGACTTGTGAGTTGTGACATGACACTCACACAGATCTGTTTGTTACGCATGAAATTGGATCCAAAGTCTTGGAAAGCCCAGGGAGACTGCCAAGAAAAGGACTGTGTGACCTGCCAGTTTAGAGGTCGTTCGCTTGGCTCAGCTCTGCAGGATTCACCCTCGTGTCAAGGTGCTTTTGTCCCCCTCCCACACCGCCTTCCTTGTCTTGTTAATCTGCAATCTCTCATCACTTTGCACTTAGATGTGTGCTTGAAAATATTAAAGTCACACACACGTCCCACATGCCTCTGAACTGAGCACACAGCTCTGTATCTACCTGACAGCCAGGTAAACCGTGGCCTCTAGAGGGCTAAAGATACAATGAGGAAGACTTTGCTCTTTGGTTGCAGTGGCTGACATTTATTCCAGTATGAGACGCAGATAGAGACAGCCAATGTTTACACTAAACTTTAAAGCACTGCTCCGTTTGTCTTCGCCGGTGATGGCAGATTATCCAGTGAGAACAGCAGATAACTTCACCGGACTGTTTAGGTGCAAACAAAGTTAAGGTTTTCATGTTTATTCAATACAAAGAAGTGTCCCCAAGCTTTCTGTTTGACCCTGAAAAGGTTAGGAATAGGAATGTGTGGGTGTGTTTGTAAGATGTTTGATACTTTCGTGCTGCCACTTTGAAGTTCAGATATTAAACTGGAGTCTGGAGGTGATTAATCAGTAACCGTCCTCTTACTCCAGACAACTGCAACCTTGAAATGAAATGTGAGGGTTGTCCTCTCCTTGAAAACAGAAATAAAAGGGTTGCAGCTGTGCTGAAAATAACATCCTTAAAAAAAAAAAAAATGTGTTTCTCGTAAACTGAAACAAAGGGGAAAAGTTAACATTTTCAGTTTTTGAGCACAAGTGCAGGCTGGCAGAATCTTCACTTTCACTTTCGGTTTCATTGAGTAAAAACCCCCTTGGTTATTAGGTACTTTCACATCTCACATAAAACCCTAGAAATGGGAAATGTGGCCAAGGTGCCTTGGAGACTGACGTGCCCCTTTGCAAAATGACACCATACAAACCTTGCATGGGTATCACAGGAGTAAAAACAAAGGAATTTCCTATCTCTGTGTTTTTGTCCACTTTCACATTTCACAGATGTCGTTTGCCAATGAAAAACTGTACAAAGGATACTTGCGGAAGAATATGCCGACCATTGTGTCCAATGTGAAACCGAGAGAAATAGTGCCCCATCTGCCTTGCCTGACTGATCACGACAGGGTAGGTTTCATTAGAAAGACCATGAACTACTGTCTATTGTATGAATAATGTTGCAATATTATAATGAATTTCCAGAGTTTCGGTACAGATGCCAAGAAAATACTTTATCTGATACCTTATTTATTTTAGTTAAAGCAACGCTCTCAAATGTTACATTTTGCTTAAGCAGAAGCACATGAACTTTGCCTAAATTGTCTCAAATGGACAATTTGTTAAATTATAATAGATAGATTACTTTATTCATCCCCGAAGGGAAATTAAGTATCAGGAACTACCTGATCAAAGAATAAGGGAACAAGATTACAAAGACCAGACATTTGATAACATGTTCAATATTCAGTGCTATGAACACAGTTCAGTCAGGTTTTCAGTACTCTGATGAATTAATGTGTTTTTTTCCTATGCTTAAATAAAATCTAATTTTAGGAAAACATTGAGGCAAAAACAGAGACTTGTGGGAACTATGACGGCATGGTGCTTCTTCTGAGCTGTCTAAAGAGAAGAGAAAGCTGGCCGGAGCAATTCATCGAAGCGCTTGAGGCGTGTGAACAGATGACTTTAGCAGCTGAGATCAGAGCAGAATACAACGCTCTGAGAGGCAACAGTAAGTCAGCAAGTCAACAGCTTCTGCAGAATAATCCAAGTGTTCGTGGCTATATTTGTGCTGTAGATCTAACAGTCCAAATAATAGTTTAAATATTTTCACTGTTATTATACTGTATGGCTGAGTGTGTGAACAGAACACATGTTGGACTCACCATAGTACATTGTAATCATCTGGAGACAAAATGTTTGCATAATGCTGTTTGGAGAAATGTTGATCTTTTAGTAGATTTTGGGCCCAGACCTGAGCTCAGTGTCCAAGGTGCACGGTCATCTGTATTCACACATGTACTGTGTCATACAGAGCTTTGTAAGCTCATTAATACAGTTGAAGCAAAACAGTGTCTCCTTGCTGCCTGACCTTCAGAGATAACTCACATCTCTGTGCAGAGTTGTGAGAAAGATGTGTGGGACCATGACGCTCTGGATTCCAAAGTCGTAGACTTATAAATTGTCATTATAATTTAGTTTGCCTTTTGGATACGTTTTTAGACCTGCTGCACACAGTTTCTGATGGCTCTCACTTGTCTATAACATCTCCCTGAGGGTAAAAACTCAAAGTTTAGGTGCAAAGCATGAGAAGGATCACTGATGTCCGTGAAAGCTTTACTCTTTATATTTAATTCATATTTCTCAGTTGGATGCATCATCTCGGGGTACCCTCAAATTTTACTTGCATTATTTATGTACTATTCTCTGAAATCTCAGTGCATCCATAACATTCACTTTATAGTCACTAATGTGTTGCATTAGTATGACTTTAAAAGATAAAAATCATATATCAAACATGAGGTTTTGTATTATTTCTCACAAGATGCTGCAGGGAATAACTTGCTGTATGTAAATCGGTAAATTATAAATTAATTACTGCTTAGCTAGTTGTTTAGGAGCTTTAGTTAAGTGCATTCAAAATGTATTTAAATGAAAACATTGTTTGCTTTGCCCTAGATTCCACCCCCAGCTCCCCTCCAACGACTGTCGTCAGGGCACACGTCCATCCAGCGCCATCTGCCAGTCAACTGTCCATCCCAGAGAGTGGTGGCAACAGTCAGGCGGCTGTTTCTCCGGCAGCTGCAGCGTCGGCTCCTCCGGAGCCGGCAGCTGCAGCGCAAGCTCCTCCAGAGCCGGCAGCTGCAGCGCAAGCTCCTCCAGAGCTGGCTGCAGAGGCCTCACCCCCTCTGGAAAACTCTGAGCAGCCACAAGCCCAAGCTGCCCAGGTTCCTGAGGCTGTTTCCCCACCTGAGCCTCCACAGTTAGCTCAGGTTGAAGTGGCACGACCTCCATCAACACCTCCTCCTTCCCCTGAAATCCCACACACTCAGCTGACTACAACCCCACCGCCTCAGAGGGAGATCAATTCTCACCAGGAGCCGGTGGAAAACTCTGAATCAGACATCCTGGATGTCTCTGGTGATAATGCTGCGATCCCTGATCAGGCAAGCGAAGGCAACAGCGAGGTATTGATCAACTCTGTGGTGTGGGAAGCAGACGCTCCATCCCTTCCAGATCCTCTCCAGACAACAACCACCGCAGAGGTCGGGCCACCACGGAGTCCCTCTCCAGCTCAGATAAACTCAGATGTGACAGATGGATCCTCTTTCCCCCTGATGACTCCAGTGAAGCCTCCAGTCCAGGACACAACCCCTCTTGTGGCCATGAAACCTGCTGCTGTGCTGCAGCCTGAAGAGACTTCTGAACCTCCTGCTACACAGGTGAATACCAAAATATGCTAATTGGTCTCTGGTATTCACTTTATTTATTTTGGTCCTCAAACCCTCATCAGGCCTTTCTGTTATAAACCTCTATTTAGCTTAAAAAGAGACATCAAATTGTTTTTTAATGGGTGGGTCAACTATGGAACAACATAACTCTACCAAGGTTCATCAAAAATGTCAATTTGTTGAATAGTTTTAAGCATTTTAGTTGGATTCTTACCTTTTTTATATAGGATTTGTGGTTTTAAAAGTGTTCCTAAGGTCAAAGTTAAAGGTAACCTGTTTAACAAAGTTATACTTACATTTAGTGCTTCCTCATAAAGCATTTACTGGACCCAGGCATTTTAATTCTTACCTTTACCCTTCTTATAATGTCCCTTAAACTTGTGTTTAACAGTATATCAGAGAGGGATCAATTCATCTAGACTTTGAGGCAGTTGTCAGTAATAGTTTACTAGACTGCATTACAATGACGAGTGTTTCTAACAGCTTGTCAAGCCACATTCAGGTACATGAGAGATAAGATGTTAAACTGCACCAGCGTCATTTTTAAATAACAACTTTGTGTGACATCAATTTCACCTGCAGGTTGTTGAAAGCATCCCACAGCCAGAAACTGCAGCTACAACCTCTCCCTTTCCTGGTGCTGCCGGGATGGACGGCGATCTGCATGACGACAACACATTGTGTCTGAGCAAGCCCGGCCAACTCATCAGCATTCAACCACTAAATGATAGCAGCCCTACTATCCCTGCACCCAGCTTGCCGCCAGAGCCCTACTCGGGTAATAGTGACCGTCTGGAAATGAGCGAAGCTGCGCCGGACGCTGGGATCTCCGCCGACGTCCCTGCGTGCTCTGGTGGCGGCTCCACCGTCTCTGCACCGCCATGCCAGGAGAACGGCATTGCTTTTAACCATAACGAACCAGAGGAAAACCAATACGATTCTCCTTGTCAGAGTTTGGAAATGCAGGATGTGCGGGAGCACATGGTGCAAATATCCGAGCTGCCGTCTATCCTTAACCTGGACGGCCAAAGCTCAACACCGCAAGCTCAGATCATCAATGGTGAAGCAGCCAAAGAGATTGCGTCTGCACCACCATCTACCAACGACGCTGATATTGTATTGAGTGTGAACACCCCCTCCAGTGGGAGCTACCGCCCCTCTGAGCCTGCACCGGCTGATATTCCACCAGACCTGAAGACCGTGCAGGAGTCAGAGACGGCCTCTCGTGCCCCGACAACTAATACAAAGTACTTTCTGACGGCTGCAGGAGTGGGCGCCTTTGCACTGTTGATGGCGTGGAAGTTTAAGAATTAAGGGGATTTAATACCTTTTTTAAAGGAAGAGAAGATTAGGCTTTAAGGCTTTGGAAAGAGGATCTTAAGGGTATGGTGCCTTATTGTAGTCACTGGTGTGGGATGGCATGAGGCAGCTGTTTAATAATTACCTACAGTAATAATAGCTGACTTGCCAGACCTTTGATCATGCCATTAATTACAAGTCTATTATTAAGTTGGACTATGCTTTAACATTTGACTGTTGAATGATGTTGACCTAGTGAGCAAAAACCAAATCTGTCCTTCTTATTCGAGTTAGAGAACTTCATGGAACTGGGTTGAGATCTCAGGTTATTTATGCACTTGTAAATGCACACTGATGCTTTGTGTTAATGATAGAAATATTTGTATGTTCACTTGTCTGATAAGCACTTCCAAGATAAGACTGTTAGCTGTGATCCAGTGAGGATTAGTGCACCGAGGACCTGAATTTTACCGGACGTGGATTGTGGAAAAAAAAGGTACCAGCATCATGCTCTGTAAATGATTTTTGATGGGGCTGTAAATGATGGCTCGTACTCTGTCTGTATTTATTTGTACATATATAAACTATATTGTTAATTATGTAGCTGGAAAAAAGATTTGTGTGTCCAAAACATTCCAAAGCACCCATAATGTCTCAGATAGTTCGAACTCAACAAATCAGTCAGCTAAATAATGATAATTGAGTTACATACTTTGACACCGTGAGGACAACCATGAGCTGTCACGTCATCATCTGCATATTGAACTGGATTTTTAAATGGGGATTTCTTTGGTTATTGCTTATTGTTCTGTTTTATTGCTTGAAAAAGTATTATAAAAATGTAGTTAGTGTAAACATTGCATTTTTTTTTTTTATGCAATGAGATAATATAGAAAAATGGACATGCACTTGGCAGGCACCAACTTTAACCACTGGCCTAGACAAGCGACTGTGTGCTTTCTAGCTGTTATTTGGTGTAAATGTTCAAAATTAAATTTTATTTTTCAATAGGTTTTTTTCTTCTCCTTTGAATAGAAGCAAGACTATTGTGTTCTGTGAGATGAGATTTTACTGTAAATAGCATTATTATTAATACAAGAAATGTCAGGAAGAAAAAGTTTAATTAAGCCACATTTTAAGAGGCTATTTGAGCTACAAAGATAAAGCATCTCACAATGAAATGTACTGACTTTATAATTCACATGTAAATTGTAATCTCAGTTTATGTTTTAGCTCACTTTTATGCTCTCTGTGAATATGGTAATCACATCAATAAACCTTAAATAAATTAAAAAAAAGATTGAATGTGCATGTTGAATGTGAGTGTATTTATTATTATTATTATTATTATTATTATTATTATTATTATTATTATATGGGACTTATGTAACACAAAACAAGGGTGACAAAACATCCTTTATAGAAATCCATTTTGTCATTATTATTATGTAAAAATACAAAATATTTATTACTTGTATTATACATTAAATAAATATCAAGAAAGAAAGAAGATACCATACATGAATAAAGAAAACAAAATAATATATAGATAATAATACGCCTTTTGTAGTTTAATTATCTTACTTTACATTACTACTACTTCGAGTCAATGAGCAAAGTAACCTTACATCTTTATCCATAATGTTCTTGTGTAATAATAATATTTTAAGAGTTGGTGGGCCATACTGTAGCTATCTTATGTGAGATTTTGCACATGTACATCTCATGATGAGATATATTATATGTATTTATATATATATAAATAAATACATCATGTTTTTTTTTTGTTTTGACCAAAAACTGAAAAGAAAAATGTGACGTCAGCCTGTCTTTAAACGCTGCTTTCTGATTGGCTGTGGCGTCCTTCAGTCCGGCGCAGAGCCCGCCCCCCCCCCGGACATGAAGAAGACATGTCCGCCGGCCGCGCGACGACACGGACGCTCAGGTAGCTAATTAACCTGCGCGGCGCCGGACTTCATCGCCCTCAAGACAATCACTGACCGTCGGTGGTTTAATTCAGCTGAAACCACAGCATGCATGCGGTTAATTAAGTCATTTCGATGGCGTTCAACGGCCACCAACGGGAGGATGAGAGCATCGGCGGAGACGAAACGCCCACGAAGCAGCCGCGGTCCGCCGGGGAGATGCCCGCTTATTGCCGGAGCGAGTCCGGCGGCAACGAGGCGGCGGCGGCGGCGGCGGGAAGAGCCGCGTCCGACCGGCGGACCTCCAACTCGACGGCGAGGCAGCGGATCGACTCGGGGAAGAAGATAAGGCCGCGTAGGTGTTGACACCGGCCGGGCTGAGGGTATTTACTGGGAGAGGAGGAGGAGGCATCGTTGCATGTGTACAAAAAACAAAAGGCGTTCCCCACAGAAGACAGTTGGGGAGAAAATCCTGTATTGGGCTGCATAAATTACCCCGAAATAATTTATAAATGGCAGTTTAATGTGCCGGGGTGATGCTAAGACTGACTAAATCCTTTTTTTGGTTTTGGTATTACAATGTAATATCGGTCAGTAAATAGCCAGGGTCTGTTTTGCAACAAGATGGCGTTCGTGGTACACACTGTACCGATGCCTCTGTGGAGGAAGCTGCTTGTCATTATGTCGGCCAATGATGAGACGACAGCTCTTTTTACCCCCACTGTCACTAAGCATTTAAATATTAAAGATATGTCTTTATATAATCATTCAATTTAAATATGTGTATTTTTTTAAATGCATGTTTTTTTTTTTTCTTCCCTCCTGCATATATTATCTCACATAATGCAGCGTTTCCCTGGTTTGGGATGGACATTGGAGGCACTCTTGTGAAGCTGGTGTACTTTGAGCCCAAAGACATCACAGCAGAGGAGGAGCAGGAGGAGGTGGAGAACCTCAAGAGCATCCGGCGCTACCTGACCTCCAACACCGCCTATGGTAAAACGGGCATCAGGGACGTGCACCTGGAGCTGCAGGACCTGACGCTGTGCGGCAGGACAGGCAACCTGCACTTCATCCGCTTCCCCACGCATGACCTGCCGGCCTTCCTGCAGATGGGGCGCAACAAGCACTTCTCCAGCCTCCACACCACCCTCTGCGCCACAGGAGGGGGGGCGTACAAGTTTGAGTCGGATTTCCGCACGGTGGGTCTGCAGTTGTTCTCTTGTTGTTTGCTTTTACAGGCCGGACAGCGAAGGTGGACGGGAAGAGGAGAGAGTGATGGGAGTTCATGTAATAATAGCAGAACAGCCAGTGATGGAGGGCACCTGAACTCCACGCCCAGTGAATACCAGGACAAAGAGGGCATTTTATTCGATGTCTAATTCTAAATCTCCTCATGCAAGTTGCAGGAAATAAAAGCAAATAAATTTTCTGGCATATAGTTGACATTTTCTCTTCTGGACCATGATAAAGTATTGGTTGATTAATTTGGATGACTGAAACAGTAATAACAATAGCGTAAATCATGATTTTTGCACTACATGTTCCTTCAAGTGCTTTATTTCTTATCAAACTGTGGAATGTCCAGTTGCACAATTAACTGCAAATTCAGGCAGAAAAAATCTGTTGAAATTTTAATCACAAGAGATGTGATTTTTTCCGCATTACTATTGAATTGTAATGAAAGTTCCTGTTTTCTTACCCCCCCTCCCCCAGTTTCCTGACTCTGTGTTCTCCTGACCACATCCTCTCAGTGATGTTATCCATGTTCTCTTTCCTCTCGACAAAAAAAAAAAAAAAAGATGGCAGACCTGCAGCTGCACAAGCTAGATGAGTTGGACTGTTTGATTCGGGGGGTGTTGTACATCGACTCGGTGGTGTCCAGCGGACCCTCAGAATGCTACTACTTTGAAAACCCCACTGACCCAGATCGCTGCATTCAGAAGCCCTACACACTGGAGAACCCCTATCCTCTGCTGCTGGTCAACATAGGGTCTGGGGTCAGCATCCTGGCTGTCTACTCTGAGAGCAACTACAAACGAGTTACAGGGACCAGGTAATTATCAGGGATGGAGATCTCCTGTGCACCGGCCATGCTGGCTGGTGTTCTATGAAAGACACATGTATAGTTGTATTGGTTCTTGTTTGGTGTTTTTAGCAGATTTTAATCAATTCATTGTGACTGAAAAGTACATTTCAAAGCAAAAAGCTGATGATTCCAGCTTCTCAACTGGGAGAATTGGCAGGTTTTCCAGATGTTACATGATATTAAATTGAATATCTTTGGGTTTTGGACTTTTGTTTGGACAAGACAAGCATGACAGTATCTCGAGAAGATAAACATTTTTGTCAGTAATCTGTAATGAAAATAATCATTAGCCGAGCTCCAAACTCGTCACATTAAATCTGAGAAGGTGCAGGACAAAAACAGCATACTGAAGAAAAGGAGAGGTTGTCAAACTGAAATTTCCAAGTCCCCATAAGATTTATTGATTTTAACCTTTTTTGTCCAGACATATTTTATTTATAAACTGCTTTTTGTCTATATGGTATAAAAGCGTCCCCAACATAATTTACGCGAAGCAGTTAACACATAAAACAAAGTATAAAAATACCAAATTTTTTCAAGTAGTTAATTTATGTATGTTAAGAGTGGGGCTTTCATCTG
The DNA here is from genome assembly GCA_031216445.1 of Lateolabrax maculatus. Lineage (NCBI taxonomy): Eukaryota > Metazoa > Chordata > Actinopteri > Acropomatiformes > Lateolabracidae > Lateolabrax > Lateolabrax maculatus. Next base: position 21,605,393 of record CM062205.1, on the reverse strand, counting down.
ACACTAATTAAAGACTAAAAAAATAAGACACAACGTGCTCAACTCACGGTTAAATCTAGATCTAAATAGTTAATAAATGAGTAATGAATAATGGATAGGACATCACTCCAATTTGATTATTTAATATTGCCACACGGATGTTTTTGGGCAATACGCCGTTCTTCAGTTTAATTAAAGACTAAAAATGCCATTCGGAGGTCAGATAATATTCTACAGTCTTAGAATTAGTAAAAGAAAACTTTAACTGAACAGAACTTTATTTGTTGAGTGCAGCAAAACACATTCAGTGCTCGAGACTATCAGGTCGGCCCACCAGTTGTAGAAGAGGCGTTTATTTGGAGCTCTTGGTCACCAAACCACTTCCTTTTCCAACTGTTTGATTCTAAATTGAAGCAAAATTGTTCTTTGTTAGTTTGATTTGGGGTTAGATTAAAGTTTGAAACATGACTGTTTTCCCTCCTCCTACTCTCTCCACTGGTTTATTTTTACATGTGGTTTCTCTGTCTGGTGGCTTTGAGAGACCTCTCTCTTTGCCCTTAATTTTAGACTCCAATGTCATTCAGGCAGCTTATATTCCAGACTGATGTTTTTCGTCTCTAGAATAGTTTATACATCATCTCTCTGTTGATCTGTGTGTGTTTGCAGCCTCGGCGGTGGGACCTTCCTGGGCCTGTGCTGCCTGCTGACTGGCTGCTCTACTTTTGAGGAAGCTCTGGAAATGGCTTCTCAAGGGGAGAGCACCCGAGTGGACAAGCTGGTTCGGGACATCTATGGAGGAGACTATGAGAGGTTTGGACTGCCAGGCTGGGCTGTAGCCTCAAGGTGCGGTTTACAGCAGCTTTTTAATTTTAATTTTTTTTTTTACTGTAGGTCACAAGCCTGTTTTTGGTGGATTCCAGCATAAACACAGTCACAGCTTTAATCGAATGAGGACACAGCTGAATTTTCTATCCCAGGGTGAAAACAAGAAGGCTTGATTATAAGCAAGACATTTTCATCCAAAGATCAATATGTGTAGCTTCCAAATATCTTTTAAAAATAAGAATTTGGTCTGAATTGTGCTTTTGGGATTGGCCGTTAGATGCACAACATTGCCAAATTTTAACAGACTTCTGAAGTATTTGACGTGGCTCGTTTTTTTTTTGGTTTGATAGTTTTGGCAACATGATGTCCAAAGAAAAGAGGGAGTCGGTGTCCAAAGAGGACCTGGCCCGGGCAACGCTAGTCACCATCACCAATAACATCGGCTCCATCACCAGGATGTGTGCTCTCAATGAGGTTAGTAACTTAGGGGGATCTAGATTGACCGGTCTGTGGAAAAATCTGCTCCCCTCCAGTGTCCCTGCCGGCCGTTTCCTCTTTGCGTTCAGCCTCTTTACGGTGCTGCCTTGTGGCGTCTTGATCAAGCAGCATTGTACAGGGCTATGAAGGCGTAGAGGAGGTACGCTGCATAATCCACACGTCTGTCACAGCCCAAAGCAGGGGGTGTTCAACTCAAAAACCAATTAAAGACACAAGAGGCCAGCAATAATAATTGAGATGTTTTTTTTTTTAATTTTTTACATAGCAGTCAGTCACATGTTTCAAATACACAAAGTGAATACATGTTGAACAAAATGTTTCACAGATAAATTAAAAGTGCAATTAGATAATTAAAATGAATGAAAAGTAAATATACAAATAAATATCCTTATAAATAGGTAATATCAGTATCAGCATTGTCTTTGACCAATCAGATTGCTTAGCTGAAATGTGTTATTGTTTAAACTGCCTCCCCAGATAATATTTGTCAGTTGTGTTTATACTGTTTTAAGATAATAAACGTATGTATTATATATTAATTATTTTATCCGTTCTCTGTCATTGCTAAGAACATAGAGAGAGTGGTGTTTGTGGGCAACTTCCTCAGAGTGAACACCCTCTCCATGAAGCTGTTGGCCTATGCTATGGACTACTGGTCTAAAGGACAACTCAAAGCACTCTTCCTACAGCATGAGGTAAATAACTTAAACTCTTAGTCACCTCACAGACCAAAAGGTTTAATGCTTTGATGGGCTCGGTGATGTCTAACTAAAAGTTTTCTTTTTTTTTTTTAGGGTTACTTCGGAGCGGTTGGAGCCCTGTTAGAGCTTCTACATCCATCCTAATCCGTCCGAACTACATCCAAAGAAGTACTCGTCAGTCTGCTGCAAAGACCATTAGCACTTTAGACCGTTCAGAATTAATTCCACAGTGGGATGTTGTGCCAGCCACCAGCAAGTTACTGGTACATTTTGGTTGTGGCAGGCAAACTGTCAAACATTTGGAGGACCTGTTATATTCTCAGAAATCTAGCTGGTTTGTAAAATTGTGAGAGTGGCTTCTAAATGTTGATGCACATCTGATGTTGTGCTCAGAGGATGGAAGTCTTGTGTTTCCGTCCTGACCAAAGTTTTATGCAGCAAAGTTGACAAAGTCATTTTTTGCAAGACTTTGGCAGAAACGAGTTATGTTTGGTCTGAAACATCTCAAGGAAATTCACCACGGTTGCCTGAAACACTGTCAGTTAAAGAGCACTCGTCGTCACATAGTCTTGTCTTGTACCCTTCAGTGGGTGTCGGGTCCTGAGCTAAATATTTGCAAGTACTTTTTATGGTTTATTTTATCCTACTTAGGTACCAGGTGGATGGGAGTTTGTTTATGAGTAGTGTATGAGTTTATATAAGGGGTGCTGGAACTTAAAGATAATCACAGTAAAGAGGTTAGTAGAAAAGCATCTTTCAGCATTGTTTATTTCCTGACTTGATTGATTGTCTGCTCTATAAAATGTCAGAAAATACTTAAAAATACCCGACTTTAGTTTCCAAAAACCAAAGATGACTTCTTTAAAATGCTTGTTTTGCCCCAACAAGAATTCTAAACCAAAAGTTATTAAGTTTACTTTTGTATAAGAGTAAGAAATGCAGAAAATATTCATATTTGAGAAGCTGGAATCAGGAATTTAATTGTTTTTTTAATTTTTTAGTATCATGTTGCTGATTAATTATTTGTCTATTAACCAACTAATCCTGTAGTTCCAAATAACAACCTGTTGGAAGACAAGCAACACTAGTTAATCTCGTACTGTAACATGACTGTTTTGTCGTGATCGTACTCCCGTCCATCTGGTCAGCTGAAACAAAACACTGACAATCATTTACATACACTCATTATTAGTGTTTTCCTTTATGTGAGCGTTTCATTTTTGCCACCAATTGGACTTGAAATGAATGCGTGAATGGTAAATGATTTTTAAACGTGCTGCAAAAAACGAGCAGGTTTTCCTCACTGGATGTTGACTCACATTTAAACTTACATTTCAGTCTTAACACTATAAATGATAAAAATGCAAACGTCACCATTTCATCAGACTTATTCTTTAATGGAGACATTAACTGTTACAGAATGTGTCATTTGTAGATTGTTTCTGCCTCTATAAACAGTAAATATTGTCCTGTTTCAGTATTTTTCCCAACTGAGATCCCAATATTTGTAAAGTCTACGAACCCAACAGTGCTAATATCAGGAAATCTAGTTTAGGGGATAGTGAGACTGTACTTTACAGAATGAGTGATACATGTAAGTCCCTTTCTGTCAGCACACCTCTGCCCTGCTGAAGTGCCCTTGAGCCACTGCATCCGGGCCTTGTAGAGAGAATTCAGCAAGTGAAAACATAGATATTGATAAATGTGAAAATAGAGGTAAAAATCAGGGCATTATTTCCCCGAATTTCCCCTCAGATTCAAGAAAACAAAGTCCTTTTTAAAAGTCCTTTTTAATGCAGAAATCTGATGCATCCCTCCAATGGAGGTTTTAAGTCCTGTGACCCCAAACCATTTCTGTCCTGTTGAGCGTCTTGGTCAGTCTTCCTAAGAGGAATTTAGCAAGGCAGAACTTGAAAAAGGTGTGTGTGTGTGTGTGTTTTATCAGAGTTATTTGAGTTATTTTAGTGCTTATCTGTCCCATTTTTATGTCATCTGTTTGTTCAGTAATCGGTTCATCCACGGATCACCGGGACCATAAAGAATCATAAACTACCTAATGAAGAGTTTGACCCCCAAAATAATTCAGTGGTCATAGTTTATCTGCTGTCTGTTACTAGAGATAATGCATCTCCAAGTTGTATTCACAGTAAGTTGATTTTAAATGAAGTGCCTGTCATGTTTTTGTATGGATACACTAATACAATAATGTGTTCAGAAATGTGATTTAAAATGAAAACTGGTTTGTAATTCTCGAGGTTTCCCTCTGTTGTTTGCTCGTACATGCAAAGAAAACTTTGTACTTTTTTTTTTTTTGTAACAGAGATATTACAAATTTCCTGTTTCATTGTCCACATTAAAAACAAACTTTTCATATCTTTTTCATAATTTATTATGTTTTTACGGTTCTCCGTTGCCAGGCAACCAGCTGAAAAACCCGGAAGTGGATGTTCCCGCCAAGAAGTAATCAGATTTATTAAATTAACTAAATTAACCGGTTAACAGCGAATTATCTTATATCTTGTCAGGGTTAAAACACACCAACTGGATTTATATTATTTATTATTTTCTAAGGGACATGATGTGTTTAGTTCCAGTGGATGTTCCAGACGAGAAAAACCAACCAGGTTAATGTTATTTCTCCAAAAAGTCAAATTATTCCCAGAAGTTAAAGGTTCATTGAAAGGGCAAAGCTTAAAGGTTAGTTTTTTAAAGCTGCAGTATATGTTGTACATTTCCCTTTATATTGATATAATGTGACCGATAACTATTTAGTGTAAATTCACTTTAACATCCTATCAAGCAGCCTACCTAAGCTGCCGGTCAATGTAAGGACATTTTATTGATTTTACAAGATATGTTTTTTTACAGTAAACTTCTGTGCTGTTATTTTCCGGTTGTAAATCCTCTGCAGACACGTCGCTCTCCATCAGACACGTAGACTGTGAAATGAGTGAAATGCACTTTTTTTTTTTTTTTTTATGGCGTTATGCAAGTGTAGACAGCCTGTTACAGAACCATGCATGAAAGAGTTAGTGTCTTTCCAGGGAATAAATCCAGCCCACTTGAGTCCTGCAGCGTCCTCCTCCTCCTCCTCCTCTTCATCGAGGGCTGCACAGCTGGCAATTTACGGACAACAACGCTGGAAGGAGTGATCGGCTGCTAGATGGACCACTGCCCCGCAGACTGGACCCGTGTTTGATGGAGGAGATGAATTAGCACGAGTACTGGGATATATATTCGTCTTTTGTCTTTGAGGGTGTGCAGTTTATGAACCTCTGGATCACCAAAAAGACCCAGTTCCCCCCTCTCCACTGGAACCGTTATAACCTCCTCATACTGGAAACATAAGGTAAGGCAGATTTGTTAATAGTTAAGAGTTTTTATTGACCGAAATGGTGAGAAATGCAGAGTGCAATTGTGATTTTGTTGTATTTCAAGGGTAAAACTCTTTGTAAGAAGAAAGTAACAGGCTACATTTACTACTCATAGTCTGGGTATTAAAAATACACATCATATACAGTATTTGGGGACCTCTTTGATGACTGAGGCAGCATTGTGCTATAAAGTAAGTAAAACAAACTCTTTAACTTTTAGGATGCTGAATAATTGGAGATGGAAAAATGTGAGGAATGCTGTAACAGGAAACTAAATATGCTCCCAAAGCCAAATACTGACTCGGAAAAATAGTCTGAAGTGTATTCACAGGAATCCCTGCTGCCAAATATCTTAGTTGTAGCTGTATTTATTAATGGATATGGAGTTATTTGCTAATGCTTTATAGATCAGTGATACACCATAGAACAACATTTGTTCCTTTCTGATGGTGTTTTCTATTTGATAGCAATGGTCATAATGCCTTAATGAATCCACATTCTGGCTTTCTAAGAAGCCATCAATCCTGCAGTTACACATGTTTAGAAATGGTCAGTTAATGGATTTTGGTCCAGATGCTCTGCAGCTTTTTTCCGGAAGATAAATGGTGAAAAAATCCATTGTTTGGGTTTTAAGGAGCTAAAAGACAAAGCAAGTGTGAGGATGAACAGCAACTAGAAGGACAATATGGCAACTCAAAAAACAGCTAGAAGGACAATATGGCAACTCAAAAAACTCAAAAGTTCCTATTAATAACTTTTAAAGGGTCCCTTATTAGAAAGTGGTACTGATAAATGTATCTCTTCAATTAGTTTGGAAAAGATTACATCCCTGTGTTATGGTTTCCATCTGGACTCTTTTTAGAAAACAGTTAGGTGGATCAGAAAACCAACAAAACCCTAATTGCACTTTCTCAGAATTTCTAGGAATGTTTGACCACCATGTGTTTCCATTTTAAGCAACTGTAGTTTTCCTTTTTCCTCCTACATATTTGCTTATACGTCTAAAACCTTATCTTATCCCTCAGTGTTCATCATCCACCTACTCCCTTTGATGTGGCTCATGCCCATGTGGACTGGTTTAAGTATTACGTTTCACAAAGTTCCTCTGAGGTCAACAACATGCTGCAACAAGGCAGGAAAATCTTTCCTGTTGCCCAGGGACCTTTCACTCCCATCTTATTTCAATCTGCAAAAGCACAACAGGGTACAGACCTCTGGTAGTGGTTAGCAGATTTTGTATGTTGAAGCAAAGAGCCGTGCTGATCCGTACAACTGCTGCCTGGTTGATTTGAGCCTTTCACAAGACCTGATCCATGAGCACATTGGTATGGAGAGTCCCTGCTTCAATGAGGGGCGAGAGGGGAAGAGAAACAGTTCGATGTGTGTGAGAGAGACGGGGTTGGTTTGAATTAGGGTTGGCCTGTTTTATTAAAATCAGATACTTGCCTGTCCACTCATTATTTCTGGTAATTAGTTCTTTAAAGGCCCAATGTGTCCCAGTCTCCCTTTCCACTGAATGGTTGCAGCGGGTCAGTCTCCCTTACAGGATAATTCCAGTTCATTCAACTTATTTTTGTGGTTCTTACAATAACATTGACGCACAACAGGTCAGATAATCAGACAGCACCCGAAATGTTGGTAATAATCCCTCAGAGCAGAAGAAAACTGTGTATGTAAAGACAGCAGGAAGTCGGTCTGTAAACTGTGATGGATGTTTACAGCAGACAGGATACAAATATTTGCATAGATCCACATAGTTTGGCTAAACTGTTACAACCTTCATTTATAGATTTCCTACATTTCCCAGAATTTAATTTATTCATCCACCCACAGCAGATCTGTCTTGTCGATGTGGTTTTGTGTCTTTGTTCATTTGCTGCTACACTTGGTGGAGAAATCATTGTCACTGCCCATATCGCAGCACAGGTCTTCCTCTGTGATTGGTGGACATTTGTGTTAATGCAGATGCTGCTTTTTGAGGGACAAACACCAAACCAGAATCTACTGTAGCAGCTGGAAATGCCTGGTTATGTCACAATGTCTAGTTTGACCAGTTATGTAAAGGAATAAGAATAAACAATATATCACCAAACCAGAAAAATGGGCCTTCAAATCACCCATTACGCCCAGTTGGATGGGATTTGATGAATTTTTCAAGGATGAGTGAACGGGTTATGGACGTTTCCTTTGTGTTTTTTGTGAGTTTCTGGGTAGATTTTTTCCTTTCTAGAGAGGCCGAACATGAAAATCTTGAGGAAATCAGTTTTATCTGTGTGTTTAGTAGAGATTGGTAAAGGATGTGTTTAACCTGGTAGCAGGGTGTATTATCATCTAACTCCCAGTAAGTAACCAACCAAGTATATTTCCCAATATGTTGGGAGTATTCCTTTGAGCTGAATTTGGTTTGATTTGAGAGATTTTACTTTGGATGGACAGCGGCCTAATGCATAGTATGTAACTGTGACATATTTAATTATTTATAGGTATCTTTGTATATTATGCCCCTCATTCTCCCTGTTTTTTTTTTCCTTGATCTCTACTATCAACAGTATGATGAACGATGAAAAATAATCATTAAAAAACACTTTAAGATGCAGAATATCTGCACAAAAATGTGGCACCACATGGCTTCAGTTCAGACATCGTGTCTGTGCCTTTAAAAAGCTCCTGCTGACTAAAGCTTAGTGTGATCGTGTGTGTCCTTCCATACACTGTGAAATTGGACTCAGACGACACAGTCAGTCTCAGACATGTTTTGGAAAGGGCACCTTAAGTTTGCGGTTTCTGTACAAACACATCACACTACTGTATTTGTGTCTCCAGAGGAACAACCCCCCCACTCGCTAAAAGCTAAGAAGGAGTGCCGCTGTCAAGTTATCAATAGCAGGCCTATGTTAACATTCAGCACGTACCACCACTTTACAGGAAGGTTAAAAAAGAGCAGAGTGAACATTTTGTAGGGAAAAGGTGGTTTGTTGTATAAAGAAATATGAATTAATTATTCATAATGAATGTCCTTGAATAATAGTGTTGTCTGGTCAATAAAAACTGAAGCATAAAAAAAAACTGGATGGAAAAGCTATGAAAACGAACTGTAAAAGTGCAGCTGTTCAGCAATGGTTATGGATTCTGTGTGATCAGGCTGATCATAATTGAGGCCTACACATATTAAATGTTCCCTGTTATTCTTCCCAACGTCAGAGTCAAGTAAACACTGACCAGATGGTTTGAATCAAACTGCTGGAGCAACTCTACACTCCTACATTAATCTTACCTCCAGAGCATATGTTCTCCCTTTGGTATAGTGTTTGCACAAAATAATAATTAGAACTTCTCTTGGTTGAACATACATTTCAAAAAGGGGCATTTAAACACTAAGAGTAAAAATGGCTGATTTACCCCACCTGTTCGTAAATGTTTAAATGTAATCCTTGTCTGAATCGTCGTAACAGACAAGTTTGACATTTTGGAAAATACACTTATTCTCTTTCTTTCTGAGAGTTAGGTGTGATAAGAAAAAACAATGTGTGAAAACGACACATTGTGGTTTTATGGAAAGACTATGGTGGCAAGTGGATAGGTGTATTTACCGAAATGTCAAACTATTCCTTAATGCTCATACATATTCATTTCATTCGGTTTTCCCCTCCTCTTTTTCAAATGTGCTCTGGAAACTTTTTGCCCTTGTCCCTTTAGGGGCTCTGTACCTTCTTGACCATACCAGCTTGTCCCTCCAGTATTTTTAAAAATACATACACAGCAAACTTGGCTCACGTCCTAAACTGACTATGACACCTCGTAAAATCTACCTGAATCGGCCCAATATTCTGTATTTAGATTTATGGAAAGCCTGAAAAAGTCTTTAAACATTTAAACACGTGTCCTTTGATTTGTCGTTTCTTTTTCTTTACATACAGCTGAAATAATGGAGAAGTCAAGATGCAGGCAACAGTTAGCGTTCAGCCTTCTGTTTGGGTTGTGGTTACCTTGCTGTTTGGCCCAGACCACGCCGTCAAACGCAGCCACGCCAGCGCCCTCACCGGCTCCCTCACCATCCCCAACCCCTCAGCCCCAGGCCGAACGGCTAAAGTTCAGACTGGCCGGATACCCCCGAAAACACAACGAGGGCCGGATAGAGATTTTCTACAAGGGAGAGTGGGGAACCATCTGTGACGACGACTTCTCAATAGCAAACGCCAACGTGCTCTGCCGCCAGCTGGGCTTCGTCTCAGCCACAGGATGGACCCACAGCGCCAAATACGGCAAGGGCCAAGGTAAGAGTGGAGTGAGATTCAGTTTCTGGCCTAATACACTGTGTGCTCTGCCATATGTGTATTTATAGTGTTCCAAATGACAAAGTAATATTTAAACAGTCTAAACTGTGGCAGCTGTAGGTGGCAATCCCCACATATACTGTAATCCAAGTAGGTTAGAAGAAATACTTGACGAATGTGCGTTATTCTGAACATTTTTAGCCATGCTACTGTGCCGCTAGTGTGGTTGTAGACTATAAATCCTTACAAAAATATGAATTAAATTTGTTTCACAATATTTGACCAAGCCACCCCAGTCGCCTCAAAACTGGACAAAAAAAAATCATACTTTAATTTTTATAAAATTACAAATCGTTATGTTTATTAGGAATAGTTTTAAACATATTTAACTGCATTTACATTTTAGACATTTAGCTGATTCTCTTATTCAGCCTCTTGTCTAGAATATAAGTACAACTATGGAGAGTTTTCTTCTGCTATAAGTTCCCAGAGCAAAAGTGTTACAAGCAACCAAGTGTCACTTCCAGGCCTGGACTGAGTACTTTCCACAGGCCTGGGAGTGTGCTGGAGCCACACTGACAGTCTGCTGCCTGTCCAGGGAAAATCTGGCTGGACAACGTGCTGTGTAACGGAGGTGAGAAGAGCATTGAATTCTGCAAGTCTCGCGGCTGGGGCAACAGTGACTGCACTCACGATGAGGATGCCGGAGTTGTGTGCAAAGACGAGAGGATTCCTGGCTTTGTGGACTCAAATGTTATTGACGTAAGTTGCCACAATAAATTTAATGAGATTTTGTAATTTTGTTGCAGTAAACATTCATTCACATTCGTTAAGAAGCTTTTATAAGCCCATAAACTCTTTTGTGTTAACAGCCCTGCTGCTCCACTGCCTATAGACTATAAGGTTTAACCCACGTGGAAGACATTCAACGCCTCAGTGCAACTCCACCTGTAGCTGCCACACACATGGTGTTGATTAGCTCCGCTCTATACCATGAGTCTCAACTTGTTAACAGCCGCAGCCTCTCCAAGTATATTGTCCTGAGGTGATGTAGTGTGTGGATAAAAGGGTGCAGCATCAGTTCATTTGACAGACGAGCAGGGTTGTAAATTCTGCTGTTAGGAAGTTGTCCGCTAAATTAGAGTTTAGTAATATTGGAAAATTGTGACGGATTGACTCACACAAAGACCATTAACACACTTGTGTTCCTCTTTCTGTGTTTCTGTGAAATTTTCTCCATTTGTATGGAGAGCTGTCTGGTCATTTTTCTGGTATTCATGCACTAAGTGCAATTAAACTCATGTAGGATGCTCCAAGGCTCAGCAAATCACACAAAATCAATCTGGATGGTCTACATAACATTTCAAGAACAAATTAGTTATAGTAGGGAAAATGAGCCTTGTGCGCATTGTTTGTCTTAATCATGGATACTGAGCAGTAAATTGTTCCGCACATAAGCTCCTGACAAATGTCCTAAATGTAAATGAAGTCTATTTAACCTCAATATTATATATAGAGAGAGTAAATGACATTGAATTATTGTGAAGCCCTGCTCTGCCCCTGAATGAGGAAGCACTTTGCTCCAGTGGAATTATTCAGAGAGTGTTTGTACTCATGTACTCCCAGGATGGCTGGATAAATGTGAAGCAGAGTGCTTCTAAAAGAGATCGAGTGTGCTCCGTGTACCTTCCCTGGATAAATAAAGATTTAAAACTGAGGGAATTGTTAAATCTTAGTCTGAGGAAACACTGTTGGGTGGGATGCCGGCTTATCTGTTCTCAGCTGGTCATCATTTTCCGTTTAACCTCTTTGATGTCGCTTTGTATAACTGAATGGTCCGAGGTGAACAAGGTTAGACCGGGGACTCATCTCCACAGACCACTGGAAACGGCTTGAATGATTGGATGAGGTGTTTCAGTTTCATAAGAGAAAGTGGGTGGACTTTCAGTACTACTCTCTCTTTTTCTGCCAGTTGCTGCGTGTCAGGCTCAGTCAAATAATGTGGTGTCCAGACTTTAATCTGTGACTAGAGCCAGTGTTGTTTTTTTCCAAATAAACCACAGCGGAAGTGACTCATTGCAAAACTGGCAATCAGAGATAATCAAGTTAACCACTTATGAGCTGCTAGTGAGAGGATTAGACCTAGAATTACTCTCCACAATAGCTATGACTCACTGTTTAGTCGGTTCGTCTCTTTCAAGAGTCTTGAGCACATGTCTGTGTGCGTGTATGTGATGATGATTTTCTGCAAACTAAAGCCTGATCTGGCGTCAGTGTTTACTAAAGTTTTATATAATTAAATGATCTATAGAAAGAGTTTAAAGGAATCTACAGGAAAAGATTGACTGTATAAGATATGAAGATTATAGGAAGATTTCAGTACATTTTATTAAGCTTTTTCCTCGACTACATCTGTGTTGTGTAAAATAAGTTTAAAAAAGCCCACTGATGATACATCTTACATACATAATCAGTTAACAGATACAGGTAAACATTTAAATCTGAAATTATTTTAATAGACAGTCAGCCTTGATTTTGTCCGAACAGGCTCACGTCGACGAGAACAAGATAGAGGTGGTGCGACTCCGGCCCGTGGTCGTCGTGGCCAAAAAGAAGGTGCCCATCACGGAGGGTGTGGTGGAGGTGAAATACAAAGATGGCTGGGCGCAGATCTGCGACCTGGGATGGACGATCAAAAACACTCGTGTGGTCTGCGGCATGCTGGGATTCCCGCATGAGAGGAAAGTCAACAAGAACTTCTACAAGTAAGTGAACCATTAAAAGCTGATTCCGGTGTGGGTTCATGAGGTCAAAGCTGCAACTCACAACTTTTTACACAGACAGTAAAGACGAATTTTAACTTCAGGACCCAAAAGTCATGTAAGTTGTCATCAGAGAATGGCGTGCTCAACGTGCAGGATCTTTTTCAACTTTGTTTCCCAGTATCCAGCAGTGGTAATTAAGCTACTTAGAAAAGTGGCTGTAACTTTCTCATTTACTCAGGATGGGATGTTTGCTGCAGACTGTTTGACATTTCTGTGGTTTGAGTCTGTAAAGCAAAGTGGCAACATTCTGACCAAACCACAAGCAGGATCTTAGTCTTTGTTCGGTAAAGAGTGGACATTATAGGAACTGCTGTTTACTGCAGATATGAGAGGGACTGTGTGTGGACTTCATCTACCATCTGCCAGAACTGCAGCTCGACAACAAAGCACATGAGCCTCCGATTGTTGTGTTTCTGATTTATTCCTTCTGCGGATGTTTTTGTTTTTCATTTGGACAGAAAAGCAAACTTTTTCATATATTGTTCATGTTCTCGGTCTCTATTGAAGAGTGATTATTAACTGCCTGCAGAGATGTAGAGTAGGAACCAGCGTGTGCTTTGTCCTATGTGTTTTCACATCTGGAGTTTGTTTAACACAGTGTGAGGGTTCAGAAGAATCATGTGAGATATCTGTAAGTATGAAAAGTTGAAACAATTATCAACAAAACTACTAGGCAACTTTGAGAAAGAGTCTTTTTGCTTTCTGTTTTATATCATTTTAAATTTAGTATTTTTTTAGTTTTTCAGTTAAAATCTTTTCAACTCATGGTTTGGTCTATACAGTGTCAGAAAATAGTGAAAATGGCCATCACATGTCACTAAACCCCGAGGTGATGTCTTCAATTGTGATGCGATGACATAAAAAATAGAAAAAGCAGGAAATCCTCACAATTGAGAAGCTGTAATAAGAAAATATCTTAAGCAATTCATCGATTCTTCTAAGTAATTGCTGATTATTTCTCTGTCGATCAACTAATCAATTAAGCGACTCATTGTTTCAGCCCTGAATAGAAATAATTGATAGTTGTAGCCTTAAAAAGCACTAGAGGTCGTTTATAATGCATTTTTTTGCTTTCACAATCTATTGGGTTCATTCAGTATGTGTATAATTGAATACACAGAGGGATAAAAATAGTAAATCGTATTGGACAATTGGATAGAATCAATGTGATTACTCTGGCGGACTCTCAGACCTCCACTTTCTTTTCCTAGTTTGTCCTTCCAGTATGACTGCACACATTCCTGGCTGCGCTCCAGCTGAAGGCGTTTTATTCATTCCCTGCAGATGGTTCACAGTAGTACGAGGGGAAATGTGTGTTTTCTCTCAAGCGTGTGTGAAGGCTCAGGCCCAGGGGAATGGGGGGGTTGGTTGGTCACATAATGCACAGACAACAACGAGTGGAGTGAAGCCAACCTGTGTACAGTCAAATTGTTCTGTGTCGTCAGTCCCTCTGTCTTTTTTTAGTCTTTTCATTTATATTATATGAGTGTAGGACACACTGAAGATGGACATTCAGCCTTTTACAATTCTGGAACTCAAATCCAGGTTTAGTTTTTACTTTAGCACTTGCAATGTGCCAAGATATATAGGCAGATATAGATTTATCAACCAGTTGTTGACAGTCATTGTCCTCATAGTTAAACATTTACATACCAAGAATGAAGAGAATTTAAATTACATTACAGTTCATAAGGACCAGTGCTATTGATGTGTTGATTGCCAGCGAGATGGACCAATCGGTTCGTGTGCAGGCCTCACTTAAGCAGTGAGCGGGACGCTGGGATGATAATGTTAATGAGGTGTTGTAGCTGCTTAATGAGACTCAAATGGCCACCATGGTGCAGAATGGTGGATAGTTGGAATAGCTCTGTAACTGTGATCATACACTGGTGACCTGAAGTCTGTAACATGATATACTGGAATGTCAACAATGTTATTCACGCTGACCCTCCAGTACTTTATCTTAAAGACATGAACGTGTGCAGCCCAGCGACTGAGTGTGTGTGTGTGTGTGTGTGTGTTCAGATATATGCAGCCTGTGTATGTGTGTGTGTCGTCTCTCTCCTGTATGTGATGGAATTTGGCTGTCTCACCGTTGCAGACGTCTGAAAAAGCGAGCGGCTGAGAAGGTCTCCAGGCCAAAGGTTAATGTTTCAGCCGGTGGAAGGTACACTGTCCCTGGGAAAACCCACCGTCCACCTCCGTCTGCACTCTGTTTACTGTAGTTTTGACAGTGGGTTTCCTGTTGGAGTAGACAGTAACAATTTAGTTCCTGTTTCTAGCTAGTTGACCACTTCCCCTCTCTCTCTAATATCATATTATTATGATGTGCAGCATGTGAATGGGTTGTGTATTTATATTTTATCCTTCTTAAACTCATGGTGGCCTTGTGTGGGGGGTTAGTTTTATTCTCACTTCTGTTTTTTGTCTGTCTTTCCCATTTCCACTGACATGGCACAGATTGTACATAAACTGACCTAATCAAGGGCATAAATATCTCTTAAATGTTTTAACTTTTACAGTACATTAAATGTACAAGAATTATTTTTCTTTGGGTGTTTCATCATTGAAGCCCTGTTTGATTGGACAGATGTCGTCAATCTGTGCTGCTTTAGTGACGGGGACTTAATTTTAGATTTGTCCTTTTTAACCTAATTCAAATTAGATTATTACCTGGAAATCCTATTTCCCACTATGGCATGCTTTTTGGAGGAGGTCCGTCACTTTTCATCCTGGGTTCTTCAACCAAAAAAAGTCACAGGCTTCGTGAGAGTCCACATGACAAGAACTGACCTTTGTCTGGTAGAATATGCAAATAAATGACAGCGTTTGGAGTTTGCCATGCAGGCGCGTTATTATGTGTCCAGAGGTTGTAAAATTGTACCAAGTAGGCGCTCTAAAGTGATAAAACTTCATTATTACAGTGAATAACCAATAACAATATTTTCTTATATTATCAAGCTTACCAGATGATTGTAGTTTACATTTCTACTCTAAGACCTGTACTGAAAAGGTTGAAGAACCCACTAACATAGACTGTGTGAGGTTTATAACATGTAACATTATGCTTTAATTACTACATCTCCATCTTTATTTGCATCCCATCCAAAAAAAAAAGCAATGCCATACATCAACCAAGTCAATGTGGTAACTTGAGGTTCACATTGGCTCAATAGAAAAGATCTACAATCACAATACCATAGTTTATACTAACAAACTGTGTTAATTATAAAATGTTTACATGTCATACACTATGTGGCCAAAGGTATATGGACACCCATTTGTGCCGGCCAGTTAAGTTCTTCCTCACAAAACTGGGAAAACCATGTCCTCATGAACCTGGCTTGTCATGTTGAAACAGGAAAGAGCTTTCCTCAAAGTTGAAAGCATACTATTTTGTTTAAAATTAACTTTAAGATTTCTCTTAATTAGAACTGAGATGCTTTTGCCCAAACTATGAAAAACAGCCCCAGATAATAAAATACACAAGAGTGTGTAGAAAGGTGTGTCCACATACTTTTGGCCATACAGTGTATATGAGCCTGTGCTGAAGAAACGTGTCTAAATTCTTAATTGATTTAATTCTTTGTCATGTTTGTGTTTATTTACATGTATTTAAAAAGGATGTGTCACTTTACCCAAATGCATATACTATATATATATTATAATACATATACTAGTAATTAGAAGTAGAAGTATACTAGTAATTACATATTATGTGTTAACTGAATTTAACAACTGTGTTAAAGGAGACACATCCTTTTGAACAGTTTAATTACAGATTTTTAACATAATTGTGCATCATGTAACCTTTGTTACTATGATTCTTCACTTTGTCAACTTGTTTTCTTCTCCTAACTGTGCAGTCTAACCCGTGTTTACCTTGCAGGCAGGCATCCAAAGCTAAAGTTAACTCTAAGTCTAAACAGAGCAGCCCTGGCAAAAGGTAATCTGAGGATAAACAAATCAGTGGGTAACTTCAAGCTGTCTGAAAAGACCCACACACATGCTGCTTTCACAAGCCTGACAAACAAATACTATTTAAACTGATTAGAAAGTCAGGGGGAAATGTCGGCTGTTCCCAAGAATAGAAAACGCTAATTCTCTAAGCCACATCCATCCCCTCCAGTATGAGCACCTGTCCTGTTTTTCAGAACAAAAGCCTAAATCCAACAAACGTTGTTTAAATATTTAGCCAAAGTAATAATGTAAGGGGTGTGCAGAATAGTCCTGTTATATTTATTTATACATACCTTATGTATATCATTGTACTATGAAAATTATTTCAAGGATTCTTGATTACAAAGAGCCATTTGCTGTAGAAAAGTTTAAGGAAATATGATTATTCACTTTCTTTCCATAAGTTAAATAAGAAGCTTAACATTAAGACTGGAAACAAACAAATAGCCTGCAGCTGTAAGGTACTACAAGTAATACCAGTATGGATAAATGGTGTATTGTATAATTTCCTGTCAGTATAAAATGGTGACGTATGTTGATATTTTTGTATACTAACTGCTTAAACAGAATACTATATAATTAGTATGTAGTATGGATTTAGGACACAGATAATGTTTCCGTCATCACAGTCCTTCCCCTTGTCTCTGCTCCTTCCAGGTTGTATTTGGCGCGTCAGAAGAACTATTTCCACATTCACTCTGTGGCGTGTTCAGGCACAGAGGTCCACCTGGCAGCCTGTCCGCTGGAGTTCAGCAAGCCGAACGCAACATCGTCCTGCCAGGGCGGCATGCCGGCCGTCGTCAGCTGCATGCCGGGGCCACTGTTCATGCAAAACAGTGGCTTAAAAAAGAAACTTAAAACTTCGGTAAGGTAGTCTTTAACTTAAGGGCAGCTCAACAGGTGTTTTTCACTGCAGATATATTTTGAATTTAAGTGTCCAGGAAACTGTGACAGTGAGCCAACATGCACAATACCTGGACCCTGAAACTGAAGCAGCTAAATGGAATTCAGCCCTCATTCCTGTGTTCCTCAGTGGATGGATTTTGCTCAGTTGTAGCAATAGAAGGGTCAAATTACTGTAGATGCCTGCCAGGCCGCTCAGAAGACTAACCTGACAAACGTACATTAAAATATTGTTTGTGCCCGCTTGCTGTCTAGAGCACCGTGAGGCTGAAGGGAGGTGCCAGGCTGGGCGAGGGTCGGGTGGAGGTGCTGAAAAACAACGAGTGGGGAACGGTGTGCGATGATCGCTGGGACCTGCAGTCAGCCAGCGTCGTCTGCAGGGAGCTCGGCTTCGGCAGCGCCAAAGAGGCTCTCACCGGAGCCCGCATGGGACAAGGTTAGGAAAATATATCGAACAGTGACAAAAAGACTCAAGTCTGGTGAAAAAGATAATATTAAGTAGTCAACCCCAGGTTTGTTATGTTCGCCTGCAGTTTAAGTTTCCAATTTAGCTCACCTCTCAAACGATGTGATCTTTGGCTCCACCCACAGAGGTTTGACTCAACCAGTGATGTTATTTCTGCATCCTTAGAAATATTTGTAGAAGTAAAATGTTGAGTCTGTGCGCCCTGAGATGTTGTACACCTCAAATAAAATAAAAAAGGCATGATTGAACATGGCAAAAGCAAACTGTATGTTTCGAATTCACAGTAGGTTTAGCCATGTTGACTTCCGTGATAATAACGTAGGTCCTCTTGCCGCAAAATCCCCTATTTCCTATGACTGCCGTTTATGAGGATAGTCCAGTCGATTCTGCTCTTCACGTTGAATCCCTCTAAACCTGCAGATGCGTTTGTCTTCAGACACGACCTCAATCATCAGTTGTCCGTCTGCAGCCTGTCTTATCTCTCAGGTCATCTCTGCACCCCAGAGGACTGATAATCTGCCCTCAACAAGTCCACACAGATTCCTCATTTGGAGCTTGTTTTAATAAGTAAAGGAATGTTGAGCACAAAGAAAGAAAAGAAACAAAGACATGAAAGAATGTTTTCTATGACGCCCACCACAGTTAATATACAGTATATGCTGTTCATTTTCTGAAGTTACTACAATAATAGACAAATCTCAGTGTATCGTTTCCATCTATGAAAACATCTTTTCACAGATGCAAGCCATATCCCCACTACTTTCCTGACATTAATTCTCCCATATAATCCTTCATTCATTGAATAGCTCTTTTCTGAGTGTCTGTCAGGCATTTTTTAGAACAGAAAACCATCTGTGTTGTTCCAGTTAGGCTATGGACCATTTCGTGTGAAAATGGGGCAGTCAGTTTTATTTTAAAGTCCAGTTTGTGTCTGAGCCACCTGGCCCTGAGTAACACTTTTAACACATTCAGATGATTGGAACCGAACTTACCAAACTTAATGGTGAGTTTTATTTGTTCTTAAACTCCAACAATAATTTATCAGAGTAGTTGTTATATTACTGTGATCATTTTTTTTTTTGGAACAAAACTACTCAGTTCAGGTTGTGATTTGCCCTTTCTGGACACACACACACACACACACACATATTAATTTCCTTAATTTGTTAATTTGTTGTAATGTTGTAATGCGTAATACATATTAGAACTGATAATCTCTTCCTTTTGGAGCTTTTGATCATTTATGTGGTGGCCTAAAAATGAAGGAAACATAATTACATCCAGGCTTTTCACCTGTTGATTACTAATCAGAAACCACACCTGCTTCCTCGTTAACAAGTCCTAATTACTAGTGGGAAACTGATTTGTCTGAAAGCTCTGATATATTCCCAACTCTGTGCTATACTGTAATTTAAAGATGTGAACACTTGCAATATTAAAATATTTATCTTA
This sequence comes from Lateolabrax maculatus, assembly GCA_031216445.1. Classification (NCBI taxonomy): domain Eukaryota; kingdom Metazoa; phylum Chordata; class Actinopteri; order Acropomatiformes; family Lateolabracidae; genus Lateolabrax; species Lateolabrax maculatus. Next base: position 21,586,136 of record CM062205.1, on the reverse strand, counting down.
GTGTGTGTGTTCCACATTAGTGATTCTTTTCAAGAGCATGCAGGTGTGTGAAGGGTTTAGGTAAACGGCCCTGAGATTCCACCAAAGAAGAAACAAGCAGTCTTTTGAACTGCAGTTTTCAGAAACGCTGGGTTGGGATGTCTGCTCTCGTGTGTGTACATTATGATTTCGACCACAGAGGAAGTCGGTCGAGGAGACTCGTCACAAAATCTCTTTGACGCAGCAGCATACCTGCTCTGTGCTCGGACGGATGTCAGACCACCACCTGGCCGAGCGAGTCCAAGAAACATTCCTAAACGTCACTGAAGTCGGAAACGAGCCCCGCTGAAGGAATTCCTTTCACAGAGGTTTCATAATACAATCACCTCATGGTGCTCTGACTTGTAGTGATGGAGCGAGAGCTTAGAGGGCGCATGTAAAGCAGGGTGTCGCTGACGGAGAACATGCATGCTCAGCAAACAGGCCTCAGACGAGCTGTGGATTAGTTTCACGAGGAAGTCTGAAAGGCACACAAGACTGGGCTCCATGTAAATTCAACATTAGAGCAACAGAAGTCTGAACAAATATCACAGCAAAATTGTACACATCAACTACACTGAACATCCTGCGCATTTAGATGTGCCTCTGTGTGTATTTTATAGTCCTAACTGTTGTTATGATGAAAAGTAAGTTAATTGTGACATTTTCATATGAATCAATCTCTGTTTGGCTCAATTTTGCTTTGAGTCTCTGGGGTGGTGGCTGCAGTGATTTCACCTGCTTCCACTTTTTTTCAGCAGTGGTTGTTTTTTCTTAGCTCAGAATTACTCAACCAGTCTGAGACTTGAAACCATAGTTTTGTTAAAGTCCGAAAAGCAGGTATGAACTGACCTGGATCGTTCTGATCTGATCTAAGCACCTTATTTAATGGGTTCAGGCTCATTAATGCTGTAGTGGTTGTAACATATAAAGAGCCTGTACCCCATTAAAACACATTTTTATATAACCCTTAGTTGCTACTTAAAATACTTTTAAATGACCTGACTCATTTTCATGAATAGCCATCTGACAACAGTAGATTCTCAAGTAAAGTACAAGTGCTTGAGTAAATGTACTTTGTTACTTTCCACCACTGGTGATATCTGGATTTTTTAAGAAGCTCTAAACGTATGTTTGTAAGCATGTAAGTCGAATAAAAGGTGTGAACCCCATAAACAAGTCTACCTTCTTTAACTTTTAAGCTACTGTCTGTCTGTCCAGGAATGGGTCCAATCTACATGAACGAGGTGAAGTGCCTCGGCCAGGAGAAGTCCATCTGGAACTGCCCCTTTAAAAACATCACATCAGAGAACTGTCAACACATGGAGGACGCTGCTGTCCGCTGCAACGTGCCCTACATGGGCCTCGAGAACTTGGTCAGAGCTGAACCTTCATCCTAAAATTGTTCTCTTAACTTGAGGAAGTTTATTATGTAGATTACTTGTTAAAAGTGGCAAAATGCATTTTTTTAAAAACTTTCTTCTACTTTGATAAATGTAGCATAGGAAAGAACTTGTTTTGTACTGTGTTTGTTGTATTATCCATTCATTTAGTTCTTTGCTGCTCTAGAATTTTTTTCAGTTTACTCTAACATGTGAGATTGAGAGCTGATACTCGTTTTCACTCTCAACTAATACTTCTTCACTGCTGTCATGACAAACAGTAACATCATTTGTCATATTTGTAAGTACTGAATTAGTTCAATTGCAACAGTGTTTTTCTTTTAACTCAGAGTATTTCTGGTTGTGCAGTTTGTATTTTACCAGAACATACTCTTCCATGTTTCCTGTAGATACACAAAGAGGCCAGACCAGTGGAATAAAAACTTTTATTTATTTGATCAGTGATTTTACATCAGTCTAAACCACCAGTAAAGTAAATCTTATGATGGTAACCGTGACTGACACCAGCAGAACTTCTAACAGATAAAAATAGAGTTTTTACCCGGTCCGGCCCTTGTGTATCTATGCTTTGCTTTGTGGTCTCTAACCCCTCGGCCCCACACAGATCCGACTCACAGGAGGACGGACCCGTTACGAGGGCCGCGTGGAGCTGCTGAGCTCAAACTCTAATGGGACGGAGAGCTGGGGTCTGATCTGTGGAGAGACCTGGAGCCCAAAGGAGGCCATGGTGGCCTGCAGGCAGCTGGGCTTGGGCTACGCCAACCAGGGCCTGCAAGTAGGTTATTAACACCACTGAGAACAGCTTTCTGCAGCAGAGTAGAGCTGCTTCGGCCTTCTGGTGTATTTGACAAATGCAAATATAATATACTGTCATGGACACTCGGTGGCCAATTATTTTCTGTTCACTACAAAAAAATGTCATTCCCATCATTTCATTACAGTCATTTTAGTCTGTGCAGAATAATATTTTAATTTACCAATCAACTTCTGTCAACCTCCTCATCTTAGTTAGTGCGGACATCAGTTACGACAAGTTCAACCAAAGAGTGATTATTCTTTCCTGGATTGTTTCATCTGAAGGATATTAGAGGTCTGAAGATGTGAAAATATCCAATATTTCACAAGAAGAAAGAGACATTTGGGGGAAAATTGTTGAAGAGAAAAACTTTTTTTTCCTTTCTTAGTCTTTTTATTACCGTGTGACCCAATTTATCCTGGAACCTCGTGGTCATGAACTTTTGGATAGAGAGACAAAAAAAAAAACAGTTGGAATATTCTTACTACATTGGCATTAAGTATTCAAAAGTAAAGGATGTCTCAATTCTGGACAGAAATTACCTGATAAGGTTAAGATTTGTTTTAACAGTGTAGCATACGTGGCTGGATTTGGATCCATCTTTATCCTCACAGGAGCCGGATTTATTCTAAATTTAAACAGCGCTGGAAATGTTCTGCAGGGAAACTGTCCCTGCACATTATGATGAGTAATTCAGTTTTTGCAGATTTATACTGCAAAACATCTATTCGTTTCTCTGTTGTCCAGTTGATATCTAAGGAATGAGTGTAATGGTGGCACATTTTTATCCAAAAAACATGTTTTCCCCATTACATCACCAAAAAACAGTTTAAACTGTTGGGAGCAGACAGGATGGATCCATAGAGGCTCTTACCCCACGCATCATCAGAAAATCAACAGATACCTGTGATCATTTGTCATTTATCTTCTTGGATATGAGTAGAGCCCACACATCCCTGCTGCTTTAGTGTCGGACAGCTCATGTTATCTAAGAGGGAAAAGTATTTCCATACTCCTCTGATCTGTGTCATCACCAGGACTCTGTCGACACCCTCGGGACTGCAGCTTAGTAAACTCCAGACACTGAAATGGATAAAAAATTCCAGGTGGGCGTCTGTTTCTGAGATACTGAATCCAGTTTCTCTGGCAGCAGCGACAGGGGTGTGTTCAGTGTCACGTAGTCATGTGTCTGGATCAGCAATGGAAACTAAGAGCTCAGCTCAGCCTGCTGGGGCCACTGAGTGTATAGTTATTTTGTTAATTATTTAGTGATGGCCTTACGATGGTGGGTTGGACACTGCTATATAGTTATTTTTTTAATTCTATGCATATATGTTCAAATATATTCAATACTTCTGTTCAGTCACATATTATCTAATATGTGCAGCATACTAATACTTGTTATTACAACCGGAAACATGCTCAAATATATCCCTAAAACATAGCTCTCATGCTACAGTTTGGTGTATATATTTTTGGAATATACTTGAACGTACATGCATGTATTAATGTCTGACAGTATATGATAAGTTCCACATGGAGTAGAAGTTTCTTTCCCTATGTGAAAGAACATGATACTGTTTTGGTCTTTTCTACGTGGTGAAACCAAAACAGACACACATGAAGTTTCTAATCAAACTCAAAAGCCACAAACCACAGAAGCCAAGTGGTGACCTCATCTGGAAACCACGTTGACGTTCTCCGAGCCTAGAAAAGTCTAACCAAACTGCTGCTTCAACAGCTCACCTTCCACTGCCTGAGGGTTGTATATTAACCGTTAGTTTCAGCCCAGACAGTTTAGAGACAGGACAGGAAGTGTGTCCCTCCACTGACTTCCAGCAGGGCATTTCTGCAGATCCGGATAGTGGGCGGCCGGAGCACTTATGAGGGCCGGGTGGAGGTTCAGGTTGGGTCCAAGTGGGGAACAGTGTGCAGCACAGGCTGGACCACAAAGGAAGCCATGGTGGTTTGCAGGCAGCTAGGGCTCGGCTACTCCATGCATGCCATCACTGTAAGTAGGACGAGACTTACATGAAGAGATTTGTTCCACGTTGAGATATTGAACACATTTATTGTTTACAGGATAAGCCTCTGTAGATGAAAAACAGGACAAATAGTAATCAAAAACAAAAGCATGATTAAAACAATAATTACAAACATAAACATTACAAACAGGAGCAACTTGATTTTAAAGGGAGTCAAAATGCCTTTTGTTTTTTCTACAGAGACTGATGGAACAGAGAGGCAAATCTTTAATACATATTAAATATATATACATTTTGAGGTATATGGCTGGAAAGATTGTTTCAAATAAACTGGGTTTTTAAAAAAGAAGGCATTTAAAATGTATATGAACCAATGAAATTGATTTAGAGAGTTAAAGAAGGCAAATTAGGAGCTTAATTCACACAAGGGTTATGAGAGTTAAGTTATTGGTGATGTACCTTTAATTATGGGCCCAATATGATTGTTTCAGTGGATCAGTATGACAACAAAATGTAGTTAGATATAAAATGTTTCAGCGATCTTAAAGATACACTTCCTGATTTTGGTATTTTACCCAATAGCACGTTCACAACCAACATTTTAATTCCAGCTCATTGTTGAAGCTTTGAAACTTGGCCATAAACTGTTTTGAGGAGGACATTTGGGGATTTTAATATATCTTTAAAAATCCGCAATAAAAGTTTGGTCAAGTTTTGGTGTCAGTTCCCCAGAATCTTAGAAAAAGCCATAATTAAAGAGGCACAGAGACCAATTTCTTCACCCACAGAAGAAAACATACCACAGTTACAGGGCAAGGCTTACTTTGTTATGGTGTGGTTTCTTCCAAATGTAGTAAATCATTGACTGAAGAAGTAAATTAGGTAGAATGAGGAAAAATGGGCGCACAAAAACAAAATGATGATATATTAGAGTGCATTTATGGATTTTTCAATAAATCAGATTAGTAAGAACTTTTAAACATTAATTAACACAGTAGCATTTTTCAAAAAGGATATTTAGCACTTAAGATACAAGCTATTCAAATATTTTAAATTAAGAAATAGTTTTTATCTTTAAGAGTTTATACAAAAAAATCTAATGCAAAAATTGTGAGCTGCATACCAAAGCAACAGGATACAAAATACTGGAATTCATATTCATGATTAGTCTATAATTAAATGTATAGTTGTATGGATTTAAGAAGCCTTTGCAGTAAGTATAAGATTATTGAATCTGTACAAAGTTATTGTCCTCCAGTGATCTTAAACTCAGCATTACTCACTGTCCTCAGTGAGCAGTCAGAAATGAGTCATGAACATCTGTTTTTCAGAGCAGCAACATCACACTGAACTCTCTGCAGCTCCGTTTGGTGAATATTTATTTCCTGATCGATGCACTGTGTTTCTTTTTGTGTGCATGTTTGTCTGTTTGCTGTCGTCTAAACATCATCTAAGGAAACCTGGTACTGGGACAGCAGCAACGTGACGGAGATGGTGATTAGTGGCGTGAAGTGCACGGGAAACGAAATGTCTCTGAGTCAGTGCCAGCATCACAAAACTGTCAGCTGCACGAAGTCGGCAGCAAAGTTTGCAGCGGGAGTTATCTGTTCTGACAGTGAGTGACAGCAACAGAAACAAATGGAAACGTTTAAACAAACTAGTCTGTTGACAGACAAACTTCATAGATACATGTTGTTGAGGGCCTGAAGAAAACACAGAATCACAGAAAAAAAACAACATCCAACATATAGTTAGGAGGGAAATCATTCATTTTGACCGACTGTAGTCTTTGTCACTACTTCCTGAGCTCTGCCATTTTTATTTGATGTGCTGATGAGCTTTTCGTGGCTTCTCCTTGTGTTTTTGGAGATGATCATTAGCTCTTGCTGAGGTGGCTCTGTAAAGCTCAGTGAGACACTTGACGTGTGATAAAAATGCTTGTCTTAGTTCAAACTATTGGATGTGACAGTCATTTCGCTGTCAAATGTAACAACAGTTCTGTGACACACTTGTACTTGCAAGCACAGTCATCCTGATCTTGATGTATAATAATATGAGGAACATACTGTAACTCAAACCTAATCCTACCACTACCCGTGTGTCCAGCGGCCTCCGACCTCGTCCTGAACGCCCCTCTGGTCCAGCAGACGGTTTACATCGAGGATCGCCCTCTGCACATGCTCTACTGCGCTGCAGAGGAGGACTGCCTGTCCAAATCTGCAGCCAAGGCCAACTGGCCCTACGGACACCGACGTCTGCTCCGCTTCTCCTCCCAGATCCACAACATCGGTCGGGCTGACTTCAAGCCAAAGGCTGGGCGGCACTCGTGGGTCTGGCACGCCTGCCACGGGTAATGTTGTCTTCGTTAACATGGTTTCTAGATGACAGCTCTGTTTAGATGAACTGCTTCATCCTAATAATAGCAGACTGGAGTTTTAATGATGCTGTCATCTCATCTCATTGGGAGTTAAGTCTCACTGTTCTGGAGTACAAGCACAAAGAAATTTACCGAAACAAGTTGAAAGCAAATTGAGTTGAAGAATAAGTAAATGAAACTCACTGTTTACAGAATGTGTGAGATTCAAATGCCTGCAGGGGAAATTCAGCAACTTGAGTGTTTTATTAATAAAACCATCATCCAGTACTTCTCATATTACAGTATTAAAGTACTGACGTATCAGTGAACTAGTGCTTTTTCTGTTACCGTCTGTTTTGTTCCACTTTCTATCATTGTATGCCACATATACAGTATGTCAGAAATGGAGGCTCAACTACTTTCTCTCTGTATCACACAGCCACTACCACAGCATGAATATTTTCACCCACTATGATCTGCTGAACGCCAACGGTACCAAAGTGGCAGAGGGACACAAAGCCAGTTTCTGTCTGGAGGACACAGATTGTCAAGAGAGTGAGTCTGATGCTTCCTGGTCTGTTTTATCACTGAATCAAAGGGAATTTCACATCAAAATTCCAGTTTTAAGAGACATTTCCAATGATTACTTGATATGTAAATGTTCTAAAGATGTTTGTTAAGTCTGTTTATGTGGATTCACAAATGCATCTTAAAAATAAATGAATCTTTTTGCCACCAAGGTGTTTCTAAGCGATACGAGTGTGCCAACTTCGGGGATCAGGGCATCACCGTGGGCTGCTGGGATTTGTACCGTCACGACATCGACTGCCAGTGGATCGACATCACAGACGTCAAGCCTGGAAACTACATTTTTCAGGTAAGCATGTGTGACTTTATTTGTAGAGGATAGATGAAATACTGCCCAAATACTTCTTAGAGAACATATAAAACTGTATGGATATAACCCAAAACAATATCCTATAGTATTTCAGACTAATGTACACAAACAATAGCTTATGTTTGACCTCTGCAGTTATAAAGTCATCTTGTCCTGAAAATAACATTTCACATTACAGTAAATTTTAAAACAATTTACTGAACTAATTTCCACCAGGAAACCTGACAGCGGAGCCCCAAGGCCCCTGTTGTACATTAATAAGCACTAAGAACAGTTTATTTATCTTGTCTGATTCTGGCCGGACTGGGCCGTTCATTCCCAGACACCAGCTCTTCACCAGACTTCACTAATGGTTTGTCTCGTTTACGTTTACTCAGGCTGTTCTTAAATCAAGAGACTTGTACTTTACTTGAATGTTTCCATTTTGTGCTACTTTATATTTCTACTCCACTTCATCTTCAGAGCAAATATTGTACTTTTTACTCCACTACATTTGTCTGACAGCTTTAGTTACTTTTCATACCCTTCCTGTCCAGTGAAAACCACGTACACATTAATGCAGCAGTAATATTAATCCAGAAACATCAGATATAAAAGGAAAACGCTGACAGGGTACCTTTACTTTCGATACATTCACAGAATAATACTTCTTCCACCACTGTTGTGATTATCTGTCCGATTATAGAAATGTTCCTTTTTACGTTCCTCACTCCTTCAGATTGTGATCAATCCAAATCACGAGGTGGCTGAGAGCGACTTCACCAACAACGCCATGAAGTGCAACTGCAAATATGACGGACATCGAATCTGGTTCCATAACTGCCACGTTGGTGAGCAAAAGTACCAGATATTGATGTCAAATGTGGCTCTTATTTCAACGTTTCCGACTGCTTCATTGATTGTTTTTTATCCCTTTCAGGTGACGCGTTCAGTGAGGAGGCAGAGAGGAGGTTTGAGAAATACCCCGGACAGCTGAATAACCAGGTTTCTTAATCAACAACAATGTCAACAACAAAATGAGGCACAAACCCTTTGTTTGCAATGGATTTCCCCACATATCTCAAGATTATTTGGAAAAAGCCAGTGAATGTGTTGTATGTCTGGGTTTATTATACTTGAATATTCAAGTGCTTTCAGTCTAATGTGACCTAATGCTATATTTTTTATCACAAAATAGGTTTTTATAAAGTCAGTCGTATGACAAATGTACAGCCCTCTATTGAATATTTTTGTTCCGAGTTATGAATGAGGTGTGATTTTTATTATTTTTTATAACCTTTTGTTTTTTTTTTTGTTTTTACTTGGAGCAGGCAGGTTAAAAAGTAAAAACTGAGGCACGAACAGGAACAAATGCAGCTCTGTGAAACTGCTCTCGGTGCAACTTCATACTGGGTAAAAAAAAAAACCTCAGAGGAGCAGAACATTAAATATTACCTGGATAATTCACTCTGGACTGGAGTGTTATCTTAAAGGCTAAATATAAATGAGCATGTTGCTCAAGAACAAAGCTTGAGGAAGGTTTTCACATCACTAACTGTTCAGTTTTTCTGCCATCTTGTTCACACAAATGTTTTAGTCGTAACACGCCTGCCTCCACAGTTACAATATTTTGTGAATGTATTTATTGCTAATATCAGTGTGCTAAAGAACAACACCTTGTAGTGCTTTGGAACCGGTTTGGAACAGTCTGTAGCTTTAGTCTGTACGTATTATTAACAGTCATTTAGGGTCAGATGTTGTTGAGCAAAGACAAAAAACTACAACTAACCTCAAGAATTGCTGTATGTACGCTGATGTAATCACTCCCGCTGCACCAAATAAAAAGGAGAGGAATAATAACTGCACTCGGTATCATTCTTGGAGGTCTGGGGCAGCGATTTGTGGCTTGTGACCCTTTAAAACAAAGTCTATGTGATTTGCATAGAGTCTAAATGTATATTTTCATTGTCCCGCATGCCCAGTTCAAACCATGGCTTATTTTCTATCCTTGTTTTGTTTGAATACTTTTTAAAAGGCCCCGAAACCACTTAAATCAGCCAGTACTTCACAAGAAAAATGTACAGAACTTCTACGGACATTGGCGTGAATGGATTTTCATTTATGGGCAAAGTCTTTTAATTTCAAAATGATGTACAAGTCTTCCTGTAAAGGTCTAGAAAATTAATATAATTGAATAATAAAGAATCCTCACCATCGACTAAAAATGTGACTGTGATACTGACTGAGTGAGTTGTGAGAACAGCTGCCAGTTGTGTGCCGTGTTCATCTCAATCTCCTCTGTCGTGCTACTTCTAATCCCGGCCTTTGCTGCCACGGTTGAACAATCCCATTAACCTCAGTTACCAATCACATTAACCGTGTGCACTGCTTTACAACAACAAGTCACATCCCGTGATGTTTAACACTAGAGGTGGTATAATATACTGCAGCAGTTGTAACGTGCCAAAAAAGTCCCAACAGTGATTGGTGAAGAATAAAACCACTAAAATACACACAACCTTCATTAGCTGTCAGATTATTACTAATCGGGTTTTTCTTAACCGTACTATGAGGTTTAAGTAACGATTAATCTGCCAATTATTTTGTTGAATATCCCAAAAATATTCAGTTTACAATGTTATAAAATAGGCATAAGCAGAAAAATCCTCACATTGAAGAAGCTGGAACCAAAGACAGTTTATGACTTCTACTTAAAGAATGACATAAATGATTAATTAATTATCAAAATAGTTGACGATTAATCTGTCAATCATTTAACATTTTAGCTGTATTCCACACACTCAATTAAAACTTTTTGAAGAGGAGAAACTGAAATTGGCTTTAAAGAGAAGATTGAGATGCACTCAGTGTTTTCGTCGTCATTTTGTAGACTTTCTGTTAATGTGGCCATGTAGTCGAGTTACCTTTCACCGAGTTCAAACTAAATCCCGTATTTCACAAAGTCAAGTTCACAACAGAACTGCCCGGGTCTAAAGGCCTCGTTCATCTCTGCCCTCTTCACACTGAAGCTGCGGCAGGTTGCCTGAGCTTCTCTTGGTCATCATCATCATCATCATCATCATCCCATCAACCAGCACGCCTGTCCCGACCGAAGAGGATTACATCGGTTCAGCAGCACGTTGTCATACATGAGCCGCATAATACCTGTGTGACTGTCAACACTGACATCAGAGAGGAGAGCTGCACAGGGCGCCGCCTGCAGGGCAGCAGCTACAAGTGCAGGATGGGCGGACATGATGAATACTCCTGAGAAAAAGACCCTTCAGCCTTATTTCGCCCATTAAAGAATGTATAAAAACGTCCTATATACACACGTTCTTATACGTTTTAATTAGAGCTCCAGTGACCAAATTTATGCAGAAATACTACTGAGTGTTTTGGACAAAGAATTGCATTTTTTTTAAGTTAAAATCAACTGTAACTGTTAGACAGAATCTGAAATGTTTCCCTTTTTTTATGTTAAAGGTTTGAAAACACATCCTGTGATACTGTCACCGTGGAAGATTTAGTCTATAATAACTGAGTCTTTGAGTCACTGCGGTTTTCCATTTGACTCGTTTTTTTTTTTTTTTACGACTCACAATCTGACAAAATGTTATAAGAAGAAACCGTAAATGAAAAACTAAATTATTAAACCATTTCCAAGAAGTTCTTATTCAGTGTTTGAGGCTGAGTAAGTGAATTCAAAAATCTTGATCTCATTTTCATCCTATACTGTTCAAAAAGATTCAGATGATTTAGTGGAAACTCCAATAAACATTAATTTACTTTACATACATTACACATCATGAGAAGACAGTCATGATCAAAAGAACATGTTGGGGTCACAGCACTCAAACAAGGACGAAAATGAAGCAGAAACGTGAAAAACGACGGCAGCGTGGCTTCAAACTGTCCATCACACATCCAGGTTCAGACGGAAATACGATCTCAATCTCTCGAAAGCCAAAGTGAACTTGTTTAGGTACGATGACCTTCTCACGCTGAATGTTTTCTGCGTTTAAGCTTGAAGAAAATCCGCTCCCAGGGTGGATCGGACTGAACTCGGGTTCCGACTACAACAGAACAGTGTTTGTCCTACTGCAGCATCGTCTGTTTGGCAACTCGCCCTTCTTTATCAATGGCAAAGTTGTAATTCTTTGGATTGTCCAGAGCTTCTTCAATACGCTGATCCAGGTTCTCCAAGGTGATGAAGTTCTTTGCTTCCTCCTGGAAGAGATCGAAGGGGCAAAAAGTCAGTTTGTAAGATCAGTATTTAGAAAGATAACCAGAATATCAATTGTCACTTTCACTTAAAAAAAAAAATACATTTTGTGGACCACAAAAACATGCAAAAGTAGCTTGTATAATTTGACTGTTTTAATATAATTTCAGCCTCAGCTCAGAGAGAGAAACCAGGAAGAAGATACGAAAAGATGAAGAAAATCATACCTGCAGCTGCAGAATTTCCCTCTCTTTTTCTTTGAGGAATTCCTGCTGTTCTTGTTCACGCTGAAGAGCAGCTTCGACGTTCTTACGCTCAGCTTCCTCCTTTTCCTTCTGGACCCTCAGCACCCTGAAGGATAGACAAAAAAAAAAAATAGATATATTTCTCTCATCGCTCCACATCTTTAAATGAGGTTTTAATTCCTCCTGTTGTCATTTTGAGTTTCTTCTAACCTGAGTCTGAGGACGCTGAGGTTCTCCTGGTTGTTCCAGGCCATGAGGGCGCGATGCTCCTCCGCCTCCTGCCTCGCCCTCTCCTCCGCCAGGGAGCCCGTCTCCTCCTCGTACTTCTTTCTCAGCACCTCCTCCTTAAACACGAGGCTGACGAACACAGAGGGAGAACCAGGTCAATTCACTTTAACCTTCAAACAGACATGAAAAAGGACGTCTTCCTGTAGAACATTTGTAGTTTATAGAACTACAATCCCCCATATATGTTTTTCCCTTCTTTTATTTTCTTATAGAACCAAATGTATGTTTATTAGACACATAGTTCAGTGCACGTGGTTTTAAAACAGGAGCATGTAATAATAGGCACCATCACAGAAACGTCATGCTGCCGTTGAATTATTTGAGGTGAATAAGACTTCAAAATGAAGAGAATCAGAATAACAATTATCTAAATGTTTTCAATTAATCTGTTATCTGTTTCCTCTAAAACATGTCAGAAAATAGTGAAAAATGTTCATCACAAGCTCCCGGAGCCCAAGTTGAAATATTTAAACAGTTTATCAGACTAATTCAGTTTACTATTTTAGAAAAGCAAATATTCACATTGAAAAGCTCGAACTAGTCAATTTGATGCATTTCAGCTTAAAAATTAAAAATAAAATTTGCTGATTGTCAAAATTGTTGCCAGTTTAGTTTCTGCCAATTGACTAATCGATTAATCAACTAATCATTTTGGTTCTGATTTGCATATTCTGATCAACTTGATTAGTTAAATACACTGCAGACAAAAAGCATGTAGTGACATAAAATATTATTTCAACCGTATTAAACTAAACTCATTCAAAACACACACACACTTTAACACAGCGTTGATTCAAATTAGGGAATGCACATTTAAAATAAATGTTCTCAAATGTCTTAGAAAGGAAACATCAGCTTTGAGGATATGCAGATTTTGCAGATTTTTGCAGAATTTCTTGCAGCACCGTTTATCACATGTAACGTCTGCAGGCTGAAGGGTGAAACTAACCTTGCGTTTGGGGATAAAGAACAGAAACAGTGTTATGAACAGACGTACCGGAGCGCCCTCACGGTGGCCTGGTACTCGGAGAATCTCTCCCGGAGGCGGATCATCTCCACCGGGTCGACCGGCGGCGGCTCCTTGACTCGCCCCTCTTTGGACTTGGCCACCGGGTCGCTGCGGGACTTCCTGCCCCGGACGCCCGCCACGAGCACGGCGCTCCTCGGGGCGAGGAGCCGGGCCGCCGGGCCGCTCCTCCCGCCGAGTGCCTGGAACATGTCGGCGTCCAAATATAGTAAACGGTGCAGGTTATTATTTTATATTTCTTTCAGTCGCTCAGCGTGACGGCTGGGAAGTTAACTTTGAGACAGAGACGTTAGCGACGCGAGGCGGCGGCCATCTTGGTGTCCTCTGACCGCCGGAAGTGATGAGCGGGTGAAATGTTAAAATGTTGATGTTTACACTCGTCCGCCATCTGTAGGAAGTTAAAGAAAGGTTTGTAGAAGTCTGAGTTCTTCGTGGATGCGTTAAAATAGATCAAAAATAAAGTAAAAGTAACGCAGATGTGTTATATTACAGGGTTATAGTTGGTGATGCGTTCACGTGTTCGTCACTTTAATGTTGCAGCTGGTAAAGTGAGTCTCTATAATTACTTTTTATACACTGGGTACCTTAACCTTTAATATATCATAATTTATTAGTGGATTTATATATTTTTATTCATAAAATTAATCTGCAAAGTAATTAAAGCTATTAAATAAATGTAGTGGAGAAAAGTACAATATTTCCCTGAAATGTAGTAGAGTACAAGTATAAAACAAATGCTTTACTCAAGTAAATCAAAATTGTACTGAAGTACACTTATAATATATGTAGTTACATTCATTGAGTGCACCAGTCAAGTGGTTCCAGCCTCAGTGTGTGCCTCTAATGTTGTAATATCATTAATGTAATTATAATTAATGATAATTCATGGGGGCTAAATGTCCCGATAGTGTTGTTACAGTTCTTGTTTTGGAGTACGTTTACTGCATGAAAGTAATTTAAGGGTATTTTGCAGAAGGGGGGACAGTAGTCCAAGTAATTAGGACAATCAGGGTACTTGTATTTGCAATGCATAATCTACACACATAATCTGGTTTTGATTATAGTGAGTATATAGTGTGATCATTAAATTCTGAGTAAAATCAATTGAGAAAACAGTTTTTAGAAACATTAATGAGGCAGTGACGTCTGCTTTGGTTTATCTAGCAAACTAAATACCTGACAAAATCAAAGTATTTTATCACGTTGATGCAAAAGTAGTATATGTCAAAATATTTCTCACCACTATACTCCTCTGGGATCAGTACAGCTGCGGTGGAAATAATAGTAGAATATCCTCCTCAGGTAAAAGTAAGCTTGTGTTGTTTAACGAAAAAGAGAAGTTAAACAGAAGTCAAATTACATGGAACCACTAAAGTGACAATGGTGCATTCCCGTTAATCCATACCATCACGCACAATATGACGACTCTGGCAAAACTGGATGTGGACACCTGTGTTTTTTCTGCTTTAGGACACGTCAAAATGATCTATATGGCGTCCTGACGATAAACATTTCAACACGCCCTTCAAACTAACCCCACTTCAATGCAGTGATGCTCTCCCTTTTTACATTTTTTTATCAGAGGACCTTAAACGCTCTTAAAACGTGACAATGACAACACAAAACTTAAATCACAATCTGCGGTAAAATGACATGTGAAAACTTGTGCATTTTTTGTGCATTTCTTCAGGATTCAGTGGGACGCCTGGTGACTGATGATGCTGCGGAGCCAAGGCACCAACACAATACAGCTACAGTCAGCTTGCCAGGAAACATGGAATGATGGGAAATGGTGCAATGCCGCTGTGTGCCGTTCCCGTGACATTGAGAGCTGTAAGTAAGGAGAAATTTAAGCAGGATGTGTTCTGAAAATGAGCAGATGCCTGTTTTGTATTTCAGAGGGGAAATGTTCACAGCAGAAACTTAGACAACTCACAAATCAGCAATCACACATGGAAGATTTTCGCCATCCTCAGCAGATCCAGCCCGCCTAGTCGCAGATGTAATGTCCCTTTAGCTTTTCACTATCAACTATTACTGTAACGATGTCTATACATTCAGTGCATCTTTATTACTTAAAGGTTCCTTGTCCTTAAAATGTGTTTTTCATGTTATAAAAGACATCGGTAATCTTTTGTTAGTAGATCATCACTGATGTAAGAAGAGCCCTGAGCGAATCATTAACCAAACTCTATGATTAGCAGTCTGAAAACATGTCTGTTTTTGCCTAAATTGCCTCTTTAAAATGCATTTTAATGCATAAACAGCATTTAAGAACACAGTTAATAGACATCAAGGCTAAAAAGAGGCTGCTGTAGGTGTCTTGTCTTAGAAAACATCCGGTGGGATCATGTTGTACATATGGATAACTACATATACTACATATTTTTTATTCTAACATCTGTTTACACCTTTATTAAATATATAATTCAGTCATTTGCTGATTGATCTAAATCTAAGAAACATGAGAGCAACAGTGGAGACACATTGAGAAACATTGAAATGAGGTCTTCTCCTCAGTGGCTTTATTTAGCTTGTTGTAATGTCCTAAATATATTTAACAGTGTCAAAAGAAAACACGAGATGTGAGCTGATTTGCAGGTCAGTTATATATTTATTCAGCTTGTTGCCGGTTGTTACAGGTACACCAAGCGTGATGGTGCAGACTTTGTATTAGTTTCACAGATGTAAAGCACCATTTAGATCTAACATCAGCAGACTAACAACAAGGAGCTCCTGCGCTAAATCTTTCAGTTTCATCGTTTAGCTTTGAATGAACTCACAGAACAGAAAATAATCGAATGCAGATAGGCTGTGAGACACACTGCATGAATATAAGGAGAAACCAGTAACAATTAGTCTAGTCTTCCACAGCATTTACATGTCCAGAAGGTTATGCAAGAAAAGACACAGTTTTACTAGAAATTAGAAATTTAAATAACCGGCCAAATAGGTAGACCCTAACTCACTCTGATTTTTAAACCAACCAAACCACTTGTAGTATTTTTATAGACGTAAATGCAGAGGAAGAATAACTAAAAAGGACAAACATGGGTCTTTAATATAGTGAAAATAAGTTTTAAGGTTACTGGTTCACCGACTACAACTACTGAACCAGGGGTGCAGGACAATGCATAATCGATTGGTAGAGTTCAATAATGCTGCAGGTGTCTTGCATCCGTTTAAACACAGATAAAGTCCAAGCATCGAGCGATAAAACAAATTTTTGTCCTCCGTTACAAACAATTGGTCAAATGTTTGCACAACGAGGTTTCAGAAGAGTCAAATAGTAACTCTGCTGCTTGGACCTTAACGTGAGTGACAGAGAGGAACTCAGCCAAAACAATATTGCTGTCCGACGTAGCTGTGTAACTAATGCAGTGCAGCGACTCTCCATTTTAGAGTTTAGCCGTCTTCTTGATGTGGTGTCTGAACGTGTGTAGAAGAAGGGGGACTTCTGGTGGACCTCTTGTTTAGCACAAGGGCGCATCTGTCTTAAGAACGATGAGCTTTGGTTTGCGTTTTGGTTTTGGGAGGAGTAAAGGATGGAGTATTTTGGGGAGGGGGGAGATGATAGAGGGGAGAACGTAAAAGAAATGAGGGAGGGAGAGGGGTAATGTTCAGGTCAGGGCAGGAAAGAACGGGTATGAAGAATTCAGGTTTATGCCAGGCTGGTGGCATTTAGGTTTTAGTTTAGGGCGGGAAGGGAAGGGTAAGACAGTCGAATCTCTTCCCCCTCCAGAAGTTTTCTGAAAAGAAAAAGAAACAGATTATCCTTGAGTTTACTGTGCATTTGTTTGCATAGTTACACAATGATAGTGTGAAAAGACATAATTTCTATTCAAGTTAGATTAAAAATAATATAAACAATGTCTTTTAAAACATGTTGCCTCAGAGAAAAGTCATAAAATCGTAAATGTTTGTTTAAGAGAAATGAAATGTCCCAGATTGGTGGAGATCTCACCGGTACGCAGCGATTTCAATGTCAAGGGCCATCTTCACATTGAGAAGGTCTTGGTACTCTCTCAGGTAACGCGCCATCTCCTGCTTGGCTTCAGTGATGTCCCGCTCCAGCTCACTTATCCTCATCTGTGAACGCAAAAAAACACACAGCCATTCATTATCAAACATGTAGGACTTACACAACTTTCTGATAGATATTTTATTTTAGGTTATTTTAGCTTGAGACATTTGCTTCAAAATAGTTGGAAATAATAAGAAAGTGGTAAATTAGCATATAAAGTATTTAAACCCCTGATCTGATTTTTGTGTGTGTAGCTATGGTGTGCTCCCTCAGTTTATGCAGACGGTAACCTTGCAGATTTTCACCTCTGCTGTGAATCTGCCATCATTTCCTGCTGAGCACTACAGTCCGGGGAGGGAGTAGAGAATATATTTACGCAAAAAGAAGCATTGCTTTCTCCTGCTGTTTCTCTACTTTCTATACAAAGGGAGTTTTCTTTTATTCTGACTGGTGTCTATTAATATGGTTCCATCTCTGCCAAGTTCCTTTACACACCACCTTTCATCTTTCCTGTCCCTTCTCTCTGTGCACCTGTTTGAGTTCGTCTCAAGTCATATCGAAGCACAAATGGGCAGATAATCAGACCAGGTACCACATATTAGTTCACATGCTCCGAGTGGGTGAACATTCATGCAGATCAGGTTCCAGATATCCCTCATTCACCTGGTACTTTGCCACCTCTTTGGCCTGCGTCTCCTCCAGATCCTCCAGCTGCTTATTTAGGGAGTCGATGACGTTCCGGAGAGCTTCGATCTCCGAGGAGCGGGACTGAAGCAGTCTCCGGTACTCCATGGTCTCCTCCCGGATGGCATGCACGGCCTCGTTGTTTTTGCTGGCCATCTCCGCCACACTCGCGAACTTGCTCTTGTACCAGTCCTCAGCGGCCTGCATGTTCTTGTTCGCCAGCCGCTCGTACTGTGTCCGGATGTCTCGCAGGGCGGTGGAGAGGTCGGGCCGGGACACCTCCACATCCACGCTGATGTTAGCCACCTGCAGCTGGGCCTGCAGCCCTGCTTGCTCCTCTGCAAAGACTTTCTTCAGGAACACCATCTCACCACAGAGAGAGACCACGTTGGCCTCGGCATCACAGTTGGCGAGCACGGCCCTGCTGGCCTCCTCCCGTGCCCTCTGCAGGGCCTCCTCAGCATCCATGCGCCGCCTCGACTCCTCTTCATAACGCTCCTTCATCTGCTCGTACACGTCGCGCAGGTAGTCTCTCTCCGCCTCCATCCGCATCTTCTCCCCGTTCTCCGAGTCTATCATGGCCCTCAAACTCCGCGCCTCGCCCTCGTAGACCGTCTGCAGACGGGGAGGGTCGTTCTGCCGCCTCCTCAGCGCCTCCAGCTCGGCCAGCAGGGCTCGGTTCTGCAGCTCCAGGTGCCTCACCTTCTCGATGTAGGTGGCGAAGCGGTCGTTCAGGTCCACCAGCTGCTCCCTCTCGTGGGAGCGCAGGCCCAGCAGCTCTGTGTTGAGGGAGCTGGCCTGACCCAGGTCCATCCGCTCAGACCCATCTGGCAGGGAAGAGGAGGCCAGCCTCAGGATCCTCTTCCCAGGCGGAGGAGCTCGAGTAGAAGAGAAGAGAGAGGAAGACTTGGAGGATTTGGTGGTGGATTGGGAGCCTCTGTAGCTGTCCCAAGGGCGGCGGTAAGAAGAGAAGTAGGAATCGTAGCTCATGATGAATTTTTTGTTGTGGATTTTTTAGTTTGTTTAAGAAAAGGATATGGATGTTTTTAGTTTCAGAAGGTTTTTTTTTATGTCCCCCTTGTTCTGCACACCATCGGTGAGGATGAGCGGGCGTTTTTGCACTGCACCAGCTCAGTGATGCTGCAGATCCCTGGCTTTTATACAGTGAGGCTGCACACCCCTCCCCCCCGCCACCACCACCAGACACATCAGTGCTGTCAGCATCCACCGGGCCAATAGCAGACTGCTGCAGTGAGCAGAGAGGAGGTTGGTTTTCAGACTCACTCTCAGCCACGGCAGGCAGAGTTTATGTGGTAGAGCAGGTTTTCTTTTAATCTGCCCTAAAAATGGCATAGAAAATCATTAATTTCAATAGTCTATGCATTTCTGGAGGCATATTTCACTCTACTTTATACCCTAAATGCAGGCTCAGGTGCATCCCTCAAGCAATGAGCACGTCCACGTCAATAAAGTAAAAATAAAAAAAACTGGAACAAACCTTGTAAAAAGGACTTGAAACTATTTTTTTCCACAACCCAGTTAGAGAGAATCAATACATAGTGCGTAAAGACAGAGTGAGGGGGGGCATATACATTAACAGCCTGGGACTTAAAGGTTTAGATGCCATATAAAATGATGAATTAATTACTATACAGATTGCTTGGTACTTAAATAGACTGATGTGGTTGATAAATGCTCACTGCTTTATCTGAATAATATGAATGATGATTAATCAATCTTACATTTTCCCACATACACAAATATCAATACCTTTTACACAGATGCTTTAGTGTGGTACTTTACATTTTTGGCTTAAAAGTACTAATTTTTAAAAATATTTTTCTTGTGGACTTTTCTTTTTATGCATCTCCTCTCATCGTTGTTGCCTGTATGTCCTTTAATAGATAGAAACCCCTTTGAGATGCCCTATATACTGCTATCGTTCCCAGTGTATCTGTAGACGTATCTATTAGATCTATTTAGATTGCAAATTGATGAGTCACTGATGTTCTCAGGCTGACGGTGTATGTGGGAGACACCACCGAGGAAGAGTATCTGTATCTGCTGACACGGAGAAACACTCTCGCTGTTTAACATCCAGAGATGAGTCAGAGGGTGCCTGTAAATCACCCTTAGTGTTGGTTGAAAAACAGGCGTCGAGCTGATGTTTTCATACAGGAAGCCATTTACATTTCTGCTCAAGGGCGCGTTTTTTTCGGGACAGACTGGTGACAGTTGTAAGACAGTCTCATCTAGAGGGTGTCAGGATCACAGTTTGACCCCTGACACTCATCTATCTCTGCAGATGTCAGCCCAGTCAAGTGGAATATATTACAAATCAAGAATGTAAAGGGGAAAATAATTAAGATTTCTTACACAAAATGACGTCAGCAGAGTGTTGATTTAGTTCTCCGTCAATACTGATGATTTCAAGTCCCACCAGCTACGGAAATTTCTGTGTGGGAACAAAATCTTTTCTAACTCTGGGAATGCACACACAGCAAGTACATGAGATTTACTACCATGATGCGAGGAAGACAGCTTTAAAACATTTTGGGAATAAAGCACCATAAAAAATCCAGTCCTACCACACAGCTGCCATATTTTCAACATCACCCTTTAGCTACAAAGGCAAAAAGTGTTGTTTTCCAGCCTAAAAAGCAAATGATAGAGCTGTATTATTGTACCAGTAGGTGACACCATTCAACCAGGCAATGTCCTCCTTTGGTTTTTGTTACCAAATTGAAATCTTAATACCTTTTAGGTCTCTTGAAGCATCTGATCCAATCAGCTTGATTTCTCCTTTAGATTGCAAAAATGTGACATTGTTGTCTCTGTTACATCCAAATGCTTTTGTAAAGGGAGATGCTCTAAGTTCTATTTATGTTGTTGCATTTCTCAGTAGTTCCCAAAAGAGGTCAATGATACTCATTGATCGTTTTAACACTTAAAGGGACAGTTCACCCAACAACACAATACATTTCTGTCCATTTATAGTTGTATTTTATTGATTTATCTCATTCATTACAGGGACAATGCATATAAACACTTACTCACAGGAATCCACAGATTTAAGTGCACATAATAATGATAATAATAATAATAATTTAATAGTTGGTTATTTTATACTTCCATTCCACTACATTTTGGAGGCAGATATTTTATTTGATAGCTTTAGGACATAAAGGAATTAAAATTAGCTCCACATTTACCAGCTGCAACATTAAAACATATTATAATCCAGTGATATAATATATATCTATCTATATATAGATAGATATATATATGATTCTGAAATGGGCCATTCTGCATAATGAGTACTTACTTACTTACTTTTGGTACCTTTAAGTATATTTTGATGCTGATACTTTTGTACTTTTACTTAAGTAAGAGTTTGAATGCTTTTCCTTGTAACCGAGTATTTTTACACTGTAGTATTGCTATTTATAAAATAAAAGATCTGAATTGCCCCCCCCCCCCCCAGACATTTTGAATGAAAATTCAAAATGTCTGAAATGCAGTAGGGAACGGCTCCTTGTGTCAATTACCCCCAAATACTTTTATAACTTGAGTATAGGTCTGTGTTACACACTGTGTGTGTTTGTGTGTGTGAGTGTGTGTGTGTGTGTGTGCAGGTAAAGAGGGGGTGGGGGGGGTTCTGGGAGGCTGATGGGATCAACTCACTTGGCTGCACCTGAAACCATGTTGTTTTCTTTGGTGAGGCAGGTCCAGGGATGAAGGTTTGTTGTGTTTCTTGGTGGATCCTCCCTCTTTACTAAAATGGGATATTTAATAACTAAGATAGTGTCGGGTGTTAACATGATTTAAAAAGAAAACTTGCAACTAAATTACAAATTTATCAACATGTAAACATGCAGGGACTTTAGGCTACGAGGCAGCTCAGCTGTTTTTCATGTCTGGCTTTGAGTGGGAAGGTTTTCCACAAGTTGTCAGTTCCAGTCGGTGATGTTACGCACGTCAGAACAAATAGTTTCAAGTACGTTTCTATTCAGACTGACTTTTAAAGACCTTCCTGATCGTGTCTCACATGGCAAAGACCAATCCATCACAAATCATAAAAAGTATTGTCTTGGCTCCATTACAGCAGCATCTTTGTGAAACAACCCAGTGCTTGTACTGTTTGTTAGATCTTTTAGTAGATACTTCCAGGGGATGTTGTTGTTTATGATTTTGAACACTAGGTGGCGTATTTGCATCGCATGGCAGTGTGACTATTGCTGAGTTTTCAGATGAAATACAGTAGAGAAAATACTTGATCAGTTATGAGTGACCAAATAAGACTTAAATCAGAATTAAAATCAGTTGCAGTCCCAATGTAGTCAAAGAAAAATGCAAATTACATGTTTATTCAGAGGTCATTTACAGTGAATATATTTCCCAATCATACATAAGGTAAAAATAAGTACATAAAACATTTCTATTGACAGATAAAGACTTTGGAATGTCAGGCTTTTCATTTCTAAAATTGTTCACCCCTTTTATACATTTACAAGAATTGCAGGAATACATTTTCACGTGAAAAAATCAATTGAGCATCTGTGTTTTTGAAACTTGACAGTAAAGTGAAATAATAGAGCTTGGAGCTACTTGAAGAGCATGTAGGTGAACTGCATGTCCGATCTGTTTTACATTCAGTTGAAATCTGCAAAATACTATCCACATAAAATCACATAAAGAATATAAGACATCCAACATATAAACCATACAGAAATCACCTTTAGGCTAAGTTTCAATACAAAAGTGTATTCCTTTGGTAGAAAACATTTATCTCAGGAAAAACATGTGCTCCATATAAAGAAGTATATCTTGCATCTTCTAGCATGGCCTGTCAGACTTCTTACATCCATGGGCCGATGAACTATGGGACTAAACATTCATCTCATATCAGGAGTGCTGCATATTTATTTAGGTTGGAGTCTCATGAACCCGCTGACATGCACAGCAACTTCTGATTACAGCATGGAGGTGGTCATTCACAGGTCGATCTGTACAGTACTTTGGTTCAATTTTTGATCACCAAGTCCTTAAGAGTGCTGGGGGGGTCAAGGGGGGGCGGGGGGGAGGAAAATATTGCGCGCAATGCGTCCAAGTGTAAACTATGTGCCCATAGAGTAACATAGACGGAAACATTACACATGAAGCAGTGACACATACAAAAAGAAAAATCAATAAAAATCTTATTTTCTTAAAATCTTTCTCTCCAGACTTGTCTTGTGCATGAAATGGGGCAAAGAATCACTGCCATACACACTTAGTAATTTACAGTGCAACTCAAACTTCGTCGATCTCCTCGCTTAGAAGATTTTCAGCCTTTTGCCGATCGCTCTGCCTCCCTTTGCCATCCTCTGGCTCGCCTGGTCTTTGGACAGCGGGCAGTACTTGATGGTGTGCGCATTGTCGCCGTTGGCGCTGCAGAGGGGGCAGGTGTACGCCCGCAGGATGGGGCACAGGACCCGGCCGTCCGCTGTCTTCAGGATGTGGGTGCCGTAGACCTCCTCCGGCGCGCCGTTATTCCGACAGAAGACGCACACCTTCGGCTCCGGCTTGCCCCTCTGCGTCTGTTTGCGCCTTCTGTCCATGGAGAGCAGGTCGAGGCCGGCGAAGCTGCCCCTGTAGGAGGGGAGATCTTTGTCTCCCAGCGGCGTGAGGAGCGAGATGCGCTCCTTGAGATCATAGATGGAGATCGGCGGGGAGCCCGGGGCCGCGCAGCAGCAGTCCAAGTGTGCGTCGCCGTCCCTGCCGTGCCCAATTACGCAGGAGCAAACCGGGGAGTCGTCCTCCAAGCCCAGGGTGGCTTTGAGAGACTCGGTGATAGAGTTGGGGCTGCAGGACGGGCTGTTGATCTTATTTTTGGCGACAAGTGTCGACAGGCCGAGGTAGTCGTTCCAAAAATTAAAGGTGTAATCGTACGGGGACCGCGCTTCCAGGTAACCGCGGTCTAAAAAATCCATCCTGTCAGAGCTGCAGAGTTTTAGTGTCCACAGAAGCGAATAGGCGTTTGGGCTGGTGTGTCTGTCAGCATGGGTAGTCTGTGCAGGTGATGTGCTCTCCTCTCTGGCTGGGTGTAGTGTGCAGAGCGCTCAACATGCAGGATCTCATACACTCCCGGAATAAAACAGGGGGGCGTGGTTTGGTTCAAGTTGATTATCTCTCTGGCCCCATAGGAGGGTCCACAGAGCAGAGCAGGGAGTTACTGAGCTGGGAAAATCAGCTTCCCTCCCACAATAAGACTATTATCACGGAAAGAGTATCTCTTTGTGCTACAAGAGAATTCTTTATCCTGTTGGATAAGAGAGGCTGATATATTTCCCCCTTCACTGACTTGGAAGAGACAAATTTGAAGTGTAGAAGTATAATAATAGGTATAAAATAGTCAGAATCCATGCAGCAGAGGTTAAAAACACCTTGACCTTTTGTCCCTAGTTTGGCTCAAGCTCCAAAAACACAGTATCCTCCTTCATTTTTTCTGACAGCATCTCATCCTCAACATATGGTTTAGGGCCAGATATTAGTGTGGCCAAGCTCAGACAGCCTTGGGATGTTCTCTCAGACTGGACAAAGCTTCTCCAGAACCAAATAAAACATTATAAGGCCAATCCTGATTAATGAACAGGTCTTTGTGTGTAAACCATTGGCGTTCCCCTTTAAAGATCTTTGAATAACTTGGCACAATGCAAATAAAATGCTGTTTCCCTTTAGATGACATTACAAACACTAAACAAGAATGTGCTGCCTGGTGTTTGCAGATCAGGTTGGATCAATAAACACATGCAGAATCATTTCGGTTCATTATTATTTCTTTGAACGCAGCCATTGTTGTGCGGCACTTCAGTTTATCATCATATCCAATTTCTTCTAATATTTGCTTTTTTCTTATGAATTATTTGATAATTTCACCACTTTTAAAATGTATTCGGATAAACAATTTAAGAACGAAGAGTCACTTATCACAAGTAGGCAAAGCTTAGTTTTAGGTTGCCACAAGTTAATACAAGTTGGGAAACACTGTTTTAGATTTTGCTCCACATCTCTTAAAGGATCTCTTCATGATCACTGTTTAGAGGGGGAAATCTTTACAGTGACCAAAAACTGTTTCAGGGAACTAATATATGTCAGTATTGTTTATGTGACATCCTAAAAGTCCTAAAAGTGAGTATTTTAGGGTAAAACATCTCATACAACGTTAAATAAATGAACTGGGGAGATAAGACACAAGGAAAACAGCGCTCAAGTTCATCAACAAAATGAATATTTTATTATAAATAGTCTCGTACGGGCGTCTATGTTTGGTTGACAAGATATTTCTAGGACACAAAGTGCAGCAACACCACAACAATTCGACACAAAAACAATAATGATCAGGATTTGGGCCCATTAACAGATCTCCTCCTGCACTGATGAACCTATAGTGAGTCGATCCACGTGAAGCTGCAGTGTCCTCGCTGCACCTGTTCTGCTTCCCCCCGAGTCCACGGCTTTGTGCTCACAACCAGCCTTCCTCTCCTCCATTGTCTCCTCTCTACAGTGGGCTGTTTAACTTCATTAATATGCATTAAAACAGAGTGTGCCGCATGTGTGTGTGTGTGTGTGTGTGCCAGTCAAAGCTCAGTAAGACAAAAAAAGAGCTTGATAACTGACCTGACTGCCGGGACAATGACTCTGTTACTATTTTTGTCAGACGCTCCAGTGAAATATTAAGGGCAGTCAAAGTTGAGACAAAAGTCATTTGCATGTCTTATATTTTAAAATTGGAGCCAAGATCCAGTTTAGCACCATTGTAGGGAGTTTCATTGATGAAATAAATCAATATCAGTCTGAAGATGATCCTGTGATTCAGTGCTATTTATTATAGAAACTTAAATCCAAAGTTTTATCTTCCTACTTCTGGATTCAGTGTTGTTTTTTGACACAACTTTATAAGCATGTTTTTAAGTGTTTCTGTACATTGACAATCCATATAAAAGCTGAAGTAAGAGGCCTGTATTTGGTGTTACAGAAGGATTGAATTTGACTTTAAATCGTGCTAAAATCATCAAAATAAAAGTGTGTGTCCATAATTTGCATGGCTCTATAAATCCTGAAAAGGGTTCTTTGAAAAGAGAATACATTTTCTGCTGCTATAAAAGTTTCCAGCGAGTGTCGATGGCACAAAGCATGAAGAAAATCATGTTAGCGAGACAGTTTCTTGTATGTGAGAATAAATTATCATCAAAATACACCACATGGTCCATTTTCAAGGTCACCTCCGGCTCTGCATGCACAAAGGAAATCATGAGAGAGCATTTAAAAGATGAATGGCTGCCAAATCACAATAGATAAATTGCATGGGGGCCGATATGACGTGTGGCTCTGCTGCTTCAGGGTGCCTGTATTACTCTTAATGCAAAATGTGTTTGGCAGCAACAAAGAAAGTATTGATAATGAATATGAAAAACATTCACTTGTACATTTGAATCCCATTTCTTGAAAATAGGCAGCAGCTGATCCTACAGAACAATTTCTGGCAGACACACAATAGATGTCGAGTGTAGTGCAACAGTCCTATAATAAATCTTATGGTTATTTTTGCGGTTGTAGTTTGTGCTGCTGTTGAACTGTATTTATGGAACAGAGGGGTGTTTCTATTATTTAGTGTTCCCTCCAAATAGTAGACCTAATAATAAACCGAATAAGCAGCAGCACTTTAAAGGATGAGTCTGGTGATGTTTTATATTTTTGTTATTGTTAGCAAATTCAATGAAAAGACCAAAATCAACAATGAACTGATCCTACTGAGGAGTGTTGTGTGTGTGTGTGTGTGTGTGTGTGTGTGTGTGTGTGTATCCAACGTCTGATATTTCTTATTCCTCTGTGCCACAGAGCTCCATTGTTGTCCAAAGACTATTAAAAACACATCAGTGAGCCACACTGTTATTGTTACTGTATTTTCGAGCCAATCCCACACACACTGTCCTGCTGCTGTAAAGAACCCACTAGAGCACCAAATGGGTATTAATCCGCAGCTGAAAATAATCCCTAACAAATGCGCTGATTACTCCGTTTTCAGGAACATTTGCTGAAGACTACAGTGCCCAGATGGGTTTTTTTCTCAATGAAATGAGCTATTTGTGAGCTGTTTATGAGATTTACATGTTCAGTACAAACCACGTGGTTTGGGAAAGTCAGTAGGAAGTAAGAAGCAATAAAAGGCTTGATGTACATTTTATGCATTTAAAGGCACTTAAAAAGAGTGCATGATAAGCTTGGACTGGTAACTGGTCAAGATAACAATAAAGAGTCTAAGAGTTACTTCCGTTGTAGCCAAATAGCTGCAACAAATCTTGCTTTGTTCACACAATGTGTGGCCACTGTTTAACCGTTTACTTCTCAGTCCTATCTGGCCTCCACACAGGCTGCCACAGAGTGTGAGCCACGTCCAGTTGGGCTCTTTTTTGTTTCAGCTCCAAACTAAATGCAGCAACTCAGGCCTCTAAAGGGTTAAAAACCTTCATGTGTGAATACGGAGTGTGATGATCGCACCCAGAGGCCTCCGAGGCAGCTCTGTCTGCCCAACAGCCGAGGCTGAGATGGGCAGGCACTGCTCCCCCATTCATCACTGTCAGGTTGAATAGAAAATTAACAAATCCCTTAATTAAAAGACCTCTCTAGACTCTGCTGTGTGTGTGTGGGCGGGTATTACTAATGTTGTGGGGACATAAATCTGTTTATACAGTCACATTGTGTGGACTTGCCTTCCTTATGGGGACAAAATGCAAGTCCCCTTACCGTAAATGATTACATTTTCGGGTGAAGACTTGGTTTAAGGCTAGGGTTAGATTTAGGCAAGTTGTGGTTACGGTTAGGGTTAGGTTAGGTCTCCAGGGAATGAATGTAAGTCAATGTAATGTCCCCGAAAGTGATGGAAACACGACTGTGTGTGTGTGTGTGTGTGTGTGGCACGTGCCAGCTGCACTGCTGCATTGTGCAAGCTACAACGGCCTGGCACATGAGACACCCACAACACTCCCTTCCATACAAACATACACCCTCACCAACAGCCCGCCACTCCTATCTTTACACCCCTGCCATCCCTGTCGCTGCATTAATTGCACAAACTGCATAATGCGGCCTCCTGGATCTCTGTACGTCCCCAGACACAGAGCTGGGAGGGGGAGTCAGTTGGGGCTTTGATCCCTGACCTCTGCCTCCTCTCTTGGGAATATAGGACCGCATCCCCAACGGTCCGTCCATCTGCACACACACTCACTCACACACACACACATATACATACACACACACACACACACCTTCTGCCGCCCCTCAGACCCCGGCTCCCAGAGTCAACCCAACCCCAGACACGTGTCACCGTCACCAGCAGCAATGGGGAATGCTAAACAAGCCAAGGTCAACCCGAAATTAGGGGGTGTCTTTCGGTCTGTCAAGTGCTTTGTCACGACCACCAGCTCTCTGAATGCGGCCTGCTATTACTAACCCCAAAACTCCACCCCTCCTCCCAGCAGATAGGCATTCATGTATTCACACTTATATGCACAATATCCTCTTGACATGGTGGAAGCGGTGGGACTGAAAGGAATGTGGATCCACGTCCAGAGAGACCCGAGAAAACCTAATTGTGCACTTTAATATTAATGTTTACTATGAAATGTTGAATAATGATGAATATTTTTAACATTTTTTTTTTTCTTTTGATTTCCATGTTAGACACCATTTAAAACAACATGTTTCAACATTTTCTTAAATTTAGAAAAAGACACCAATGTTTCATTCAATATTTGAGTCACCAGATCAGTTTTTAATGTTTAAACAAACAAAGAACTGTGATTGAATATAGATAATCCCCGAACACAAGAGCTCCCTGTTATCTGCTATAAAAGTTTTGTTTTATAATTAAATTACAACAATTTATGAAACAGAGACAAAGACAGAGACAAAGAGCAGCAAAGTCGCAACCAGCAAATGACTTGCAAAGTAATTTGTAATACAGGTTTAAAAAGTTCTTTACACACTGGGTTGAAAATTGACTGAGCCTGCGATAAAATGTAGCACCGACACAGCCGACCAATGGAGTGTTTTTACCCAGTGTTATGGTGTTAACTTTACCCAGGAGTAGAAAACCACCCAACAGAAGGGTTGTTTTGATCCAGTAACCCAAAAGTAATGTAAAAATAACACTGATACTGGGTCAAAACACCCCATTGGTACTGGGGTGAAGTTAACCCAGTATTGCCTTGGTGCTGTATTGACCCAGGGTCAATATAGGGTGTATAAATTACATCTATTTAATACTGTTGAATAAAGGACTTAAAACTCTCCGCTGAGGCCAGTTGCTGTAACTAAACTTGTCAGGAAAGCAAGGAGAGAAGTGGTGGAGGAGGAGGAGGAGGAGGGCACACGGATCAGAAACTTGTTTAACTCACCCAAATCTGCAGAGATTAGAGCGGGAAGTGGTCAAAGGGTTTAGAGTGTATCGGTACAATGGGGCAGAGAGGATTAGAGGTGGATTCACTGAGCCCCTGTGATGCCCTTCATCTCTGGGGGTCCACAGCCAGAGCACCTTTGTTGGGTTAACTAACGGCACTTCCCATGAACGCAGTGAACAGACCAATCCCTTTTTAATGATGCAGGGAAAATTCCATTGGCCCTGATTACCACAATGCTTTCGAGAGCCGCCATTGTCCCACACACCATGTCGAGCTTTTAAACTGTGCAGCCAGGCGAGTGGACTACGAGGCGTTTGAAGTCTACTTGTAGTGTGTTTTCGCCCGGTAGAAATAACCTTTACTAAGACAATGCTGATACGTGCATTTACTTTATGGTTGGCACATAATGCCAACACTAGCACTGTCAGGGCTTTAATTGCCACTGTGGCCACCCATGTCTAAAATATATGCAGTAGTACAGAGCTTAATGGGTTGTAACATAGTACAATAAAGTGGTGAATGTGTATATGAAAAGGTAAAAGGTTTGACAGTTACCATCCAAATGTTCTTACACTACCCCATTGTAAGGTCCCATTGTCCTAGTGGTGTACATTACATAGGCTGCAGATTGGATAGTAAGCAAAACATTCCTCAGTTGCACAGCTGATCTGCAGAAATAGTTGTAATGGTCGACCAAAACCTCAACAGGCGGAACTGGGAACCATTGTTAACCAGCGAACCTCAAGAAAAAGCAAGTAACTGCTCAGAAATACGAAAAAGAAATACCAACTACAGTTTTCAATCATTTATAACTTTTGAAAGTACAGCTGAGGCTGATGGGAATGTCATTAGCAGGTAGTCATAAATCAAAGCATTATGCAAATAGAAATCTTGACTTGATGGTGGCGGTAGATGAAAGTTTAAGGGATCACCAAAATTATTACAATTAATCCTGAGGGGAACATCCAACCAACAAATGTCAAGACATTTCACGCCAAAACCACAAATTTTACTTTTTTTGCCAATCCATGAGATTTTTCACTGATAAAAAGTGAAATATTCGACCTGCTTGTGGTTTTAGAGGAGACATCAGGCATCGCTCGAGGTATTAGGGCCCCCGTGAATGTCTGCACCAAATGTCACGGTAATCCATCCTGCAGTTGTAAATATTATTACTCCATACTAAAACCCTTACCTCAGTGAGTACAGTCCCGTTTGTCCCTGCACTTCTTCCTCACGCACCATTAGATCTCAGAGGCAGATGTGTCTTGTCTCATATTAGCTCATGCTCGGCTGTCTGTTGTGATCTTTTAGCTATGCAGCTGCTGTCACGTCTCTATTCTCTCATCTCGCATTCAGTTTCCTGCAACTGAATTACAAAGAAACTATACACTTATAGGCAATAGATAACACATATGCAGGGGTAAGTTGGATGCATGGCAATCCCATTCTCAGTCTGAACATGTGTTCTACAAAATACTCACCTTCAAATCTAATACTGTATTTGTATTAGCTGTTAAAGAGTAAAGGTTTTGGACCTGGGTGTCTCAGTTTGAGGATAAAAAGAGGAAGACTGAAAGATTGTTACTTTTTGGACACATTATTAGTTTATTAACACAGTCCAGTTAAAATAATAAAAATAAGGCAAGTATAGAAGGATGATCACAGGTGAATATCACAGGCTGGTTTGCTTGTCACTGATCAGACTTTACCCTCAAATATAGCAATTGTAATACAGCGATTTCTTATTCAACCAAATGGGGGGAAATTTATATTGTATATTTCTTAATTTCATGATGGTGCTCGCTACTTGTGCATTAATTTGAAGGAATACAGTTCTTGTATCTGTCTATGTACCTGCCGGTGGGGTCTTTACTCTTCATCACCACCAACAAAACGCTGTCTATCCCTGACATGTAGGCTACAGCGCAAGTTTGTTTACTTTGTCTCTCGTTCCCTACGGTGTAACACCGGCACTGTGGCAGCCAGCGGCTGTCAATCAAACACAGACACCGACACGCCCCTCCAGCCTGCTGAGACGAAAAGGAACATTTCTGTTATTTCCCCAAAGAACTATTTACCACACATTTAAGAAAACAAGTTGACATCATTTTTAACTACAATAAAGGATGACAAAATGCTTTATTGGCCTATGTGATTCAGTGAAGTGTTGTAATTTCACCTTTTTGTCTTCCTGCCGTTAGTGTGTCTAAAAAGAAGAAATTGCCCCTAAATTTCACCAAAACCTGATACTTTCTGTTGGTGTTTTAGATCATTGAAATATTTTCTGCTGTTAAACTTCTCTGAAAGTGCTGGAAATATAATACATGTGAAGTCATGGTTGTGTCTTTTCATAAGAATGAAAACAATGTGAACCACAATGACGGTTCGTATCGAATTCAGTACCTACCCCCCCTTACATCTATAATTGAACAAGGTCATTGGGAGCCGCCTCACTCGTGTAGTCTTTGTACTAACTCCGGTTTGAAGTGGCTTCAACAGGAGCAGCCACAGCTGTACATTCTTCATGTCAAATGAACAAACAACTCTTCAAACAGAGAAAATGGAAATGGAAAGAAAATTTGTCTGTAACGTTTGTCAGTGTGACGGAAGAGTTGATCCAACAAAACATCTTAAGTTTATTGAACTCGACTTCAGTTAAGTTGATGTTGAAGTTGATGAGACAACTTTGACATAATTATTCAACCTAACTCACATTTTCAAGGCAGCAGGAGCATTTATGTTTTTAAGTTGAACCAGCATAAAATATTTTTTTATTTGAGTGAATTTTACCAATATTACCAAATCTTGCCATGTTAGCCTTCCTGCATCAGGCAGCTTATCTGACACTGACTGAAACCTCTTGCTGCCGTAAATCGTGCCCATCTGTACACCTCAGGCAGGTTAAAACGATCACCAAGAGTGATTTGCTGCTATTAGTTGACCCACTATCCCATCTGCAGAACACACACAGACCAGTGGACCCATGTGCAGATCGGGACAGGCCTGGCAGTGTAATGGTTGATACCACACAGGACCACAGATGGGTCCCCGCACAGTGGAGCCGGTGGCTGGCGCCGCGGCCTGGGCGCTGGCCAGATGGGCCACCCTGAGAGAGGCTCAGCCTGTCGGGCCCAAACAGGCTGATCTTATTACTGTGGGCCAAGACTGGAGTCTGGTTCCACACACACACACACGCACACACACACATCATCATCATCATCAGGGGAATCCACATTATCATGCCTGACTGTCGCAGGCTGGATTCACCCTGTTGTGTGTGTGTGTGTGTGTTTTTCACCTGTGTGGCTTGTCAGATGTTTTCATTGCTGCTCAAACCGGAAAAATCAGGTTCCATGTGGGTTACCCATGTTTAGATAACAAAAAACTGAACTCTCATCCCAGGAAAATGGTGCCTTCTTAGGTTACTCAGGATGGGGGACTGCTGAATGTGCAACCATCTACATAGTAATCGGTTCATTTTTCCAACAATGTCTGAGACGGCCAATACTGAGATAATGGCCCATATTTAATGTTGTTTTTGGGTGTGTACACTGCTCTCCCCTTAGTATGTTTTCAGTGAGGAACCTGCATCTTGTTAGCCGTGGACCACCACTGGCCAATATTTAATATTTCATAAATATCAAAGTAGTGAGTCTGTAAACTCATACATGAATCCGACCTTATTCCCATCTTCTTGTTTTACGTCCATTCAAAAAAACAGAAATACTGCCAAGTGTAATGAGAAAGTCAACTTATATTTTTATTTTATCAGATCCTAAAATGTTAATGAACGGAGCTCAAAAATTAATTTGCTCCCGGAGCTTCTTATTTTGCAGCTTCAGTCTGAGAATTTGAGATTTCCAAATATGGTTGAGTGCTGCTGAAAGTGAGGCAGGGTGTTCGAGAGCACATACTCAGTGTGCTCTGTAAAACAGTTCCCAGGATGAATAAAAGTTTAAAAAGCTGGATTTTTTTTACTTTTTTAGATCAAAGGTCTGACAGCAGTGCTACATTCCTGTTAAAGTGGAGTATCGGGGGTAACATGAATGAGGTTGTCCATATGGAGTCCTATCTGCTTTCACCTAATGGCTGAACTCCATGTGCAGGTCACGTGTAGTTATTTCACAGTTTTCTGCGTCATCTGCTGTGGTGTTTTTCAGAATTTAAACTATAATAAAAACTGAAATATCTCAACAACTATTCGATGAATTTTCTTGAACTTTTACAGACGTTCATGATCTCCAGAGGACGAATCCTACTGACTTTAATTATCCTCTGACTTCTCCTCCTGTGCCACCATGAGGTTGACATTGGTGTTTTTTAGTTAATTGTCTCCTAAACTAGTGGATGGATTGTCATAGTTGCCCCACTGAGCTGTGGAGTCTTTAAACACAAGCATAAAAAGAAGAGTTTTGAAAAAGAAGCACATGATGCACAAAAGGACAAATGTAGAAAATAAACTGAACAAAGAAGTGCAATAACATGCCAAAGAAAAGAAAACAAAAGCTTTTTCTTCTGTCTTTTCAGTTGTCATCTTAAGAAAATGGTTCACTTTCATTTAGTTAATATGAGAAGACGTTGTAAAAGATGTTTTAGTCTGTTAAATTAAATGACGCAGTTATGACTTAACTTGTAATTACAGCGTACCGAAGCTTGACCGGCCAATTTATGATTAAAAATGTGAGCAGCCGTAATCAATGTTATATTTTGCAAATGCCAAATCAGCTGTATTGAGTTGTCCTTCACTCTAATCTTTAATTTTCTAGCTACAAATAATATTTTTACATTAATAATGATAGGCTTGTATCAGAGGAGCAGGGCTTAATGTTGCATGCTGCCAGAAAGAAATGGATTTCCTTTGCTTTAGTGTCATCCACAGTAATATAACCCGTCCTGGTTTTTGTCCTCAAAGTGACAGCTCTGAAACAGGATGAAGGAGAACCGTCTCCCAAGGTCAAGGTCACGGTTTGGGCTGATTCAGGCTCGGAGGCCCCTCCTTATTGTCAAAGAAAGCGTCTTCATTTGAAATTCACACAACATAAAGTCAGTTTTGACTGGCAGCATGAGGAGGGCACGTGGGGGTTGTAATATTCACAGGAGCGGAGCAGGATGGATGGATAGGTTCTCTTACTGCACATTGATTTCCACATTTGGGTGATTAAGTTTATTATTTGGCCCGGGGCTACATTAACATGTATTATCCTGGGTATCCTGCGGAGGGAAGCATATTTAACTTTTGAGAACAAAGGAGGATCACGGTGGTCACCTGAGTCTTTTCTTTGGATGCAGGAAGAAAAACAACATGGAGGCGTTCGGCCTGGTTGCTTTGGCCTGGGACTGTGTTTAGCTCTGCGGTTCCTCTCAGTCTACCTCCTTCCCTCTTTTCTCTGTCTCTCCCCTTTTCTTTCCATCCCCAAGCAAACATTTCTCCCCGACTCTTTTGTTTGCCAAGATCCAGGTTGCCATGGCTACCAACTGGCGCTTTATGAGCACCTCATCCCTCATCTAAATATTCCTAGTTATCTATGGTAATGAAATGCACACACCATTATCTGGCTTAATGAAATACACTCCATTGTCTGTGATTAGAAGGAGAAAGCTTTATTTCTCCCTAGTCTTGTGTTGCAGTGTTCCCTGGCTGCGATAACTACTGCATCACCATTGGAGCTGTGGGCTCTTTCAGGCTCTTTTCTGTTGTGCGCCTTGGACAATAAAGAAACAATGTCCAGTTGCTGTGAGCAGCCCTGCTATGCAGCTTATGTGCTACAGTGGCTGTTTGATTGCACTAATTGGCCTGTCTGCACTCTCTCTGCCTCGTGATGGACTCGATGCTGCTGCTCGGAGTTCTGCTTCCAAACTAATGCAGCCTATTAAAAAAAAGGACAGATTCTGACACTAAAATCTGTACGTATTCCCCATTTTGACAAGACTAGGACATAACAGGCTGCAGAAGAGCTGCACTGAGAAAAGCAAGCACAAGCAGAAATGGAACATCATTATCTAACAGTGTCTGAATTCAAATTCTTTGCCTCTTTCATGGTTTTGTGTGTGAGGAAGAAAAATCCAGATCAACTCCTACCCATACAGCACTATTCATCTGTGCTGTAGTTTCCCCTGATCTTGAAAATCCTTTGAAATATCAAGAGCATCATAAAACAGATACACCGTAAAAATGTGCATCTGATATCACTCGTTCCCCCTCAGTGAGAAGAAAGAAGAAGTAAAAAATAGCATTGTGTGTGTACTTTTGTAAGAGCGCATCTGTGTGAGTGTGCCGGTGTCTATTTCCAATTCAGGCCGGGATAATATCTGCAGATTGGGTGGTTAAGTCACTCTGCATTTCATGAGCCAGTCCTGTCACTAACAGTTATCTCCTCACTGCCCTCTGAGGAGTTGTCTAGGTGAAATGATTCTCTGAAGCTCTGAATAATGCATGAAATTACGTAATGCAAATGGAGGCTTTATTTCCCCTGCCTCCCGCAGACGCCGGGGCCGGGGCCGCTGTATTAGAACAGCAAAGCAGAAACAGTGGGAGTCCCCAGAGTAAAGGAACTACAGCAGAGAGCGAAAAGGTCAACGATAAAACCCGGGGCTTCTCCTCACATGCAGCTTTATCAAGTATGAGCTGGAGTTATTGCACGCTGCACGGCAGAATTGCAGAGCGGGACGTTATTCACAGGGCTATCATGGGAGGCTTATTGTGTGGAGGCGGTGAAATATTCATTAAGCAACAGCCTGGCTGGTTTCCACACTGCTTGCCTGTAAACAGAAGCCCAATCAAATATAAATAATAGCAGCAGAGGAGAAGGGGCACTGAAATGTATCAGATAAGAGATGCCACTTGCCTTATATGCACCAAATTAGGCTACACTAAACTGTTGTCAAGTCCCTGCTTCAACAAGTAGATGAGCCTTCCCACCATCTTTCTCCCCGTCTCTCTCTCTCTGTGTAGTGGGTAGACCTGAATGGCATTAATTGCCCCCTAAGATGACGGGCAGATGAAAGTGAGGTGGTGGTTTGCTGTGGGACATGGGGGCCGGTTACAAAGAGAGGCTGAGGACGGCTGGCAGGTCTCACAGACTTCAAAAGCAGATAAAGGACCTTTTTATACAAAGGATCCTCTTTTTTTTCTTTTTTTTTTTTGCTTTTTGCTTAATCTTCAGATTCGGGGGTTTATTCGTGCCAGCCTCCTCGCCTTTGTCCACTTTGTGTCAGGTTTTAACGCCAGAGGATTAAATTGCTGTTGCGGAAATCATTGTTTGTGTTTTTTTCCAACCCGCTGCCTGCTATTGTCCCGTGACATAATCGACCGCTCTCTAACAATATGAGAGGTTCATCTCTTCCCTTTAGTGTGAAATGAACAGCGGATGGATCTGGTCACCTTGTTTGTCTGAGGAAACAGTGGCACAATATGTTGTTTTGTTTAGGCAGAGTGCTCTTAACTTTAAGTAGCTTTAAAAAAAAATGAGGACAAGGAGGTCTTACTTGGAGGAGCCTCAGAACAGAAGGAAGAAAAGAAAAAGTGAGCTGCCACTGAATATAACAAATGTGAGGTTGTTTTTCTTTTCTCTGCAAACAAAGGAGGTCTAACCAGAGAAAATCAGAGCAAGAACACACTCTTCCAGGAGGAATATATCAAACAAATTCAGATTAGGGAAAAGGGTTCTTACACACAAAGAAAACCTTGGGAAAAGTACATTTTTCCGTCTCTGTCAGATCCTCTAAAGTCTTCCCAGTTCATCCACCCGGACCTTCACCTACAGCCCAGATTCCTGTCATTCTCCAGTAAAGGTATTGGTCTCCAGCCGCACAGCCAGCTCTCCATCTGCCCATGAATAGGACCAGTCACATTTCTGATAGCATTTAATGAAAAATCCACCCGGGCTTTGGAGGGGAGGGGGATGAAGGGTGGATATGGAGGGAGGGGTGGGTTGAAGGGGGGGTTGCAGAGGAGCGCTCAACAAAGAGTGCCTTTCACTGGAGTGGAAAGCCTAGATTGCTCCCTCTCCCTCCCCGCTCCCTCCTCGCTCTCTCATTTTGTCTTTTTTGATTCAACATCAAAAATGTGCCAAATGACTGGGCAGAAACCCCCAGAGGTTTTCAATGGGCGTGTGTGTGTGTCAGTGTGGAAAGTGTCACACAAAGGGACAGGTGTCTTGCGGTTTAAGGTGGCAGCGGTGAGCAGGACACAAAGGTAAAAGCAAACAATCGGCGAGGCCTCACTGAGAAAGGTGCGCTCCATAACTTCTTCCTCCTCTAATGTTGAAGCCTGAAGTCAGTGGAAGCTTGTTTCTGCTTGACATAATCCCAATCAAAATAATATTATACCTTTTCTGATATCCCTAAAACTTTAAAGGATTAGGCTGATGTTATTCTTTGATTCTTATTGTCAACAATTCCCATGAAAAGACCAAAAACATCAATGTGTTAGTTCGTCTCTCCTTAACTTTCTAACATCCCTTCACTGTCTGTTGTACTCAACCCCAACTTGTTCTTACTGAAGATATAAATCTTTAAACAAAGGTCACAAATATAAAGCTTAATTTTTCAAAAAGGTTAAACTGTTTCCTAAATCAGCTGAGCTCTGCAGTTTTTAGAAAACGCTACTCAAATAGAAATAAATAGTGTATTTGTTGGGGACTATTTTCATCTGCAGATTAATACACATTCAGAAAAAACAATATAGAACATCGCCACAGACATCTTTTTTAAAACTGTTTTTTTCCCTTTGGTTGCCTGGAAAGAAGGACATGTAATAATGCAACAGTCAGCATTAATCTCAAGATTGCAGTGCTGCTGTGGTCCTTATAAAACCCGAATTGTTTGTTTCTGCACATGAAGAATGTTCAGTAAAACTGTCCAACTGCATCCACAATGTTTACTCCCGTTTTTCTTTTCATTTAAATGAATTATTCAAGTGTGCAGGTTTTTATGTGTATTATGTGCATGTTTATGTTCACACACAGAGGCTGTGGGCTGACAGGCAGGATAATGGCATCGACTCCCTTTGTTGTCTTCCCTGATAAATGGCAGTTTAAAGGTTGAATCGCAGGATCAGTTCATGGTTGGTTTTGGGGTTTTGAGGTATATATACCTCAGTACTGTACGTCTGTACTTGACAAGGAGCCAATTTGGGCTTGAAACACACTTCAAGTTAATGTTATAAAATAGAAAAAGGAAACAGAAACAGGAACATTCAACTGTGTCAGTTTTTTGGACTCACCTAGACAAGAAAGATGTTTGAGTGTTCAGCACACTGATTTGTTGACATTAAGAAAAATATAGAATATCACCAGAGTTATCCTTTAATGATCTTCTCTGCTAACATGCAATCATTTAATGGCCCAATCAGACTAGGTTCCTGGTTTCCAGGAATTTCTTATGGGGAAAAGGAGACCATTGTTTTGACCACACTGTCAGGACATCTTCCAGCTTCTTCCTCCTTTGTATATGATATAATACGCAACCCAACAAGTGCGAAACAAATCTAAGCAAGTCTTTCTTCCCTCCTCTGACATCAGATAAGCCGCTGCCTTCCCTCATCCCTCATTTCCGACGGACGGGACCTAAATGTCTTCAGCATACTTCGCCATCATTACCATCTCTGTTTTTTGTTGTTTTATCAAGCAAAGCAAACAACAGCACAGTCTTGTTTGAGTTTGCTTTTGTTCTCCTTGAAGGAGGTCAAACAGACTAAAACTATTCGCTGCTGCAGCCCCTGAGCTCTGGGTTTATCTTCGTTCAAATTACAAACAACAAACCTCTAAGGGCACTTTTTACTAATAGAACAGCACACAGTGATTCTCTTCTTTGCTCGTATCTAAAATGTTAATCAATACCCTGAGAGCTTGTGGCTGGTCTTTAGAGGAATGTGCAACAGCGAGCTGATCAAGAGTCCTCACAGTTTCCCTAGATGCTAGTGTGTATTTTTAGTCCGTTGAGTGAATGGATGACCGACTGGATGTTTGCTTGGGGAGCGACACAGCTGAGGGTTTGTTCTAAAAACATTTCTAAAAAGTGACACCTACTCGTACAAGATGACTCATAGCAGAAACTAAAAGGAACGGCGTTGGACGTATTTTCAAGACATGGTTTGCTTCCAAAGGAAGATAAAGATGAAATGTAAATGACTCAGTAAGAGTCTATATGCAAAGATTTCTGTCTGAAACCGCCATTTTGCATCAACATCCAATGTCAAAATGAGATGTCTTGAGTGGAATTGGTCTTTGTTTCTTCTACAGTGGATTTCTGCCTGTTTCTCTTGCTCTTGCTAAATTATCAGTACGTTTCTGAGTATAACCTCAGGGTGAAAGGCATTCTGGGAAACACAGGTAATCTCTAACTGTGGCAGAAGTTAATGAGGTGGTGAACACGTACATTGATGATGCATAACTAAGTAAATTTTTTTTTTGCAGTTTTACTATTTGAGAAGTATTGAATATTAAACAATAAATGATAAAAGTGCTTTTATTATCACTTTTTTTTACCATGAAATTATATAATAATGCAATTTGGGTTATTATTACACTGTAAACTAAATCTACCAGCAGCCAAGCTTGTATTCTCCATTGTTTTACTGGGATTTGAATATAAAAATAGATGCAATTAACAATTGTTTTCATTCGTTATAATAGTTTGGTCCATATAACGTCAGCACGCAGTGGAAAATGCAATAACAGGCAAATCCCAATTTTCCAGTTCCCACATTTAAATTGCCCGTTTTATCCAACCAACAGTTGAAAGCCCAAAGATATTAACACATAAAGATAAGCGAATATTCTCATTTGAGAAGCTGGAACCATTGAAATTTCTTGGCATTTTTGCTTAAAACTAGACGAAGAGCCCACAGCCATGTCAGCAGCTCTGTGAGGCTGTACAGCAGCTGGGGTTCAGTTTTGCAGGTATTTGGCCATAAAACAAAGTAGTGGACACGTTAAAATGTTGACCAGATGATGGCACTAGATGAAAAGTCAGAGGATCACAAAAGTCAGTAATGTCTTTATCAAATTTCATGGCCATCCAATAGTTATCAAGATATTTACGACTTGACTAAACTGGTGGACCAAAGATCTATGCTGCCAGCACATCTAAAAATGACTTAAAGAGTATCAAATGTCAAAATTGTTGCCGATAATTCTTTGCCGATCAGCTAAAGGAGAAATATATCTATTTTTTTAGCTCTCAATATAAACATTACAAACTCTCCGTGTTTTCCGTGACAGTAGGAAACCCCGAGTGATGAAGTTATCCATCTCTGCGTGTCCCTCCGCTGCAACAACATACAGATGGTGTCTTTCTGCTTGTTGCGCCTGAAAATCATCCATCTTGTAATCTGTCCATTAATCACAATCATAAACGGCAGGTGAACAGTGGGCTCCAGTAACTGTGCAGCATTGACAGCTGGATAGTGTAAATGCTCGGAGGGGGGGCCGGGCAGGCGGAGCTGGGATGTTTACTTGTTTGTGCAGGGGAGGCTGCTGCACAACTGGAGCCAAATCTTGCTGGACACAATTACCAAAACTCTTGCGGTGTTCGGTTACCAGGGCAAAAAGGGGGGGGGGGGGGGGGGGGGGAAAGAAATGAGGTTTCTTTATGGTGCAACTGGGACGCAGAGTTACAGTTGGAGGGGGGTAAATAACAGGGTAAGGGGGTGGAT
Organism: Lateolabrax maculatus; assembly: GCA_031216445.1. NCBI lineage: Eukaryota > Metazoa > Chordata > Actinopteri > Acropomatiformes > Lateolabracidae > Lateolabrax > Lateolabrax maculatus. The sequence goes on along the minus strand of CM062205.1, from coordinate 21,545,108 downwards.
TTGCCCCTGCATGGAAACCACTGAGGAGCCCTCGATCCATGTGCACGTCTGAATGATGATTAACTGTAATTACCAAAGCAGTACCTGGCCCTGCATGCCAGGAGGCAGCCCAAGATTAATGGGGCTCTGCTGAAAACGGAACAAAAGCTCACATTTCCGAGGTAATGAATCGCTCTGGTACTAAGGCGTCTTCACATGGTGCGCCCGGGCCCCCGGGGAGGTTCATTACAACAGGAGGAATAGATGGATCCTCTGCAGCATTTTTTAAACAGGGAAAGCAAGCGGGCGAGCAGGAGGAAGTCTTAAATCGTCCCAGACATCCTGGTTGCTACACAGCCTCTATAACCAGAAAAGAGATAAACAGCCTCCTCAGTGCTCCTTAAATGGGTGGTAAACATTACACAGCACACCACCTTGTTTGCCTTGTCTCACTCATACACAAGGTGTTTAAACAATAAAGCTCGGCGTGGTGCAAACCGGTTAAGTACTGAAGATAAATCTGACTACACTGGTGGCTTTAAGGAATGAGTGATGAAAATCGGCAGTGAATTATATTTCTTAACCCATTCATAAACACCAGTCCTTTTTAATATAGCACTGACATACCACTCAGCATTATCTGTATTAAAGGAAGCAGGTTTCATTTGTACAGGAAGCACGCAGTTTGGTAAAAGCCTGGAGGGCAAACTTTTATTACAAGTGTCTCCTGTTATAAATCACCGTCCGAGGAATAAACCTGCACATTAACGGTGACATTACCATGTTCGGCGTCCTAGAGGTTAACGTATGACTTTTGAAAAATGAATGACACAAAACGGAACCACTGGACAATGTGTGAAAGAGGCCATGTGAGATTTAGCATTTCGAGTTCTGCAGGAACGAAGACCGGTGATGTATGGAAGTGGGCATCAATTATTGGAAGTCAAACTCCTTGAGGCAACAATGAGAGGATTTACAGGCTGCAACATTTGTCATGCCCTTGAACATGTTACCTCCAGATATGTAGGTTGATAACAAGATGAAATACAACCTGACTGGAGGTTTTAATGATTCCAGCGCACACAGGCCACATATTTCTCACCCCATTAAGTCACGTAAATACTTGAAGGAAACACAAGTTGAGGCATGCCCAGGTTTACATCACGGTGTGTTCAGTGGTGCCTGGAAAACCCAAAGGCCTCTTTTGTTTACAAGCCTCTAATCATGTTAATGACACTTTGCTCTCATACAGGCCATTTCTCAATCGATCACAGAGACAAAGACCAAAATATAGCGACAAGGCACAGAATTTGTGCCTGTGCACGTCTGACGGAGATGAAAGAGATGTGAGATTCAACCTTTAAACTGTCATTTATCAGGGAAGACAACAAAGGGAGTCAATGCCATTATCCTCCCTGTCACCCTACAGTCTCTGTGTGTGAACATAAACATGCACATATACACACGAAAAACCTGCACACTGGAATTATTTATGAAAATGTGAAGAAACATGAGTGTATGTTATGGGTGCAGTTAGACAGTTTTACTGAACATACTTTATGTTATAAGGACCATACAGCTATTGTGATGATTATCATACTGCTGACCACAGCTTAAAGCATTCTGTAGTGTTTTAGAGTTTTTTTTTTTATAAAAGCGTCTTTCTTCTTCCCAGGCAACCACTGGAAAAAATATTTTTCTAAAGATCAAGTCTGGTGATATTTCATATTTTTCCTTTTACCAACAAATCTGCAGGACATGAAAGATCAAAAACAACAATTAATGTATCTATTAACTAGTATTGTGTGTGTTTCCAATATATCTTTTTCCTCTGTGCTGTTGTTGTTCAAACACTATTAAAAACACATGAATGAGTCACACTGTTGTTCTGGGCGACATGTTAATTTTATTTAAAGTACAGCACTGATTCAGCTTTGCACCCCTATAACATTGTCAGCTTCACGACTGGATCGTTTTGAAACAAAAAGAATCAAAATGGAGATATCCTCTTTTTTTGTTTTTATTCCACACATTCTTCTTCCTTGTCAAAACCTGGCGTACATTACCCACAATGCAACTTGACCACAGACAGTTCAGTTGGAGATTAGAGTGTGATATTAGTAGTGGTTAACGTAGCCTCGAGCATTGACGAGGAGCGGGAAACAGAGGTCTGGTAAGCTCACTTCTTTCTAACTCCACACCACCAGATTCTTTTTTTAAACCTGTAGTCTTCAGCCCCGACCAACGCTGACTCAAGTGACATCCCTTGAGGCACTTTGATTCATCACGCACCTCCCTCTGAAGCCTCAAAAGGCTCCATACAACTTTTTCCACTTATGCAGTAGTACACAAGACCCGAAGAAACGAGTTCTCCTTTAAGATGAACCAGGGGAACTGTCTATTTTGTATTGAGTATTATTTAATACTCACAGTGCACCAAATGTGTCTTTATCCACAGTCGAAAATAGTCCCAAACATATGCACTGTTTACTTCTATTCGATCAGTGTTTGTTGAAAACTACAGTGCCCAGCTGTTTTAGGAAATTACTCAGCTTTTTAAATGAAAGTATGATATAAAGATTTACATATTTTGTACGAACCGATGGGCTTGGGGGGCTCAGTGCCGTAGAGGTAGGAACGTGCTGAGAGATTAACTTATGAATCGTTAGTTTTGGCCTCATAAGATTTGTTTACAATAAGAAAAATGTATATTTTAAGTCTCTTCAAGCTGAGTTCTTTTATCATAGTGAAATGACTGGAAACCTGTAATGAGCCTTTAAATATGGCTGCCAATAAACTCCACCTATACTGACTGATTGTGAATGAGCTGTAACATGCTTTAACACTGATATTACCCATTGAATGATACATCTAATTATCTCATTAACATGAGATGATTTTTATGATTAACATAAAAACTGTTTCTGTATAGCAGAATGAAAGCGAGAGGACTTTTTAATCTTCTGCAGGTCTTTCTCTCTGTAGGTGTTAAACCGCAGATTATCAGAGATGAGTTTGTCAAGGGTAGACAAAAGACTTTTCTCCTGCTCATTTCTCAGCAATAGATACTTCACAACCAGGAATGACAGTGTGGACAAAAGACTAGACATTAATTTATCTTCCCTATATGACCCTGATGCAAATGAGGGAAATGAAAGCAAGCAATCAATTCCCTAATTGGGTTTGCGCTATTTTAACTTGTTAAGGGGGCCTCTGTCTAGATTAAAGGGAAGGTCAATTTCTCATTGTCACAATTACTGTATTCATTTCACAGTGCAACAAAGGAATCCAGCAAGGGTTGGGAAGAGGCTGCAGTGGACCAGATGCCTCCCCATTGTGTGAGTCGACCATCACAACATCTTGTTGATCTCGGTTATCGCGCTCATTACAATCTGCAGACACAATAGCTTGTGTAATTATATATTTACATTTCAAAATAAAGAATACAGACTTTCCAGTAGCAACAATCGAACTTTATATTTTTAAATAAAAGTCTTCAAATGTTTTATTATATGAAGAAAGAAATCAGGATATCTTTGATGAAAAAGTTGTATTTTCATATATCTTAAAATCTTTATGACCAAAATAAATTAGCTTGGAATCTGAACACCAAACTAAGTATTATAAAGAAATCATTAAGCCCCCGAAAACGTGGCGTCATCTTGACTTTTTCTCTATAACTGTAAATATTCATATTAAATAAATTAAAGTTTAAGTTTTAAAGAAAAAAAACACCCTTAAGCATTATTTTTTAAATATTTGAACACTCAAAAACCAGCCAATCTTGTCCTTCATGCCTTTGTGGGTGTGCTGTCCTCACATTTGATTAACAGCATTAGGTAACGACCCTACAACTGTCATCAGATTTTGATTTAAATATTGCTAAATCTTGCCTGTTGCACAGAAATACCCTGCCCACTTCAAACCAGTGAGAAGAGCACAGACAAAACAGTAACAGGCAGAGAGTTATCCTGTGAAATAACCACAACTATACCAAAAAATTGCGTACTCATTTAGGACCACATCACTCATAGTGAGAAGACAACTGAATAAATATGTTTCCAGGGGCCTTTAAACTGCAACGACAACGATCCTGCAAGAATTTGTTGGAAATGAAGCAAAATAAAGAAGAAGATAACTTTGGTGTGCTCCAAAATACACACACCGCAATGTTTGAAGTGTCATTCCTTTAAAGAGGACAAGCAAACAGCAGCAGCCCTGCTGGGAAGGTTATGAAGTTCCTGTAAGCCGAGAGGCTGCAAAGCTGCAGTGGAGCATTTATTTTGGCTTCTCGAGAAGCAAATCAGACTGTTGATATACAGCGTGAGTCAGCTACTCCCTCATGTCACATCAATAGTTTATTTACCAGCGGAGGGAAACCACAAAATTAGAATAAAAACTAGATTATGTATCCCTGCGCTAAAAGCAATGCATTCAATTACTCCAACTCAGAAGTTCTCTCGGGGGGGAGTGAGGAGGATTTGTGCTGCATAGCCATACATCAAAAAGCAAAGAGTGGGAGAATAACATGTCATATCTGCTGGTTAATTTCTGTTTCTGTGTCCCTTTTCCTCCTGTTGGGAGGGGGAGAGAGACCGAGACAGAGAGAGAGAGAGAGAAATCTGTTAAAAGCTCCACAAACCAAGCAGCCTTTTAACAAGATGCACTTAATCTTCCTGGTGTTTGCTTTAGTTAAGTAAGGGATTGGCTTTGTCCGGGCCCGGAGTGACGGGATGTTGATTCCAGCCGGTTTTGCGAACCCTAACCTCTTATCAGCCTTTATCTGCATTTGAACAGGTTTCTAGCAAAGCCACGCAGACCAATAAGATTAAATATAGACCCATTTTCCCAGTTGGTAATGTATCAACTGCATGTCCCAGTGCTGCCTATGGGTTCAACCAGAGTTCATGTTATTAGTATAACCGGCCTTTCATGCTCTCAAATCTCACACAGATCAAAAGGGCTTTGTGAGGCATGCCACCATCAGCCAATTAATGCCCACGAGTACAGCTGCTCTGCCTGTAAGGTCATAACTAAGCACTTTTTTCATCGCTCCGACCTCGATTTTAGGTAATTATTCAGTGCTTTGCTACGGTTTTGTAACTCACACCCCAAACATTACATAACAGGAGTCACAAAAGTGACCTTGAACTGCTCGAGTCAAATAACAAACCTGCTGGGCTTTAGGGAAGAGGGATCTGCACAAATCCCACCCACATTAACAGCGCGGAGACCCAGTCCGGGAGACTGAAGTGAGGTATTTTAGGCTTACAAGAAGCCCGCTTTAGATAAAATCTCCGGGACAACAGTTACTTTTCAGGTGTTTAACTGGCACTCTGCTCTTACTCATCCCGGCCTAAGACAACTGCAGAGGGCTTCTCATTCAAGGACGCTGCAACAGGATACACAGCTGCTGCCAGGATTAATCTGGTGGTGTTTTAGTGGTGGGAAAGCGATAACCACTGGGCCTCTCACCCTCGAGTCATGGCTTCCTCTGACCTCATAGTGATATCCCAAATTACACTGAGTTACATGCTGAGGCATGAATAATCCTGCTCACAAATCGTGCTTTAGCCTTATGCAGCTTATCATGAGGCTGACTTTATTATTCTTTGTAGTGGGTCATATCCATCTATACTGTTCCACCTACACCAAGTCTTTGGTCTTATTCTGTATATATTAATGTGAATGGCACGACATTAACTCTAAAGGTTGAGGCTTTAATTCCCTCTGGGCTGACCCATGATAAACTGCAGCCACAGTGCGACTAAAAGGCACTTATTGTATGACAGTTTGTGTCCAAACATCACTACACTTACAACAGATTCTCCAACAGACATGTCATTACAAAAAGTATACATAATGTACATAACTACTGATCTCAGCCATTAGTCAACCCGCACATTAAACAAATGTTGCCCCGGCAATCTAATTACAGAGCACAGTCTCAAAATTAAACATGGCACATTAAATGTGCCGGCAGCATAACTACTCATCAATCAAAGCCTTTAAAATAAAAGCAGAACAGTAGCCCCAAAGTTAAGGGATAAAAGGTAACAGTGCCACCTAGTGGTAGCTGAAAAACCAACAGAAAAACCTGTTAAAATCAAATTTAAAACAAGTGTTTCTGCACAATCTTTAAACAGATTAGATAATCACAGATAATCCCTGACAAAATCATATTGCAAAGGATGCTCAAAGCTGCATATGAATTATTACTATAACACAGTAGTAGAACATAGTTTGGTGTGTCCTTTGTATTTGCACAACAATGGTGGGCCATGGTGCAAACATGAACCGAATAGGACAAATCCAAACAAAATTATTCACCAGAACCACAAACCAAGACGAAGGCAAGCGGGCTAAAAGCAGCACAGTTTGGCACCACCACTGTGTGAAATGTCAAAGGAAACATTGCATGCGTGTCATTTTTGATTTCCTACATGTGAGGATTTCCCAGTCTACTGGTGAATTTGTCTTTGTCGATGTTCTTGTGCTCTGGGACGTGTTTGTAGGTGCAGTCCTGCCTCGTGCAGCCCGTGGTCCTCCAGAAAAAGCACTCCTTCTTGTACGGGCTGCAACAGGAAAAACAATTTCTCATGTCAAGACCAGTTTAGGGGGTTTAAATGCTTTAAAGCGTCATTTTACTTAAGTTTATTTTCATTGTGAAGATCAGGAGCGAAACAATCTTGGTGAGTGTGCAATGTGGTCAAAGAAATCCTACTTAAATCTGCTGTGCTTTAAAGTTATAAAACAATAAAATACGACTGACAATAATCTAGATTTTCCCCCTCACATCCCATTAATATGATTTTAATCATTTTACACAGGAAGATATATCATATCTAAGCTCATCACCAAAGTGAAACAGTGCTTTTATCAACACGAGGGAAAAGAATAGCATGTTCTTACCCGGGGCGTGAAAAGGTGTCAGTGGTGGCTGATCTGGACATACCAAGTCCAGTGTGGTTTTTATTGGGATATCTCACTGACAGCGGAGCCCCCTCTACCACCATTCCCTGGAGAGGAAACAGACGTTTAACATCTGACAAACACGCTCAAATAAACAGCACACTCAGTGCCGTAATTAAAACTCCAAAAGGACCATCACACTAACGAATACTGAACGTCTGCTTCTCTATTTGTTACTTATAGTGTCTCTTTTTGAAACACCAATAGATAATTTAGAAAACAGACACTCAATATATTTTTCAGCTGTGATGAAACTAAGAGCTATTTTCGTTAATCTGACAATTATTCTCTTTAATTATCGATTCATCATTTGGTCTAAAAAATAATGTGAAACTGGTGAAAAACATCCATCAGTTCCCAAGAATCCAAAAGTTCAAAATTTCTAATTATAAAAAAGGTAAAAAGGTAAAAAAGTAGCAAGTACTGACATTTGCAACCAGAACGCCAAAGAAGCTGTAGACAATGCTTTTTGCTCAACATTATCCATAACAGCAGCAGATTAATTTTCTGTCGACTACTTGATGATTGGACTAATTGTTTCAGCTCTACTGTAATCCATCATGCCTTGACAATTATTAATATTGCACTAATTTACACAGCAGTGCACGAAAGCAGCAAATGTTAAAGAAACAGTTACAGTACAAGAAAATGTTGATAACTTTTAAAGATATTTTCATGCATGCTGGAAAAAAGAAACTGTAGAAAAATAAATACTGTAAGTGACAGTTAACTGAGCTGTACTGGAGAAGCACACAGCTTAGACAAGAAAAGAGAAGAAGCTTTTCAGAGAAGCGACTCATAAGATTTATGTCAGAGTTGATTTGTATGACGGGAAAATAATGCGACTGTTTTAGAGAAGCAGACAGACTTTAAAGCAGGAGCTGCAGTTGTCAGTCACTGCTTTAATAACACACAAACTAAAATAAGTTTTCCTCTAGTCTCAAACTTCCTTCTCTACTTAGAACCTGCCAAGTGGTGAAAACAAACAACCTAAAATATTCTCTGGTGTAAATCTTAAAAAGGAATATTTTACTTTTTCCTGTGAATATAAAATCCTTGTGTCTTTGTTGTCTGTAATATTAAGTGAAACTACACATTTCAAAATCTTTAAACTCATTCAAGAGCTTCATTTTGTGGCTCCAGCTCAAGATACATGGATCAACATGACTTATTTTACTATTCCAACACTTGTATGTGGCCCAAGATTGACACATCAGCTGGATGCCTAAACATACAATATGTAAATATCAAAAGTAAACTGATACATACATTAATACACTGGATGGCTCTGTCACAGTCTTCCTTTCTGGCGTAGTTCACAAAGGCACACTGATGTTCCAGCAGCATCTTGATGCTGTAGACAGTCCCAGCTCTGAGAGAGAGAGAGAGTGAGAGCGTAATGAGCTGAGATCTTTAATAGCCCTGCAGGGTAATTTCCTTTGCAGCTTGGAGTCATTTAGGGCAAATGAACACATCAATTCAATCAGCAGCAATAATATATAAAACAGTTGAGCCTTCTGGTGGTCAAATTCCAAGAACACAGCATTTGTGTATGGATATACATGTTATGTTTATATAAACTATATATTGTTTTTATTTAATTTCATATTTTATCCTGTTTTATTGTAAATATAATTGTCTGTGTATATGTTTTATGTGTGCGTAGCATGAATGGGCTACAACTTTCATTTCCTTATGCAACACTGTGTTGAAAATTACAAATAAATGAACCTTTAACTGCTGAAACCTTCTATATCTCCTGGGAAAATGAAAAACATGCTCAGAGGCATGAGAGGAGATCAGACTGTGGTGCTTCACCTGCTGAAGAGCTCGTGGAGTGTTGCGTAGGTGACAGCAGGGGCCAAAGATCCAACCCAAATGGAGAAAAGCTCCCTTTGTACAAAACAGAAGAGATAAAAGCAACAATTTAAGATTATGTTGCACAGTTCAGCAAATGATCTTGAAATCCCCAAACCTGTGATCAAAAAGTCTGTTCTTGCACATGCACTCACCTTTGCTCAATGTGCAAAGGACTTTACATTATGTTTTATATGTAATTTTGGTATTGCAATCATGCACAACACTCTCTGTTCACGACAGATAGTTGTTGTACATCTGTGCATATTTCAACCTTTCCAAGATCCAAAGTGAGACACAGAATGACTGAAAAAAGTAAAACTGATAACAGCAAACTCATTGTAAGCATGCAAGAAATCCACTATAGAGTATAATCACTTAAAATATTGCACATATTCAATGAACATTAGGGCAGTGGTTCTCAACCTGGGGGTCAGCACCTCCCGAGGGGTCGCCCAAGTATTTCTTCTGGCTTTTCTTTAATCTTTGCATTTTAAAATTGTGATATTACGGATTAAGGCCTCTAAAATGTTCATAAGGTAATAATCTGAGAGACATATACATAAAAAACTTACGGTTTCACAGAATTCCTTGAATGAGGAATCGGTGACTGAGATTTCGATCTGCTTTGGCCCAAAGCATCAGACTCTTTGACCTGCTGAATTCTAGGACGGCTTGTTTGCAGGACAATCCACTCTCCCTCATCGTCCTCTTCTTCCTGCTCCACTGGTTGCTCTGTATAATCCATACTGGCACTGGCATCTGAAGAGAGCAAACAAACAGTAAAAAGAGTTCAAATACGTTTACATGCACAGAGATTGTGTAGATTGCTGCCCAAAGAATGCTCCTAAAACCCAAATAATACCGGCACATCCCACATATCTTAAATCGGAATATGCTGTTTACATGACCCGTATCAAATTCGGAATAATAGTGGAATATTAAGTGCATGTAAATGTAGTCAGTGACATGTCATCTTTCCAACTATGAGACTCATTTTGAGACTTTTACCTCCAGGACCCGGATTACCGTCACCACCGAACAGAGCTTCAACAGCTTCCTCTAACGTGGCGTGTGTTTTCAAGGCCTCGGAGCTCTGCGCCCAGTTGAATCCCATTTCCTAAAATGGGAGAAAGACGACCTCTTGAGCTGACATGACACCAGGATACAGACATGAAAGCACCTCTATTCCTACTGCTTCTTCTCAGCCACTGTGGTGAGTGTGAGCCCTTGTAAACTGTTGTACATAAGCTCATCCTACCATGAGGTGCAATGTCTGTGCTCGTTTCAGCTCCTGCGTGGCTTCAGCGCTTGAACTTTCCAGCTCCAACACCTCCTTATAGATCAGCGAGGCCTCGTAGTATCTCTGGAGAAGAAGGGAAGAAGAAATCACAGGCAGTACGTAAGGATTTTAATAATCTTTAAGCAATAAGGTACATTCACTTTTAGTTAAGCACTGGAAATGCGGGGAAATAACAATGTAAAGGGTTTATTTGCCACTATACAACTAAAATATTTAGTTACAACCTCACACCTGTATATTGTATTGTAAGGTAAGTTTCATCTGTTCTGCAGGTTTTACCACAATATTCTGTGTTTTTCTGAAAATGTCAAGCCAGTTACAACATAAAGAGATACTATATGTTCAACTATCTGGAAGCACTGACATTTAAGAAGAAAAACAGTAGGAGCTCAGTGTAAGAAAGGGTTAACTGGATACAGGAGCAGCCATTTACCTTGAGCCCACAGAGAGCTTTCCCTTTCCTAAATAAACCTTTTATCCAGTTTGGCTCCATGCAGAGTGCTAGGTCAGCATCCCTGAGAGCGTTTTCATACTGCTGCATTCTTTCATAACAGAGGGACCGATTTCCAAATAACCTGTAAAACAGAGTCGACATAATTCAAGGTCATTAATGGTCACTGCTTCAAGGCTCTTTCATGAAGGCTGAAGTCAATTCAAGTCCATGTTCTTACTTAAATTCCTTTGGGTTGTATTTTATGGCGTCAGTAAAGCATTTCACTGCCATCTCATACTGTCCAGAGGCAGCCAAACGATTTCCAATACCTGGAGGGAAGAGCAAGGGCAGTTGTGCCTGCTTCAGTACCTTCACATGTCTCAATGAGAAAATGTTAATGGGGTTAAAAAAGAAAAGCTTACCAGCAAGCTCTCTGCTTCTTTTTGCCAACTCATCTGCAGTGGGATCCATTTTTTTCTGTTAAAATGAGAGTTGGCACATTAGCCTGTGAAGCATGCCGAGCCTTACAGGAAACTAAATTTGCATGTAACTTCCGAGTTGTGATGATTTTAAGGCCCAGACTGATCACATAAAACTAAGGTACAGTCACAAATTTCATTACAGAGTGAGACTTTTATAAAAGGAAAATTACATTTTTATGTTTCTAGGTTGATAATTCAAAATATTATTGTAATGTAATTAAAAACATTACTGATATAAACATCAGAAAACAAATAACTTTTAAAGATTTAAAAGTTGTCTGTTGTAACTCAAGTGTGGTAAGTTTCAAACCTTTATTTGGACAAAATTAGGCCTTACAGAAATACAAATACTATGTTTTTTCAGTGTTCCCACCTCTTTATTGGGTTCATGTTTCTCTTCCTTCTTCTTTTGAACTTCAGTTTTCTCCACAACTTTTGGCGTTTCCTCCTTGGACTGCTGAACTTCCAGTAATTTACTTTTTTCCTTTTTTCTTACCCTTGCAGGCCCCTGGTTACACGTCTCCTCAGGCACCGATTTTGCCGTAGAAGCACATGAATTATTTAAATCCAAATCCTGTTGAGGATAATGAAACACATGGTTGTGGTTTTAAGATAATCATCTACAATTATTTTGTTTAGATACGTTGACCTAACACAGCAAACATTCAGATGTTTAAACAGACGCTGATACAACTGAGATGAATTTAGACGTCTATCTGAAGTCTGTCTAGTTCTCAGACATTTTAAGCAGGACTAACTTGCTAGAAATGTGTCTAACTTACATTGGACTTATCCAAGAGCAAAATTATGACTGGCCAAAGTTTTGACGTTCTTGAGGTATATATATGCACCTTTTATTTGGTTACCATCCATTGAATTACTAGGGAGATATGATGTCTGCACTATTTGTTTGCACAAACTGCAATTAGTTCACGAGTACATTTACAGAAAACAAACAGTAATTTTGCTCCACCATGTGAAAAAACAGAAGTGTAAAATTCTCTGCAAACCTTTTGCTCTACATCTTCTTTCTTATTCATTGTCACAAGATTTTCTTCTTTTTTATTTTCACTTCTCTCAACACATCCAGGTGTCTCAGTTCCATTTTGTGTTTTACCAGATTCTGGAGAATTATTTGCATCTGCTTTACTTTCAATTACAGGATTTTCATCGTGATTTTCTGAGGAGTCTGACTTCCCTTGTTCTTCCTCCTGAAATAACAGAAAAATTAACATTACAAGCAATCAGCATTGCTTTTAAAGGCCTTGCTGTCTGGACATTATTTCCAGACCATTACACTTACGTGTATTCATTGTATTCACAGCAATATGTGTAAAACAAAACTTACAGGTAAAATGTCTTTAACTGCATTCTTCTTTTCTAATCGTTTCTTTTCTTTTTTACGCTGCAACAGAAAGAGGAAATGTGTTGTCAGAGAAAAAAAGCATCATCATTCAAAATTACATTAAATCCTAATAATATACCAACACTGACCAGTTTTTTACGTTTGTTCCTCTCGGTTTTCTCCTTACGCCGTTCTTCTTCTTCTATTAATTCCTTTGCATGTTTATCAGCCTCCTGAAAAAAAAAAAAAACCCCAGTTGAGCCAAAGACATTAAAAACACAAAGTCTGACAATAAAACACTTGTTAATTTACTATACGTAACACTTCTATTCTGAGGATAAATATACTATTGTTTAAGTTGGCAAACTTATTCCCCACAAAGTATATAAGTCAGTCAGACAGTTATATTATGTTAAAAAAAATGTTTTGTTTCACTTTCAGAAAAGTGAAACACTTTCAGAAAAGTGAAACCAAAGTGCAATACCTCGTCAGTGAGCTGTCTTATTCGTGGATGTGGTTCTAAAGGCCTGCAAGCTGCATTGTGTGGAAAGAAGTGATCGTAATCATCATCCTCATCATCATCGTCAGAATATACAAGGTCGTCCTCCAGGTCTCCATCAAAAGTCCTTAAAAAATCTAAACCTAAGAAATAGAGACAAAAGGTGCTATTAATTTATGCGTTTGACAATTTCGATAACTTTTTGAACCCACTTCACGCCATGATTGGCCAGCTGTTTGGAGGTGAGGAAGGAGCCACGATTTGAACTTCTATCTCTAGCCCTCTTATTTAATTTGTTACACAACAATTTTTGTCACTTTTTAAAACACTATGAACGCCTTCCAGGAGAGACGGCCTGAAAATGTGCACCGGCATATGCCTTGTATGTTACCTAAACTGTTTCGTTCTTCTCTGCAACAGAGATTACGAAACTAAGCTGATACATCCTGACCTCCTTTGTACAACAAGACCAGCAGACTGCAACCCATACCAAAAGGCCTGTGTACTCTCTGGGAAACCTGCTGGGGTTGAGCAACAGGCTCTCTCTTTGTTGCTGCAGATATAACAACAAATATATTCACAGACTTGGAGATTCACAGGATGATTCAGGAACCAACATAGGAGGCACTTAAGTTGTGTTACCTGCTATCTTACAGCCGACATCTCTGAGAAACAAAATAAACACACTTTATGTACCCACACAGGTTAAATAAGTACCGGCAAACTTGTCTGTTTTGATTCACTGAGTGCAAATCCAAAAATACTGGGTGGTGATTGATCTCCACTTTTCTCCTCCACGGTCACCTTGAAACAACAGCCAGTCAGGAAACTGTCTTACCTAATAAGCCAGAGGTAAAGACATCCAGGAAAGAGTTTCTAGAATGACGTCCATTTATGAAATCTACCATAGTTTCCTGAGAAGGAGAAAGATCAGCAACTTAAAATACATCCATCAATATGCCTATGATGTAGCCACACTAAGGCTTGTCTACTGTGCAAAAGTGTGAACTACTTACTGTTATAAGTACATACTGTGTAATAATATTGATATTGTAACATATATATATATATATACACAGCAACTATTTTGATAATAATTTGAGTCATTTTCCAAGCAGAAAATGTTAAACCTTTTCTGGTTACAGCTTCTCAAACGTGAAGCCTTGCTGCTTATCTGTTTTACACCATCGTAAGTTAATTATCTTTTGGATTTTGGACATGGTTTGGCAAAAATAAAGAAAGAAAACAAAAGCAATTTGAAGATGTCAGCTTTGAGCTTTAGGAAATTGTGACAGACATGTTTTCATCAGTGTTTTCTGTCAAACAGTTTATCCATTGACTGTTTGTTACTATTGTGTTGTAATACACTGTGTATTCATTCATTCATTCATTTGACTTGTTACCACACAAGCTGTGTGTTAATATTGATGTTGCGACAATGATACTGGGTGTCACCTAAGATTTTGCAAGATACAAAGATACATACAGAAAATAATCATATTATTTTCATTCTTAAAGGCTGCATTACAGGATGTTTTGAGCTTTTACCTTTAATATTGTGAAAATAAGCTGCCATGGCTACCTACATATACCTACCAATGGCAGCACATAATATTTAGCACTGGTGCCATGTCACCAGCAGTGCACTTGAAACTTGACAGACAGGTTTGACGTTGTGCCAAAACAACAGAAGCACAACATAAGTTTCCCAGAGGCTTGAATCTCACTCACATGTGTGCGCATTAGTGTCGATTCCTCTCGGATTCTTGCTATAGGAGCCCCACCTGAACGGCAGGAGGGAGGAAAACAAGAAGGGGTTAACGCTCAAGCACATAAAAAGACCAGGTTTTATTGAGACGTGTGGATTTAATCGACACGAAGCTCCGGGTCAAAGTCCATTTACATTTCATCATTAGCCGCTGAGCTAACCAGCTACATGTTCGGCGAAATAACGTCAGAAGATGAAACTCAAACCTACCACATGACAACCGCTGTTTTATTCTTACCTTTGACAATCTCCTTCCTTCTGGGCATGGCGTTAACTTACGTCTGTGTGCTGGTGTCCCTCGGCTGTGGTTAACGTTTGTATGTTTGTTTGTTTGTTTTTACGGAAACTGCGACGAGTGACTTCTTCTTTCCGCGTTTGATCTGCGGAGGTTTGACCCGCCTCCCGAGGAGCTCAACCAATCAGGTGGAGGCGAGCGGAGCCGCCTTCTTCTTCTGCTGCTGATTCTGCTGCTGCTGCTTCTTCTTCTACGGCGGTTGGCATACAGCTTATTGGCGCATTGCCGCCACCTTCTGCTCTGGAGTGTGAATCAGAAAATACATTTACAATCTGAACCCCTGCAAAAAATAAAATAAAATAAAATAAAAATAAAAATAAAATAAAATAAAATAAAATAAAATAAATATAAATATAAAAATAAAATATAAAAAAAAACTAGTCCTACTTTACATCCATATCCATGTCAACCACCGTAGCACTCTATCACTGCTTATCCTTCATATCCTATAAAAAAACCCTGTATCCTTTAAGAAAGTTAACAGCACCCTGACCTGTGTTCTCTCACCCATGTTCAGTAATCCTTTTAATGTTTATATGATTATTCCTCATCGCCTCTCTCTCTCTCTCTCTGTTCCATGGTCCTACAACTCAGAACTACGTTTTGGACTGACTTCTCTTCCTGACATCTCTCACACAAGCCTGTCTGGTGTTTTCCTACTGTTTTCAGTGTTTTGTTTAGTGCACAGTGCCCCAATCTTAACCTTGTCAACACAGTTTCCTCTGATCCTGGGTCTGGAGCCTCAGGGCAGTTGCCCCCCTTTGCCCAGTTGGTTATTCAGCCCTGCCTGTCTTGTAGGGGAGCCCTGTCTCTAAATGTGCATGGTGCATATTCTTACATAAATGTGTTATGAAGTAGTTGTTAAATGAAAACATCAACTACATTCTTATTTTTCTTATACAAAATAGCTCTCAAGTGCATATAAAGTTCCAAATGAAACCCCTCAAAATAGCAAAAAAAAAATGTTAACAGATAGAGTATTCTTATTTTATCTAATCAAAAGCATGTACCTCTATTTTAAAATCTAATATATGTAAAAATATTAATACACAAACAATTCAGGGACAACAGAAAAGCTTTTTCAATTCTGAGAAGGGCAAAAAGAAAAGAGCTGTCACTCTGTTTTATTTCTGAGATATGACAGGAAACATGGATCCACGTGTTTCTGTACTTTACCGACAAAAACAGAGAAACTGAACATTTGACAGAAATCACAAAATAAAACAATATACAAAAATATCCACAGAAACTTGAAGGGGGCGCCATTTTTTAACCGGAAGAATTACATTTTTTGTTATCGGAAGCGAGTGATCCATGTTCTCAATAGACGATCTTTTGCGTTTTTCAGTTCAAATCAAACCCGGAAACTGGCGCGTTTTTTCTTTTTTCTCCCCACATTTCCTAGCAACGCTCCTTGGATACGAGCTGGGGGAAGCGCGGTCACTATTAACAACAACAACATGGAGCCTCCGGAGGTAATATCTACACTTTTAACTTAATTCCTCGTGTGAAAATGACATTAATCAGCATGTTTGTGTCGCCCGGGGCGCTTTAACGTCACGCCAACTGCTAACTGCTAACCTCTCTGCTAATTTATCGACTGACTAACAAACGTTTAATCCAACTTTTCTCCTTTTAAACGTTATGTCATACTGCGTTTACACTGGTAGTAATGGTGGAAACATGGCGGCTGCTCAGTTGCAAGTTAACATGAGCAGTTTGTATGCAGATTATGCAAAGCGTAGACAGGATAACAGTTACCTGTTGCACTGCTTGCCAGCTAATATGCATGTGATTTATAATATTGTGCAAGTTAAACTCTTCAAGGAAAGTAACTTATTTGCAGCTGTAATCATCGCTACAAGGGTGGGTCATATAAAATGCCTTTAGTCAGACATCTCTTTGATGACAGGGCTCCTAGGAGGACAGATAATCTGCCTAAACTGCAGGTGCACAAGTGTTCACAAACTGCACTCATACAGAGGAACAGCAGCTTCAAGATGAAACTAACAACAGGGGATATGACAAACACATACAGGATAGACATATAGGCATTTCACTCCAATATGGCTCTGCTGTGCATTAGTGTTTTTGTTTCTGATTCTGTTATTTCAAGGATAAAACCCTTTGCCATGAAGTGATTCCATTATTTTGTCAGTCATCATATCCAGGCACTTGAAATTAAATTAGTCAGTTTTATTTATATAACCGAATATCACAAATCCCAAATTTACCTCAAGGGGCTTTACAGTTTGTACAGCATAGGACATCCTCTATCCTTAGACCTTCCTATTGGATAAGGAAAAACTCCAGAGCAACAGAAGACGGACAAACATGCAATAGATGTTATGTGTACAGAAAAGACCAACAGTAGTGAAATAAGTAGTAAAATTAGTGCGTTAAATGGCACAAGAGGACAGTAACAATGAACAGTGAAACCTTGCTTTATGATTTGGTTCACAGACGGTGGCGGCGTTTCCTCAGGTGCCTGCAGATGAAGATGTGAGTCAGTCTGCTGGACAAACATCCGTAAACCAACTGGGAGCTGCTCAGACTCACAGCCGTGCCAGTCTGGACCAGATGCAGCCCAGGCTGGAAACAGATGGCTGGGAGCTTCAGCAGCCATGGGGCCACTCTTTGCAACCAGGTTTGTACATTGAATAAAACAATGAACTTCATTCTGTCTTCTGCTTCTTTTTTTTCTCACTATGTTGATTAGGTCTCGGTGATTCACAACTAAATGTGTCATCACAAATCTGTGGTTTTGACTCAAAATAAAAACTATACTTTATGGTTTATATTTTACATTTTTGTCTCAGGATATCTGTGTAGGTATAGAAAAACACATTTAAGGTTGTCTAGTGGATAATTCATCACATTGGAGCTTATGATAATGGAAAGTTGAAGTTGGTAGGGTTGGTTTGCATACATAAGTTTGTAGGATCTATACTTTAGTTGTAAACCTGTTTATGGTGCCTGTGGATAACATTCAGCCTTTTCTGTATCATCAGAATTTCAGGACAGTAACCTGTCTCCAGCCCTTCCCCTGTTTCCTGTAAACTCTGGAGTGGAACACTTTTTCACTGAATATTCTTTATTCCAACAAAGCAACAATGAATTTGCCCCTTTAAGGTAAGAAAATAATAAAATTATTAAAGGTCAATTATTGGTTCTGTGGACATTGTTTTCTATAACATGTCATTTGAATGTTCATAAGTTCATAATTTTATTTATTTACTTCAATAAAGGGCGTACACCGACATTTCCATGGCATCAGAGAGGTTGGGCTTTCCACCCCAGGATCAAACCACTCAGGCCTCTGAGCGTGGCTCACTGTCCCAGCACCCTTTGGCCCAGGCAACCATCCTGTCTGAAGAGGGAGCGAGCAGCTGCTGCTCTCTGTCCCAGCACAGTTTGTCACCAGGGGACGAAGGCAGACGAAAGGAAACTGTTCACTCCCCTCTGATTTCCACCACTGACGGACAGGGAGTACCATCCAGAGATGATATAGGTAACAGAGAGAAGGAGTCAGAGACTCTAACTAACCCTCCTGACAAGCCAGTAGGAGAGGCTGCTGAGGATGAGACATTCTTTCTGCGTAAGGATATTCCTGCCCAGCATCTTCTGGATCTCCTTCAGAAAGATGTTGGCATGCCAAGCAGCAGCAGTAGTGCTGTTTCCTCTGCCTCTGAGACCTCTGTGAAGAATGCTGCATCTTTTTCCGAAGAGTCCATGAGCACAAAAATGTGTAAACCAGGAATTGACCAAAGTACGGTTAGAAGAGAAGGTCCTCCAGGTGAAGCTTCTCTTCCCCAGCAGCAGACACAACAACCTGACAGAGATTTATCCCCCGACCAGTCACGAACATTGTCATCTCAGGCCTGTAACATCACCATGGGGCTCCGCAGCACTCAGCCCGATGACTGTAGTGAAGTGCTTCACAGAGAGCTGCTGTCTGAGGTAGAGAGGCACAGCAGCCGTGAAGCTGAATCTAAAAATCAACAGCAGGAAAATCCCACACCACCTGGTCAATCTCTCACACCATATACCACGGGGACGTCTGAAGTCAAGCCAAGTGTGATTAAAACAAATCTGGGTGGTGTGCCATGGTCCGGGTCGTTTTCAGCAGGTTTTGAACGGGGTCACAGAGCGCAAGACCTCTGGTCCTCAGGGAACCTAACAGGGATTGATGGTTCCTACCTAGGTTTTCTTCCGCAGTCTCAGTCCACTCCAGGGGTTTTTAAGGCCCCACCCAAATCCAGTGTCAAGGCTAAATTAGGGCAACTTTCTGCCATAGAATCGGATAAAGGGAACTCGTATCAGTCAAGCACAGGGATCTCCCCACAGCCAGCTGGTCCCGTAGCTGATATCCAACACCCAGACACATCAAATCAGTGCCAAGAGGAAGCTACCACTACAAAAGTCCAGTCTCTCCCAAGTCTCAACTATATGCAAAAAGTAGATGCTTGGAGGGCAAATCAGAGTTCAGGCAACCCATCACTCTTTGATAGCCTGGCACTGCAAGGATTTTCTGGCATCTCTCCTAAAAAGAAAGCTTACGATGCAGTATCTGACACCCTGAATCGCATCCTGAGTCAGCAGGTGAGGAGTTTACAACAGCCTCCTGTTTCAGATGCTGCTAATCAGAATGTCACACAGAGCTCCACCACGGCTCCCTCTGGCTCTTCTTCTTTAAGAAGAGGGGAGGCAGTGGGCAGCGCTCCCACTGACAAAGATAACACTGGACCCTCCGCCTCAACCTTTGGCAGGTCACAATCCCACTCCTCTATTAGCACGGTCGTCATGTCGGCCCAGAAAGCTCAGCACACAGAGAGACCTGCAGACAAAGAGACTTGGGACGATGTCTGTCATCAGCCAAGCGCCACAGTTCAACCGTCGCCTCTCGTGAGCCTTGGTCAGTTCAGTGATGTGTCACCGGATCAAGATTTGACACTGTCAAGTTCCCAAGAAAGTTACAGCGGTGGAATTAAATTAGGAACTTCCATTGGAGCGTCTTCTGTTGTCAGCCTAGAGGTGGATAACTACGCCCCATACTGGACTTCAAAACTATCAACACCTCCACCTTTGCCCAGGCCTCGAGAGCTCAATATTGAAGAGCGAATTCCGGTAATTGAAAATCTGAAAATCTTATATAACCAAACAAGAGTTCTTTCAAATACTATTTAAAATATCTTTATGACTGATAAATGTATTATTTATTATTGTTATTGCAGATTTAGTTTCACCAGAAAGTAAACGCAAAGATTCAGCAGTTCATGCACAATGTAGTTGTGTACGTGCAGACTTGTTTTCCTGATTCTGATATGTTCTGTATTTGTTTTTCTTGCAGTTGTATCTCCATAACCTGGGTATTGACCAGTCTCCCTCAACAATCCTAACTCCATTTGCACCCAGAGGGCCAATCAGAGAGCCTGAATTCTCTCCCACTGATCTCTGTACAATTAAGGGAACCCCGACCATGAGCACCCAACCCTCTGAAGGTACCATCAAAACAGAAAATATAAGCCCACATATATCATGTTTTAACCACCCAGCCCCGACCAGTTGGGGCGGTTGGCCTGAACATCAAAGATCCAGGAGAGAACTAAAGACTAAATGTCATTACCTGTAACATTATCTGTCTTCTTTTCAAAACATGACATCAAAACATTTATCACCATTTTAATATTCTTCACTTAAAAGATGAATGGGTTGCTTTGATCAACTACTCTCGTATTGTATTTTTTTAGGTGGCAGTCCCCATAAAGGAGAGTTTTCCAGGTCCAGCATTCTGTCAGTGGACTCCAGTATATCCATATCCTTTAGCCTGGACAGTCTCGCTCCAGCTGTATCCAACCTAGAGCGTACCAGGAGGGCTTCTCCTTCATCAGATGCAGATGTTCTCCAGAGTGAACACAGACTGGCACCCTCCTCCCAGCCTGATGAAGACGCTTATCCCTCCACACTGCAGAGCATCCAGCAACAGCAGAGGGACAGCAGCTTACCCAGCAGCCAGAATACCATCCAGCTAAGAAACAGGTTTGACTCTGACCCCTACTTAGCTACCGAGGCCAGATGTGGGGATAGAGACCTGCAGTCACCCTTGCAGACGAGCCGTAGTATGGAGCTAAGTGCAGAAACTTCCTTTGTTAGCTCCAAGGCCTTGTTGGAGATCCGTAAACTACTCTCTCAGGCGAAGAATGTGGTATCTGCTGGGTCGTCCGTGGCTTCCTCAGCCTCCCCTGCAGCGCCCCGTCTGCTCTCTGATGATGACATATTCCTCTCACTGAGGAAAAAAACAAGCAGACTCCAGGACTCCTTATTCTCCTCCTCCTCCGCTACTGGAGACCCCAGAACTCGATCCTCCCAGCTGTGGGCCAGGTCCTCGTCCGAATCCATGCTGACCTCAGAGAAACTGAGAGACAGCTCCATCGGTCGAGAGAGTACGACGTCATCAGGGCAACCCAATCATCCAGCCACACAAGCTCTTATTACTGGACCGGCCATAGGTGCATTCAGAAGGCCAGAAGATAGCACTGATAGTAGAGGTGCAGGGTTGTCCTTTGTCCCCTCCCAACCAGCCCGACGGGCAGAGCCTGAGGGCTGCAGTGCTGCTCCCCCCGACAGCACAGTCCCACCACAGCCCCCAGTCATCAAGCCTCCACCAGCTTCGAGTACACAACAGCTCACCTCTACTCCTACAGACATAGCAGGTGTCACAGAGGAGGAAAAACAGACTGCTCTGGAAGATCCTGTGCAGTGTAACTCCTTCTCGCCCATCCTCGAGGACACTGATCAGGGAGTGATGAGCGATGGGAGCAGTGAGAGCTCGCTGGCAGTCAGAGTGGCCAAGTTACTGCAGAGTGAATCTCCGGCCACCATGGTGTCCAGTACACCCAGCATTGCTGACCAAGAGGAGAGCAAAGCCAGAGGTAAGAGAATTTGCATGTTGTTAAAATTCTATACCGTTTTCATGGTGAAAAAAAGATTAAAACAACCAAATAAACTTTTCAAAACACTTGTGCAGCAGAATTCACTTCCCTGTGGTCCATCCTTATGATTAGACAGTTCAAAGCAATCATGTATGTATAGAGACACTCAGTTTGTTTCTTTCCTCACCCATGGACAGGCGTCACACTGGCGTCCTGACATAAACTATCATCTGTATGAGCATAAACGTTTCTATGTTGCAGAGTGGATTATGCTGAAGATATCGGGGCAGCAGTGTGAACCTCTGGAGTTGGACAAAGAAGACAGGAAGCGGATTGAAGAGATCAAGAGAGAGCTGCTGTTAACAAACCCTATAAAGGTAAACCAATGACGAAGAGCTCTTTATCAGAACACTTCACATAACAGTCATAATTATAAAAGCTTCATTTGCAGCATTTTAAATTAAATTTACGACATTTATAACATACTGTAAATTAACAATTTAACAAATTAACAAATGTTTAGTTTGTCTCACATTTCCCTTATTTTTTGGTTGTCATTTTGATGTCTGCCTCCAATCTCTGGACAGTGCAGGTGTCATGCTTGAGGTAACTGGTGTGCTGCAGGCATGGTGTGTCAACAAATGCATGTTAGACTTTTGGAAAAATTGAATTAAAAATGTTCCAAGTTATGTTTCCAGTGCAAAAAGCTTTTCTTTGGATCTCTTGTGGTGGATGAATTTATTCACAGGATAATGTAAACTAGCATCTTGCCTGGTCTCACAGTTTGACACAGACCTCTTGGTATTTGCTTCTCCTTTCAGAGTCAAGCGAGCACAGATACAGAGAGCAGTGCAGCGTCCAGTGTTAGAGTCCCGAGGGGGCCGGATCCTCCTCAGCAAGCAGAAACATTCACCGCCTTCGTTGCTGCTAACAAACAGCGATCCCAGCCGCTGCACGGCCTCAGCACAGATCTCTCTGACTCCAGCGGGCAGCTTCAAAACCCTCCTCGCCCGGATCTTGAAGCCCAGATACGTGAGATTGCTGCCAGAGAAGGGGTAACCCTCCCTAGGACCAAACCTCTGGCCCTCACATCTATCACTATCGCCACCCGCAGGCGCTCCACCTCCCCCTCTCCCTGCACGTCGCCTGCACCTCCCGTCAGTCCAGCACCAGAGCCGCTCCACCTGAACGAGCTCTCCACAGGAGAACACCCTAAAACTGACAGGCAGCTTCCACCTACCATGGATGAAGAAGATAAGACAACCAGGGATCTCGCATCTGTGTTCGAAACAAGCAGTCGTCTCTACACCAGAAACCAAAACCCGACTTCTCAGTCAGCACCAGGGACTCAGAAAAGGCAAGACACTGTAGGTGGCCAGTTTGAAGAACCTCCCCCACCCTCACTGGCTGTAGGTAGAGAGGATGTTAACGCTAAAGACGACAACTTGCAGTCTTTCAGGCGAGATGACGAGTTATCCGCCCAGGACAGCTCTGTTTCTGGGGTTGGTCATGACGCTGAACAGGCCACAGGTTCATCCACCTCTGAATCTCCGGCCAGGACAGGTCACGTCTCACATGTCCATCTCACTCTGTCCCCCAAAGCCGCTGATCACAGCTTGACCTCAGCCGTCCACTCCGGTCATGCTGATGCTGTTATGAGGATGCCACGTAAAGAGTTTGTCCCCCTCAGACACTCCTCGTCTGCCGCCAGCAGTCCGGACGAAGGCGTCGGTTTGTCCAGCCCGCCAGAGTGGTACGACAACAGAGAGCCAATAAGACGGCAGCGAGGGCCCGAAAGAGCCGACACCTCTACCCTGTTCAAAACCGCTGTGCATCAGGGAAGCACCTCCACATCCACACGAGCCTTTACACCATGTCACAGGGTGGTGGTGTCACCGAGACCCTTCACCACCGAAACACCAGGTAGGCTTGTTATGAAATGTACCTTTTATAATGTAATTATAACATGGAAGTTGCTATTCTGCTGTGAAACACCGTTTGGCTACAAATTCTGCTGCTGCATTCTGCAAAAATAGATCAGATTAATGTCAAAATACTCTTTTCTAAATTATCTGTGATAAGTAAAAATGATTGTATGTTCCTTCTCACCTTTCTCCTTGCAGCAGTGCCGGTTCTGTTGCCTTATAAACCACGTGGCAGCGAGGAGCTCTTCTACGTCCCTCAAACAGAAGTCGACTTCTCCTCTGCCGACCCTTCTGACACCACCATGGAGAGCTCCCACACAGGTACATTTGTCTCAGATATAATTTTATTGAGCAACTTAGATCACACTTGGAGTTTCCACTCCATTACATTTTGTAGGGACGTTGTTTTAGGCAGTTTCAAACAGGTACATTGGAATCTAATACCAACCTGTATATTTTTTTACATCATAGGAATTTAGCTCTCACTGTCGAGATGATATTTCTGGCAACATTACAAGAAACACAGAATAAGGAGTGACTGTTTGAATTGTGCAAGCCTGTGTTTTCTCTTTAAGAATGAATGTAAAATCGGTCTTGGAAAATAACCAGTTTTGGCCACATGCAACTGACTAAACTCAAACATAAGAATTAGTTTATTCATCAAAAAAAATTCATCATATTTAAAAAATAAGGAATTTATCAAATCCAATTGAATTGTTGGTTGAATCTGCATTGAATGAGGAAGGTCTGCTTTCATTTCCCCAGGGCGTGTTTGGGTAGCAGCTGGTCTATTGTAACATACACCAGGCAGTGCATTAATTATTCATGTTCAGGGGCTGAGTGAGACAAAGGCAGAGCTGGGGCCCCAGCAGAGAGACCGAGGGAGGGAGGACTGTAGAGTCCATGTCTTTGAACATCTCCTGTTCATTACTGGCTGAAAATGAAGGATTTTGGATATTCAGCGTTATTCATCTCTTATGGCAGAAATGGTCATAAGGTAATGAGACATTTTTTTTAAATTCTGACCAGGCTCAGACGACGCTGTGCCCCCACGCTTCAGCAGTGAGGTCCTCGGGCACCGAGACCCGGGGTTGGACCGTGGAGTCGCCATCAGACACACAGAGGGCATCTACAGCAAGAGGCAGAAAACAGCCACTGTCAAAATGCAGGAGCCTGGACACAGAGGTGAGCTGAACACACACACAGTGTTCAGTACGCACACTCACTGTAGTTACTTCCTTATAAGTAAAAATAAAAAACAAGCATCTGTCCATAAAATGCAAAGTAAAGTCTGTAATTTGAACATATGTCACTAGAAACATTCAAAATGTATACACTGCATGTACTGAGGTGAGAGGGACATGGTTACACTGTGTTTGGCAATGGAGAGAAACAAAATACTTTTGGGGAGAGGTAAGAAATACAGCGGAGACGATTATTTCTAACAGCTTTCCAATGGATCTTGAGTGTTTTTTATATTACAGTTGTATCCAAAAGAACAATTTAATCATAGATCTTTGTTTTCTGCATGCCGGAATATTTTACTGTTTTGGAAAATGACTAAACGACCAAGTATTAAACTGACATTTGTGAAGTGTGTAGACTTGAATAATGATGAAGAAGAGGAGTGTAGGAGTGTTTTCTGTGAGCTCTCAAGACAGTAACTATGTCAAGTTAATTAAAGAGATGTTCTTTATAAATGTTTTATTAGGGATTTTATAAAAATGTGTCTGTGAAGAAACTTGTTGATGTTCTATGTTGTTTCTTTTTTTTAAATTCCTTACTGTGTGCTTTTGTCTACACAGCTTTTCTTTGTTTTTCTGTATGTTTTCGTGTACATAAAACAACGAATAATAAATTTGTTGTTTAGAAAAGGTCAGTTTTATCCAAATTCAATCTTAAGGCCTGTTAACTCTCTCCTCACAGGTGCCTCTGTATCAGCAGACGGGATCTCACAAACAAGAGTGACTCAAACGCCAAAGCCGTCTTCTCATGTATCCGTTGCCTTTACCAGAGTGCCTTTATCGAGCAACCGAGAAGCCTCCAAGAGAGACCAGGGGACCAGCCCCGTGCAGTTCCTCAGTCATGATCCACCTCAACCAAGCTGTGAGAGATTTCAGCCCGTTCACGTGGAAATGGACTCCGACAAGGCGAGCCGTCACCTGGACCAGGAGAGGGGGGACGCTGGCCTCCGTCACCTCGCCGCCCAGCAGGACAGCGGCACTCTGGACCAGCTGTGGCAGAGATTCTGTGAACGCTGGAGCCCAGAAGAGTCCCGACCGACCAGCGACAGAGAGGCGTCGCTGCTGGAGCGGCTAGAGCGCCTGTCACGTTTAATTCATAGCACAAATAGCACTAACACGTCAGAACTACAAGAGGAGGCTCATTGTCATCCAGAAGAGAAGCTAAGACGGAGGGGAGAAGACGCCTCAGGGAAAAAAGGAGAAAAACATATTGGAGAGGTGAAGAGGAGCAGAGGTGGTGAGGCCAGAGAAACGGAGAGGAAAGTCAGAGGAGGCGGAAACGTTGAACCTCTCCGCCCTCGTCAGGCCTGGACACAGAGGCTTCAGGTGGAGGAGACTTCTCAACCTGCAGACGAGGACTCCTTCACCTCCAGCTTCTCTCCCGACTCCTCCCAGAGTCGGCCCCTCTGTCCCGCAGACAGAGACGAGTCGGAGACCCTGTCCACCATGTCGGGCTCGGTGTCCACCGTGGACACGGCGCGGCTGATCCGAGCCTTCGGTGCCGGCAGAGTCCAGCACCTGAGAACGAGCTCCGGCCTCAGTAAACTGTACAGCACCATCACCAAGCAGAAAGAAGGGAAGGAACAGAGGAGAGGAAGAAACCGGAAGCAGGAAGACTCGACTCACATCATCACGCTGTCAGAGACCACCGGCACTGATGAATCCACAGTCAGTATATCCACATATTATAATCCTCATTCTGTGCTCATTTAATTACAGATTTCGTGCAATAAACAGCTCTTTCTGGCCGTCACCACCCTTGAAAGCTTGTAGATTTGAGAAAAATAAAACAAGGCTTTAAAGTTAAAACATTATGGAGAGCTTGGGAAATCCTTTTTACTTGGTAAAGTGAAGTATGGCAACAAAATGTGTCTGTACAGCTTTCTCTGTCCAAGCATCAGCACTATTTGAGAAAAAGCATAGTCTTTTATGTTATATTATTATATATTTAGAGTATGAATACTAAATTTACCAAAGAGGAACGTGAAGATCATTCAAAAGTCTTTGAATTTCATCCCTGACTGTTAAATTCTGACTAAATCCACAAAAGTCTTTGTATGCTGCATTGTTGCAGAGGTGTATCAGCACCCAACAGGCCTTTTTCACAGCCGACATTTTGAGTTAAGTAAAGCAGAGCTGTTACTAATAACATTACAATGGCTCTGTTATATTAGTGTCCCAGTAAACCGTGGCAGTGTGACCGTGAGCCAGCGTGCACAACGCCAAGACCCTGAAACTGAACATTTATTATCATTTACACTTGTGCTTTACCTACTTTTCTTCTGTGAAAAAGACTTACGTAGGAGCACAGAACAAAGTGACTCTAATATAGTAACTTGTAATTACAGGTATCGAGCAGCTCTAAATCTTTGATGTCATTGCTTTGGTCTTCAGGTTGCTGCTGATTCTGCATCGTCAACCAGCACCTACACCGTCCCATCACACCACGGCCCCTCCAGGACTCTGGCAGCCAAGAAAGCTGTTAAACTGGTCAGCAAAGGCATCCAGGCAGGTCAGTCTGGTAATGTCTTTGGTGTCGCAGCTATCTCTCACACACACAGTGCAAAATATTCCCTAAACTGACTACATGATGGATCATGTGTGAGTTACTGTTGTGTTTCTTCAGTCAACAATAGAGAAACAGAAAACACATTAATGTGAATATGGCAAATAATATTATTATAAGATGATCCCACAGTTTTCCCAACACCTGATTTTTGAAAATTTTGGAGATACGAAACACTTTCAGACGAGTTCTGTAAAGAAAATATCCCCTCGTCTCTTGTAAAAGTGAAACTTTCATATTACCAAACATCTCATTTGTGAAGCTTGTCCAGGCCTGTTGTAACTCTTTGTTATTCATCATTTTCATACTCAAACTCTGGATGTTCTGCAACACAAATCCTTCTTGACAGATGAGTCGTTCTCCGATCTGTTTCTGCAGTAAAGATTTCACGAGCTGCTCTCGTTTTTCCTCTTTATATATTACTGAGTCGTCTCCTGTGTGTTAAACTGAGCTAAATTAGCACTTTTAGGGCTGACTAACTCTAAAGATGACATGGAGAAACGTATTAGTATGACAACATTAAGGTTACAAACAACCCATAATGCAACTCTCTGTTGAAGCTGCTACTCTCTGCGGTTGTGAATGTATGTTGTCTTGTGCTCCAGTATAAGACAAACCCAACATCTTCAAACTTACTGTAATTTCCAGCAAGAAATCTTCATGTGCATTTATAGAGGCAATGCACATTAATCACAGTGACATTTTAACAACATAAATTCAACAGCTACTTTATTTGACAAAACTGAAAATTGACAAATAAATAAAAACAGAATAAAGTTGCAATGAAAGTATTTGTTTTGTTTTTCCTCAGGTGACCTGGAGCTCGTCAGTAATGGGACCCGACGCCACACCAGAGACGTTGGAACCACATTCCCTTCGCCTGGTGAAGCCAGAACCTCCAGGCAGATCTCATCTTCCTCATCCAGCTTAGAAAGAGGAAGAGGCGGCCGGAGGAGCCCCTCTAAGACTCAGGGGTTACAAAAAGCGAGAAAGAGCAAGAAAAGCCCGTCAAAGAGCTACCCTGAAGGTACGTCAGACTACAAACTGTCTGTGCCCTTAGCTGTTGTTAGGAGTTATATTTTGGCATGTATGTATACAGTTTATTGATTTATGCCAGAGTAAAACTAAACCGCTTGTATTGATTTGGCTGCTTTCCAGGTGTTTCATGGTTCATCCCTGCTGACGACCTGAGGTCAGAGGCGAGGAAGGAGAACCGGCCGGAGGAAGATGAGGAGTCGAGGGGGCCGAGCACTGCCTGGTTTGAACCGTACAGCAGAATCAATCCATGGAGAGAGCCGCTCAGACAGAGACAAGTCCACGAAGACAGACACAAACCCAGTTTTACACATCATGTTGAACCCGATTCAGACCCAAGAATCAAAACGACGTCCTCTGGTCTGGCGCGTATCTCTCTCCAGGTCGGTTTGTATTCGTCTTTACGAAAACATCAGTTAACAGGCTCTAGTTTAGGACAATTGTTAATTTGTAGATTTAAGAAGTGAAGCACTCTTGTTAAGAATTGGCTGTTTGAAGGAAAGTGTTGTTTGTGATGGGCAGCTATTAAAAATCACTTCTGAATATCAGAATGGACACCCAACATTTTATCTTCAAGGCCCTGAAAAGTTATTTTCTAAATGCTTCTTACGTAAGACCTTTTAGAAAACAACAGTAAGTTGTGCCCTTTCTAAAATCTGTTACTATCGTCTCTTTTTGTGTTTTTTTTAATGTTCCTCTTTAATCCTGCAGGAGGCTCTGGAGATGCGTCGTCCGGAGTTCATCTCTCAGTCCAGGCAGAGGGTGAAGCGTCTGGCGCTGCAGGTGGAGGAGAGGAAGCTGCAGGAAGCGTTCAGCAGAGAGCGAGACGAGCTCTTCGGCCGGCTCAGAGGACCAGGGAGGCTGCAGAAGCCTGCAGGTACTCGGCATCGTTATAACATCAAATCTGCTGTTTGGCTCATGGCGGCTCACAAAACAATTCGTGAGCTTGAATACTTTATTTTAGTATTCAATCGACTGTTCCCTAATACAGTTTCTGCACATGCATTTACAAAGAAGAATAATGGTTTTAGAAACTATCTGTTATTAGAAGTATTTATAGGTGTTATTTTAAAAACTGGATTTCTTGTATGTGTCCCTGAAGGTATCGCTCTGCTCCGGAGGGCTGTTCCCAGGAAGGAGATGATACAGCGGTCCAAACAGTGAGCTTTTCATTTACTTATTTGAATATGACTTTTAATTCAAAATGTGTATAAATGGAAATTTTGAATTATTCTAAGGACCATAATATCAACACTTTCCAAAACTTTAGTAACAATACTAAAGACAATCGAGGGTGAAACTTATTTTGTACCACAAGAATTAAAAAATATTGAAACCGCAAAGGAAAACTGATTGGTACATTGTACTAGAATCTGAAATATTACAGATTGACCAAGGCTGCTTGTTTGGACTGGATTTAAAATTGATTATTGTTGTAAATGGTTAAAATCAAGTAATGTACAATGGAAGATCTTTTTATAAATATATTATAAATGTTTGTTTTGTCTCAACATCGTCTCTCCTTCAGGATTTATGAGAATCTGCCGGAGGTGCAGAGGAGGAGAGAGGAGGAGAGAAGGAAAGCAGAATATCGATCTTACCGGCTGAACGCCGAACTTTACAACAAGGTACGACACAAACAGCTTTTCTCATTCGTCTACAAAAAGAATCTGATAATTTCTTTATTGAGTCAAATTTATTTTCAGAGCTGGTTTTATATTAAAGTGGCAGGTGAAGTGAACTTATCTGAGCTCAGGGAAGTGGCTCCAAAGTGGGTCAAAGACAAACTTTGTGTGATAGTTTGTGTTAATAAACTTTATAAACTGTTTTCTGTCTTTCAGAGAATCACCAGCCGTGTCCTCGGCAGGCGGACGGCGTGGCAGTGATCAAACATCTTTTTACCTTTTTAAATCAGTGATGAACCATAGCATTAAGAACAAAACTACCTAACTTAACTAAAAAAAAAGTTTTTATTTATTTGTGACCACTTTTTGTTGTTGATATTTGAAAGATTATGTAGAAAAGTAGAATTCTACTCATTAGAGAAATACCAATTTTTTTTTTTACTTTTTCTACTTTCAGACCAGTGGAACGTTTTAATTGGTTAAACTTGAAAATGTGTTTTAATGTAAAAAAAAATAAACCAAATTTCTGCAGATTCTCTAACATTTTTTTTCTAAATTCCATGTTTTGATTGAAGACATTGAAGGATGACAAAGATACACAGGCTTTAACGTCTTTATTGATCAGTTATCTTTTGTGCAAGAGCAGGAAGCGACACGAGGAAAAGGTAAGACAAGTTAGACAAGCTGCAGATTCAGAACATCAGCTGCTCACTCAGAGAACAGATAAATAACCATGAATAAATAAGAAAAGTGCATTTTCCCTCTTTAACTACAGTTATGTAGAAACATGCCCATTAACTAAATTAATCATAATGAAACTTCAAGTTATGACAATACTGTGTAAACAATACTCTAACAAATCATTAAATAAAATAATTAGCACGGATTAATAAACTAAAAGCCTTTTAAAATCAGCCATGGCAAACGTGGTGAAGAGAAACAAAGATTCTTTGGCAAAGATGTAGTTTTGCTTTTAAAAAAACGAGATTTGGTCTAAACAAATCAAAAAATAAGGCAGGTGACCGTTCTTTCCCACAAGGCTCTCTGCAGGTTTAAGGCTCGGACAAAGTTAAAGTCTAAAACAGCAACAGGAATCTCAGCAGAACAAAGGTGATGCAGTCGTTTCTGGATTTTCGTAATTCAGTACCTTTTTACCAAGACAACCAGTGTGTCATTTATACCAAGCATGTAAAAGTAGACGGTAACAGCTTACAAGAATTTACACCACAAGTGTAATAAATACTAAATAATTTAGACCATATAATGCTTCATCTGTGTTTTTTAAATAAACATGAAAAATCTGCAAAAGCAAAAGAATTTTATCTGAGTTTTACACAGTAAATCCCTCGAGGTTAATCAGCTGTTTTCTTCTGTGCAGTCCACAAGGTTTTAATCAAACCACAGAGCGAAATACTGAATCCGCAACACCTTCTGTAGTTTTCCTGCATGTAACTTCATTGCTTCATAACGTGAAACGTGTTCGCAGCAATAAAATTACATCCAGGCAAAGCGCCCGTGCAGGACTCTTCTTCTCTGTGGTTTCTTCTGTCACTCAGGACTTGTTATATGTGCAAAAAGTCTTCGATCAAACCACAGTAAAATGCCCACTACTATAAATGGACAGAGCTATTTTTCTATTGTTTTTTTCAGTGTCATTTCTAATTCACATACAGTAATTCTTCTTTCCCTTTAGACAGTTACATTATAAAAATGGAGCACACAACAGTGACACCTGATTCAAATTCACAACACACAGTCATGATTCTTCTTATCCTGTGTAGCATTAACAGTAGCGCCAATAGTGTAACATAGAAATGTGGAGCGACATCCAGTGTTCTGGCCTAATATAAACCACGCTGTGCAGGTTCCACACCAGGGTCAAAGAGGAGTCTGATAAATACTCGACAAAAGAATTCAGTGGATCTGGGCAGCATGCAGCAGTGCAGTTGCAAGTGTCTCTACTTCTTTTTCTGGCCGTAAAAACAAAACGTAGAACAGCAGTCTCATCCAAGTCACTTTGAAAACCAAGTTGAGTTGAGTTTGATTTTGATTTGAGACCAATGACAGATATTTGATAGTGGTCGTTTCAGACTTAGATATGCACCTTTCCTTAAGTGGATTTGGCTTTTAAAACATATTTTAAGAAATTAAAATTTGTAGTTAGGCCTACAAGTAGTTAATTAATCTCCTGATTACTTGTGGCACATTCAGATTTCTTGTTTTGTTTGACTTAGAGTCCAAAACCCAAAGATATTCAGTTTATATTCATATTCATATCTATTGTTTCCAATTAATTCCCTATAAATTGACAAATCAATTAACCCAAACTGGCTGAGACCAAGTCCTGGAAGTCCAAAGTGATCTTAAGATTCGACTGGTCACAGATCAACTTGCTTTTCAAAGAAGGTAAAGATCATTTCCTGCAGGTTGTGATTTCACCACTCGTGATGATCTGAACCTCCTGGTTCGGCCCCGGAGTGGAAACCAGTCTGCCAAGCTGATGATGTGACGGTGCTGTGGTGTTGGTGCGGCAGGCAGGTGAAGCTTAGGTCCGCAGCAGACTGTGAACCCGCTGCAGCTGAACCTGTGACAGGACGAGGCGGTGGACCTGCTCCTGACCGCGGGGACACGGCACCATGACCCGACCCACCAGCACCGTGTCGCCTCGCTTCTCCTCCTTCGCCTACAGACGCAAAAAGGTTCAGTGTTTGATCTGCTGAGAGATGCTGGAGTTTTTCCATTAATATGAAATATATTATAAATGTGGCCTGTGTAGTGATCATTTCTGGTGTTGATTTTGAGTCACTGAGTCTCATTAACTCAACTTTATTTATATAGCATCTTTCATACAAACATGCAGCCCAAAGTGCTTCACACAGCGAAGGGACAAAAAAAGAAAAATACAACTAAGAAGAGAAAACACACAATTCACCCTCCTCTGTGAATCCCAACTCCAACGAAAAGGTGAAAACTTTGACAGTGTGTATGTGGCGGCGGCGCTCTTACCTTAACAAACGAGGTCGAAGGGAACGTCGCGAAATCAGACGAGACTCGAGCTCCAGGTTGCTGGTTGACGACGTGCTCCGCTACTTCATCCTGACAGAGTGGACGGGGAAGATGCAGAGGAGGACGCTTGAATTATTACTGAATTACTCTGTAACGTGAGTACTTGTGTATATTTTATATTTATTAGTATGTGTTTGTGTGCGTGTGCGTGTGCGTGTGTGTGTGTGTGTGTGTGTGTGTGTGTGTGTACCTTCAGTCTGCCCAAAGTGTCACTCAGGGACTTTAATCTAGCGGTCTGTTCCAGGAGCTGAGCACCAGGAGTCACTGCAGGACAAACAAAAAAACATTTGTTATTCATAAAAGGAGCAATATGTAGCAGCACAGGTTGTGTAAGATGCTCCCTGGCTGCTGCAATACATCAAACTTTTTATAAAACACTGAAAAAGTTTACTGCATTCAGATGTGGAGGGTAGATGCAATGAAGTATTTCAGACAAACTGCATGGAATTAGTATACAAACTTTTCTATTAGTCTATTTATTAGTCTAGCAAATCTTCATGCTTTTCATAAGTTAAACAAAGAATCGGTTGCCTAAATTTCAGTGTTTTAAATTCACTAACCCTTAAATTTGTTTCATTTCTAGAAGGCTGAGACAATGCAGTATTAAATCTCGCTATAAAACTTAGAGGAGGAGGGAGAGCGGGAAAGCTCCACCAACCAGACGTCTAAGTTGCCTGAGTGGCAAAACCCAGATGAAGGCATTAACATTTAACTCTTCTTTTCTTGGCGGCTGGACAGTCCGAGGGAGATTTTAGTGACTAAATCAAACTGAAACTTGAAAAACTGGATTTTGAAGCACTCATGTACCTGGAGATTTCCCAGTGATGTCCACCACCTTGACGTTGGAACTCATCTGCAGCAGAGTCTCCAGGAGCTGGCCGGTCTTGCGGTAGAGGGCGCTAGAGAGCACTTCAGGACGTCCTCCGTCTCTGGAGGGGAGTTTGGTCACATGAAGAGGAGGCAGAGAGGCGAGCTGAGCGCGCATCTTCTCAGCCTGCGAAGGGAAAAAGGTGTTACTGCAGCTATGACGGCAGCAAAATGGACTTCTAAGGTTAAATATTGTCTTTACGAATGTGGATTAACATATTTATAGCACAATAGTGGAGATTTCAAACCAATGTACATTCAATTTCATGTAAATTTAAGACTCAAGGATTTGAATCTCCAGGATTGGCATGATGAGGTTTATGATGACCCTCAGTGTAATAACTTAAAGTTTAACATTAATTTTGTTTTTGAAAAATATGTTTTTGTCATTATATATTTGCTTCTTAGCTTTGACAATGAGAGAAACAGGTCAGTTAAACAAAATTAAGTTTATATTAAGTTTAAACCAATATTGGCTGTTTTTAAGTAACTTGCTTAACTTAACCTAACTTTTTGCTCATTTGTATGTTACAAGGCAACAAGTGTTACTGTCCTCTTACTTTATGTCTGTTTCCTTTCTTTATGTGCAACTATTTCTACCTGCCTTTGAGGGGTCATCATGAGATAAAGAAAAGTGTATAACACGTCCGACGTTGCGATGATTCGTACCTTCAGCCTGTTGTTCTCGTTCTTCAGGTGTTTGATGCAGAGTCTCTGAGCTTCAATCTGCTGAGTCAGCAGAGGAGAGTCGATCACCTGCACACCCGAACCCGAACCGACACCCGACATCATGTTGGCTGCAGGAGTCAGAGCAGGTAACACGTTAGGAACACCTGACAGTTCACAGCCACCAGCTTCACACAGCTTCCTGTCTTCATATTCTCAGTTTAAATGAAAAACAACTCTTCATGTCCAAACAAACAATTTGTTTACAGCTGCCACATTTAACACAGTGGTGGAATGTGACTCAGAGTACTGCTTTATACTTTATAATACTTTAGTTAGTTAAATATGTTACTTTTAATTCATCTGAAAGCTGCTGTTACCAGCGACTTTGCAGATTAAGACTTTACAAACTAAACCAGTGATGATTTTATAAAACACGATGCACTGTTACAGATTAAACTACCGTCAGTCCAAACGTAGTGGCTCCACCTTCACCAGCTATTAAACATTAAAATCAGTAATAATAATCAAATATTGTACAATAAACAACTGACAGGAGCCGTTCTGCTGCATGGAGAGCACTGTTTAATTACATTTAGCTGATCTAAGTATTTGAATGTCTTTTACTTGTAATGGCGTATTTTTACACTGTAGTACTGCAACTTTTACTGAAGTAAAGAATCTAAATACTTCTTCCACCACTGACTAAATGTTGCAGAACAGAAAACCCTGATGTTAGTGTGTGACTTGCACACTGAGCAGAACTGATAAATATGGATTAATACCATGCAAGGAGATGGAGTACATGCCAGAACATTTTTAAAGATTTATAAGATGAATATCACATTAATGGATATAATATACACATAAAACCTTTTCGGTGGAAATGGTTTATTAACAGGGCGTCTGCGGGGTTAAATTTAAGACCTTTTTAATACCACATTAAATTTTATACCCGTTTCATGAAAGTACTTTGGAAAACCAGAAGGGGCAATATGGCTTAGAAGTATTTAACAATAATTCAGGAACATATAATGAAATTGATGTGACCTGGAACTGGTCAAGCAGCAGAAAATGGGTTTAAAAATGATTAATTAATCAAATTAAGTTTTCCAAAAATTGACACACTGTTGCAACAATTCAAGTTTAGTTTATAAGTGTGTAACATCTCCCGAAAGCCCGAAATCAGATACATGCAATATTAATTTATTTGCCACCCTCCAAGACCTGTTATGAGGAAACTGAATTCAGTGCTCTTTAAGGACTTTTCAATACCTGCAGAAACCCTGAATAAAACGTGCACGTGGTATTTAACTGCAGTCGAACCATGCACAGTTAAAACATTTCATTTTCAAGGTTAGTTCTTTTTGAGACAAAAAGTAGCATGCAGGATCAACAAGAGATGTCAATGCAAGCAGGCAGATACCTTTCTGTTCCTCTGCAGAAGGTAAAGTAAGAGATTAAAAAGAAGACAAAGTCGTACAAAGAGAAAAGAGTAAAGAGGAGGTCATTGGTTGTTAGGGTCAAAAGGAGACAACATGATGATAAATAACCAGACGAGGGTCGAAAAGTGTAAGTGATGTGGCGTCTTTGGCGTTCAGCCTGTTGTTGGTAAATTTATGATGACATATTTTTGCTGCCACTCACCTCCTGCCACTCCCGTGACGATGGAAGCGATTCCTGACGGGCCGGTTCCTCTCAGGCCGTCGATGGTCATCTTCGACTGGCTGTTGATCCGCTGCTTCAGCTCGGCCTTCTCCGACTCCAGCTGGTCGATGTCGGCCTGCAGAGCGTCCATCGTCTCCTCGAACTCCCTGCGGAGAGGAGGACAACATCACACAGCTGTCTGGCAAAAGAACAGGACTCTTCGTGAATCGGCCCGACGCTCTTACTTCTCCTTCTTCTTCAGCAGAGTCTGGGCCTCGTCCAGTCGAGTCTGAATCTTTTCCACACGTTCGTCTGCGTCTTTGGACGAACTGTCCAGCTTCTTCTCCAGCAGGCTGAGACGGACGTTGGCCTCGCTCAGCTCCTCTCCCTGAAAACACACAAACACAACGAACGCTTTTTCATTTTTCATTGATGATTAACCTGACGAGTTTTCTCTTGATTGATGGATTAATCGTTTGGTCCATTTGATGTCAGAAGGTAATCAGGAAATGGTTTCCTGGAGCCCTGCGTGGCTTTTCTGGGTCTTATTTGGTCTTTGATAGTTTATCAGAGAGTGTTTATATATGGGGCCTGGACTCACAGAACACTTGGCTTTTAAATTTGTTGTATCATTATTATTATTATTTCATCATTATTATTATTATTATTTCATTGTTAGTGTTATGCGCAGTGCAGTTTTGAAAAAACTGCAAAAATTGCTTCTGTGATTTAAGACTGATACTATAGAGCAGCTTATTCAGGCCCTGGACAGGTGTGAACACTCAGGTGTTATTTAAATAAAACTCAATACAAAAATCTTTAATCTGGCAGATTTTTGTTTTTACCAGAACTCTAAACCTCTTCTTGTGAGATATTTTACTTTATTTTACACACCCTAGTTTGCTCGTAATTACGCAGTATGAATCTAAACTAAATAAAAAATGCACTTTTCCACTTTGGTTGAAATCAAAGGAAAAAGACACTTCAGATTTCAGTCCTGGGACAAATAGCACTTATTGTTTCCAACCACTGTTCTTGTTTGTTCAATCTTATCCATCTGATTTTCCATTTGGGAAGACACAGATGCCAACAATGACTCAGCAGCTCTGTGTTCAGTGTGACTCAGGAGCAGGTAGGAGTGTTTCCCCACCTTGATCTTGAGAGACTTCTTCAGCTCTTTGATGACCGTCTCTCTGTCCTCCAGCTTCATGCCGAGACCTTCAGCATCGGTGATCTCAGCCCGAAGAGCCGCCGCTCGCACTTCCACGGGTGGAGGGTTCTGACACACAACAATATAACGTCAAAACAAAAACCAAAAAAATCTAATCCTGCTGTCCTAACCAAAACCCGCCACAGCTGAAAAGATCATCAGGTCAAGATCAAAGCGCTAAAACATTTTCAGACCCGCACAGAGCTCGTTCTTGAAACTCAGTCACCTTGTTTTGAGGCCTCTCGGAGTCATATTCTCCCTCCTGCATGGCGGTGGCCATCTTGTTCATGGTTGCTATGACCATGCCGCAGGACTGCCGCAGACACTCGTAGGGGTTGGCGCCCTGGGATCCATAGATCTGAAAATGACAGTATATACTTGTCAATAACTTAATTTAGAAATGTCATTGTCCAGCTCCCAGTGGTCTTTATTTCTAAATGTAATTCATTTTAGTTGCTTCACATAACTTCCACTCATTTGTAATGTAATATGACTTTATATCCAAACTATCACCACCACATCACATGGTTCGTCTTGTTTGGTGAGAGCTGTCCCTTGTTGTTTGTGCCGTCTTCAATACAGATAAACTGAAGTATTATTGTGTATACCTGTTCTCCTGCCTTGAACGCCACATCCTCCAGTTTGACGGCTGACAGGCCCTCCTGTTCCCCGAGAGGCGACATCATCTGAGCTCCAGCCGCTGCCACTTCCTGCAGCACCGCCACCACCCAGGTCAGGTGTTTCCTACAGTCCGAGAGGGTGTCAGACACCTGCGGGCCAAAGGTCAAAGGTCAAAATCACTAAAGGTTAAGTTGACAAATGTATTTACTGTACAGATGAGATGTTTGGTTGCCGTGGTTACCTGTTGTCCGAAGTTGAGTGCCGACGGGATGCCCGGTGCATCGGTTCCAGGCATCCTGCGGCGAATCTTCTTGCAGAACTGCCGGATGTCGCTGCAGGACGTCTCCAGGTCCTTCAGCAGCACGGCGAGGTCGGCCTTCTCCTGACCCGCGTGCAGGAACGCCCGCAGGCGGCCGACCTCCACCGCCATGCAGTCCAAGGCACTCTGGGTAAACTGCACATGGACACAACAGGTGACGTTCAACTGGTGGAGACGCCTCTGTTTAAGCAGCTACATACACAGCCATAGTGTTCAAAACCCAGCTGATTTACAACAATATATCAGAAAGTGATTCCTGTATTTCACTGGATGAAGTGGGATTTGGTTGTACTGTTTCCCCCCCACCGCCTGTCGGTGACGTTGGTACTCACTCTGATGTGATCAGCCAGCTGCATGGTGCATTCCTCATTCTGATCTGCCAGGTGGATGCTGTACAGTTGCTGAGAAAGGAGACATTGTGTAGATAAGTATGAATTCACATACAGTTTTATGGTTTGAGTCCATGGTTCCTGCATTTCATACATATACATACATATCACATATCTTTTCAACATTGGACTGATTTTTACTGCTTAACAGAAACTCAAGTCATGACTACTGTTTAAGACACTTTGTTTTTTATTGGTAGCTTCCAAGCGCGATAAGTGACTTCATGTTAACAAATAAGAGTTTACATTCAGTGTTTGTGACCAAAATAGTTTAAATTTCCTCACAAAACATTTGTGTAGCAGATTTTTTAAGTATTTTAAATCCTATGTAATCCTGTGTTTCTTTGCTGGCGCACTGCAGCATATCTTGGCTCATTACAGGCATGTGCAGTGTGTGTGTGTGTGTGTGTGTGTGTGTGTGTACCTGATAGTATTTAATGGCCTTGGTGAGCGGCTCCACGTTGACCGTCTCGTCCAGCTGGTCTTTGTGCAGCAGGTCGATGAGGAAATCCAGAGAACGTTCGTGGACGCTCATCTCCGGGTACAGAGAGCCGATATTCTTATAGACGTCCACACTGCACTGAGCCAGAGCCCTGACACACACACACACACACACACACACACACACACACACACGTTATTAATGTATAAACCTTAGAGTAACACAAAAGACAACTTAAGGGAGATTAGTGTCAATACTAAATTAAACTGAGATGCATTGCTGATATGTAATAATAATAATAATAATAATAATTAATAAAAAGTATTCTGCCTTAGCTCTTATAAAAAAAAGTATGCAAAAGTGCAAATTAAGCAGAGATAAGCTTGTGGGTCATCTCTCAGTCTCTCAGGTTTTAGGGACCGTGGTGAAACGTACTGTTCGTATTTATGCAGCGTGGCCTGCAGAAGACAGAGCGAGTACACCAAACCACCAGCGAAGCTCAGCTGCTCCCCGGCGGCTCCCTTCAGCCCCGATCGCTCCACACAGTTCTCATTCAGGTCAAACTTCTCCTGGGCCTGTTTGCTGATCAGTTCGGCCTGCAGACACACGCAGACAGATTAAAACGTCGTACAGGAACAGGCTGAATTTTAAACATTTAAAAGTGCCCCTTGCGTATTAAAAAAAGTGACCTGTTTACCTTGCAGATGAGCCTGGGGATGAGCAGCAGCACCAGGATGCAGTCGTGGTCTCCGCCGTGACGAAGGAAAGACTCGGGCATGAAGGACGTCAGAAGAGAAACGTGTCTGTTGGCCTGACCCACCTCCATCTTCCTCAGCTCCATCTCAATGGCCTGGACACAGACACACAACAGAAACTTAGATCCTCAGAGCTAATCTATAGTTTATATTTACATATCCTCAGTTAAAACCTACTTTTAAAAGTTTTAAACTGAACAACCTCTAAACCCAAAGAAAACCAAAAGCGAGGTGAAAAAAGCACACTCAGGCTGATACTGAATCCCATTTAACGTTATCGCACCACTGAGAACTCCTTGTCATTCAGACCAGGGAGCTCGTATTGTTTCTGACCTTGGCGTAGGCCTTCGTCTCAGCAAACTTAATCTTGAAATCAAACATCTCTGCTGGCGGCTGCTGCAGCAGCTCTGCTGAGGCTTCCTGCTGGCTGGTCAGCTCTCTGTTCACCTCCTGCAGCAAACACAAAGGAAGAATCAGGACGGATCATTAGACACAAACATGTACCATCAAATAACGTGCTACATGCTAAATCTGCTACAACTAAAAAACTAGGTCCAACCCGTTTTGACCGGCTGTACCTGCAGGTGAGCCGTGAGCTCGCGGTACTTCTTGATGGTCTGCTGGTAATCTGCGACAGTCTCCTGCGCAGCTTCAACACGTTTCTCTGCCTCTCGGACTCCCGCGGCGCCCAGATCCAGCATCTCCCTCAGCTCCAACTCCGTCTCTCTGGCGTTCTCCTGCAGCTCGTCGTTCATCTCATTTATAGCTTCCTGAAGGTCGGAGACAAAGACCAGCAAACAGGGTCAGTCCTGTACTGGAATCATTGATGAGAATGTTTGACATTTCTAATAATTACTTTTCTTGTTTGTTTTTTTTGGACCATTCCTGTGGTGTTTTTCACTCATCACCTGATTTCTGCTGAGGTTTTAGTTTCTGTAGAAACTACACTGCTGTAGCTGCTGTTCACACTAACTACCTGACTCTTCCTCTGTTTAATGCAGAGAAAAATATATTGATTCCTGGATGTATTTTGTTTTTGGACTGCTGCTGGTTTTTATTATACTGAAAAACACATTGATGGGCGTGAAATGCTCTAAAATAATTTAAAATATGTTTTTAATCTACTTTTACTCAAAGTAAGTGTCATTTGTTCCTATCTATATCAGTGGATAACAGCAGTGGAATAATTCAAATAGTAACTCAACAATGACTGCAGTGATTACAAACACCAGAGGGCAGCACATACATATTGAAGACTGTGGCCCATATCAATAATGAAATGAGTCAGCAAACTGTGGCACTTTAATTTTCTCTGACCTCAGTCCTATAAATACCCACAGAGGGGCTGAGCAGGAAATGAGTCTCCAGTCATTTGCCTTGGATTCATTAATCTCACATTAGATACATGCATTTGCGTATTTGTTCGTCCCAGCTGTCGATGAGTGTGATGATTTTCACTCACCAGGTCAGTGACCGTCTCTCTCAGCTCCCTGACTTTCTCCTCCAGGTCCAGGTTCCTCTCTGTCAGAGTCTCCACCATCTCCTCCGCCCCCAAGGCCGCATCCACCTGAAACAAAGCACAACAGCATCAGAAA
Organism: Lateolabrax maculatus; assembly: GCA_031216445.1. Classification (NCBI taxonomy): domain Eukaryota; kingdom Metazoa; phylum Chordata; class Actinopteri; order Acropomatiformes; family Lateolabracidae; genus Lateolabrax; species Lateolabrax maculatus. The sequence continues at coordinate 21,503,271 of CM062205.1, read as the reverse complement.
TCACTGTATTATTGGTCTCTTTGGCTTTTAACCTGTTAATCATCAATCACTTTGCCGATATAAGCTTTAAAAGTTCACATTACCATAAGTTTTCCTTTAAAAAAAAAAAAAAGCAGACTAAGCCACTAGAGAGTAAAGAGGCTGACTGTGCAGACTGATTTATGTCACTGCATAGCTGCAGTCAGAAGCTCTGTTTTGAGCCTGTGTGATAACACGGACCTGTTCTTTAAGTTCGTCGATGGTCTTTTCTGCCACCGTCATCTCTTCCTGCAGTTTTTCTTTCTGGCTCCTCAGAGTGTCCAGCTCCACGTTCTTCTTCTCCATCTGCTTCTGCAACTTCACATGTTCCTGTTTCTCGGATGCCGACAGGTCGCGCATCCTGACACACGGAGAAGATAGAGCATTAAGATCTGGATCCAGAACGTCTTAACCTTTACTCATTTTTCTCTATTCAATTTCAATCAATTTAATGAAGCAAAATGGCTTTTCTTGGCTTTCCTGCAGGATGAAGAGTCCACTTAAGGAAGTGTCAGCACACCTACCTGACCAGAGCTTCCTTCAGTCTGCCATTCTGCTCCTCCAGCTGCTTCACATGGTAACTGGAGGCAGCGCCATCCGAACCTGCAAGAAACCCACAAACACAACTGAGCTCGTCAGAATCCAGCAGGTGAGACGTGCGTCCTTTTTTCTGCAGGGGTTTAACTTTTAGTTTATGTCACCAAATGACACTTCAAGAGAATTGATGTTGCAGCATGTTATTGCCAAAAAAGATCTAGGCTAGTTTCAATTAAACAAATGGCACTGTTCTTCTGAGTTGGCCCTGATCACTGTTAGCTCCACTTGCTGCAGTTGTAAAACTTTCCAGGATAAAGAAAAATTAGGAAGAGTCGATAAATCAGCCACCGGTCTTGCGCTCAGAGGTCACTGCCCTACACCATTTCAACAGTCTAATCACGTTACACAGTCTTTAAAAAAATAAAGAGAGTTATATGAGAATAACTCATCCATATTTTACACAACCTTGAAGTTTTGACCCACAGAATTCCTATGAGTGCAGGACAGAAACTTCATTATTTTGTTTTGCTCCCTTTTGTACAGATTTTAAGAATTTCACTTTTCAGCAAGACCATTTGGCAACTTTAACAGCTCACATGCTTATTTTTGATGTTGTGTTAAGAATTTTCTTTTTTAGGCCTTAAAGATTGAAAAAATATGTACTAAAGCAGAAGAAATAGCCTATGTTGCCTTAATAAAACTGCTTTTTAGTTTCTACCTACAGCAAGAGGTGCTGATGCAACATCAACATGTAATAATAAATATTTTTGTATAATCCAGGGTTAATAATGTGTTACACAGAAGCAATAATAGAACTGAACTGTTGCATTTCTCTGTTGTGAACTTTTAAATAAAAATAATACAAAAGTAATACAGACATACAAAAACAGCAATTATATCCAGCCAATTATACTAAAAATATGTTTATAATAAAACATGTTTTCGTCTCTGCACCTTTCTCCTCAATCTCGTGCTTGAGGATCTCCAGGTCCATGGTGAGCTCGTCCACTTTCTCCTTGAGGGAGTCGACCTCCAGCTGCAGAGACTCGGCCCTCTCCTCGGCCATCTCCTTATCCAGCGTGGCCATCTCGATCGCATCTGCTGTGTCCGACATCTCCTCCATGTAATGCTCCTTGGCCTCCAGGGCTTCTTTTGCCTCCTACACACACAGAAAACCTTTTATTTTTAAAAACATATACTCTTAATACAGTCTTTAAAACCATTTTCTCTTCATCCATTTTTTTTTTTAGTTTAGTATTATAATTGTTTTTCCTGCTGCTGCTGGATGGCCGTGGTTGGCTCTTCTGTTAATCTAATTTTCTAAAAATGTTATTAGTGTGGGTTTGTCTCATATTAGTTGAACTACTGTCTCTTCCACCCTGACTGACTGTTGTTCTAGGAAGAAAAAACATGATTAATTGTCGTTTGGTTGTATAAAAAAAGGTCAAATTTAAAGACAACAAAAGCACTGCAAATGAAAACTGTCCCCTGATTCTGATTACATTTTTTCCAAGTGAGCCCCGCCTGAAATACTGAAATCTCTCATGTAAAATAACCAAAACAACAGAAAATCTTCATTCAATCTTTACATTCATCTGGACTTCTCCTGACTTGCTCCTGCAGCCATTTTGAGGATGCACTGAGAACGTGCACTTATCTAATCATGCACCCTCCCGCCCATCCACCCACACCTGTTGCTCCTTACCCTCTTGGCCTCTTTGAGTTGTTTCTGCAGCTCGGCCTGTTGCTCCTGCATCTTGTTCTTCCACTCCTGCAGCTGCTCCAGCTGGATCTTGTGCTTCTCCAGCTCCTTCAGCTTGGCCTTGTCCTCCGTCCGCTTCATCTTCAGCGTCTCCAGCTTCTCCTCCAGGTCCTTCACCTGACCACGCAGCGCCTCCTCCTCCTGGATGGAGGGTAATGAAAGGAAGGAAAGGCAGATATTTGAAAATGGAGGATGGGTGATGAGGACAGAAGGATGGAAAGGAGATTTTGTTAGTTTCATCACATGTTGCTGGTGCAGGAAGTAAAAGCGTTGTGAGACACAAACGGAGGCTTCAGCCCTGCTCCATTACTTCAGTTTTTTCATTCTTTAATCGTTTCACTCTTATGATTCCTCTGTTTTTTCCTCAGGGAATAATGAACGCAATGGATCAGGTATAAAGCTTTCACTCTAATGTGACACCACTTTCATCTTTATATGTGTTAGGGAGCTTTAATTTCACTTGCCATGCAGTGACTCCACCTGTGGAGAGGAGAAACACACACATGCCTCGTCGGGAAGGACACACTTATAATATGTGCTTATACAGTACAGTAAGTATCTGCACACACACATAATCACACACCACTTCTTTTTTTTGCAGAAATCCTGCCTGTGAACAGAGACAGAGCCACCTCACACACCAATTAAAGACTAGAAGTCACACTTCTCGAGCTTGTTAAAATATTAGCGAGAGAAGAACAACACTTCAATATCAAGTGCAAAAACATCACATCACGACACATGACTGCACCTGTGTTTCCATAGTGACGTCCTCCTGAGGGGATAAAATACGAATCAGATTGATTATGTCCGCCTTAAAATTAAACACCAGATGGCAGCTGGAGTGAAATGTTAGAGTGATGATCCCTGACATTTAAATCCACATGTAATGTACATGTTGCTTCTCAATATCACCGGCTCAAATAACACACATGAGATTAAACCTGCCCCCACCTCGTGATCAACGCAGAGTTCACAGACAATTAAGCAACTTTATTGATTTAAATCGACAAACATCTGGACATGAAGTGGGTCTCAATCATGCTTAATTGACCATGTGCTCCAGAGGTAATCACTTCAGCGATTACTGCTTCGTCTCATCTCTGAGAGGCAGCAGGCCAAAAGTCCTCTGCTGAAACGCAGACACATCCTCTCTATCTCCAGTGAATGATGTTTTTTAAATCTGCTGCACAAAAAACTTAAACTTAGGACACTACTGTACATTAATGATATTAAATACAAAATGTATATAGTTAAAATAGTATTTATTTATATAAATATTGTGTGGTGTCCCTCAGAGCTCAATCCTGGGCCCACTTATTTTTTATTGGTATGTTTTGTCATTCGGCACTGCCACAAATACATTTTCACACCTATGCAGATGACACCTCACTGAACATCCCTGAATTTACAGATGAACAATAAAATAAATGTATGGAAAACTTCTTACAGCTCAATGGATCCAAGAGACTCTTTTGAAAGAAATCTTAAAACCTACAGTATCACAATAAGATTGTTTTCACCTAAACTAAGCTGTGGTCTGTTGTACTATATATTAATTCTGTAGCACATTTAGTATGCATACTACCTGCTTTAAAGTATACTTTATTTCGTTACTTTTCTAGTGTGAACTCACTACAGACTCAAGTATGGATTTGGGACAGGGTAACTGTCTCATCATGGTCTTTGTACCTGAGACCACTCCCAGCCTAACATAAGCATGTTTTCACCACTAGTTGGCAGTTCAAGCAAGTTGCCTGCAATTACTCTTAAAAACATTCATCTATTTCTATTTTTTCATGATTTTAAATTAGAAATAATGATTTAAGTAATAATAAGCCCTGCAGCAGACTCACTACCTGTGCAGGATTTACCCTGCTTCATACCCAGTGCATGCTTGGATACACTCCAGCCACCTGTGACCATGGAGAGGATAAGCTGGTTAGAAAATTAGTGGATGGATAGATTATATAACTAAAAGTTTGGTGCTACATTATGAATAACAACCAAATATTTATTTTTTCCCCCCTTTTATTGGACTGGAATTTCTTCTTTTTTTTTTTTTCTTTCAATGCGTTATGTATATAAAGATACCAGTTAAGGCCGCTGGCTCATTTAAAAAAAAAAAAAAAAATATGACTCTGGAATGACACCAATACAAACTGACAGCTGTGTAAAAACAACCTGTATATTTATAGGAACTATAGCAAAGAAAATGTCACATCTGATTTGACTCCAACACTTCTGCTACTATGGCTTATGTCCTAAGACGCCTTTGATCTTGTTGGCATGTTGTGCGCTGTTACAGAACCACGGTGCACAACGTGTCAACAAGATCAAAGATGTATGCCATCCATCCATGTTATACCTGATTACAGACATATACTTATTGATTTTCATAGAAAAATATATCCTCATAGCTGGCGTTAGTCTGTTTTACATATAAACCAATAAAATCCATCAGTTGTAAGCCTGTACTGCATAAAGAATAGAGACTTGCAGTATTTTCTGGTGGATGCAACTTGTTCTTAATTCACTGCCAGGCAGCCTTTCCCTGTTCACGCTGTTTGTAAAACATCGGATCTGTGTTGTGACACCGTCAGCTTCAGTGTGAACTACAGCGTGATGCCACAGCGTGATACCGACCTTGCTGGGGACAGGGGGCGGAGGGTTTCCAGGGGAGTGGAGGGTGGGTATGACCGGAGCAGCCAGAGGAGTCTGGGCCGGCGTGCTGGGCTCGCTGCTGCTCATCTCCCCGGCCGAGGCCGAGGCCGAGCCGGACGCTGCACCCTTCCCACCTGCAGGTCGGCTGGGCTGCTGAGGGAACCAAGGCGAAAATAATTATTAACATAACTAACATTACAAAACAAACCAGACCCTTTAGACGTCTGGATAAAAAGACAATGAAAAGATCCCACTGGGTGTAACTGGCTGCCCGATGATGGTAACAGTGGCCATAATGGAGGTCCCTCACAGAATATGTTTACATGCACATAAGATCCTGGTTTTCACCTTATTCAGATATGACATTTACACTGAACATAAAGGAATCTGGTTGTTTCTATTTCTATTCTCTGGATTTATCTTCTCCATTTGATCGCAGGTAATGGAAAATAACGGCAACATAGAGTTTATGCTCTGCATTACCAAAAAAAAAAAATATATTATTTATTATTATTTTCCAGCATATTTTTAGTTTGATCTGTAAAGGACTATGATACACTTCCCACAACATGGCAGCAAACAATCAGAAACTTGGTTCCAGATATTTTACACCATTTATTTCCTCGCTAGTTTCAAAGCTAACCAGCTGTTTTTTCAACTACGTTGTTGCCTCTCAAACTACAACTGATAAACTTTAACAAGGACTAGGAAAGTTCACAACCCTTTTTACATATTTACAAATTGAAAAAATTCACAAATCTTCACTGTCAAACTACTTTCACTTATATATTCACCAAACTGACCTTTACCCACCCACATCACAACCATTATTTTTACTCTTCATTTTTTTTGTACTTTGCAAAATAGACTATTCACTGGACCTCCATGATGGCCACAGACCTTATTTAGGACATAAATACAAAATTGGAACAGAAAAAATGCTCAAAATTAAATAATACATAAACCCAAAATTAGAAAGCAAACAAAGCAATTAATGTGCACAAACCGCTCTGGAACTAATTAAAACAACAAAAAAGAAACAAGATTGAACAAAAGCAACAGTAACTACATCTGCTACAGCAGAACATTTAGAAAAGAAAACAAAATGTTGCACACATGAATACTTGGTGGAGACAGGAAACTGTAACTGTTCAGTAAATATAAATGTGAAGAAGTCGAAATGGATGAAAAACCGAAATGTGCAGCATGTAAGGTGCTATTAACCAAAATGAGCAATCATGTCAATGATGAAAAATGGATTTGACATCATGTCTGATGATGTATTGTTACTACTGTCTTGGCAACAAACACACACACACACACACACACACACACACACACACACATACACTCTTACACAAACTGCTGCATAAGGTGAAACAACAATCACACATAAATAATGCACACTGATGAAAATGTGCCGCCCTGGAGACTTTGAAGACTGGGCTCACCTTGGGCCTTCTGGCCGTGGTCTGAGGAGGAGAGGAAGTGGAAAAGGTCAAAGGTCAGGAGGGGCAGAGAGGATGAAGGAAGGGAAGGAAAACAAACAGCCAGGGTTAGTGATTCAAGGCAACGTTCATATTAAACTAGAAATCACAAAGAAACGAGCAAAAATGGGGGCATGAAGCTGATATGAATCCTGCTGCTCTACTGACAATAAAAACCTGTAAAAGTGCCACAATGACTGTGTTATCACGTAACATCCCTACAGATCTCCACTCAGATCTGTCTGATCTCTCTTGTCCTCGCTGGTCTCCAGGGCCTCATCTCGTCCACCCATGTGACCAGAAACCTCAGTAACAACATGGACACTGTGACTGGTACTGCCGCTGTGACCTAAATGACTGCATTGTGTCTCAGGGGACCGGAAAGGAAACCCAGTTCTGTTGTATTGCGCTCAAGCTGTAGACAGTGTTGGGATAAGAGCTTGTTATTCTGCTACATCGCGTGTTTCAGACGCGCTATACAGCCGGTTGGACGACTGTGTGGAGAAATATCCACCCTTTGTTCTCATCTGATTTCTCTAGAGTCTGTCCACCAGACCTGGGTTACATTATTGTATTAAAACTGATTTACCATAAAAGACAACAAAGAACATCCTAAAAATAAGGAGACAATCCCACGATGTATTCGGAGAAGATCAAAGCCAACACTTGGTAGATTTTTAGAGAGTAGAGTTAATGTTTTCATATTTAAAGATTTCTCTGCAGGCTAAGAAACTTGTACAGGGTTATGAAATCTTTCCAAATTACACATTTTTGTTTCATTTTTATTAAATATTGGTAACACTTTATTTTACCCTTTAGTCCTTTACATCCCACTTATTTCCTAGAAAGTTTCCAGAGAAGAACTGCTGTAATTCGATCCAAATTACAGGAAAAACAGAAACAAAGGTCTGAGAGAAGTGCTCCATTCAAACCAAAGTAAATATTTATTAATCATTCATTTACTATTGTAAACCTTGCTCTGCATATATGTTAAATTGTATTGTTTCTTCCATTTTTGCATGTTCAGTAAAAGACATTCTGCTATTTTAACAGTTAATTGTAATTATTCATTGGAAGTGAACCAACTGTCTGAATTTGAATTGTTCTTTCCAGGAAACCTACTCAGACATTATCAGGAGTTTGTGGGGCATTTATGGACCTGTAAAATAAAGTGTTACTTAAATATCAAAAAATCAAATAAATAATAAATGGACATTGAGGTGAGATTGACTAAATGTTCTTATACTTTGATATTGAGGTGATCAAACTAGAAACAAGTCTGTTCTCGTAGTTTAACCCAGGTCTGTGCAGACACTTTCACTACACCTTCACTTCTCGCTGTCTCTTCTACCTCCTCCTGTTCTCTGCTTCAGCTCGGGCACGGCCATCGCTTTGGCTAGTTATCGTTCTTTATTGGATTAAAGCTGGACCATTCAGCAGAATTTAGCCCGAGCTAACAGCTGTACCAAATAAGAGCTGACAGCCCTCTTAAGCCACAGTGTCGTGCTGTAGATATTAGAACAAGCTGTACTGAAATCACATCAGCCTGTTTATTACATCTGCAACCAAGAGTGAAATCATTTGCTTCTCCCCTGATGGACTAAAATCATTGACCTCGTAAAAACGCTGTGGACGGTGTGGCTTCTGCATGATGAGGCCAAATAAAAGACAGACAGAGAAAATGCAAGAGAGCTACACTGAAATAAAAAAAAGCTACTGCACAAACATGTAAAGGCATGGAATAATTCTGCAAAAAAAGCCACTGTGAGTTAGCAAAAATCAGCAATGGGGGAGAAATAAACTGACAAAAAGATCAAAAAAAGAGCACAACCAAGCTGCAGGTACACTTCTACTCCCACTGAGAATATTAAATATCACTTGAGAGGGGGACAAAAGGGCAATTCCCACCAAAAACGAGAGGAGGAATAACTGAAACTTCCAAGCATGACCTTTACAGCAGCTCCACCAACAAAACAAATGGATGGTGACAACAACAACAGCAACATCCCAACAGATAAATACGATCATATTAGTTCTGTACCTTCCGGGGTGCGGGGGTCTGTCTCATCATATTTGCAAGAGAAGAAGAGACACACACACACACACAGTCACTGAGAAATTCACGCACGCACGCGCACACACAGGAAGGTAATAAAACAGGCAAAGACGCCGGATCCACAGAGGCCGGGTTTAGGACACACAGACAGGCAGCTGAAGCCGAACAGACAGCCACTCAGGCCGGGAAGCTGCAGTGGTGCAAATGGCTGCAGCGATTTTTTCCCAGGCTCCCCCTCCCTTCCTCCTGCTGCTGCTGTCGTCCTCCTTTATGTCCTCCTTCTCAGCTCCTCTCATAATCCATTTGCCGGAGCCCTCGGTCGGTGCCTCCCTTTCCTTTCTGCTCTGATTATGACTCTGACATCTTGCTGCCGCGAGCCTCCGACCTGCTGCTGTTCACAGGAGACGCCTCGCCTCCCCTAACCTTCCTCTCCTCCCTTCTCGCTCCTCCCCTCCGTCTCATTTCCCCCCCCCCCCCCCCCCCCCTTTTTTCACTCTGCTTATTGTGATTTGTCAGCCCAGCCAATGCCCTGCTCCTGCATTACATCACTGTGCAGCCTCCTCCCTCCCTTCCTCCCTCCCTCCCTCCCTCCCTCCCTATGCTCGCTGCTGCTCACCCACTCGTCACCACCTCTCCCACAGACAGACAGGGAGGGATGGGTGAGACAGTGGGTGAGGCTGGGGACAGGAGAGGGTCTGTGAACGGAGGTGAGAGGGGCAAAAATGAGCAGCAACGCTGATGCAAGCCTCTCTTGTCTCCTAGCAACACTCGCCAAGCCCTCCTCTGGGCTCATTAACATGAGACAAAAACAACGAGGAAACCTGAACCTGAATCTGTATTACAACCTAAAGAGATTTCAGCTGCCTTTTTCATCTTTTATTTCATTTTATTTTAAATAACCTGCCCCCTTCTTCCTGGAACAGTGTACAGAGAGAGTTCAAATTGTCAGTTGATATTTTTTTTGTAAATACAAGTAGACGTTTGCTTCTGAATTTATTGTTTTTACTTAATTTTGATAGTTTTCAAAAGCCTGTTAATGCATTTTACATGGTTATTGTTTATAGTCTTTTATAGTATGTGACAGTTGTCTTAGCCTGTTCATATTGTTTGTATTTATTGTTATAATGATGCTTTTATGCTGCCCTCTTGGCCTCAACAAATGAAGCTGCTTTTCACACTGACGATTTTAAAGGGCTGTTCTGCAATTTAATACTGCACTTCAATACAAGAGAAAGATTTGTTTTTAAATCGTCAAAATCCTGACTTTAGCCTCAAGTATAGGTCAAGTCCCCCAAAAACTGGCTTCTATATTTCCCATAATGTTACCAATTTGCATCTTTCGTCTGATCCTTGTTACCTGGTTAATGCAACATTACCAACTATGACATATTTAAGTGATCACAGTTATTTTACACATTTTACTACTTGAATCACTGAGAAAAGCTGAAACATCCGGACAGCAATTTAAAGGTCTGGAACTAAATTACTGGACATAAAAAGGTACAGAAAATCTCTGATGGGTGATACATTTCTATTGTGTCTTATTACCCACAACTAATAGTCATATTTGTTCTAAACTGGTGACTTGTTCCAATAAAAGGAGAACACAAGGAGGATGAGTGCTTGCAGACGGGCCTTAAAACGATCCAGTATCCTCAGAGCCAGAATTAAGACTCAAACTAAACGGTAGTCTTAATACTGATTGTAGTAAAAAAAAAAGGAGTTTTTGGTGTAAAAAGTGATTTAATAGGTCAATTAATTCCTAAACAGAGAAGAGACATTTGAGAAACTATCGTGACATCTTCCTCAGCTCCACTAATCTCCTTCTCTCAGCAGGAAGAGAGTGCTGTAAGAGGATTAATTCAGTGGGGATACTCTGATCAGCTGTGAGCTTTAAACCTGAAATACTTTTGCATTGTGGGCATGAGAATTAACAGAAGAAATCTGAGATTGATGTAATGAAATATAACGAGGTTATACAAAATACAGTCTGCTAGTGTTTCTTTATAAGATTATATGATTGCGAGTATTAAGGAATCGTTTATAAAAAGAAAAGAGATTATTATGAGAAAGATAGAATCAGAAAGTCAAAGTCTGGGCTGCTGAACCAGACAGAAAAACTGTTTATGTGTATCCATTACAGAGCAGCTGAGGGAAATCTGTCCTGTTGAAATATTAAACATCTTTCTCTGTAATCCCTTCACTTTCTCTCCAGACTAAGTGCTGCTCTGAGAGGACATCCACTGCCTAAGTGATGGGAGGGAGACAAACAGACAGCAGGGATGATGGGATGGGTGGCGATGTATCAAGTTCCTGCTTTCCCAGCACACACAGGGAGAATCGCCGACCCTGAGGTCACCGCTCTGCAGCCTCCGGCAGGACAAAGGGGGTGAAATTACTGCTCAGGAAGCGTTAACACAGCAGAACCCAACACGCTTGGCTAGACGTGATACTTTGATACTTACTTCCTCAGACTGAGGAAGTTTATTGCATACGACAGCAGTGCAAGCACAAGTGCAAGTTTATCATTTGAAAGTTTAATTACTTCAGTTTTATGCTTGTGTGTAATTTCCACTGTGGATGAGGATCTTTTTTGTGTCTGTCAGCTCCAAGAAAGAATACAGAGTCATCATCTTCATATCAATTACTTTGTGTACTAAGTCTACATGTCGTAAAGCTCAAAAGTCTGAGGCTACATGCAAATCAGAACAGACCTAAGTCTGGCTGCTGCCCAATGTGACGCCAGCTGAGGATTTGGCAAGCAAATTAAAATGTCTACCAGATGTAGACACATATCTAAACAGGTAGATCATTTATTAAAATCTTTAGGGAGCAGACAGAGATAGAAGTGACAGGGAGGCCTCAGAGTACTGTTGGTTGTTTTTTGGACGATAATTCCACTGTCGCGAGACTTCTCTATAATGTCATGAGATTAATTCTATTAAAACTCTTATTACTATGAATATAAGAATAATAACATTTCATAATAATGAGTTGAGCTTTCTTATTTTATTAAATAATTTCCCAATGAATTGGTTCTTTAACGTATTTTATACTATTTATTCTTATTTACTTGTGTATTATTGAACACTTTGTGTCTCCATAGAAACCGACAGCATGTCCCTGTGCTAAAATTAAAGACTGGATACTAAATGGCTGTTATTTTGGTCCCATGACCTTCAGCTGGAGGACAAGTAGGTATCGACTGAGTTTAGCTTTTGGGGAAACTATTTAGAGCAGAGTTTAGAGAATAGTTTGCCTTTCGTTAATATTTTGTGTTACTTATGAATTCAGGGAATTTCCACAGGTACATTTCTGCCTTGTTTGTGAATGGGATGCATTTTTTTTATCCCTGCATCTTCCTGAGTTAGATCTGGACTCCATTTGGCAAAATGGAGAATATGTAAGCCTCCTGATTCAGACTAAACTGAGCTCCCGATGTTCAGAGTCAGCATCAGGAAGGAGGAGATGCAGAACTGGAGACGATAAAGTAGAACCGAGCTGACAGGTAATCCATATTCTGCAGGTCTCCTCTCTGCAGGCGGGATGGCGGCTGATTTCACCTCGGTCACAGTCTGACATTTTCAAGACCGCGCAGCAGTGGAACGCCTGCATGTATGACTCAGCGGAGGATGATTGTATAAGAGCACTGGACTGTTTGCATGGAGCTCGCGATGAATCCCCGGGTGGAACGACATAAAATCACAATATATTATATCATATGTCCTTTTATTCTTATGGTGTCTTGTTCGATGTAGCTGAAACAAGATATTGGAGCTGGACTTAAGGGTTAATGGTCAAAAACTCCAGTTGCCAGGACTCAACCGATGTGTCTCAGGGACAAAAATAAACATCAAAATAAATTAAAGAATTAAGTTATTTGTTTTCATTTTTAATACAAATGAAAATGCTGAGCCTTACTCACAATTGACAGTAGCGAGATCGATTTTTATGATTAATTCATTAATCTTTTAGTATATTAATAGCTATGTCTTGCCTTGTTTTGTCTGACCAACAGTCTAAAACCCAAAGATATTCTATTTACTATGATATAAATAGAGTAAAGTAGCAAATGGCCAAATTTTTCAATGTTTTGCATTTTAGCTTGACCTAAACGATCAATCGATGATCGAAATTGATGTCGATAAAACTTCCGTCGATGGAGAAATCGTTTAGTGTATTTTATCAAAATTGTGTAAGATCGCAGAACGTCATTTTACTTTTCACAGATCGAATCATCGAAGAGGCAACAAGTGGTAAGCGGAAACCAAGAGGGTTAAAATGGCCAATTGACAAGTGCCTTCAGCTGCAGTTTCTTGTCCTTTAATGCAATCCCTAAAAACCTCTGAATGTCCCTTTAGAAACCCGCCCTGCCTTCACAGACTTATTGCTGAATATCAGGGGAGGATTATGAGGTGTGCTCCAGTTGATACACCAAGAAATAACCACTAAAACAAGACGTTTTCCTAGAGGTTCTTGAGATTTTGATTTTAAAAAAGAAAAATTTGGTTTATCAATAAATGATCATTAAACATGTGTGACAGGGAATCGGCTTCCAAGATGGTTTCAACATGCTTTAAAATGCACAGACAGCAGACAAACACAGAGGCCACAAACCACACACACCATGTGCCACAGAGCTGAACCGATACAAACAGACCAGAGCACAGAGCATGGCGAGGCGACAGGTGACAGGAAGTCACTCTCACATAAACACAGAGCAGGTCGGCACAGTAACAAGACCAAGGATGGAGGTGTGGTGACCTGTGAGGAATCATGGGTAAATGGGGGGGGGGGATGAGGCCCTGTTGCCATGCAGCTGCGGGGCCATTCGGAGCCACGGTTACCACGGTTACTACGGTCATCATCATTACATTACCACTGTACCGAGGTTAGAGAAACATGCAGCACCTTTTTGGGCTTCACTCCTCGCTGCGTGGAGGAAGGAAAGAAGGGAAGGAAGTGAGGAAGGAAGGTAAGGGAAGGAGGGAGGGAGGGTGGAGGTTAAAGGTCAGGAGTTTGTCAGAGGCATGCTGGAGGTGACGGGGACTGTAGTGAGTCGGTGCTCTTCGCTGGTGGATCAGAGACCTCAATCAAATATACAAAGCAAACATTTTCACCCACATTTCTTCTCATTCAGTTCATTTTCACACAAACTGCACATAAACAAAATCCTATTAAAAATGTGTCAAAGCTGACTGATTTGTTTTTGTTAAACATCAGTATTAAAATATTCTCTCTCTTCACAGTGATCGCACAGGAACATATGAACTGACGCACATTCTTGTGCGTTCGTTGCATTCGTTTGTTTTTCCTCCGTACAATTCTCAACACATTTAGAGCTCAGTGAAATAAAAACATTAAGCACTGATGAGGAGAGAGGATAATGAAGGTTTTTATGTAATAAAACACCTGTTTATGTGACTGTCTACTGTCGTTTATATTATCTTACATATGCAACTGCCCAGGTCAAATACCTTTTTCTTTATTTGGCAAATAAAACATATTCTAATATCAGTTTTTAATCGGGAACATTGCCTTTCAGTCGAGTCTCTTCCTTTATTTGTTTCTTAATAAATGAGACTTTTACCCTGTTAAATAATACAGGTCACTACTTCTGGTTTCAAAAGTGAACTGATGAGCTGTGAAACATCTAGTAAATATCAGTTGCAACATTATGAACACGCTGACATTTAAACCTGAATCCAATAAGACCTGACTGGATGTGATAAATTCTTATTGTTTGACTGAGATTTGAGGCAGGAAACTGAAAACAAAGATGAAAAATTGACACAAACTATCAACCATTTGGGATTAAAGTGTATTAAATCTATTATCCTCTAAGGCTAAAGAGAATTTAAATCTGGCTGTTAAAGCTCCACTTCACTCCACTTAATCAGCATGTTAATCACAAAGAAGTGTCGTCCAGGTTTACTTTTGGACCTGAATTTTGTTACAGATGTGATGAGATTATTAGTATTAAAATTGACCTAAAATGCAAATCTTTTGTTTAAAAATGGTGCAGGTTGGGGTTGAACCAAGCTCAATGTTACCAGGATATTTCTGGTCTCAGAAGAAGATTTGACCCTTTCACTTCTGACCAGTGACTAAATGTGATGCTGTTAATCTAAAATCTAAAAAATTAAATTAAAATTTTGCTTTTATTTCAATGTTAAAGTGGTCCAACGTGATGAGTCGTTTTCATCCCATGAAAGATCGCCCCACGCTTTTACTGTACTCTTTTTTTTATATTCTATTTAGTTATTTTAATTTTCTCTCCAAAAAAAGATCATTTGTGGCTACAGACCCAGATCGAAATGTATAGTAGAGTCATAATAAAGGCTTCATACATCATTTTAATTTAAAAGGTTAAACTGATCTCAGGGGAGATTGTATTTGTTTTTTTTTATTATTAATTATTAATAAATAATCTGCGGACTCAGAATATCTAGTGTATTTATAAGTAAACATCGCCCTCTGCTGGTCAGATGGGACAACAGGATTTTATGGATCTAAGAAAATCTGATTTGGTTTAAAACTGTTTGTCTATCTTGTGAATCTTTCGTTATAGAGGAAAACTGTGTAATTATGAGCGAAAAAATCTAATCTATGATCTCCATCCTTTTACAAGCATGTATAAAAAGAGTTTTAGAATTTGTAATATTTATATTTATGTATATTATTCCTTACTACTCTGAATTACTAAGAAGTTGTAAATTGTCAGCGTGTCTCTACATCAGTGTCATAAACAAAACTAAGTGATTTTTGGTAACTCTCTTTAAACTAAATTACAACATACTATTGAATAAAGGAAATACACTTAAATGTCCAAGCATCTTCCCACACAGTTACCACTAATAAAACCTGTGAAAACCTGTCAGAAATGGAGGAACTCTCAGTGTTAAATGAGGCTGCAGGAGCAAAGCAGGTGTGGTTCACACAGGGTTTACCTTAGATAACATGGAGTTTGTGTGTTTGTGGGTGTGTGTGCAGGTAAATGAGTCATTATTCATCCGTTTGTAAGTCCTGTCATCGTGAGTGTGTGTGCGTGTGTGTGTGTAAAAGTCCAGGTGTGTGCTGCCATATCTGCTCCTGATTTCCTGCCGGGGAACTCTGTGTCACAGTGCAGCGTTATCTGACTCACCAGTTTAGTGGACTTGGGCGTCTCCAGGATCTCTGAAGAGATAAAAAAGAAAAAAAAGACAAACAAAGAAAGTGAGGGACGAACTCTCATATTATCCTCAGTGTTTATCGTGTTTTACAAGGTATAAAGTCCCACAAAGATCCTGGTGCAAACAGATTAAAGTCAACACTGACACAGAGACACAGTCAGCAGTGGAAAACTGCATGAACTGTCCCCCTGAAAGACCACAAACACCTCTCTTAAACTAATTTCTCTCTTCAGATGATACTCCGTGAAAGTAACTATTACATATATGTTGGTGATTTCAGTGTATTTCAGACATGCACGTCTTTAATCTCAATTTTTAACATGTCAGTTTCATGTCTGAATAGGCCCCCTGGTCACTTTTAAACGTAAAGCGTTTCCCTTTTCACTTTCAGCACAGCACAAGTGTGAATTGAATACTGTCAGATTAACATAAGACTGTAGCAGCACAAGGTTAAACATGCAGAGAGTGAAAGAGAAATTAACATCTCTGTAAGTGTAAATCTTCACCTCGCATGAACAAACAAAAGAAAATCTGTTTAATAAACTAGAAAATACTGTGAAAGAGCCCATTTAAAAGGTGTTGAAAAGAATACCCAGGCCAGTTTTCATTCATGCCAACACAGATGAATAAATGAATGTCCACAGTTTACATACAGCATGTGAGCTCATACAGATTAAATCACAACTTAACGTCCTGGCAGTCATTGCAGAATTCACTCTCTAATAACTTAAATGATGAAGTCAATGCGAGAAATCATCATCTGGTGCCTGGTGTGTCACCACTTAAACTCCCTCATTCTGCACCAGGAAGTGGACGTTTACCAAACTGAAAACAATGCACCAACCATCACCATCACCCCCCCCCCCCCCCATTTGATGAGGCAGCAGTGAGGAGAAACCATGGAAACAGAGTGCAGCTCCATCCTCTAGAGGATAAAACATATTGGTGACCAGATGAATGGCCCTGATGGTGAGATTGTTTTAAACTGGTATTAAATTCATTTCTCACGATTACCGTGACTGTAATTCTGTCCTGCAGCCCCTGTTGAAAGTGAATTACGATGCTGTTAGCTGGAAGTTAATACTTAAATACCTTGCTTGATTTAGACATTCATTTTGTTCTCTCATCTCTCCAAAAGGAGACAAATGTGTCAACAGCAAACAACTCCTGCTTACTCTCAAGTGGGTAAAAACAATATTTTTGCTGTCAAAAGGTTGCCAGAAGACGTGTCGTTCTGTAAATGTCAAACCAAACATCAACTGGTAGACACTGTTATTTAGTGGACTCAAACCGACAACCTTGGCAATGTTAGTGCCACAATCTGAAAAATGAAAGTAACATGAAACCAGACAGTGTCCTTGTAATGAGATATTTACAGAAGCACATTTATATTTTAGGGCTTCAGCAGAAACTCTAAACCACAGTGACTTCCAGTGGGTGAGCAGGTGGGGTTACACTGCCTTGCTTAAGGGCACATATACACTGATACACAAATGCAGCTGATGTGATGATGAGTCCCAACATAAAAAATGACCCGCAAACTGACAACAAAGGTTTACGAGGCCATTTCAGATGCAAAAAGGATCCATTTATTCCATGTGTTTTACATGCAGTGTGAAAAAATGTGACCAAAAAAGTGAATGTTTCATTCTAAAGACCATCGTCAGCACAACTTGCCGACCATTTAATTCTAGAGACATGAATTGGTTATTAGACAAACAGCCAATCGGGAGAAAGGAGGTAATGAAAATGACCTGTCAGTTGTAAAACAGGTGTCTGCTGGACCAAAGCGCCCTGACTGCTCTGCAGCAGCTCATACTGTTTTTATTAATGTCACAAAAAGGTGATTTGTTTACCTGCGTGCTCTCACACTGCAGAATTTTCATTTCTTTGCTTTCAAATACCACTGCATGTTTAATGTTCTGAGCGTGCACGTCCCCTAGACAACTTCCATTTCAAAAAGGTCAGGATTGACATGATTGCGTTTTGTTTGAGCAAATCCCCCTTTTGTGTTTTTTACAGGCAAAACACCTTCAGAATACTGAAAGCTACTGGTGAATGATGACCAAGGACAAAACCATCTGAATGTATTTGTCTTCACCTCGTTTGGGGACCTTGCCGGTACCGGGCTCAGGCGTCTCTGGAGACGTCGTGTCTGCCCCATCATCGACCAGCTGGATCTGAGACGGAGACAGAAAGAAAGACAGCGAGAGACATTTAGTCGTGTCCAAAAAAACATCACAGGCTTTTACTGGCAATTATCTTATTCATCGGCAGAGCTGGCACAGCGGAAGCTACAGAACAAAATTGGCTTGTTTATTCATGTTCGCACAAATATAACGTTGCCCAAATGAGTCGTAACATTTTTCCATCTCCATAGCAACCTTTACAACTACAGTGCAGGGGCAGCAAGGGTCTTTTAAGCCAAGTGGGAGACATAATGAAGAGGATTAGTAATACAACACCTCATCGATCCTGAAGCTGACCCGTGTGTGTGTGTCTGTACCTGTACAGCTGGGTCACAGGTAGCTGTAACACTCTTTACTCTCTGGGCTCATTCAGCTGAGTGGGCCTCATGCAGGAACCACTCGAACAGATGGATGAAGTGTCAAGGGCTTTCAGTGATTTAAGACAACCGGACAACCAACAATTTCTTCTTTAGTATGAACGAAGTTGAAGAGTGGTCGTAAAAGCTGTATACAGATAGTCTGCCTTTCTTCACAGCCGGAAAAACACTTTGACTTATGAAATGCACATAAATCTGAATGAATTTGGAATTTAATTATGACACCGAAATCAAAGAAAAATAATAATAAAAATATTCTGTTCCCTGATCTGCATCATGGCTTGCCAATTTACTGAGAGGTTTGACAACTTTTTGGCACAAGATCTGGCAAGAAATTGCAACAACTACAAGGTATTAGTTGGTAATATTCTCCCACTCCCACAGCTGCCTCAGGGTCTTTGTGCAGGTCGCTGCCCAGGGTGACGTCCTCTGTTGCACTCAGCATCACCTGTAATGGGATATATTCTCTCGTCCTTCTCCACGACTTTCACATTTCCTCCTCGTTTCCATCATGGACTGCTTTGATTTAGCAGCACGTGTTTTGCATTGAACTTCATGTCAGACCATTTTAGTTTATTTTTGTCACAGTACTATGATGACACAGCATTTACAGCTGGAGAAACAGTCTTCTTTCTGGTCCCCTTATACCACCACTGACTACATTTGTTCTTCAGCTGCTGATTTCCAACAACAGGACTGCAAGGTCTACACTGCAAAGTCCTTCTTTCTTCATGTGACGTTTTTGTGAATGAAACGGAGGAGACTACTAGCTGGTAAACATGGAGGTAAACAATGCAGGGTTTATAATCCTTTTTTTAAGAATCGGCTTTGTAAATGTTTTATGAGAACGGAAATGCATTCAACGTGTTTGTTAGACCTCAAGGATGCACACAATGCATTTTGTTGAGTAACACTGAATGTAAAGATAACTTTTACACAAAACTGAGATATCTGCCAATTCAACAATTAAAACCTACCACAATGAGAAAGTAATAGGAGTTCATTAAATGGCCATAAAAGTTTCACCTATTTGCCTTTTTTTCGGTTTGGGATGTATTGGACTGTCCCATCCAGGCCATCATAGATAATCTATGGTCACTGTAACATGAAGGGACACTTTGCAGTACTTTTCTGGGAGAAAGAAAAAAGAAAAGAGCTGCTTTTGATCAGAAAACAACAAAGCATGCAGCCTGAAGCGGTAGAAAAATGCTGGCACCGTGCAGACAGCAGAGAGAAAATATCAACCCCCACATGAGCCAACTGCGTCAAACAAAACAAAAAACAAAATCTCTTACAAAATAAGAACTAAACAATAGATGCGGGACACAATGGCATCGTCCTCTTCTTTAGGTTTGTAGCACCGGAACATCAAGCATTTAGGAAAGTATTTATTTATTTACTAAACGGTCCAGCAGTTACCTGTGATTGTCTCACAAATATCCCGTGATTCTCTTCGCAGGTGAAGTAGCGCTTGCCCTGCACTGTGCCGTCGTTCTTGCCCTTGGCCTCGTCCAGGATGACTCCCACCCATTTTCCGGAGGCAAAGAGCGTGTTGCCGATGTAGGCCACCGTGCCGCGCTGCCCCTTCCCAATCACCTCCACCAGGGAGCCCACTTTGACGGGCCGGCCGCCCCCGTCCGAGCTCATCCTGCTGCTGCCGCTGCTGGTGTTCTGGGTTTGACAGGAAAACAGAGACAGAGGGAGAGAGTTCATGTTCACATCAACACTGTTGAAGGGCACTCCACTAAATATACATATCTGTGTAGGTTTACTTCTCATGGGGAGTACTTCTCATATCTAGCCTTTCCCAACCAGTGCATTCCCAACAATACACTTCAGTTTTATGTGACTGTTGTGATCCAAACTGCCTGGTCCATGTCTGTTCTGCTTGTTTTTGAGATACTCTGCATTTACATTTTAATGTATTAATGAATCACTGACTGCCTCCGAAATAGTTTGGGGCAATTAGATTATCACTTAGTCCTAAATCCTTTTATAGCTGCACATCTGTTGGGCTTGAAACCTGGCTTTGGTTTAGCAAAGCTGCCTTCAATTACTTGTTATTAAAATGTTCAAACCATAAGAAGATGTCTAACTTGAGTTTTAAAAGGACTTTTTTAGGACTGTGGGTTAATCAAACCTTTAAAGTGTCACACAAAGGTTTTATCAGCATTGGTAATATATTTTATTATAAAACATTTTTGGTGTTCAGTTTCTCTTAAAGCACCATCTAATTCCAATATACAACTAAGACTCGGAAGAGTTAAATGAGTCATTGTCACCTTTTTGTTATGATTATCACAACTTTACAGTCACCACCCTCTGACATGATAAATAATGACACGACCCTAAAGCAAAAGGAAAAGCTTTCATGAACCTGCTACAGTTTCAATACATTTCAAACACATTTCTCTGCGTGACTCATGGTGTTTTAAAAGGACCGTGGCTGCACATGGTGGCTGGCTGCAGTGAGAAAAGACAGAACAAAAAGTAGTTTTAGTGTCATTCTGACCCACTGAGCTGTGCAGGACCACACAAAAAGCCAAAGCAAGGCCTTGTCCTGCACTCTCTAAATGTCAATGCAGCAGCACCGCTCTCGCTTTCTAGCTGACCAGCCGAGTTTTTGTGATAATTCCATGGCAACTATCAACACAGGTTTCACAAAGCAGTTTTGATGTGTGCAAAACGTCCGGGCACACTCACTCGGGCTGCAATATGTTGTGATCAAATAATCCTGCATAACCCAGTTTACAGTGCGATGTCCTAGAACTGATGGTGGTGACTCAGCAGAAGAGCAGAGAGAGAGGAGCAGATATTATCACTCTGTGAGAGAAGAACATGCTCCGACTCTCCTTGAACTTACTGTTAACACACACTGGGTCTGTGCTGCTGTTTTAACAACACAGAAACCTCCGCAGGAAACAGTGAACCAAAACAGAGAGACAGAAGCAACATAAAGTATTTTAAAATATCAAGTATTAGTAATCTGTCCCATCCACTGCAGGTTTCTGTGGTCATGTTCTATGATCCAAGCAGTTTTATTTCAAATTATTATTATATTATTAAATATTTCAAATATCAAACAAAAACTTCAATAACTAATTTTGTCCGTATTAATAACAAGTTCCTTGAAATTCTTTGGATTTTTGAGGCTGATTCTGAGGCTTAAAAATCTGATAACATGCCGATATTTTTTCTTTTTTTTTTTACACAAACACATAATAAACACAAACACTTTTGATACAGACCCCTTAAATTAGGTTAATAAGGAATTGTGAACATTTTACAGTTAAAAAAAAAACTTGTCAGTGCTCTCATGCCGACAAACTACCTGAAACACATGTTTTACTTCTCGCTACATCTGCAATAAGCTTAAATTGGTCAATCTAGTCAGCTCAGCAAATGTTTTCGATCTAGCTCTAATGACCACGTATAAGGTCAATAATCCTCCATCATCGCCCGGCCTCACACAGGCTCAACGCCTGGCAGCAGTACTTTCTGCTCAGTCATGTGCCCCAATTAACACAACTGGCTCTGTTCACACTTCAGGGGGAAGCCAGTGAGGGATCATGGTCCTCCTTGACCTGCTGCTGTCTAATCTTTTTCCAGGTCAACAGCTGAGACATGGAAAGCAATACAAGGGGATTCCAAACCGGACAGGAGAGGTAAAAAAACAACAGCAACATGTAATATCTGGGTAAACTGTGCAGCTACAGGCCTCAACAATCAGCCATATTGCACAAGATGGAGGCATTAAATCTAAGCAAAGTATAGGCTGGAATGTGGTAATATAAAGAGGGTTTTGTCAAACATAAGCTCAGACATGGTGTCACTTCTTAAGAGGCATTTTGAACGATTTACATTTCTCAACCACAGCCACTGAAAGATTTAGTGGCCAAAATACCGACTGTACATAGAGAGAAATACCATCAGCCAGAATATAGAGGAGGTGTATACTCGGTGGAATAACCGTCACTTATTTCTATTCTCAGCTTAGTATTTATGGAAACTAATTGGTTCTCTGCTGAGGCATAAGTTATAACTAATAAAGCATTTTGTTGGCATCTAGTCATCATGTTATACATAATTTAACAGTTACATATGATGGTCTTTTATTTACATCACCGTTAAGATATTCAGGCTATGTCGCAAACCCTGATTTCCCATAATTACTTAAAAAGTCTAAAGTCTACTTTAGTAGCTTATATTTCGTGACCAACATGGATAGAGACATTTTAACAAGTGATGCTCAGTGCGACCTTGAGTCTTTGTCTCTTTGTGAAGCATTTCCTACGTCACAGAGAAGTCCTCAGATCTTTTATTTAAACTTCCACATCCATTTGAATCAGATTCATAACAGAAGCAGAAATCTTTAGTTCACAGTGCTTCAGGGAGAATACACAGCGCAAATGCACCTGTCAACAATCTGCCATCAAACACTGGGTTAATAATTCATGCCTTTTTTAAAGTCATAAAATAACCAGAAGAGTTTTGAATGGGCTGTCTGGCTCCTGCTAAGTAACGAAGTAGTCTGTAATGAAATGTTCAGTGTCGTTCGGACCTGTTTGCCATGTGCTGGAAGCAGAGAGGACCCGATGTTGAATTATTTAGTGCCACTCTACTCTCGAAACACACGCAAGCTCACACTGACTACAACGCTAAAAAGAAGATAAAAACAGTGATACTGCCTCATTTGCTGCACTGTAACACTCACGATGCTCTGATGAAGGCGCCAATGAAACTTATCAGCCTGAAGATGGTACTGCTTTGTTTTCTCAAAAAAAAGTAAGCTACAGAAATGTACATTGTTTTAATAGATTGTCACCATTACGCAGGCTAAATGACAAAGCATATAATCTAAGGACTATTCTTGATAAGTAGAAGGTTTTTCTGTGATCTGAAGGGGGAGAAACAGCTGAAAGGTAGAAAAAAATCTAAGAGCGAGCACTGATGTCATCCCTCCCGGTGACAGGAAAGCTTCCTGACTCAAAGACGGATGACAAACAGGAAGTCTTCCGGGGCTCACGGATTGTGTGTCCAGCGTCTCCTGATAACATAAAAGCCTCATAAACCTCCCACCTGCCTGTCATGTATCACCTCCTACTTTACAGGTCCACACGGTCGAGTCCTGACAGAGGTCTGAGCCCTAACATCACAGCAGCGATGTTGAACCCGGAGGGGCATCTGAGCCGAACAAAGGGGCGACAATTCAGACAGAGGAATGCGGCGCTGAAATGGATTAGAAACCCCTTCTATTCAAAGTAGATATCGACATGGAGCAAATGACCAGAGTAAAACAAATTCAACAGACGTAATAGGAACAATGGCGCACCGATCAGGACTAACTTAAACACCACAGTCCGGCCCATTCATTCACCTAACTGGGATATTTAAACACCTGGTACACACTCACCCGGGTGTACGTGTTCCTCCTAGTCTGTGACATGTTTCCCGGTCGCCGAGACGCCCCCAAACCGCCTGTCTTGACTGAAGGAGAGTGTTATTGGGGAGAGCGCCGGCCAGACAGAAGGGGGTCTAAGAGAGGAGGGGGTGGAGGGGGGGGGTCGGTGATGCTGCCGGAGCGTCTCTCCCTCTTCCTTTCCCTTTTCTCTCCGTCTCTTCACAGAATCACACCATCCCTCTCCTGATCCACACAGCACAGCCTGAGCTCTTCCAGACTCCCCCGTTCCTCCTCTTTGCGGCTCCCAGAGGAAAGCCGGCGGGAGCTTTTGGCTCTGTCAGAAAGTTTCTGGAGGGGCGAGAGGCGCCGATTCCACCCCTCCCGATGAACGGACCAGAGGCAAACAGCAGAGCAAAGAAGTGGGGGAAAAACAGCCAGGCTCGGTCTGCTGCGAGTGCATCAGCTGAGCGGCAGCACTGCGCTGCGCTAGTGTCTGCGTTGGCTTCTGCAGGAGGGAGGGTGGTTTAGGCCCAGACTGAGGTGCTGGGTCCTAAAGCCAGCAAATACGCCTCGCAATAGCCTCTCAGAATAAACTTGACAGTCATTATCCCATGCATGTCCTCCCAATTTGGCATGATGCAGAGGTTTGGAGTTGTTTTGGACTGCTTCAGTACGGCTCTGTGGCTGATTAAAGAGCAGTTTAAGTCCTGATAAGAGAAAATCATTAAAGTACAAAATCCTGTAATATTCTTTGCAGTTATGAATAATCATGTCAACAAAAACAACTCCTTTAAAGCCATAAATACAGCAAAGAAATATTGTAAAAGAGCCTACATGAATCCTAAAACTCCTCTTTCCTTGCACTGCAGTCTTTGTCAGATTACTGTCGAATTAATTTTCTTCTGCTGAAAGCAGGAGCGCTGGGAGGGAAAAAAAAAACACGTCTAACCTAAAAATTAAAAAAACGAAAACACAGGCAGAAAGCATTTTTCAACCAGTGGGGGTGGTGAATCAGTTCAACTCAATGTAATGCCGTTTCATTGTGGTTGAACACAAAAGGCCCAGGTGATACTCCGTAATGCAGCACACTGTAAAGCAAAAGCCAGAGGATTGCATTAGGGCCCCGCCTGATGCTGTGGCCCGTCACAGAGCGAGGATTAGCTCTTCTTTATCAGCTTTCATCAGCTAACTGCATGGCTGGGGCTTTTTAACTCTCTATTTCTGTGTTGTCATCTTTTTGCAATGGAAGCAAACACTGCAGGGTTTCTGTATAAAAGCTTTCAGCTTAGAGGCTGATGAGAGATGTGGCAAGTATGCATTTCAGCATCAGAACAAAAGAAACCCAGCCTTCAGGAGGGGCCGATATTTACAGAACACCGAATCGCCCATAAAGCTTCAGCAACCGAGCAGGGACCAGGACAACAGAAATATACCACCTGTAAGCTCCGTATTATCCCTTCATATACAACATGGATATTAATTGAGGCAGTATATATGTTTGTGGCTTCAGAGCTTAGATGAAATTTCCAGATAAAAAGTCTAGAAAACAGTTTTAATGTACAAAAGACAGCCTAAGATTTCAGATGTTTGAGAGTTAAACACAGTTGAGGATGTTTTGGGACACAAAATAAATCTCTGCAGTGTCTTTGCACCCTTTTATGCAAATGACAAAGGCAGAACCAAAAGAGGGGGTGTTGGGGATTTGTGGGAGGAAGGGGAGAGGGGGAGCCCTTATCTCCCACCGAAGAAATAATAAGGGGAGAAGCAGCAGACAAAATCAAAGAACTGCCCTCCTTACAGAAGAGGAGGACAATCACAACAGAAAGAGGCGTCACCAGCTCAGCAAGGCGCCGGCTGCTGCGAGTCTTTTTCACACCGGTGCACGGGAAGGTTGCAGGAACAGAGGTGACACACGGGGATTTTAGGAGGACCGTTACGACCACACTGCACCTCAGCCGGTCCGCCGGTCCAGGAGGAACAAATCGGCGTCAGGAAGCTGGCTTTGATTGAGACGATTTATGGCAAGTATGATTGAAGATTTGCATGTGTGACGGAGATTAGGTCTACATAGAGAGTTGAATCACGGGCTGAAATGCAAACTGCTGTGTCAGAAGTCTTCCAGGTATCATCATTATGTCATCAAGGTAAAAAATCTTAGGTGCGTCACAAAAAACTGAGTCTTATTTAGGGCTGAAAATGACAATTCATTTTATTATAAATAATCTATTTAATCAGTTCTATTCTTTTAATGTCCATTTTATATGAAAAGTCATGATAAATGCTAAATGTTAGTGCCCAAAGTAATGTCTTACTTCCAGAAAACCAAATTATTTCGTGTGTAAAGATATGAAACAGATAAAGCAACTTTTCACCACTGTTAAGTAGTAATCAGAAAATAATTGTTCTTTTAGCTGATAAATGGTTTAAACTATTGATTAAAATTGTAATCAATTCCCTTTCCAGTAGCTTGACTCACTGACTGACTAATGGTTTCAGCACTAGTTTCATTTATTATGAGAATACTTTAGTAACTGATTGGCCAATTTCACTAGAGTTCATTTAATCCATATTAAAACACCAGAAGTCTTTTATAATCAGTACATTACATGTGGTGTTGGCCTCATCTGTGATCATCAAATGTAAGTAATTCATTGATTGGTTTCCCTAAATTACAGCATATACTGCATGTGCAATAGTTTAAATTACCATATACAGTAGTTTTCTTGATTAACTGATTAATTGCTTCCAGAGCCCAAGTTGACATATTCAAATTACTTGTTTTGTCTCAGTTTGTCTAAGTTCATGATCAGCAAATATTTACATTTGAGTGGCTGGAACCAGATAATCTTTGTCATTTTTGCTTAAAAGAAAGACTTAAATAAATAACCAATTATCAGAATGTTTGCAGGGTCATTTTCTGTCGATCGACTAATAGTTTCAGCTCTAATAGACAATACAGTATAACCATGTAGCCAACATAAAGAAAGTAGGGAATTGAGATTTTCGAAAAATGTTTAATTGATAATATTGATAACGAAAACAGCTCTGCTCACTATAGTTAATTCTACGTTGTGCTTTCTTTCCACTGCAGACGTGTTTATGATATTCAGCCTGGTCTCAAAACCATTTAATGCATACAGGAAAAAATAGGTCACACATAGAAAACAGGGGCAGAGCCTGTTGTCTCCAGTGCTTCACTCCAGTGTGTCTCAAATTAGTATAAAAGTGGTCAATTTAACTGCACGATCATCAAAATATCCTTACAATATCCCTACAATATATATATAAAATATAAATAAAAACATCTATGGCTTTATGTAAAGGCTAAATCTGTAATTTGGTGCCATCTAGTGAGTTCAAAGCCCAGAGACCTGCTCCAAACACACCCCACTGCCTCCCTGACCTGGATAATCTTATTTCAGGCATTTATTTAACAAAATGAGCATCTATTAATACAAAAAAAAGCAAAATAACACACATATTTTGCCTGTTTTGTCTGGTGGGACTCATAATAAATCACAGCATGGGTGTGGCCGCAGCCTGACCTGACATTTTTCCAACAGATTAACCAAACCACATGAGAAATTAGGAAGAAAAAAAAACAGAAAATAACCTGGATTATGGATTTATTAATCTAAACCACAATGAAGCCTAATCATCACATTAAAGCTGGATCTCCACATCCACACCGCCTCCATTAACCACCAACACAACACTAATTAAACACCTATAACGCCTTTAACTCCATAATTACTCGTTTTAATGTGTAAATGTTGTATTTTATCGGTGTTAAATCACCAGTTTTCACTCTGAGGTTTGGTGCTGTCAGTTGGACACCCCCCGGCCGTTAGCCTCGAGTAGCCGTTACCCTCAATTTCGCTTTTTTTTTACTAAAATAAAAACCTTACCGAGTTAATTTCCACACCAAACACACGTAAATACCTACAGACAGGTGTGTATTTGTGTTTTGGATTCATCCCCCGCCTAAATCTCACCTGTTTCGTGTCCTAAAATCGGGGCGACCGCTCAGCTTCGTCCCGGGCAGGCTACATCCGTCCATGGAGGTCTGAGCGGACACATCCGCGCCGAGGTGGCCGAGCTGCTGCCTGTCCCGGCCGGCCACGCAGACGCCGAGGGGCCCGGTGATTTCCTCCAGGCTGTGGTAGGTCACTGCTGTAATTTTGTACATTGGGGGAAGATTCCTCTTGTTTTCCCTTCAGGAGCCAATGTTTCCTCTTTTTGCCATGTGAAGCACTTTTTAAACTTTATTTTAGGCAAAGCAAGAACTGGTGTGAGTTAATGAGGCCGTTATGTGAAAAACTGTAATATAATAATGATTAGAAAAATGAAAAATGAAGGGGAAAGAAGGCAGAGAATGCAGCAGGGGGACATGGCCAAGGAAAATGTGTCAATTTAAATATTAAGGAGAATAAAACCCACCCAAGGAAAAGTAAAAATATCTACGTGTTTTATGCGAGTTTGTTTTCAATTGTCTTACATCTTTTTGTGGTATGTTTTATGTATTTTTACATTTTCAAGCCTGACTGTTTTTCACCTTTTCACCTGGTCGTAACACAAAGTTACCTTTTGGGACGATAAGGGTTTAAGTTGAATGTTAAGTTGATGCCAAACCATGATGTACCTTGAATCCTGATTTAAAAAATTGATATGAAACAGACGTATTCATTAGATCTGTAATGAAAAAATAAACCTCACAGCTTGAGAGCTTCCCTCTGTAACATCAGACATGAACAGTTCAGCATCCTGTATGTAAAACAAACTCCAGAGCAGAACTTCAGCAAAACACAACCACCTAATTTCTATTGCAACATAATTTTATAACATGGTTTTGGTAAACTGACCACGTGACAACAACAGTACTGCTGTATTGATGCAATACCACTGCTCTCTTTTTCCCAATTTTAAAATCTGCGTGAAATTTATTGGAATCGTTTTTATGTAACGTGCCATGATTTAACAAATCTAACCGATAACAGAAACACTGAATTTTAAAATTACATTAAAGATAAAAAAAAAAAAAAACAATAAACCCAGTCTTTAATGAGGATCGGTGATGTCATGGTAGAGACCTGATCAACATCTGGGCCGATGCTAATCCGGTGGATCGGATCCGTGCATCTCTAATGGTACAACAAAATTTTAAAAAAAAATTAACAAAATTATCTAAGCATGTTCAGGTCTATCAAATTGAATCCTTTACTAAATTAAATAACAAATTGACTTTCAAGAACCTCAATCAACACAAATCCTTTTAAACAACATGATCATGGACACAGCCGTTATTTCTATCAACTAATAAATGAACAATTTGTCCTGCGTGTGTTTGTAACAAGAGAGAGCATGCCTGAACTTTATCCTTTAAGTGTTGAGTAAACAGTTTCTCGTGTGGATACTGTCACCTGACCTGCCCTGAGGGTTTGGGTGCCTTGACTGCAATGCATGCTGGGTAAACATAAGCACTGAGACTGGGTGAATGGACGGTACTGTTGCCCTAAAATGTTGCACAGTCTTTGTTTGTCTCAGCTGAGGAATGCTCAGTCCCTTCTCCCATCTTTCTGTAAATCCAGTCTGTACTCAAACAGAGTGAAGTTAATGATTTTGGCAACAACCTCAGGAGCGGCAAACTCTCTTATCTTCTCGTAGCCCATGTGCTCATACAGCTTCTGAGCATCCGTCTGCACCACGGAGGTGTACAGGATGACTGCTGCGTAACCCCTGTCACGGGTAAAATCGGCTACGGTCCGACACAGAGCCTTAGCGATGCCCATCCCGCGGTGACTGCGGCGCACAGACATGCGTTTCAACTCCAAGCACTGAGGCGCATTCTCAGCGGGGAGGCAAGCCACCGTGCCGACCACCCGACCGTCACTCTCAGCCACCCAAAAACACGCGTCCTTCTGCTTCAGGTAAGTCTCACTGATGTTGTCGAGGTCCTTCCTGAGGGAGGCGTCGATGTATCTGTTGAACATGTAGACGACAAACTGCTGGGCCCCGGCCAGGAGGAGGGTGACGGCCAGGACGGGCAGCAGGAAGGACTTGGAGCTGGTTATGAGCGCGCAGAACGTGCACATGAGCACCATTTGGGTCACCGGCTGCTTCAGGAGGTGCATGAAGGACGAGGGCACGTGCTCGCTCATCCCCAGGGTGAAGATCTCCTTCACCGCCTCGGCGTCGTCGTCCCGATACTTCCGGATCTCTACACTGGCCATGGCTCAGCCCTGCTTTTTTAAAAACAACAGGAGGTCAAAGTGTGAGAGGTGACAAAATACTACAAATGACTAGAAAAATCAGTTTGCAATCATATATTAATTATTTTGTTCTTTTGTTTTGATTGGTCAACTGTAGTGCATAAAGTGAAAAATCATCATGTAATAATCTGGAGTTTGTGGGCGCTGGATTAACTTTTTATTACGTCTGATACATGATATCACAGGAAATGAACACTAATTTACAGACATACATACATAATCCAGTTTGTAAAATATTAAACTACTTGAATTTCACAACATTTCATAGCAAAATACTGAATGAATTCATCTGACAGCTGCACTTCTGCTGCACACATAATCAGCTCTTATACTGCAGCATTGTTATTAGAGCCTGACCGATAAAACTGTGCCAGACAATAAACAGGCTCTCTCTTTCTCTATATGACAGCGAACAAGTAACAAGAGATTGTAGTAATGAAATGCCAAAGATATAGAAAAGAAAATAGTGCTTTCAGTGTAACACATTAATATTCACTGGACCCATTTTCAGAACAAGATATCTTTTGACTGTAATACTTTTACATGCTGTATATGACTGTATGTTGTCTTTATTTTACTAAAATACCCTTTCGAGTTATGACATCTGTCCCTTTTTTCCAGTACATGAACTCGATAATCAATCAAAACGAATAATAAGTTAATTAAAAAACCCAGAAGTTTCACCTGAAATCACAATGACCCTCAAACCTCACATGAGAATCAGTTATAACGGGTTTAAACGCTTTTTACTAAAGATTACTTCGCCAACTATGGACTAAATAAACATCCAGAGCAAAAACTTTAAGAAAAACGTTTAAATAAAAACGTTTTGGTGCCACAGTGATGAGCTAACAGCAGCTAGCGTCGCGGCTGGCATCACAAAGCTGTCGGGGATTAAGGTTGAGACTCTCTGGAGGAATAAACTAGGTAATTAAACATGACTTACGTGTTTTATTTTAACTATTGCTCGCAGGGTTTGGACGTGATCACCGCAGGAAAGTCGCCAGAAGTCAAAATCGTCTCATTTCGTTTTTTCTCCTCCTGTTTTATTACCTTGGTTATGCTGCATTCACGGGACATGGGCAGAGTGGGAGAGTTAATATTATCCCGTAGTTCCAGTTTGATAGTAGGATGTTTCGGTTATATTGCCTCCAGTTTTACCAGAGGATTGTTGAAACGTATTTATCTGTCACTGTCAAATATATCTGTTATATTCCACGCTGAAAGACAAGCAGGCTGCGGCCGCGAAGTGTTTTTTTCCCACTCTGCTGCTCATACTTTCACGCAGCACCTGAACGCAGCTTGCACCACTTCCTGTTTAATGCGGCTGCATCATTTAGTTTTTATAAAAGATAAAATACCTAAGATAAGTATCTTATACAGTCTATGAGTCAAACATAACACATCCCGACCCTGAAACTATTATGGTGTGATTTTAAATTATTTATTAAGACTGATTAAGGTACTGTGTATGTTGTAATAGATTGATATTTAATCATTTGTTGTTGGCATAAAGAAAATAAGACACAATTTACCTATTCAGCTATCTGTTTGAATAAGAAGTTTGTTTTTTCAATCTAATGATTATCTACAGCAGTGTTTCCCAACTTTTTTGGGCTTGTGACGCCTTAAAACAAAACAATGTCCACTTGCGACTCTAAAGGTTGTGACCAGTTCAACCAAAAAGGTATTTTTTAATTAGAGATCCTAAAAAGGTAAATTATCCAATAATTCACAAGAAATCAGATTGACTTTACGACCCTGAACCCCGGGTTGGGAAGCACTGGCCTGTAGTATATGGTTGGCAATATATCATTTGATGAAATAAGATATCCACACAATACTATGCATGACATAACAAAATGTATATTTTTATCATTTGTTTTTACCTTTACAGGTAATGAAAAACTAGATTACATAAAAATCTTAAATTCACAAAATATTTAAAGATCTTCAGCACTTTTACCAGCTGTTAGGTGGCTATACTTACTATATATATATATATATATATATATATATATATATATATATATATATATATACACACATATATATATATATATAATTTTGAGAGACAGCATACATAGAATTAAGTGTGGGAGCACAGTTCAAAAGTTCAAGTATATTACTGAAAAATGCACATATTGTACATAATTGGTCCATTTGCACTGTTGAGAGGTTTCTTAATTTGCCTCTGGTATTTGTGACGTCCCATGTTGGTTAATGTACTTATCATACAGCCGCTGAGAGAAGCTGTCAATGTCATAAAACCTTGAGGGGAAATACTCAAACAATGATAATATAATGGATATATAGTGACTTCTGATGTAGCGCAAACACTACCATGTTCATGTACTTTTAAACTGGCAACAAAGATCATAAAAGTTCATGTAATTTGAAGTTGTGGCATGATTTTTGTCATATTTTGTCCTCAATGAGAGTCCAACAGACTTCATTAACATCTTAAACGTGTCTCAAATTTGACAGACAGCATAATACATACTATATAGAAAAAGACACAAAAAGAAAAAAAAAAATGAAAGGAAAACTCAAAAAAGAACCAGAGAAGGTCATAGAGGTCACAAAGCTCTGAGGTCAAACACTGCCGCCATAAAGGCACAACAGTAACTGTTGTCACAATAAAACAGCTTATGTTAGTTTACACTGCAGCAACAGTGAAGTACAACAAATGTGAGATATTTCACACTAAGTGAAGACTGAAAAAATAATTTATTGTCTCCTCAAAAACAAATTTGACTAGAGTTTTATACATCAAATGATTGTAAAGATTTTCCCTTTTTATGGAGTAAACGTTCCACTAAATTGATAGTCAAAAGATATAAAAGCATTATTTTCCCTTTAAACATTGTTTTTTTTTTATACAAAACATTCACTTTTACAGTTACTTTCCTGCACAGCTGAGCGAGCAGAAATGGAAGCAGCTCATTTATTTAAATTTTCTCTCCAGTCTCCCTCCCTCTAGCCCAGATTGATCTCCCCTGCAAACATGGTGATCAGCAGTATGATGGTGAACCCGGTGAGCAGCCCGGCGTTCTGGATCAGGAAGAAGATGATCTTGGTGGAGGTCCGCTTCTGTTCCCGTGCTATGTTGTCCATCTCTGGAAACTGAGATGGAGAATGACAATAAGACATCTGTCCCGTGCAAGACACTCTAACAGGCAAAATACACTGGCTTTATTGTTCATTTTATTGTCAACATAATGGGAAGTAATGGTACGCGAACAAGAAGTGTGAATCAGTTGGTTTGTATGGCATCAATTATTATTCTGTTCACATGCAATGAAACTGGAGAAAAATTCCACAATTTCGGTGTTTGGTGTGTTCGCTGATGTTGACAAAACTGGCAGTTTTTGGTTTTTAAAAATTAGAGATTGACCTGATGAGGTTCAAAAACAGGTGATCATTTTAGCCTTATCATAAAGAATATTTTTCTTTTTGTCCACATATCCCATAAAAAGAAAAAAGAAAATAGTGAAACGGACTATCACACTTCTGGTTTTTGTCTGACAATTAGAAAAATATAGACACCAAATGACTCTAAGGGAAGGCTGGATTTGTAAACATCAAGCTGCACATGTAGCGTATCCTCAGGTAGAGTAATCTAACTCACCATGTCTGCCAGTGCAATGTACAGAAACATTCCTCCCGCGATGGCAAAGATTGCATTAGGGGCAAAGTTGCTCCCGAGCAGGATGCCGAACACAAGACCGATGTAACACGACACGGCTGACAGCAGGTTGAAGAAAATGGCTTGTGGGACAGTCATACCAGAATTCAGCAGGATAACAAAGTCACCTGCAGAGCGAACAAACCGCAGGGTTGATACAACGGTTGCAACTGATAAGTTAAACAGGTAGCAATGTGTGTCATTTTGCTCTGTAAGTTAGTTTGTAGTATAGCTGTTAGATTAAAAGAGTTTTTGACTTCACTTTAAACAATTATACTGATGGTATTTCTGTACCAAAGCATTCAGCAAACCAGGGTTTTAAATGTGGCGTAACTGAAATATTCTGCAGATGCAGTTTTTGTGCAATTAGTAAAATTTCTATCCCAAACTAAAAATGATGTTTGACAGAACTATGCAGACCTTTATTCAGCTTTGGCACAAAGCACGTAATGAGGATGAAAGAAGCTTTCAACAGCACCTGCTTTTTCACTTTGATAAATAATAGCTGCTACGAGTAAGCCGGTGACATTTTCAACATGCTTCAGTAGAAGCCTCCCTCTTTGTAATATTATTCCATCTTTTGTGTGGTAATATACTTTATTCCTTCTTCAGTGGACATTTCTGTCCAGTCTCTGAATTAATTAGAAAACACCTTCACAATGCTTGTTTTAATAAAGAATTCAAAATTATTAAAAATAAATTCATAATGGTTAAAAAGAAAAGCAGCAAATGTTCACATTTGGATTGCATTACAGGGGTTTCTACTTCTTTAGTTTATTCAGCTGAAACAAACCATAGATTAAGGTTTTGCTGCAGTTCTGCAGTATGTCAGCAGAGGTCGATATAGATTAGAAATTCCTTTAAGTTTGAGTGAAAAGATGCTTTTAATCGCTTAAAATATGGTTTTCCTGTTTAATTTCTCTTTAAATGGCTTTAAGGTTGTTAAAATGTAATGTCATTTTATTCCACCGAGTCTCACAGAATCATACCGTGTATAAACTTGTTCAAGCTTTTCATTGGAACTATGTGATGTTTACACTGATGCCATCAAATGGAGATATTTTAGGTCTTCCGTCATTATATGCACATTATATATAGACATATTTGGTATCTTTGGGAACTTTGGGATCTCCACCAGAATTTAAAACGAAGTTCTGTGATCTTGAGCGATGTTTGACAGCAAAGCACGAGTTTGTAATGACTGACCCCCACAGGACAAACTCACCCAGCTCATGGGGAAACTCCTCGCACACAATGGCGGTGGAC
This sequence comes from Lateolabrax maculatus, assembly GCA_031216445.1. NCBI lineage: Eukaryota > Metazoa > Chordata > Actinopteri > Acropomatiformes > Lateolabracidae > Lateolabrax > Lateolabrax maculatus. Next base: position 21,468,385 of record CM062205.1, on the reverse strand, counting down.
GTACTGAACCCCGTCAGTACGGACACGGTGAACGAGGCGCCGATAGCCAGACCATCGATGAAGTTGTGCAGCGCGTCGCTCAGGGTTATCATCCACGCCACTGTCTTGATGTTGGAGATTTGTTGCCCACGCAGCCAGCTGCACATCACACCCGGCACCTGGACGTCCTGCAAGAGTGAGAGGACGCGTCAGACTCATGATACTGTGTGATTATACCAGAAGAGTCACATGCAAACATCGACATATGTGGATTTAACGAGCCACAAAGATAACACACGTTTAAATCTCTATGTTTGAGATCATCCAGATAATAAGGACAAATTTGAGGATTTTGCTTTTGGCATCTGATCAATACCTTCTTAAGGCATTTATCTCATCAATATTACAAACTAGAGAGCAATAAGTGTTTATTTTAAATTAAGTTTGGATCTGATTACTTTAATACCATACATGTACATTTGGAAACTTTTAACTTTTGTAACTTTAATCAGCGAAGTTCTCCTAAAGATGATGGGAATGTCATTAGTTTTGCAGGTATTTTATTCCTAAACCAAAATATTGGACACATTCTGGTTTTGCTAGATTTAGTTAGAGGGATCGTGAAAGTCAAAAAACATCATGGTGGTGCTAGTGGCAGGGGAGTCGGAGGGATTCATCCTGATTCTTTGCCATGTCACAAGCATGGCAGAGAAACACTTGCCATAGACTTCAATCGACAAAGTGCGTCCATTTTGGATCCACTAAATGTAACAGATACTGATGAATCAACTACAGGAATTATTTTCTCTAAACGAATGTGCAGCATTTGCAAAGCAAACTCTTCTATTACAAATATAATGGCACAAGTGTTTTTAATGGGAAACCGGAGAGCAGAAGGACATAAACAGAGCCTTTGGGCCTTGGTTGAAGATAGTCTGCAGTGACAAAACGCCCCTTTTATTAGCCACGGCCAAACAAGGAGTCTTTGTGCACAAGTAAGACAATTCCAGCATTTACCAGGAGGGGAAAGATCTGAGGCCTTCAGCTTAGTTTCACTGCCTGATCCCTCTATGATAGCGTGTAGCGTGTCTGTTTGTTTAGTATTTTGATCCCTTCAAAGCCAGAATCCTCCACAGGACACACAGGGTTTCACTGTTAACTATTAACAGCAGCTCTAATCGCCCCGTGCCACTGATAACAGCTCAATAAAGGACTCTTAAGCAATAAATAAACTCCTGAGCTTATTAAAAAAAAAATCCAGTCATCTCTATTTAAAGTACACGATGAGGAGTTCATCAGGCGTGTCAGTGATAGTGGGTCATTGTGGACAGTCAATCTTTATAAAGCACACAATTCACTCACTGTTTTTACACGCTTATCTTAATACTTGCCTACCTGCTAGATAAAAGACAATTGAGTACAAGGTTGATTGCTGTGTAAGTCAATGTGACATGTGTGGAGACAGAGGTGATCAATCCAGAGCGGAGGGCCGATGAATCATCTTGGACACTGGTACCTGAAGAGGTGTCACGTTTGTGTGCGGGGTCTCTGGGTTCGGGCTGCTCTTGTCCGTGGCGATGGTGTTGATGCTGGTCAAAACGATGGAGTCCTTCTTCTCCAGTATGTCCCCGTTGTGGAGGGAGTTTTCCTGAGGCGGCTCCACGGGAGTGAAGTGGCTGTGGCCATGCTAAAGGACAACAGAGACAAAGGAGTCAGATAAAGGAATGCTGTGTTAAAAAAAAGTCTTTTTATGACTTTATGACCACAAGAATGTTAAACATGTGAAGCTGTAAATATTTAAGTTTTCAAGATTTCAAAACTCAGACATGAAAGTTTATTTAATATTCCCTACAACTCTTGGCAAGAATGCAAATAAAGATATTCCCCAAAATGACAAACCATTCTTATAAAGTTTTGACTTTCAGCTTTCATTAAATTGTTTTTCTGCCTTTAAAATTCTGTTTTCTGTATTGTTGCCTGATTTTAATGCCTCTGTGTCAGTTTAAAGTTACCAATATAAATCAGGATTATGTGCTATTATAAAAAAATCTTATATTTACTTAAGGTCACAATCTGTGACCCTTGTGCCCCTGACACTGATGATGAAAATATAAATGATTAAAATAATATAAACTATCTATCTATGTGATTGCCCCTCATGGTAATCACTAATTAGCAGCTAAATTAGCCAATAAACCAGGGTCATCCACTGGAAGTTAAACTGGAATAAATCACATCACTCTGCAATAAATGAAAAAGTGCACTGGGTTCAGGTTACTGCCTGATGAATTAACACGGCTTGACAGACCAGAACTCGACTGCGTGACATTATATGATACAATCCTTTATGGCCTAATCCCTGCACATGTAGGAATAAATAGTCCCTGGACAGTCCGCTCACGTGACACTTTGCACCTAATAAACTTACTCACTGCACTGTTATGTTAACTTACCTCGTGTTCCACGCAAAGAGCCATTTTCAGTATCTTCTCCACGAAGAAAAGGATATAAAACCCTCCAAATATTCCAACTGCATTCGCCACATAGTTATCCAATTTGGGATCAAACCCCAGGGCCTGTGGATTCACAGGAGAATGTAACAGGTATGTTAGTATACAATACCTCCCTTTATGAGGCACTAAAACATCCTAAAAGCATCTTCTTGACCTGGCGTTTTGCTCCATTTCACCCACTCCGCCTCGTACAAACCTCAGGTATGAGCTGGAGTACAGCGTTGGAGAAGAGTGTCCCGATGGCCAGGCCAATGAAGTAGGTCAGCACTTTGGGGAAATAAGGCTTCTTGGTGAAGGGGATCAGTAGGAGACCAAGCAGGGACGCCAAGTTGATCACAGTGACCGCCAGAAAGCCGTAACCCCAAACTGTCAGGGCACAAATGAGGGATAAACAGTTAATGATAAACAATAAAGTTTCTTCCTCTAAATTTTGTTCACATCTTTAATACTTTCGGCTTATTGTTGCTTTTTTACTGTAGAGGATTTAAGGTCATGCAGGACATCAGCCGGTGGCCATATTGGAGGTCCTGTGCTCTTTTAGCCATTTTTTGCCCTGAGTTGAGTCTATGAGGCAGGACTTCCTGTCAGGCTCCATTCCTTTTACTGTGTTAGTGCAATGGGACATAGTATAAAAAAAGTGACACAAATATACAGATAATAACACAAAACACTGAAACATAACAAACAGGTTAAGATTTGAATTTGGTACATATTTTTAGTAGTTTTTGTTATTTCATATTTGTGTTTCTGTGAATGTAAGTGTGTTGTGTCTTCTTGTATGCATTAGTGTGACCAGAGGTATGTGCGAGAATGAGGAGGGAGAATAATAATAATAATAACAGATACATTTTAAAACTATGGTGAAAAAGAAAATACATATATACAGTATGTCTCTCTCTGTCAGGCTGAATTTAATGTCTTGCCTTCTTTTGCCAATCTTAGCAGACACTAAATCCAACCATGGACTGAACCCAAACAAAACTGTCTGTACGGCTAAACTCAGGGGAAATAAGTCCATTTGGACTGTGTTTCTAATGTATTGAACAACCTGACGGACTCTGTGAAAAGTCTGAGACGACATCATTCACTTCATTGTTTGTCTCACTGATAACTGATACCTCATCAGTCGGCTGTTTAATCTCATAGATTTTTTGCTGTTTGATGCTCGATGGCCAGCAGCTACTGTACGAGCGTCACTGTCGTCTTTTAAAGGCCCTGAAAACGTATTTTCTGCAAACGCATGTTTAAAGGAAGAAATGAACTGATGTGTGAAGAAATTCTCCTTGCTTGCTCCTCAGCATTGTTGGCATTTGTCGCCATTATTTGGGTGGAGCCAAGATTTGCAACTTAAAAACCTACATTTTGTTATATTTATTACAGCGGATGTTTAACGCAACAATAGACACTCTATTTATTTGCTGAAGACAAACTCTGTTCACGAGGCCGGTGAAGAAACAGCATGCATTGTGAACAACACACTGGACAACAGTCACAGTTGGCTGTAACTGTGTCAACAGCACCGAGTGTTCGACGCCGAATCTGAGAGGTCAGTGGCTCTGTGAGTCAATCCAGGACATCGTGGAGGAGGAATTATTCAGATCCTTAAATTAAAGTACTAATACCACACTTTAAAAATACTGTTACAAGTAAAAGTCATGCATTGAAAATATTGTGTAAGTTTTATCAGGAAAATGTGTATTAAAAGTAAACATGCTCAATGCTGAGAAATGTCCCCTGTGACTGTTATATGATGAGATTATTATTACTCATACATTCATGGAAAAACAGGATTTTACTGTTGGAGTTAGTTGAGGTGCAGCTCATTTTGAACTGTTTTGTATCAGCTGATGATTATTGATTTCATTGATTTATTCATTATGGAATAATCTGCTGATCATTGTATCCATTAATCGATTGAATTAACAGGAAACAGTAAAAAAGTACCTCAAATTTGTATTTAAGTACAGTACTTGAGTAATTGCACTTAGTTACATTCCAGTACTGGAATTAAAAGTGAAGTCTTTGCACTGCATTGTGTCTTTGTGCGCATTAATTCTCTGTAAGCTGTCCACATACATCTGAATATCCATTACACCTCCATGTTTAGGTGTCTCCAGTTTAACTTTCTGGTGGTGAAAGTATCACACAACCGTCTTCAGACAGCAAATGACACAATATGTTAACTAAAAAAAATAATTTCTTTTGTCATAGTTATTTAGTTTATTGACTTTATGTAGTCAGGATCAAATTGCTTTTTAACATTAATTGAATTTTTCTTCTTTCAGTGATAAACCAAGTAAAAAAGTTACAGAAAAAGTTGTTGTTCAGAGTCACAGGTTTTAATAGCTTGTTATGGGGGGGGTTCAGAAGGAAGGAAAGACCTCTGAGGCCCATATTAAACTTGAGACCACCCCCATCCTCTTGTTTTTTAGGGGTTTACAAGCAAACGAAAATTGGCAGCCACTGTCGTCAAGGAGCGTCCTCCATAATAACGTCAAGCATTTGTGTCGCTGGGGATGAAAGCACCGGCAGACCTGATCCAAGGCAACAAACCCCCATGAACTGGGAATTATTTGAGTTGCGGGGGTCTTAACAAATAAACCAACGATTTGTGATGAAGCAACTCACCAGTGTAGTCGAGCGGCGGCACAGCCTTGGGGGCGGAGTAGGGGCAGGAGGGCAGCAGCACCTGGGACAACACAGCGGGGCAGATCCTCCCCAGATGTCCCACAGTCAGCTGGCTGACATTACTGAACCCAAAGTGGGACAAGATCTGCTCTCCTGAGGGACACTGAGGGTCAGAAAGACGTTGTTAGACACTGTTCTAAATCTTTCCTGCATCTGCCTTCTTTAATATGTAACTTTCATCTTTTTGTATGAAATGTGCTATATGTAAATTTGCATTATTATTATTGTCAGGGGATAAAACAGGATCCACTAATTACATTTAATAATAAGTTCATACTGTAAAGTAGGAAAGAGGAGAGTGAAGGGAAAACATTGGACTTACACACAGATATATGTAAGTTTAATGTTATTATGAAGCCTAATTCAATACAGAAATGCTTTCCAACAAATTATTGCATCTGAAAGCAAAACTCATAATGACAAACAAAGGAATAATGAAAGGAAATGCCATAAAATCTTAATGAATGACCATTTAGTCATAAAAAATAAATAAGCCCAATTACTTAACAATTCAAAATAAGAAGTCAGTCAGATATCATATCAGACATGCATTTATTACAGTATAAACTGTCAGTATGAATATAACAATTTAATAAGTGGATAAATGAATAAATGTTTATTTTTTCATAAATAATCTCTATAAACTGGGTATGTGACATGTTATACACTATAATAAATCAGTTATAAACTAATTCAGCTCCTCCCAGTTCTGTAAATGATGATTAGTTTAAGCAGTAAAATATAAAAGTGATAAATATCGATAGTTGGTGTGCTCACCTCCTGGACTGCCAGCGGGTTTTCCTCACTGATTGACTCTGATCTTCTGGCTGAGATTAACAGCAGCAAATCTTCCAGATTCTCCGTTGAGATGGACTGATTTTCTCCATAATAGCGCAAAATATTCTCCAGAAATCCCTGCCCACCCCGGGCCATCGCGCTCAAACTGTGGCACGCTGAAACACAGAAGAAAACGCACGCAACCAAACACCTGGAGTGAAACATCTCCGGCTTTCCGAGTGTCGCTCGCTCTCGGTAAATAAATCTGCTGCCTCTGACATCAACATCAGGACACCCGTGCAGCCTGTGCGCAGTCCACACTCAGGTCCATGGCAGAGTCTCTGCAGCCGTCGTGCAGCCGGACTGACTCACTGCGATGCGCCCCGATGGATCCGGGACCGGGACTATCTGAGGTAGATCAGGTTCAAAGATCAGTCTGCAGAGGCATGAAGGGAAAAAATGGAGGTGACCGACCGCGTGCACTCCCCCCCCCTTCAATGCTTTCTTTTGTGGCTGACTTGCTCACTTGGTATGCAACGTGCTCGCATGCACGCACACACACACACACACACACACACACACACACACAGCTACTTGTAAGTGTGTCAATGTGTGTGTGTGTGCAAATGTGATCAGTGTTAAATTGGGGAAACAGGCAGGATGAATAACACAGAGTGCGTCAGTTTACAGTCGAGTCTCCGTTAGATCAATTATCAAACAGCTGGAAGTAAAAAAACAAAAAAAAAAAGAATCATAAACATGAGAACACGTGAGGTTGAGTTTAAAGGTCCCGGTCGCCCCCTACAGGCAGCTGATGATCAGTGCAAGTATTCAGGTCCTTTACTCCAGTAAAAGTACTGATACAACACTGTGAAAATACTCCAGTACGAGTAAAAGTCTTGCATTACAAACTTTATTAAAGTATATAAGTATTATCAGCCAAATTTCTAAAGTATCAAAAGTAAAAGTACTCATTCTGCAAATAAATGTTCCTTTTATATCTGATGTTTCTGGATTAATATTACAGCTGCGGAGTATGTTGCATTTTACTGCTGTAGATGTTTAAGGTTGTGCTCTGTTTTCAGCTTTGTGGCTCCAACAAGGTTTTAAATTTAAAGTTTATTTAGCTTAAGAAATAGGAGTTTTGGCCTTCTAGCCTAAATTCACCAAATTTGGGGATACATGGTTTTCACCTGAAAAGAAAAGTAACTAGTAACTAAAGCGAAATAAATAACACTTTTAAACATTTAATTATAGTTGATGCGATTAAGACGTTTTAACAGGATCAACAGAATAAAATGCTTTTATTGACAAAAAGAAGGATCTACAAATTTATCTGAGTTAAGTAGTACATGTGAAGTATTTGCTCTGTTAATTATTTGTGCAAAAAACAAACAAACAAACAAACAAACAAGGCAACAGGAAAATAGTTTTCAGTGCTCAACACACAATCATCTGTTTCAGATTACATGTTGTCTGTATATCTATGCTGGCACTTTATTAAATATCAGATACTGGACTGATAATGTGCAAAACCCTTTTGTTTCACTTAATTAATTAATTATCCATCTATTTCAACAGGTATAGGAATCTAAGATGTGGGCGATTCAGAGGTCCGGAAGCAGCGTGATACTGGCCAGTTTATCGTTTACACTTTTATCTAAATTATTTTGGACTTCGCACCTTTCATTCCTTTGTCTGATGGTTTTTGTGTGAATGAATGTTTCATGTAAAGGCCCATTGTGTCCCAGAGTCTCCCAGCTAGTGACTCAATACTGTGGGTCATCTTGTTGTCGAGAGTTGTTTGCCCACCTAAAATAATTTCCTTTGTTTGGACAGTTGTGGAGCATGATGTTCCAGTGATGATTTAACTGCTTTTTCCTGTTTTTCTTTTCTTTTGTTTGGCAAGAAAAGTTCAAACCCTTATAAAATGAGTTCAAATTCATCAGCATCAGTCCACAAATATATTTCTGACACTCAAAACTCCACAAGGGTCAACCCTGAGCCATAGTATCTCTTTAAAAGACACTTTCTTCTTGGGCAAAACAACCAGAACGGCCTCACTTTGCCCGTCTGTGGCCTCTGCTCTTTGGTACACCTCAACATGGAGGCTGGCTGGTCACAGGTCAGTAAACGTCCCTTAAAGATGTGATGGTGAGGGAATCTGAGAGCTCTGTGACGCTGGTGGGACGCCACGCGTCAAAACTGACCGTCCTGTTTCTGGAGACCATCAGGAAGCCGTTGGAGCTGAAGCGCCCGGGGACGTTCCCCACATCGAGCCAGACGAAAGGAGCCACAGAGGCCGAGCGGAGGGTGACGGAGTATCCCGTCTCATCCTCCTGCACTTTGGCCTGCAGGGAAACACGAGTGAACACGAGCATGAGGTATTCGGTAGCAAGGAAACTTTATTTTTAAGTGCCTAATTAAGTCTGTCCTGGTCTTTACCCTTATTGTCACTATCAAAATAAAGGTGAAAATGCCACGAGAATAAGGTAAGATCAACATTTGAAATACTCTCTCTGAAATGCAGCACACATTTATAATTCCTATTTATAATTCTTCCGTCATGGTAACGAACTACAATACGTTTCTGTGACCTCTTTCTTCAGTCTTGTCCTTCTTTTTATATAAATGTATGAGAGAAATGACTCTTAATACTGTCAGGTGTCCTGTAAAACTCCATAATAAAAGATGTTTTACAAACAAATATAGAGTCACATATAGACTTTACAACCATACGATTCCTTTCATTATTTTATTGTTTTGTATTGTATTGTCATCACTGCTTCATGCATTGTTTGTAAATAAATTGTTTTTAACACGGTGCCTTACTGTGATGTTGGGTCTCTGGAGTCCCTGAGCGTCTTTGGGCGAGCAGAGGAAGTGGTGGTTGGTGGGACCCTGCTGGCCGCTGCTGTCCTCCAGGTGGAAGGTGAGCAGGCAGGTGAGGCGGGTGCAGCGTCCACATCCTGCCAGCAGGGCGGTCACGGGCTGTTTAAAGATGGCCGCGGCGCTGCCTCCAGGGACCAGGAGCAGGTCCGACTTCAGCGTGCACACCGGATCCAGATCAGTCCACGAGTACACGGACACCTGGTCGACAAGAGAGCAGACGTGTTTCTGCTGATGTATCAGACCAATATCAAATCAACTGGCACTGACATTTATAAATCAGATATAAGCCAGTTAATGTTTAAGCAAGAAGGTGTTGTTAAAGTTCAAATGATCTGCACACCACTTGTTGGAAAAATTTATTAGAATCATATGATGATAAATGGAGATAAAGTGACTTTTTTTTCGCTAAATTAATGAGAAACTTTCTCACTAAAAGAAATGATTCCAATTTTATAAGTTGCTTTGTATCTTTATTTTATTATGCCCTGCGTACTGAAGGTACATTTGATTTGTAACCATTATTTGGCCCCCGGTGATACATGAATAACAAAAATAATTGGTTTACATTTATTGTGTAGTGAATGCAGTAGTACTGGTCTTCAAAACTCATATTGTTCAAACTCTAGTGTTCAATTGTCTTTCTTCTTTTATTCTAATTCCTTTCTGCACTGCCAACTAGAAGAAGCAAAGGGAAATAGGAACTACACAGGGAGGAAACAACAACAAAAGTAATGTTTGACAGTAAAAACAGACATTCGTCATACTGCAAACTTCTTATATTTTTTAACAATGAAGGCAAACAATGCATTAATCAAATATCTGCTTTGTGATCCTGTTTTTATAGGAATTTGTATTTTATTCTCCAGGTTTTATTGTCAGCATAAGCACTGTCTGTAAGCACTTTGAATGCACTTATTGTAAGATACAGTTTACCACTGAAAACATACCACGGCCCTGAGCTTCAGGTCGTGACTCAGGTCTGAGACGGCGTAGATCAACAGTGTGTCGTCATCCTCAAACCCGACGGGCAGGACAGCGGCAAAGAAGTTCTGTGCAAAATAATGCAGCATTTTCCACTTACCACCAAACTCTGTACACACACACACACAGAGAGAAACACAAGGAAATTATATCGTAATGATAAATAGACACAATTTCACAAAAAAAAAAGGAGTCTGCTGAGTGGGCGTCTACTCACCGATTGACGACCAGGAAGGCGCCTGCCAAATGTCATTGAGCTGCCAGTAGAGAGCGCCCATCGTGTGACCTCTACCATCAATGATCTCACTCCGACTTCGCCGATAAAACTCTGTCTGAGCCTTTACACACTGAGCCTGCATGATCTGGACATGAAATATCGTCAATTACGACGTGTAATCAGTGTTTGTATGAACGGTTTACAGGACGGTTCCCAACATGCTTTGCGCAGCGGAGCATTTTAATATTGTAAAATTTATTTAAAATAAAACAAAAATGGATCTCGCTCTGAATGCTGACAGGTGGGGATACTTTGCATACTGTTGACCTACTTTAATAAAATAAAAAAAAACAAACAGTATGCTGTTGTTACAAGAGGGAGGAGGTGAGGAAAAATGCAAAACAGTTTACAGACTGCACCAAGTTCAAGGTAATTACCACAAAAACAGCCCAGCAGCTGGTAGTTTACATGATAGATCATTTGTCAATATCTACAGTATGTGCTAACTTGACCAATGCAGCTTTAAAAGTATCAGACATGAGGTGAGGGTGATTTACCTGAGTGATGTAGAGAGTATCTGTGAATCTCTTCAGGGGATCTGTGGAGTTTGGCAGGTTGAAGTGTAAAGCAGCCTGCAGTAACATCTGCTGGTTCCCATTCTCGTGGTGTTGACGGTGGGAAGTGAAATTACTGCTGTAGCTCCAGTCTTCTTTTATGGAAACCTGAAACGTCACAGAACAGAAGGAAACTTTACACCACTTTATTGTTTTATCTTACATTTTACTTTTATTTATCTCTTCCTGTTTTGATATTTTGTATTTTTTACTGTATTCTGTATCCGAAATCTATGTCACATTGTGCTGCCTTTAGGGTATTTCATGGAATACAACCATCCCATAGGGTTTTTCAAAGAACTGCAGGAAAAAATGTTTTATCACGGTGGCATATTTGGCCCTTAAAAAGAAAACTAAAATAAAGGAAACTAAAAATTGAAATAGTAACCGGTCTGAAATTCTCCAGAGAACATTTAAGAGGATCCGACATTTTCAATCTAAATCTACTGGTAAAAACTAAACACAAAAGGGAAGGTTTATTCAGTCACCGGCTGCAGAGTGGAGAAGGACGGCCAGGACTGGAAGCCGTATTCAGAGGCGAAACGTGTTCGAGGGAAAGTCCGCCAGTCCCAGCAGTCCAGGATGTAGCTGTAGAAATGTGTGTCCCCGTAGTGAGGGTCATAGGGGTTCGCTGCCACCCATCCTTCCTGCTCCGATTCAGCCCCGTTTGTCGGACTGGAGACGAGGAACGGTCGACTCTGGTCCTCCTGGAGGAGATAATAGATGGCCTCTTCTTAGCCACTTTTAATACATTAATAAAATCATCATACTGCATATTACACTTTTAACCATGTAATCTGTAACCTGATGTGACTCTCACCTCTTGAACTATCGCCCTTATGTTTCTCACATACAGCGTCACATAGTCTTTCAGGTACGTGGGCCTCTGGGAAGTTGGGATGCTGAACCAGTCTGTCGCCAGAGCGGCTTCGTTTTCATTGTTCCCACTCCAGATTATTATGGAAGGATGGGACTTGAGGCGCCGAACCTGATGAGTAAACACAAGACAAAGTGAGTACATTTACTGTCAGTACAGGATGCAACAACAAACCTTTGGGATACTTAAAGGTACTATATGTAACTTTCAGAAAATACTTATTACTGAAAAACTTTATTATATTAAATATATTATTTATTTTATATTTGTTCTATTTTAAATGTAAGTATCGGTATGTTCTATGTGTGGGTAATAAGAGGCTACAACTTTAATTTCGCTGTGCAACCCTGTGTTGTAAAATGACAAATAACTCAACCTTGAGCCTTGAAACAGTGACGTGACACACACGAGACTGAACGTGATCGACCTGTTAATGGGGTTGATAAGCAAGCTATTCCAGGCATATTTTGGATAGAAACACTGACTGTTAAGTTCTAGTTAGTTGTTAAGAAATAATGAATAAAATAAATAAATAAATAAATACACCGTTCACCTGTTGGATGACCTCTTCACGTACGGTCTGTATGAAGTCATCCTCAGTGGGATACATGGCACAGGCAAACATGAAGTCCTGCCAAACCTAAAGACACATATCTAAACACTTTGAGCATTCATCTGTTCTACAGCATGTTCATGAGTCACTGTGGTGTTACACAATCAAAATATAATAATATATTTATAATAATAAATAAATAGTTATAATAGAGTTATCTGAGCTAAAATGGTCCCACATTTCTTCAGTAATGGTATGTAACTGTGATGCTTTACTCTTGGAACTACGCCTTCCTGCTTTATGCTTTATTATTTACAGGAACACAAGGACAACAAAGCTCATAAGCCCATTAAACCATAAAACAGTAAACATAAACTAATTGTGCCGGCAGCATTGGCAGCAGTGCTTGGATTTAGGTGATCTGTTCTGTATAAGTCCAGACGCAACTTTAACAGAGGCTATAACCATGACTTGTGTTATCTTTTGTACATAATAATCAGATAAAAATTAAATCTTGTTGGCAAAAAAGCATGAAATATATAAAATAGCAAGGCTACAATAATGAATAACTAGAAAAGGCAATTTCTGAAGAAATTGCGGTGTGAATGCTGACTGATGAAAGGCTGACACTAAACTGGACTGCTGGCTTGAACTAGCTTGAAGCAGCTGGACGGAGTATGAATGTATGAAATATGTACAAGATTTTCTGGTTTACACATGAAATTATGAATTAGAAGATTACACTTGAAAAATGCTTGAAAAAGTCAAAAAATGCAAAAATCCTGTGTGTGTGTGTGTGTGTGTGTGTGTGTGTGTGTCTTTGTCACATCCACCAACTGCTGTTAACTGCTGTCTCAGTCCTTGGTCAGACTGGTTATTTTATGAAGGTTAACATGAGAGTAAGAAATCTAACCCAATCTCATTGCTCATGTTGCGTGAAAAAAAAAAAAAAAATGGAAAACTCCTGTGTGTGTGTAAAGCAGCCCTAGTTAGGAGATGTCCTTAAACTGTGCATCCCCTAAAATGTCAAAAAACGAAAAAAAAACGACAAAGAAACAACAAAAACACTGCTATAAGGGACAAAAAAACAACAAAAAGCGACAAAAACGACACGATAAGGGACCAAAAAACGACAAAAACGACAAAAAACAACAAAAACACCGCTATAAGGGACAAAAAAACGCCAAAAAGCGACAAAAAACAACAAAAACGACACTATAAGGGACCAAAAAACGACAAGAACGACAAAAAACAACAAAAACGACACTATAAGGGACAAAAAAACGACAAAAAGCGACAAAAACGCCACTATAAGGGACCAAAAAACAACAAAAACGAAAAAAAACAACAAAAACGCCGCTATAAGGGATGTCGTTTTTTTGTCCCTTATAGCGGCGTTTTTGTAGTTTTTTTGTTGTTTTTTGTCGTTTTTTTGTCCCTTATAGTGTCGTTTTTGTTGTTTTTTGTCGTTTTTTTGTCCCTTATAGTGTCGTTTTTGTTGTTTTTTGTCATTTCTGTCGTTTTTTTTGTCCCTTATAGCGGCGTTTTTGTAGGTTTTTGTTGTTTTTTGTCGCTTTTTGTCGTTTTTTTGTCCCTTATAGCGGCGTTTTTGTAGTTTTTTGTTGTTTTTTGTCGTTTTTTTGTCCCTTATAGCGGCGTTTTTGTTTTTTTTTTGTCCCTTATAGTGTCGTTTTTGTTGTTTTTTGTCATTTCTGTAGTTTTTTTGTCCCTTATAGCGGCGTTTTTGTTGTTTTTTGTCGCTTTTTGTCGTTTTTTTGTCCCTTATAGCGGCGTTTTTGTTGTTTTTTGTCGTTTTTTTGTCCCTTATCGTGTCGTTTTTGTCGCTTTTTGTCGTTTTTTGGTCCCTTATCGTGTCGTTTTTGTTGTTTTTTGTCGCTTTTTGTCGTTTTTTTGTCCCTTATAGTGGCGTTTTTGTTGTTTTTTGTCGCTTTTTGTCGTTTTTTTGTCCCTTATAGTGTCGTTTTTGTTGTTTTTTGTCGCTTTTTGTCGTTTTTTTATCCCTTATAGCGGCGTGTTTGTAGTTTTTTGTTGTTTTTTGTCGTTTTTTGGTCCCTTATAGTGTCGTTTTTGTTGTTTTTTGTCATTTCTGTCGTTTTTTTGTCCCTTATAGTGTCGTTTTTGTTGTTTTTTGTTGCTTTTTGTCTTTTTTTTGTCCCTTATCGTGTTGTTTTTGTTGTTTTTTGTCGCTTTTTGTCGTTTTTTTGTCCCTTATAGCGGCGTTTTTGTTGTTTTTTGTCGCTTTTTGTCGTTTTTTTGTCCCTTATAGCGGCGTTTTTGTTGTTTTTTGTCTTTTTTTGTCCCTTATCGTGTCGTTTTTGGCGCTTTTTGTCGCTTTTTGTCCTTTTTTGGTCCCTTATCGTGTCGTTTTTGTTGTTTTTTGTCGCTTTTTGTCGTTTTTTTTGTCCCTTATCGTGGCGTTTTTGTTGTTTTTTCTCGCTTTTTGTCGTTTTTTTGTCCCTTATAGTGGCGTTTTTGTTGTTTTTTGTCGCTTTTTGTCGTTTTTTTGTCCCTTATCGTGTCGTTTTTGTCGCTTTTTGTCGTTTTTTGGTCCCTTATAGTGTCGTTTTTGTTGTTTTTTGTCGTTTTTTTGTCCCTTATCGTGTCGTTTTTGTTGTTTTTTCTGGCTTTTTGTCGTTTTTTTGTCCCTTATAGTGGCGTTTTTGTTGTTTTTTGTCGCTTTTTGTCGTTTTTTTGTCCCTTATAGCGGCGTTTTTGTTGTTTTTTGTCGTTTTTTTGTCCCTTATCGTGTTGCTTTTTGTCGCTTTTTGTCGTTTTTTTGTCCTTTATAGTGTCGTTTTTGTTGTTTTTTGTCGCTTTTTGTCGTTTTTTTTTTTCCCTTATAGCGGCGTTTTTGTTGTTTTTTGTCGCTTTTTGTCGTTTTTTTGTCCCTTATAGCGGCGTTTTTGTAGTTTTTTGTCGTTTTTTGGTCCCTTATCGTGTTGTTTTTGTTGCTTTTTGTCGTTTTTTGGTCCCTTATCGTGTCGTTTTTGTTGTTTTTTCTCGCTTTTTGTCTTTTTTTTGTCCCTTATAGTGGCGTTTTTGTTGTTTTTTGTCGCTTTTTGTCCCTTATAGCGGCGTTTTTGTTGTTTTTTGTCGCTTTTTGTCGTTTTTTTGTCCCTTATAACGGCTTTTTTGTTGTTTTTTGTCATTTTTTGGTCCATTATAGTGTCGTTCTTGTTGTTTTTTCTCGCTTTTTGTCGTTTTTTTGTCCCTTATAGTGGCGTTTTTGTCGCTTTTTGTCGTTTTTTTGTCCCTTATAGTGTCGTTTTTGTTGTTTTTTGTCGCTTTTTGTCGTTTTTTTGTCCCTTATAGCGGCGTTTTTGTTTTTTGTCGTTTTTTGTCCCTTATCGTGTCGTTTTTGTCGCTTTTTGTCGTTTTTTGGTACCTTATAGTGTCGTTTTTGTTGTTTTTTGTCGCTTTTTGTCGTTTTTTTTGTCCCTTATAGCGGCGTTTTTGTAGTTTTTTGTTGTTTTTTGTCTTTTTTTGTCCCTTATAGTGTCGTTTTTGTTGTTTTTTGTCATTTCTGTCGTTTTTTTATCCCTTATAGCGGCGTTTTTGTTGTTTTTTGTCGCTTTTTGTCCCTTATCGTGTCGTTTTTGTCGCTTTTTGTCGTTTTTTGGTACCTTATAGTGTCGTTTTTGTTGTTTTTTGTCGTTTTTTTGTCCCTTATAGCGGCGTTTTTGTAGTTTTTTGTTGTTTTTTGTCGTTTTTTTGTCCCTTATAGTGTCGTTTTTGTTGTTTTTTGTCATTTCTGTCGTTTTTTTGTCCCTTATAGCGGCGTTTTTGTTGTTTTTTGTCGCTTTTTGTCGTTTTTTTGTCCCTTATAGCGGCGTTTTTGTTGTTTTTTGTCGCTTTTTGTCCCTTATCGTGTCGCTTTTTGTCGCTTTTTGTCGCTTTTTGGTCCCTTATCGTGTCGTTTTTGTTGTTTTTTGTCGCTTTTTGTCGTTTTTTTGTCCCTTATAGTGGCGTTTTTGTTGTTTTTTGTCGCTTTTTGACGTTTTTTTGTCCCTTATAGCGGCGTTTTTGTTGTTTTTTGTCGCTTTTTGTCGTTTTTTTGTCCCTTATAGCGGGGTTTTTGTTGTTTTTTGTCGTTTTTTTGTCCCTTATCGTGTCGTTTTTGTCGCTTTTTGTCGTTTTTTGGTCCCTTATAGTGGCGTTTTTGTCGCTTTTTGTCGTTTTTTTGTCCCTTATAGTGTCGTTTTTGTTGTTTTTTGTCGCTTTTTGTCGTTTTTTTGTCCCTTATAGCGGCGTTTTTGTTTTTTGTTGTTTTTTGTCCCTTATCGTGTCGTTTTTGTCGCTTTTTGTCGTTTTTTGGTACCTTATAGTGTCGTTTTTGTTGTTTTTTGTCGCTTTTTGTCGTTTTTTTTGTCCCTTATAGCGGCGTTTTTGTAGTTTTTTGTTGTTTTTTGTCGTTTTTTTGTCCCTTATAGTGTCGTTTTTGTTGTTTTTTGTCATTTCTGTCGTTTTTTTGTCCCTTATAGCGGCGTTTTTGTTGTTTTTTGTCGCTTTTTGTCCCTTATCGTGTCGTTTTTGTCGCTTTTTGTCGTTTTTTGGTACCTTATAGTGTCGTTTTTGTTGTTTTTTGTCGTTTTTTTGTCCCTTATAGCGGCGTTTTTGTTGTTTTTTGTCGTTTTTTGTCCCTTATCGTGTCGCTTTTTGTCGCTTTTTGTCGCTTTTTGGTCCCTTATCGTGTCGTTTTTGTTGTTTTTTGTCGCTTTTTGTCGTTTTTTTGTCCCTTATAGCGGCGTTTTTGTTTTTTGTCGTTTTTTGTCCCTTATCGTGTCGTTTTTGTCGCTTTTTGTCGTTTTTTGGTACCTTATAGTGTCGTTTTTGTTGTTTTTTGTCACTTTTTGTCGTTTTTTTGTCCCTTATCGTGGCGTTTTTGTTGTTTTTTCTCGCTTTTTGTCGTTTTTTTGTCCCTTATAGTGGCGTTTTAGTTGTTTTTTGTCGCTTTTTGTCGTTTTTTTGTCCCTTATCGTGTCGTTTTTGTCGCTTTTTGTCGCTTTTTGTCGTTTGTTGGTCCCTTATAGTGTCGTTTTTGTTGTTTTTTGTCGTTTTTTTGTCCCTTATCGTGTCGTTTTTGTTGTTTTTTCTGGCTTTTTGTCGTTTTTTTGTCCCTTATAGTGGCGTTCTTGTTGTTTTTTCTCGCTTTTTGTCGTTTTTTTGTCCCTTATAGTGGCGTTTTTGTCGCTTTTTGTCGTTTTTTTGTCCCTTATAGTGTCGTTTTTGTTGTTTTTTGTCGCTTTTTGTCGTTTTTTTGTCCCTTATAGCGGCGTTTTTGTTTTTTGTCGTTTTTTGTCCCTTATCGTGTCGTTTTTGTCGCTTTTTGTCGTTTTTTGGTACCTTATAGTGTCGTTTTTGTTGTTTTTTGTCGCTTTTTGTCGTTTTTTTTGTCCCTTATAGCGGCGTTTTTGTAGTTTTTTGTTGTTTTTTGTCTTTTTTTGTCCCTTATAGTGTCGTTTTTGTTGTTTTTTGTCATTTCTGTCGTTTTTTTGTCCCTTATAGCGGCGTTTTTGTTGTTTTTTGTCGCTTTTTGTCCCTTATCGTGTCGTTTTTGTCGCTTTTTGTCGTTTTTTGGTACCTTATAGTGTCGTTTTTGTTGTTTTTTGTCGTTTTTTTGTCCCTTATAGCGGCGTTTTTGTAGTTTTTTGTTGTTTTTTGTCGTTTTTTTGTCCCTTATAGTGTCGTTTTTGTTGTTTTTTGTCATTTCTGTCGTTTTTTTGTCCCTTATAGCGGCGTTTTTGTTGTTTTTTGTCGCTTTTTGTCGTTTTTTTGTCCCTTATAGCGGCGTTTTTGTTGTTTTTTGTCGCTTTTTGTCCCTTATCGTGTCGCTTTTTGTCGCTTTTTGTCGCTTTTTGGTCCCTTATCGTGTCGTTTTTGTTGTTTTTTGTCGCTTTTTGTCGTTTTTTTGTCCCTTATAGTGGCGTTTTTGTTGTTTTTTGTCGCTTTTTGACGTTTTTTTGTCCCTTATAGCGGCGTTTTTGTTGTTTTTTGTCGCTTTTTGTCGTTTTTTTGTCCCTTATAGCGGGGTTTTTGTTGTTTTTTGTCGTTTTTTGTCCCTTATCGTGTCGCTTTTTGTCGCTTTTTGTCGCTTTTTGGTCCCTTATCGTGTCGTTTTTGTTGTTTTTTGTCGCTTTTTGTCGTTTTTTTGTCCCTTATAGCGGGGTTTTTGTTGTTTTTTGTCGTTTTTTTGTCCCTTATCGTGTCGTTTTTGTCGCTTTTTGTCGCTTTTTGTCGTTTTTTGGTCCCTTATCGTGTCGTTTTTGTTGGTTTTTCTCGCTTTTTGTCGTTTTTTTGTCCCTTATAGTGGCGTTTTTTTTGTTTTTTGTCGCTTTTTGTCGTTTTTTTGTCCCTTACAGTGTCGTTTTTGTTGTTTTTTGTCACTTTTTGTCGTTTTTTGGTCCCTTATAGTTTCGTTTTTGTTGTTTTTTGGTCCCTTATAGCGGCGTTTTTGTTGTTTTTTGTCGCTTTTTGGTCCCAACAAAAAACAACAAAAACACCGCTATAAGCGACAAAAAAACGACAAAAAGCGACAAAAAACAACAAAAACGACACTATAAGGGACAAAAAAACTACAAAAAAAAACAAAAACGCCGCTATAAGGGACAAAAAAACGACAAAAAACAACAAAAAACTACAAAAACGCCGCTATAAGGGACAAAAAAACGACAAAAAGCGACAAAAAACAACAAAAACGACACTATAAGGGACAAAAAAACGACAGAAACGACAAAAAAACAACAAAAAGCGACAAAAAGCGACAAAAAACAACAAAAAACGACACTATAATGGACCAAAAAACAACAAAAAACAACAAAAACCCCGTTATAAGGGACAAAAAAACAACAAAAACGACACTATAAGGGACAAAAACACGACAAAAAGCGACAAAAAACAACAAAAACGACACTATAAGGGACAAAAAAACGACAGAAACGACAAAAAACAACAAAAACGCCGCTATAAGGGACAAAAAAACAACAAAAACGACACTATAAGGGACAAAAACACGACAAAAAGCAACAAAAAACAACAAAAACGACACTATAAGGGACAAAAAAACGACAGAAACGACAAAAAACAACAAAAACGCCGCTATAAGGGACAAAAAAACAACAAAAACGACACTATAAGGGACAAAAAAACGACAAAAAGCGACAAAAAGCGACAAAAAACAACAAAAAACAACAAAAACGACACTATAATGGACCAAAAAACAACAAAAAACAACAAAAACGCCGCTATAAGGGACAAAAAAACAACAAAAAGCGACAAAAAACAACAAAAACGACACTATAAGGGACAAAAAAACGACAAAAAAACGACAAAAAACAACAAAAACGCCGCTATAAGGGACAAAAAAACAACAAAAACGACACTATAAGGGACAAAAACACGACAAAAAGCAACAAAAAACAACAAAAACGACACTATAAGGGACAAAAAAACGACAGAAACGACAAAAAACAACAAAAACGCCGCTATAAGGGACAAAAAAACAACAAAAACGCCACTATAAGGGACAAAAAAACGACAAAAAGCGACAAAAAGCGACAAAAAACAACAAAAAACAACAAAAACGACACTATAATGGACCAAAAAACAACAAAAAACAACAAAAACGCCGCTATAAGGGACAAAAAAACAACAAAAAGCGACAAAAAACAACAAAAACGACACTATAAGGGACAAAAAAACGACAAAAAAACGACAAAAAACAACAAAAAACAACAAAAACGCCGCTATAAGGGACAAAAACACGACAAAAAGCGACATGAGAGTAAGAAATCTAACCCAATCTCATTGCTCATGTTGCTTGAAAATGGCAAACAATGTCAAACCCCTGTTTGTGTGTGTGTGTGTGTGTGTGTGTGTGTGTGTGTGAAGCAGCCCTAGTTAGGAGATTTCCTTCAACTGTGCATCCCCAGTAGTCCTATACTTTATTAACATATGTTTAAGGGTCCACAATTTGAGCCCTGGGATTCACTACTGCAAGTTAATGCACAGTTACATCCACCAGCTGCTGTTAACTGCCGTCTCAGTCCTTGGTCAGACTAGACTAGAAAAGTGGTAAATGGTCTAAATCTTATGAATGGGAGTTAAAAGTTGAATAAAACTAAAAATGTATATTTTGTGGTTTGAATAAAGTTTACACCTGAAAGTAAGCATGAGCAGATTAGACTTGAAAAGCTATCAGCTGTGTGTCAGGCTGCAGTCAGTGGTTGCCATGGTGACGGCCACAGCACTTTTCCCCTTGTCTCCCTCCTCAACGTTCTGGTCTCAGTTAACATTGCAGTATATGCAGCTTTTGGTTGCTTTAAAGTTTAGGTCCAATTGCTACCGTAACCACACTTCTGCAACTGTAACAACTTTTCCTACGTTCTGATGTAAAGTCACGAATGAGGAGTGAAAATTGTGGTACTGGGAGCAATTTGAGTAGAAATTTTTGAGTTGAGTTTCCATCTCCTCTCCACTCTACCAGGTAGGTCCCCCACTGTCCCCACTGCACTAAATGTCTCCTTGCACTGTGTACCCTGTACAACACTCCGCTCCATATACTGGAACATTTAATTTTATTCTATTTTATTCTATTTTATTCTATTGTATTGTATTTTATTGTTGTATTGTATTTTATTGTATTTAAATATACCGGCTGCTATGATGACCTAATTTCCCTTCGGGGATGAATAAAGTAATCTATCTATCTATCTGTAGCTTTGAACATTCCACCACACACTCATGTAAAAATGTCAGAAGGGCTGAAATTTTTATGATTTTTGAAATGAGGTTGTGTAAAAAGTATGAATGATCTGGAAGAGTTGAATTTATGCCAGAAAGTCCACAGTGGTGTGAACGTTTTAATGTTGGAATGACGTTTCTACGTGAAAGTATGAAGGATTTGGAAGACTTTGAAAATGAGTGGTTTTGAATGTTTTTCTCATTGACTTTCATTATAATTAAGTTTTAAACAAAGTTCAATATTTTCCAAAGTATTAATGGGATTTGAATGTTGAATAATACCTTCAATGTACGAAAGATGTGGAACTTTTACTAGTTTGAATGGAGTTTGTAGCTAAAAGTATGAATGAGTAGAGAAGAGTTGAATAGGCATGAAAAAGTGGGAAAATGTGGAAATTTTGAACATTCCGCCCATTCATTTGAATGGAGCAAAATTCCTGGAAAACGTTGAATATTTCGGAAAGTATGAATGTTATGATGGTTATGAAATGTTATGTAATTACTGCGCAAAAGAAGCCGAAGATGTGATTTTTTATACTGATGATGGTCTCCTGTTTTATTACTAATGTCAAAAAGTAAATGTGGGTAAATGATTTCAGGGTTTATTTTTGTTAAAATATGGCAGATTGCACCTGTAACTACCAGTACAAACATTAAGCAATGTGGTATGTATCGTAGAGAGATTTGGCTGCATAATGAAATTGTTATTTTCATTTTTAAATTTGTGGTGGTAATATTGATAAGTAAAGTAATGTTAATATCGCTACGGGATTGCAGTAGTTACCATGATTCCCATCTCATCACAGAGGCTGTAGAAAAGATCTTGTTCATACACTCCTCCTCCCCAGACCCGGAGGGCGTTCATGCCAACATCCACGGCTGACTGAAGCAAGTTCTTTAAGCTGCAGGAAACAGAGAGCAGGTAGCTTCATTAATGAGACATACTTAGTAGTTGATTCCAAGTTGGAAAAGAATCTGCACAAAGACACAGAGGAGACCAAATAAAGGTGGAACAGTTTCTCTAAGAATATTATCATAATTAGTGATCAATATTCCCCTCACTAGGCTGGACTCAAAAGAGTTGGAAGTAAAAAAGGTACAGGGAGATTTTTTAAAAAGCAACTGTTCAAACTAAACTTACACAGCAGGGGTGACTTGGTCCTGGAAGGAGTGGGCTGGGATCCAGTTGGAGCCTTTGAAGAAGAGTGGTTTCCCATTGATGCGGAAATAAAAGCTCAGACCTGGAGAGCCGACGATTGGCTCCTGGACAAGTTCTACTGTGCGAAAATACACCTGCAGGAGACGTTTTCATCAACATTCGAACACTAAAACTTT
This sequence comes from Lateolabrax maculatus, assembly GCA_031216445.1. Classification (NCBI taxonomy): domain Eukaryota; kingdom Metazoa; phylum Chordata; class Actinopteri; order Acropomatiformes; family Lateolabracidae; genus Lateolabrax; species Lateolabrax maculatus. The sequence goes on along the minus strand of CM062205.1, from coordinate 21,446,199 downwards.
AATGCACTGGCTTCTACAAATTAAGTTTCATCTAATTTACTTTTACTGCTAAACTGGTCTGGAAATCATCTTGGACAAGAGGACCAAAAGTTAACTCTTTATATTCTCAGATGTTTTTAACTTTTTGTGTGTCATGTCACGTACAACCTGGAGATTTGCCAGACAAATAAATCATGTTCTGATGGAAAAGCGTGCGAAACAACACCAGAATTTTAAATTCACTGGCTGCAACATGAAAACACTCCTCTCTGTTTCACTGTTGTAGCCCCACCTTGTGATTTACATCTGAAAGACATTTATTTATAATTTTTTACATCAAAATCTTGGCCATGGTTTTCCTACGTAACAATTTGTGCCGCATAAATCAGTACTCAATCATTACTTTCTATGTATCATGAGTATAATCGAATCTCCTGTTGGATGCTCATATTATCTGTTGTGTTTGCAGAGTGAAGAGGTGGAGACATGTCAGGCTTTTGATGTCAGCAAACTAAGCTGATTCTACTGTAAATATTTTACAGTACGCTGTCCTGGATCAGGTAAATGCTTAAATAGGATATAAGGAGAATGTAAGTGTTGACAGGCAGCAGACTCTGACCTTAGACTCGGTATTCAGAATTAAAAATCCATCCTGAAAGCCTCTGACAGTGAGACGGTAAGAGGGTTGGTCGCCGTGTCCATTGGGCCACCACAGCTTCACCTGGCTACCCTGGAAGAAGAAGAAATGGCTCTCAAAACGTCTACACGAGTGGTGAGAAACTGATTTTCTCATACTCAACATAATTCAGAGATACTGAGAGTCATTTCTGTCACATCTACAGTTTAGTAAGAGTGTTTCTCACACAGCTGCAAAAAACATACATTTCTTATGATAAAGGTAACCAACATTTTAACAGCCTTTTCAATACTTTAATTCCCTTTAATTCTTTAGCAGTTTTGACACAGGTGAAATTTGTTTCCTTTGATTGGTCTGTATTGAGTACCGTGTTGATGCGTAAGGTGAAGTTGTTCTTGGTCTTTCCCGGGAGAAACTGTGTCTGGAAGGTCTGCTCTGAGTCCAGCTCAGGTATGGAAAGCGTCATTTGGCCATTAGTTGTCTGAACCGCATCGACAAAAAGCTCCAGCTGGACGCTCCACTGAGAGCCGCTGATATCTACACAGACAAGACAAACAGATTATATAAACTGTCAATAAGACAGAAAGAAAAACATGTTTAAAATATTCCACACAAGCAGAAAAAGAAAATGTAAATATGTGGTGCTGTTGAACTTAATTGTGGTAATACATATATAATTTATGAGTTTTTAACACTTTCTATAAGATAAGAGTGTCTCCTGTTTTTTAAAGATTTATTATACCCCAAAACCTCCCTGTTTATCCTTATTTTTCTGTAGTTTAACCAACAATGTAGTAAAGAATTAGATGGGACATACTGTATAGAGGAACAGAGGAAACCTGGATGAGCTGCAGGACATCAAACGCCTCCAGTCGAACTCCTTTCCACAGTCCCATCGTGGGGAACGAAGGCCCCCAGTCCCAACTGAAAGAGCTTTGCTCCTTCACCAAACGAGAGAGAGACTGAATTTTAGATGTACGGTGATATGAATACTGTTCAAGTGTAAGTGCTCTGAATGGTGTGAGACTTAAGTTAATTTATTAAAATGTATCATCATCAACATCAGAAAATGAAGAGGAACGTGTAGGTCGAGCTGAGATGAATACATTTTAAAAAGATGCAGAGGAAACTCTTTTAATCATTGAAGTTAAAGGTGGATGTAAAAAAATAACGTGGTTGAACATATTTACTTTTCGGATGAAATTGACGTGACATTCCCCCTTCTGGACGTCTGGAGGACATTCAGGAGGAACTCTGTAGGCAGAATGAGCTTTCCTGCGCTCAGACGCGTAAAGAACCGGAGACAACAGGTTAACTTTCAGCACATTCTCCCCGTCCTTCAGCACCTCTCTGACGGGGAAGTCCTGCACACCAAAAACAGAATTCAAAGGAAGCAAACAAATGATGCTTTGACGTAGAAGAAACTGTGTATGGTGCATTGTGAACTGAACATACATATCTAACAAACATGTTGTCCGTCTTCCCAACAGCGATTCCATTGAGCCAAATCGACGCGACGGTGTCAACACCGTCAAAGACGAGCAGCACCTTCTGTTTGCTCCTGGTAATGCAGATGACACACAGGTGAATCAGGAACAGGATAAAGAAAGTGCTTTAAATCATAATATAAATCATTATACTGACCTCAGCTGTGTAGACCCAGTAAACGTGGTTGTGTATGTCCAGTTGTCAAAGGCAATCCACCGATAAGACACATCGTTGAACCGGAAATACGGGTCCTGGAAGAAAAGTAAAAAAGGATTTAGATGTAATTTAATTTAATTTTTCTCACAGTTTATGGCTGTAATGTGTTTAAAGCTCAATATGAGTTACTACTGACACCTGCTGCTGATACTGTAGCATGTGCTGACACTTTCCTGCCAAAAAAAGGTCTGTAGCCACAATTTTGGAATTTAGGAATTTTTGAATATTGGTATCAACACCACAACACTGAAATACTGCATTACAAGTAAAAGTCCAACATTCATAATTGTAATTGAAGCAGAAGTATTAGGGGAAAAATGCATCTAAAGTATTAAAAGAAAAAGTACTCATGAGACAGCAGAATGTAAGATTGTTATATTGTGTTATTAGTTCTGATGCATTAACATGTAAGCAGCATTTTAACGATGCATCTGGTCGAAATTATGTTAATTTGACCTCTTTCATATAGCGTCACTCATCAATAACAATGAAAATACAACATATTTTATAAACTGATTGCTGTTTGCATGTAAAATGTTGAACTGAAATGTAATGGAGAAGTCACATGTCACATAACATAGAAATACTTGAGTAAAGTACTTCATAATTAAACTTCAGTACAGTACTTCAGTAAATGTTTTTGTTTAAAGCTTTAATGAAAGCCATCATCTGATCAGTTTGCTCTAACAGGAGTACAAAATAAAGCACTTCCTGCATAAAGAAATGACAGAAAACTACAAAAAAAGCATGCTGTACTTACAAAATAGAACTGAATCCTCACTGAAAGCATTAATGTGTAGTTATATCCTCATATGCACAGATGAAGTGACCCACCTGGATGAATCCCTGCTGCTGCAGGGCTGAATGGACACATCCGGGCACCTCTGCAGGCAGCGACACGGAGCCGTTGGAGCTGGAAAGGCTCCATTTACCGTTCAGACTCACAGAAACTGAAGAAACTCCGGATAAAACTCCGGAAAACAAACACGACAAGACACCAACAAGACAAATACAAAGGTTCCCACGCGGAGTCATGGTTTTCGGTGGTTTGCAGGCATCGTAACAACTTCAAGTGGACTCTCTGCTGTGTTTACTGAACGGGTACTTCCGGGTTTGTCACGTGATGGCCCTCCCGTGGCGGTCAGCTGATCGGTGGGCTCGCACGAGGGCGTCAAAGTGTTAAGATTTGACTGAACTTTAAATAAAATCCTATCACATCCAGAGGGAGAAGAAGTATTCACAGCCTTTACACAAGTAAACGTCCCAACACACACTGGTGAACTCATTATAAAAACGTTTTATATTTTAACAAGTTTGGTTTCATCACAGCTGCAGTTATTCACCTGTAAACATGCTAAATAGGATATTTTGAAAGTTATGATCAACATTCTCTGTAGACGTGTGTAGGAAACATTATTCAAATAAGTGCTACCTCTCGATTTGTGTTTAAAGTCAAAGTTTTGTCATGTTTTGGATGAAAAGTTCAAGACTAAAGAGTCTTTTTGTACTGTGGAGCAAAAACAGGTAGTCATCTGTTTTGTTGAACACACAAACACTTAATTGTTCATTATTATTGATATGGTAATTTATTATTACATTTATTATGTAAAGAAAAGGCATTATTTATCTTTACATTTAAAATGAAAACTGCCCTAATGTTACTGAAAACCTTCAATATTGCACGGGCAATGATGAACGGGCTCTTATTCAATATCCAGATGCATCTTCGGCCCATTATTATAATCATTCATAAATGAAGAGAGAGTCACAGTGAGACACAAATAAAACTTCCATTTGTCAAAAATATAATTTGTTATTGGCAGTTTCTTTAAAAGCAAGTACAAATATTCAAATTGGCCGTCACCTCAGAGGATTTACTTGTTCTACAAGTACAAAAACGTCCTTAAAACATTCAATTTATGACGCTCCCCCTTTGTTTTACAGGCACAAGTGGTTTATCAAAGGATGAAACATATGAACTCTATACAAGGCAAAAAAACAGACTTTAAAGACACTTAAAACACCAATCTTCAATTTCTAACTGCTAATGGGACTTCAGTATTCAACAAATGTTTACATATCCACCTTAAATGAAAAACAAAAAAGCAACACTCCGATCCTTTTTCTGGTTTAAGTAACTTTATTGAAGGGAAAACTAAAAAGAAACAGAGCCACAAGTTGATCTTCAACCATCAGCTTTGCATCGATCTTTTAGTGTTTGAGAGGGCGTAAAACTAAGAGCTCATCTACTGGCTTTTAAATAACGAAAAAGAAATAGAAACCAATTTTTTTCAACTGTTCAGCCTTACAATTAACTTAATTTGCAAAAATATATCAGATATAATAGCCTACCTTTATTAGCATGCATAAAACATAACATTGAAGATATTATATTTTGTTTCCTTAACATTGATATATACTGTTGTTATTAGAAAAACTCTTACTGGTTTTACTGGTACATGCTCAAGCCGAGTGTTCAGAACCATGGTGATTTTTATATTTTTTCTTAAACTCCATACAAAATTGGAGTAGAAACTTCACAGAAACTGGCACGTGTCCTAGAGAGAAAACACTCTCTTCTTATGATCGTGCAGGTGGAAAAAGGAAAGGGGTAAAATGCTCTGATTAACAAAAAAAGGAAACAAAATTAAAATAACGAAAAAAGAAAAAGTGAAAAAGAAAAAAAACAGCATCCCAAATTTTTTTGTGTGAACCAGCAACATTTTCCACCAGCTTTCCAAACGATGCCTTCACATTGCGTATTTTTGTGTCCATTCTTTGGCCGTTTTGGTGTATCTGCGAACAGAAAAAAAAAAAAAAAAAAAAAGAAAGAAAAATCTACTTTACGAAGCCTTAAGCCAACACATCACTGATGTACATTTTTTGGCATAAAAAAAAAATTCAAAAATTTAAACTTGTGCATAACTACAAATAGTTGCACACTCGCCCTTTATTCAGGATTCATCGAAGCACATGCACTCTGAGCACGTTGCTTTTTAAACACGTCAAGCCAAGCCAGCATCCTAACAACAAACTAAACCTCCTGATCCGAAACGAGTCATATTTCTTTGACTCCTCAGGCATCTTCTTTACATGCCAATGTGACAAGTACGGCTAAATGTTTTGCAACAAACATTTTCATGCTCGAGTTAGTGGCTGCGTTTACATGCACAGAGAATCCTGCTTCTACACTTGTTACCCAAGTGATTTGATTTTTCTCATACCCAGATTATATGAAACACTCCTATGATGTTTTAGCCCTTTAATAGTAGATGCTGTATTGGTTTGGTTCAGCAATTCCTTTGACTCCTGATTTATGTTTTTTGGGGCACATATATCAAATACATCAAAATAGGCATTTTAAGCTGGTTAGAGCTGCAAAGATGAGTCAGTTAAAGGATGAGTTCATTGACAGAAGACCAAACAATTAATCAATATGATGGTCTGCAGATATATTCATAATTAAATGGTTGTTCAGTTCAGTTTCAGACATCATAGCTCATGAGTGCAGTTCTATTTGGCAGTCAACTGTTAATGTCTCAGCTATAATGTATGTGCAGTCTAAGAAGAGGTTTGTCTAAAATCTCAATGTCTCTTGGGGCGTGAAAAGACCTTAACCAACCTGTTTGGTTTTCACTATCATTTCTGTGAAAGCTTACTTATTGGAGTATTTTTTCATGCAACAAAAGATTTGTGATTATTACTACTGGAGCTTCATTTCTCTGGCCTGTATTAGCAGTAACCCACGACTTTCCACATACCCTGGGTTGTCAGAAATATTCTGTTAACTTGTTAAAGTACAGCAACACACTCCATCTGAAGGTGCATGTATAAAGCTGAACTCCAGATCTGAGCTACGTGTGGCCAGTTGGTTACTCTATATGTACAGACAGCCAGAGATTAGTACAATCACAGTCAAATCCCACACCGCAGTCATATACTTTATAACAGAGATCCAAGGTTATGCCAGAGACCAGAGTAGCACAACACAACCAACCCAATCCCACAGCACTAGCCAAGATGCAGCGCCGCCTCCTGGCCTTACCCTAAAGCATGGCATACTTCGTTGTCCACTCCTGAGCTAGTTTATTGTACCTGACAAAGTAAAAACTAGGTTACAAACTAGACCCAGGTGATAGTTGTACAGCTGAGTCTTCAATGAACTATGCCTTTGAAAGTTTGAGAAGTGTGGATAATGATACACAAAATGTACTACGGGGTTTTGGGAGAGAGAATGAGTTATTTCACATGTTTATCACACATATGGAGTATATACTTACTTCTGGCTATCTGTTTTGTAGATTCGTGCGATCTCCGGCACTAGTGGGTCATCGGGGTTTGGGTCACATAGGAGTGAGCAAATGGAGAGAAGAACTGCAAGAAAAGGATAGACATTAAACCATTTTTTCTATAGTTTTCTAATGAGCAAATTAAAATTGTTGGCAATTTGTTTTTTGTATTATAACGCCTCTACATAAATTACTTTAATCTTATCCAACCATGGATTCAATGCTTGGCTTATCTTCGAATATCTAAAATCAAGTTGTCTACAAATAACAAACCCAAACTATGCTTCATGTTGTTACTTGTCAGTCTCCTTCTTCACTTGTCTATCAAGAACTTTAACAGTATTTGGTAGTTTGTGGGTGCTAACTTCAGACCTTGCTGTCAACTAATACTTGACAAATGTTTTGTCTAGAGCTCATGGTGTCCGTTTGTGATCGTCCATACCTTTCGAAATAGTAAGTGCAGGAGACCACTGTGATCTGAGAATATCCAGACAGATACTGCCGTTACTGTTAATATTTGGGTGGTAAATTCTTGTTGTAAATGTCACCTGAAAAGAAAAAAAAGAAAACATAAATGTGAGGACAAGTACAATAAAGAATCACAAGGTCATTTAAATTCCTTGACACGGGGCAGTGACATCTGATGCTCGTGACTGTCTTGACTTCTGGAACGACCGGTATTACTTCATGAGGGTTGTTGTCAACAGAAAGTGTTTGTGATGCCAAACTGCTGGGCTTGGTTTCGTTTCCAGGAAATGTTTATTGTTTTGCTTTAACTTTTACAATAATATATTAAGAGTTTATGAGTTATCCTAATGTTGCCATTATACAGGTGGGTGACTTGATGGATTAATGAAAATATATCTTTAATTACCCCAATGTATCAATGCGGGAAATTAGGAAATCCTTGTTTCAGGTGTGTTTCAGCTTACCGTGGGTGGTTTGAAGGGGTAGTCTGGTGGAAAATGAATTTTTAAGAAGAAAACGCCTCCTTGATATGGACTGTCACTCTGGAAGCAAGAATGATATTTACGTATTTCAGAAGGAACACAACCTGAGTGACAAATTTCAACATCTCGCCGCTTTAAAGATCAAAGTGGGCAACAATTATGTCATAAAAGTATCTACTTACAGGTCCCATGATTGTGGCTTGCCAGAGAAACACTGCAGAGAACAGAAAGTTAATGTTAAGAAACAGGGAAAGGTCACAGCAGGCATGAGATCTGACAGCAACTATTGCAAACTGTCTTTGCTGCTTCCAACTAAACCATTTTCCCCATATAGATCATTTCAATACTGTTTAGTAGCCATGGTGGTCATGTATTAGTTTTACTCTAGTGTCAATCACTCTATTTTAGGATGGAGGTATTCATAACCAGTCCTCAACACTAGACCCACACCTACATGTGCTTTTAGAGTTGTATTATAATTTCTCTTCAACTAAAACTTTCTTAAAAGTCAGTTTTAATCAACTCTAATCTTCAAAAAGTACCGTGTTCAGTTTCAGTTTTGTATTTAATCGTTTTGCTGTTTCCTCCACCTCCAAACTATCCATAAAAACAGTTAATAAACTGAATATATTTGGGTTCTTGGCCATTGGTCAGACAAAAACACGACATTTGAAGTTGTCACCTTGGTCTGTGGGTAACTGTAACACAATAATCTAACATCAATCATTAATTGCAGCCCTAAAAACCTTTCCACCAGTTCTGGGACACCCACTGTCATCGTCCACTGGGCCGGCCGAGCACTGTGCTGGAGGGTCACGGGCCAGGTCGTTGAGCTCCTGTAATGAAAAGAGGTTTAGAACAATAACCAGTTAGACCACAGTAACCTTGACACACAAGACAATAAAAAGGAGGCACGATCTGAAATCAACGTCCATGACAGAGCAGCGCTGTTGTCCCGGGTACAAACACCAACATGGGGGCTGGGAGATGCTGAACATGTGCTTCACTGATTTCACAACACCCTCCTCCAGCTGGTGTTGTTATCTCCACCAGCTCCGGGACGGGACGGGGGGGGGGGGGGGGGGTACCTTGTTATCATCACTACAGTTAACAGCAATATGAGCCCCAAACACACACACACACACACACACACACACACACACACACTCTACAGACTGTTATTTTTAGGTCTCCTACTTTACAGTGAGGTGGAGGCTGCTGCCCCACCCAGGCCTCCTGACACACACACACACACACACAGACACACCAACACACACAGAAACACAGAAACACACGCACACACACTCAGAAACACACACACACAGAGACACAGACACACACACAGAAACACACACACACACACACACAGAAACACACACACACACACACACAGAAATACACAAACACACACACACAGAAACACACCAACACACACAGAGAAACACACAAACACACGCACACACACACAGAGAGACACAGACACACACACACAGAAACACACACACACACAGAAATACACAGACACACACACACAGAAACACACGCACACACACAGATAAACACACACACACACACAGAAACACACACACAGACACACACACACACAGAAACACACACACACAAACACACACACACACAAAGACACACACACAGAAACACACAGACACAGAGAAACAGAAACACACACACACACACACACAGAAACACACAAACACACACACACAACACACACACAAAGGAACCCAGAAACACACACAGACACACAAACACACACACACACACACAGACAGACACACACACACACACACACACACCGACACACACAGTAACTCAGTGTGTTTCCCTGAAGGAGGCTGGCCAGCGGACCGGGTGACCGGCGGAGGTGCCGGAGCAGCGGAGGTGCCGGAGCCCCTCGGAGCCTGATCACATCCCGGGGAAACCTCTCATGAAGCGGCTCTGACTGCCGGACTCAGACGGAGCAGACTGACAACATGAGTCACAGTTTCTGGAAACACCGACAGCTTTTCAAACGGTCTTTTCTCTCACAAAACACCGGCCAAACTGTACTAAAACCCACTTTTACCACCAACCGCCAACAGTTGGTAAAAACTGAAACTAAAACTAAACCCGGGACCCCAACATGAACACTTCCTGCGACATGTTTCTCGGGACACCTTTTTAACTCAACGCCAACCGCCGTCTCTACCTTGTGGATCCTCTTCAGCGCCATCTTCCCTCGACGTTGCCCTCTTCACCGTGAAGCTCGTCCGGTCGATCCGTTAAATAACCGTCGCCGGGTTTGAACTCGACGGCCCTTTTTTTGGTTTCTCCTCCCGGAGCTAAGTGCAGTTAGCCCGCGGAGTTTCTGACACAGCAGCCCATCGACGACTCTCACTTCCCCGCCGGAGTTTCGGCGCCTTGTTGCGGGAGGTTTGTGGCCCCGGTGCGGGCTGGTAAAGTGCGTGTTTCCCGGTGAAGTGACCCGGACGCTCCTGTGACTTTTGGTTTCGGTCGGTGCCGTTAGAGCAGCTGGGTGTCTCTCACGTGTATTTGAAGGTTTGCGGTGAGAAGGCGGTCCGGTGGGTCGGCTGCTGACTGACAGGCAGGGTCATGTGGCGGCAGATCGGTTACCGGCAGCCGAAACACAGCACACCGGCACCGGACATGTCGGCGCAGGGCGGAGGACCGTCTGAGCCACTGTGACGAAAAGATAACGACCCTGTATCTCTATGACTTAGTATAACTTATGACTTAATATCTTATGACTTAATATCTCTATGACTTAGTATCTCATAATTATGACTTAGTATCTCATATGACTTAGTATCTCTATGACTTAGTATCTCTATGACTTAGTATAACTTATGACTTAATATCTTATGACTTAATATCTCTATGACTTAGTATCTCATAATTATGACTTAGTATCTCATATGACTTAGTATCTCTATGACTTAGTTTCTCTTATGACTTAGTATCTCTATGACTTAGTATCTCTATGACTTAGTTTCTCTTATGACTTAATATCGCTTATGACTTAGTATCTCTATGACTTAGTATCTCTATGACTTAGTATCTCTATGACTTAGTATATCATACTTAGAGACTTAGTATCTCATAATTATGACTTAGTGTCTCTATGACTTAATATCTCTATGACTTAGTATCTCTATGACTTAATATCTTATGACTTAGTATATCATACTTAGAGACTTAGTATCTCATAATTATGACTTAGTGTCTCTATGACTTAATATCTCTATGACTTAATATCTCTATGACTTAGTATCGCTATGACTTAGTATCTCATACTTAGAGACTTAGTATCTCATAATTATGACTTAGTGTCTCTATGACTTAATATCTCATAATTAGTATCTCACAATTATGACTTGATATCTCTTATGACTTAGTATCTCATAATTATGACTTAGTATTTCTATGACTTAGTATCTCATAATTAGTATCTCACAATTATGACTTGATATCTCTTATGACTTAGTATCTCATAATTATGACTTAGTATTTCTGACTTAATATCTCATAATCATGACTTAGTATCTCTATGACTTAGTATCTCTATGACTTAGTATCTCACAATTATGACTTAGTATCTCTTATGACTTAGTATCTCATAATTATGACTTAGTATCTCTATGACTTAGTATCTCATAATTAGTATCTCACAATTATGACTTGGTATTTCTATGACTTAGTATGTCACAATTATGACTTACGGGATCGTTATTTTTTTCATTACAGTCGTGCAAATGGGCTTCCATTGCATTTACTTGTTAAGGGACCTAAATAATAGTGAAAAAGTGCAAAAGTACTGCATTGAAAATGTTACAAGTAATGCAAGTAAAATGTATGTCTATAATCTGGAAAACGTACTTAAAAGTATTAAAAGTGAAAGTACTCAATGCAGAAAAATCTTCCCATTTGAGAACCTGGAAACATGATAATGCGTAAGGGAAATTCTTGTTATAAGGATGTGTCTTCCAATAAGATCACATTATTGCTAAATGATTAGATGTATTTATCCATCATGATATTACAAAATATAGGTTTTCATGAGTGTCCTGAAAGAAGTTGATGTACATAGTTCTGTAAACAAAGAATATAATAGTCATAATAATCAAATGTGTACTTTTACATGTACACATTTGAAGATATGGGAGAAATATGGGTTTCCAGCAAATGGCAGCTTTACTCTCAATCACATAGAGAAATTGAAAAAGCAAAGAGAAAGTGCTGAAGAAAAAAGAAAGTGTTGAAATGAAAAGAGAAAGAAAAAGGATGTTGTTGGAAAGCTTTGGTGCATGAGAAACAGAGGCAGTGTTGAGAGGTATACAAAGGGCAAAAGAAAGTAAGTTGGAGAGCGTTTTATATGTCAGATAAAAAAGGGACCACTAAAGATAGTCAGAAGAGCAAGAAAGTATAATGGAAAAAAACTAAAATAAATAAAAATAAATAAACATCATTGCCAATTAATTATTATTATAAAAAATCATTAATTGGCAAATCACTTCAGCTGTACTTGTATATATAATGTTGGGTAGTTTCATTATTTATTTACTTCAAGCCATGACATTTTATAAACTCTTTGTATGTTTTGCGTGCAAAAATCTTAATCTGTAAAATAAGTAAAGCTGTCAGATAAATACAGTGGTGTAAAAAGTACAATATTAGTAGTACCTCAAATTTGTACTTAAGTACAGTACTTGAGTACCTTAAGCTGCATTTATATTTACCTCCAGCTGTTTATATATATAATGTCTTACTATTAGCTTCACCTATACTTACACATATTTTATACTTTTATACTTATATCTGCACTGCCTAATGTCACTGCTGCACGTGCCCATACTGTATATTTGTGTATTTATTTCACACTGTTCATATTATTAATACTACCAATACTGTTCATACTGTATATATACCTTAGCGTAGCCATATATAACCCACACTGTTATTTATATATTACCTGTATACATACGTACATAATCTGCACTTTACTGCTTTTTGCACTTCTGGTTAGATGCTAAACTGCATTTCATTCTCTCAGTACTTGTACTGCAATGACAATACAGGTAAATCTAATCTAACCTACTGAAATAATATTTCCATGAATAGTATTCCCATTAAACTGTTTTTATTAAATCATAACAAGGCTGGATTTCTGCACCTTTCTGTACAGCTTATTCAATATCGACAGGACTTGACTTGCACTGAGCAATATCCTACATCACAGTATATGACGGTCATTGTACACTTAGTTAACTTTATTGTATAAAATGTTGTTGTATATAATTTGATCTTTTTAACTGTAGCTGTTTCTCACCTGCCTCGTTTGTTTTTTGTGTTTTATGTAGGTTTTGTGTTAGGTAGCTGCTGCAACACTGCAATTTCCCTTTGGGGTTAGTACAGTACTCTCATACAATATTTCACATGCAATGAATTCACATTTCAACTGATTACACACAGTGTTTACACTTGCAATTTTCAGCATAAGTGAGCACACTTACATTGTTTTGAAGGGAAAGTGTAGCCCTTTTCTAGTTTAAGATTGTTATTTCAGCTCAAACTGTGCTTACATGATGCTTTTTCCTAAATTAGTTCAAGTTTAATCGAACAAACCTGGAGCCGTGTAACATCCCAACATAGGAATACTGTAAACAATGCACAGAGAGGGATGAGAGTTAACAGTCTGGCAATGATATGGGTCACATCATTTGTAAATATTTCAGTTCCAGGCTCATGAAAAGGTTGGCAGAGTCATATGGTCGTAACATATTCAAGACAAATACTTTTTTTTAGCATTTTATGATGATTATGATAAGTTACTGTAGATGATTGTGAAGTTACAAAGTGATGCAGAATATTTTATTAATTTACGAATCAACACATCAGCCAAAAGTTTAATCTGCACACTCTTAGCTTAAGGGTAGACTTCATAAACTTGGTTCTGCCTCACTGCACACCTGTCATGGTTTTATTAAATAAATATAGAGACTTCGGTAAAAACAAAAAAACAAAGAAAAATAAAGTTCATGTTCACAGCAGTAATTTAATACTGGGAGACAAAGAACCTTTGCAGTACAAAAGGCTGATAAAAGATAACAAAGACAACTGCTAAGCTTTTCCTTTTGCCACATTGTTTTCACAAAAATGCTACATGAGAACTATGACACTGAAAAAAAAATCATATAAATCTCTAAGTAAACATCTTTACTTGGAACCTGCTAGAATTTAGTAAATATTGATGCAAGATAATTGATTTATAGTTACACATAATTTCTATGAATTATTATTTTTACAGTTGTACAGTAAGGGTGTCATTTTAACTCAACACAATTTAGTCTCTATATTCAATCCAGATGCATGTTATTTGCTCAACTGGAGCACATTCATTACACTGTCTGGTAAAAGATAAAATTATTTTTCTATTGGTTCACAAAGAGAAGGCAAATGTGTTTAATTCCCCATTATGGAGGATCACCCTTTTTTTGTACCCTTTTACACCTTTCAAGGCACTGATGCAGGGCAGTCAGTCACTGTTGTCTGTGCTTGTGCAAGAGAAGGTGGCATCTGAGGACGATAGCCGGGTAATCTGTGGGACAGTTTCAGCCTCTCTGAGCCTGTCCAGGTCCAAGTCTGAGTATATGCCGTTACCTTCATTCGTTTGATGATCGTCAACGCAGTCTGAGAGTTGTGAGTTTTCATTACATGATTTGACAGGCATTTGGTTAGTAACAAGGCTCACACCAGATGCCTCAAGATTTTTAACAATATTGTTTGACTCTGGTGAATCAAAGGTGTTCCATGATTTAGGCGTCCCATCACGGCCATGCGCACCATCGCCGTTTTGTGGCACTATCGGACAGAAAGTAACGTCAAGTTCTACTCCGTTAGAGTCAGATCCGCCCTCCACCGTGTTCTCATTCACAGCATTGGGAGTCGGTGGCAGTGGTGAGTCCTTGCCACTCTGCTCACCTTGATTGTGCATGTTTGGAGGAGAAGTTTTACCCAGCGGCACATGGGAACTTGGAATGCCCTCTGAGGAGCAGCTTGACACAGGGCTGACAAATCCAACAAAGTCTCCTCTGGAGCTGAAACAAAGACCTTGAGCAGCATCCCTGTGAGGTCCAGCTGGTTGGTCTTTACCTTCTGTCCCACAGTCTCCATCCCCAAAGCTTTCTGTCTCCTCCTGCTGCTCGGTGGGATCAGGAGATACAGCGTCGCCCTGTGTCTCCTGGGACGCGCCGTTGTCCTGGTTCTGATCTCCGTCTTGTGCGGCCGGATCTGGCTCTGTGTCTCTCTGAGTCGGAGCTGCCGGAGCGTCGTCTGAAGCCTGGCTCTGAGCTGGAGGGGTGGGTCGGACCGTCTGGTGGCACATGGGGCAGGTCTCCTGCACGTACAGCCACTTGCGGAGGCAGTTGCCGTGGAAGAAATGTCCGCAGTATGTGATCACAGCAGAGCTCATTTCCTGTGAGGAGAGACATATTTGACTTGACAACAATACCTGTAGAGCAGTATTTGGCTGAATGTAGTAGTATAAGAAGTAGAAACATATCTATAATACTATTACATGTTTACATATTTATTATATATGTATAATACAACTATATTTTTTATATAGTTGTATTATACATATATACAGATACACCCACACAAAATTATACTTTATTATATTAATGTGTATATCGTAATTGTACTGATTATTGATACAAAGTATATCTATATACTATACTGATTTGTTCATCACAATGGTGGCAGTGTCAATTTTAATTTATCTCTGTCACACATTATACATTATACATAGAGCTTTAAGTCAGATAGAATCAATAACTTTGTAAGTCATATAGCAAGTAAAAGTGGGGGGGAACAACTAGACAACTCAGTGAGAAAACTTCTGGTCTGAAGCCAATAGGTGATAAGTTAATTTCCTGATTCCCTGCACACGTGTACTGCCTGCCCTTTGTTGTTTTGTGCTGACACTCTTTTATCTTTAAAATCGGTCGTCATGGTCAAATTTTTCATTAGGCTAAGATGGTGCTTTGGATTTTACAGTTCCTTGACAGTGCGACTAACCTGGAAGCAGATGGAACAGACGTCGTTGTGCTGCTGCAGCTGCTGAGCCGTGGCTCTGGGGAGGGAGTTGATCTTCTTAGCTGCCTCCTGTCTGAGTAGAAAGCTCTTCCAGCCAGACTGAGCTCTGAGCCAAACGTTGAAGTAAGAGTGGATGATAATGACCGAGGCACCCATCCAGCTCCACTCCCCAAACAGTGACTCCCAGGTGCCGTACGCCACCACGCAGAGCGCCACCACGAACTCCAGCACCCTGCTGACGGCGTTCACCCAGTAGATCACTTCGTCCAGGCTCTCGATCGGGTCGCTGCGAAACAGCTCCACCATGAAGAGGGAGTAGATCAGCATAGTGCCTGTAACCTGCACAAACAGAACATGATTTCATGTAAAATATTACAAATAATCTACTTTATAGAGGAAATTATATGACTTGAAATGTTGTCCTGGTTCTGATGGAGGTACTCCTGCGCAAGATAATGTTTTTTTGTTTTACTTCACATCTTTCATTTTTATTTTTTTATATTCTTATATATTTTACTTTACTTTATGGAAGTTAAATGTAATGTAATTGTATTCAGCAAATTAAGTTTTAATGCTGCAACTCTTCAAACACAGCTTCCTTTCGTCAACATTTAACCTCGAGATCAGACATATAAAGCCACTCTTCCTACCTGAAGGGAAGTCAACATGCAGCTGGACACCAGTATTAGGAGCCAGAAGTCCATGTGGAAGAACTGGGAGATTTTATAAGCCATAAACACGGGGAAAACCAGCAGAAGCAGACACATGCTGAGGCCGCGGAAGTGTTTCCACAGACTCCTAGAAGCACAGAAGACACCGAAATGAAGGGAATGATGCAACTGCAACTTTTTAGAGCGTTTTGTACGTAAACATGTAGCTTTAAAACTCGGCAGCCTTCACTTGCATCTCATCAAAAAAGAAATGAAATTCAGTGTTGTTGCCGTTACCTGTTGCGTGATGCACCCAGAGCCAGAATAACTGGATCTGTTATTTCGATCATTGACTGCAGGGTTGAAGTCACCACAATGAAGAGGATGATGCAGAGGAGGAAGGTGCGCTGCAGTGCCTGCATATCCAACAGGCCCGTCTGAAGAGCGAGGAGGAGCAGAGTGACGCCCTCAGTCACACCTCTGAGGACAAGGAGGATAAAGAATGAAAGATATAATATAGATATAATACAGCAAAAGTAACAGGGGGGACAGCACTTTGACTTAAGACTTAGTACACTGAAAGGTGTTTTTTAGAAGACAACACATAAAGAGGATTTGTTGCTTTTAATTGTCTTATATGATATTAGACTGAGCATCTCTGAGTTTTGTACTTTTGGTTGAACAAAACAAAGTATTTGAAAATGGGTTTTGGAAACTGTGAGAAAACGTTTTTCACGTTATTCGCTTTTTTATGATATTTTACAAACCAAAAAATGAATCAATAAAATAATCAAAATAATTGTTAGTTGCCTCCCGAATGATTATAATGACAGTTATGCTACAAAGAGTGTTTGTGAAGAGCATAAAGGACGTGAAGTAACCTTTCAACCAGAAAGATGCTGCAGTCCCATAAACATTCTACGCAAAGACAATACAAGACAAATATTGAAGAATCCAACGATTAAAATGCAAATATACTTAAAGTGGCTATAATTGATATTTTTATAATAGCAATAGCAATCTACTAAGCGTTATCACCTGAATATGCAGCTGCAGCAGTTTAAAGAGAGTGAATATTGACAGAAACATGACCCCAAATGACAATGTTGCTCTGTAACTGCTGGATGTGTAAATAAGCAACTGTTTGCTAAGAAGTTCATAATATTGACTATTGAATATTGATAATGGTGACGATATGTCGATGTTGTCCCCAAAATGCGGCCAAAAACTTCCATTGTTGCAAGATTGAATGTGAAAAGTTGACCAAAAGGAGTTAATTAATGATGACATAAAGCTGGAGACAACGTCTTACCTGTGCATGACGTTCTCATTCTGAATAGCTGCGTAACCTCCCAGGTAGAACTTGCATAGGTTGAGCAGTCCAAGAGCGAGATAGGACACCACGAAGGTCAGACCCAGAAGAGAGTACGGTGTGGCACAACATTCAGAGACACTGCAAGGTTCAATAAATAAACCAAAGAAAACACCAAATTATAAACAAAAATACAATGTGTATAACATCAAGTACAGAATACACAAAGGACTAATATGCACATATTAAATCCACATAATCACATCACACCTTGTGAGCAGGAAGAACAAGATTCCCTGATGGCCTGCTGAGGCATTGGCAGACATGGCGTCTGAGCACAGCTGGACGACAAACAGAACAAACCAGAAGACACTGAAGAGCACTGGGACGGCAAACTGGTTCCACAGAGAGATTCCCACAGCCAGAAGTCTATACAGCTCGATCACCTGAGGAGGAAATCAGTGGCGTGATGAAGAGTGTAAAAAAAGACCATTACAGATAACAAGTCAAATCAAACCATCCACATAGTTAAGACATAAGCATCTACAACCTCGTCAGACAAACGGGATGTGTGTGTATACATATATATATAAATAAAGGATTTCAGAATAAGAGCACCTCCAGCTGCAGCAGCTCTGAATAGGCAGCCTTTGCAAGGCGATATGGCAGAAAGAGATTTGAGAGGAGGAACGTGGTGATTCCTGCTCCAGTCAGGCCCATGGAGAAAGTGTTGATGGTTAACAGCGTTGCGTGAGGAGCAGCGCAGAGTCTGGCCAGCAGGGGGAGGATGTGAGCAGAGAACAACCACACCTTTCTGGTCTTCATCAGGAAGGCACACAGGGTGCTGAGAATAATCTGACCTGAACAGAAAATAACATTACAACGTGTAAAAATACTCAATTACTGAATACTGTGATCACGACTGTAGATTGTATTTATGACGATGACCAATAACTAAATTAGTTTACAACTAATAATATCTAAGCATTCTTTGACTACAGCGGTAACTCAAGGTAAATAAATAGTCTATGAATATGACCCTAAATTAATCTAAATGTGATGTATTTACATGTAAATTTGGTTTCGGGACTCACTAGTCATTGCGGAGACAAATCTGTTGAAGGCCAGAGAATCAAGGTACACTGCTCCTTCATAACCATACTGCAGCTCATCACGAACATAATCCCTGTAAAATGAACAGGAAAAAAACAGGTTTTATTATGAAATATATCTAGTTAAATAATAAATTAATTAAATAGTCAAATTACCAAGAAATAAATGAGTAAATTCACAAATATTTGAAAGGAAAATACAACCATACTTAAATAAAATAAATCCGTATCTCCGTCCAAATAAGTCAGGTTTGGTCTTTTTATAGAAAGAAGCCTAAAGCCTTTTAAGAAATCACTGTTGGTTCTCACTTTACAAGACAAATTAACAAGCAAGTGATCAGTAAACAACAGTGGCCTCAAAACAGGATACAGTACTCGGTCTCACAGAGGGGGGGGGCACTGCAGCCAAGCTGAAGAAAACTGATTCGGATACAATAAATCTAAGAGGTCTAATAATAGTAGTAGTAGTAGTAGTAGAAGAAGAAGAGCATCTCACTTGGAAATCTGATGCCCCATGTATAGGAGAAGGGCAGCGAGGATATGGAGGTAGAGTGTCACAATGTGTCTCAATGGCAGAACCAAAACCACCACGTTTATCAGATGACCTGGAAAGCAAACGGAAATGTTCAGGTTATGTTTTCTGTGTTTGATGAAGCCAAAAGTGAAGATCGTAGATATAAAAGTACAAAGGATACACACTAGAAAAAGGCACACAAGGTGGATTCCTCTGTCATCACATCTGCTGTATTTTGTGATTTTGAATGTCTACATTAACTTTGGCAATGTTGACTTTACTTATCATTAATAATTACACAAGTAAACTGTGTTCAACTGTTTGTTTAAGGTCATGGCTAAGGCCTTCAACTAAACTAACTTGTGTTGTGTTTAATTGTCAATAAAATGTCAGAAGATAGTAAATATTCCCGTTATAATTTCCCACAGCCCAAAGTGACTTGGTTTTGTCAGACCAACAGTCCAAAACCGAAAGTTTACAGTTATATAAAACAAGGAAAAGCAGCAAATCCTCACATTTGACAAGCTAGAAACAATACTACACTCAGTTTTAATTCAACCATACGTTCTAAGTTTTGGCTTATTCTTTCATTAGATCATACAACTACTACTTTGTTCTCCTTCAGGATTTAATTCCTTTTGAGGGACCTGGAAACCCCTCAGAAACAACTTCTAGACCATCACGGGGGAATAAAACTCTCAGTGAAACTGAGACTAATGTGCGTCTCATTTGGGGATTTTTACTGCAGTTTACGGCCTCTTGCCTGTTTACAGTCAGCTCTGGGTGTTGTAACTAACCAACAGTTTGTCAGGCTGGGGTAGAGATGCATGCCCAAAAGAAAAGCCCACATTCTTCATCGGAAGACACACCCATAAAGATTTCTCACAGGGATACGGTAGATATTTAAATCGTTTTTTGCCCCTATTCCGAAAAAAGACAATATTCCCCCTAAGCTGTTTGCATGGCTGATGAAAATGAATATTCCCCTTATATTCCTGTTTACATGCAGCCATGCATACTCTGAATAACAGGAAACGCCCCCATGACATACGTCCACTTTCAAAATGTTTAAAAGTAGGTTTCTTCTGGGGCTGGCAGCGTTTTGAAGGAGGGTGGCCTTTCAACACACAGTGTTGTTAAGGAGGAATCAGGAAGAAGACTGACCGCTCAAAATTTTATATTTAATAAAAGTCCAACATCAACATGAAACAGCTCCACCCCGACTGCCTGTTTAAAACTAGTGTCATGCAAACTTACCAAGGTAGTACATGTTCCAGATGACATACTTGTATTTGAACAGCATGTCTTCGTTTTTGGCCCTGAGGTGCTCCGTCAGACCTTCAATGTCACATTTATACAGCAGGTCCAGCACCAGTATGCTCGGCACCCTGAGGGCAACGTTGGCCAACTCTTCCAGACGAGGCATCTTTGAGACCAACTCTTTCCTTTTTTTGGGGAGGGGGAGGGTGAGCAGACAGCTTGTGTGTCACATGCTGTTAGCACTGCTTTGCTCGTCTTCTTGTCATCTGGAGAAACACATAAAAAAACACAAAGTTTAGGCTCCTCAGAGGCTCCCAGGGACTCAACCAGGCCGTTATTTAGCTGTGAATTCCTGCTTTTAGCGTCAAATTTATGCCATTAATTCACGATAGAGAAACCTAGAAAGTAATCTGTGAACTAAGACATCACCAATACACAGTTTTTAAGCAGCTGGCGTGCACAAAGCGACAGTTTTTCACTTACTTTGCACAGTGACACACTTCACAGCCGGACAGCCATTTGCTATCTGGTAGCTGCTGGTTAGCTTTCACAGCGACCAGCGACATGTTTTCAAAGCACCGCGAGCCGAATAATTCAGTTTTTCCTCTAACTTCCGCCCGTCAAAGACAAATGGAAGGAGCCGTCGTGGAAAAAGCGAATTTAAAACGCTGAAATGAGCCGATATGAGGCCGAGGAGAGAGATTTCAAACGCAATGTTATGATTCCTCTCGCTTGCGTGGCCATTTCCTGTATACACGTCATGTCGAAATGCACCAATCAGGTTCAGGTATTCTGGATTTCAAAATAAATGTCATGTTTTAGGATACTGCTGCTGTTACTATAATAATGTGCATGTTTATTCTGCACTTTTTAACAACGTGGTGCAACTTAGACCTTCGTAGTTGCCAGTTTTGTATACCAAATCAAGCAATTTAAATTAAAAGTAGAAATGCCATAAAAGAACATTATGAACTTTGCATTGATATTGCACATACTGTGCATACTCTCTGGGTGTATACTTGTATAGGTATAAGTTTATGTATATAAGTGAATTGTTTTATTTTATTCTATTCTAAATTTAAGTGTTTGTATATATGTCCTATGTGTGTGTAGCATGAATGCAGAACCTTAAAATGACAATAAATGTACCTTGGTACTATATTACATATGTTTTCCTAGTCTTTATTATTTTGCAGTGGTGGCTAACAAGATGATTAAATTTGTAAAAAAGAAAAATAGATATTTCTGTTACACAAAATAATAATTACATTTTCTCTACATTTTGCTTTTTTGTCAGAAATGTTAGTTTTACCTTTTTGGGTCTCTGCAAATCCTTCAAGGAAACAATCTGAGAGGTAAAATTGAGGTCAATTGAAATTGAAGAAAACACTGACTTGTTTCAATAGGTCACACGGTCTATTATAGTTGAGGTGAGCGGAGTAATAACAGATGTTATATTATGTCACAAAATGCTGAAAACTGGAGTAACAACTATCGCTGTTATTTTCTGGACCAAATTCATAACTTCACACATCGGACAAACAGATTTATAAACAATTTCTTTCCTTCTCCTCTCGTAATTCTTGTTATAAGATGCTGAATAGATAAACGAGGGAATAATGAATCAAAATGCTGCATATTGATATATATACTGTGATGAAAGACAGAACGTTTCACAGAAAATCCAAATTCATGTGTCCATCATCTTGTGGGATCCCTGGCATTTTTTAGAAGGATTAAGAAGTGTTTGACACATAGAGTATCTGCATGTTTGTTGTTCCTGTGTGTGCATTCATCTTTTCTACCATCATCCATCTGTTGTCAGCATTTGTCTGATTTATCCCTAAAGTCCCCAAAGCATCGCACAACGTCAGTCTCCACAGAAGCTCTCACAGACAGAAATCATCCTGTATATCCACACAAAGAAAGTTACATTCTCAGAAAAAACAGTTTGTCTCATGACCTTTTTAGGGTTATGGCATTTGGCTACAAAGCTCAGACACTGTCTTATCATTGCAGTTTCTCAGAAAAAGAGATGACTAATATCAAGAAAGTACATTTCCTGACTGTGTGGTTGAGAAGTATCTTGGCTCTCTTCTTTTTATCTTCATATAGAAAGGAAGCCGTTACTCAAGTCACTTAGTTTATATTTGACTCTTAAACTTTAGACACTTCTTACCATACCTACTTTAGTGGATCAAGAGTATAATGACATTAGCAAAGGATTGATGTTCTTAAAAAATAAAACATATATTTTCCTCTCAAAAACCCTAACACATAAAGTATTTGCAGATTATGTATTTGACTTGTACAAGAGCTGTAACCTGTAACATTAACAAACTTATAAGAGCACAAGTGTGCAACGTTATGAGATGTTTAGCCTACTGTCTGTTTAATGTGGTCATGTGTTATGTGTGAGAGAGAGACTGACATGAATCAGAACCAACCCTGGAAACACAAACAAAGCAAGCCTCACTCTATAGACTGTTTATGTATACATGCATATACAGACCATGTGCGAACAAGTCACATACAGCTTAGACTCCGTGTTTTTATTAATGCCGTCTTTCATTGGGACATTATTTATTTTACCAGTTGACAGCCAAGTGAGTTAAGTTCATGTCAGTACAACTTAAATACAGCACAGATGTGATGGTTTGCTGACAATCCAAAAATATGTAGTTTGGATGGAAGTAGACAAACAGGGGATTATGTGTACCCTTTCAGTGTGTTTGTTCACATTAAAAAAAATAATCAGTGCTTCTTAGTTGTTGCTGTAATAAACCTCAGCTCGTCTTTCCCGTCCAATAGATATGCAACACTAAAGATGGGGGACAGGAAAATGCGTCAATAAGGGGAAATTTCAGTCCAGAAAAGGGAATCGCTGAGTCACTGGTATTAATCAGCGGCTCCAACAACCCAGGACAAATACACCGTATGTAGTTGGATGATGCCTCTTTCATCTTCCAGTAATTTTTCCAAACATGAACCCTGAAATCAACAAGAAAATGGGGAAGAAACGTAAGATGAAACTAAAACACACTAAAGTGTCAAAGACAGCACTGTGGAGTCACTGAACCAAGGTGAAAACACTGTAACACAAAAGTTCCCTCTCTCTTGCAATCAGTCACCAATATCCTGAGTGTGCTGATATCAGATTGAACCATTATATAAACTGATAATGGCAGATCTTCTCATACATTACGGCAGTTTGCTGAAACATCAGTGACAGGATGCACCTGCCAGACAGCCTTTGCCTTCATGTAGAAAACAAAATTTGAAGTGTGATCTCCCACAGACAAGACAACTATTATATGTCAGATTAAAAGGTTTCATGGTACCAAGGAAAGGTAAGGTAAGGTCAAGTATATAAAATGTTTGGGAGCACCAGAAATCGACTTTCTTATAATATAGAGGTAAGGACGTCACTTATTATGCAAATACCTTTGTAGTCTCTGGGTTATATGAATATAAACATATATAAACAACCCCTGGATGCACACTGATGAAAAGGTGTCACCCTCCACATTTTGCTTATTTGATGTGTGACTGTTTTTTCTCTGGCTGTCGTGATAACTTCACATCCTAAATAAGCCAAAAAAAGCTCCTTTTCTCTTTTATTGCTACTTTGTGTGTAGTGTGTTTATAGTTATTCTGCTATATGCACTATATGATACAGGATATGAAGAGATCAGCTCTGTGAGGCTGCACTTGGGAATATCATTAGTTTTGCAGGTTTTATAAAGTTTTGTTAAGTATTGGACAAATTAAAGTTTTGACTTGATAATACGGCTCATATGGAAGTGAAAGGATCACCAAAAGTTACACATTTCTTTTCGAAATACAGTGGCATCTAATAGCCTAGTTGTTGAGATATTTTGCTCAAAACACCAAATGTCAACCTCATGGTGGCACTAGAGGAATAGTCAGGGGCTTCAAAGTCATCAGGATTCATCCTCTGGGCACCTTGAATGTCTAAAATCTGATGAGTCCCTCCAATAGTTGTTGAAATATTTCAGTCTGGACCAAAGTGGTGGACCGACACTGCCGTCCCTGGATGCCACTCGCATGGCTACAAATGACACATTTAATCAAAAATGTAGATTAAATTAGAGATTAGAAACAGTTACTTTACTACTTAACAATTATCAAAATAGTTGCTTATTAATGTCTGTCAATTGATTGATTGTGTGCAAAAATCTTAATTTGCAATATAACTAAAGCTGTCAGATAAATGCCATGGAGTACGTCAAATTTGTACTGCAGCACATTGCTTGAGCTGCCTAAGACTTCGGTTGGAATTTTGTGAGGGGAGGTGGGATTGAGGAGGAGGAGGAAGGAGGTGGGATTGAGGAGGAGGAGGAGGAGGAGGGAGGTGGGATGGAGGTCTGGCTCCACATAAACTGGCCGGGGAGTTTTTCCCCCTCTCACTCTGCAGCAGAAAACAAAGAGGAAGATGGAAAAGTCATTGTGCATGTTGGCTGCAGTGATTTTTCTGGGAGGATTTTTAGACGCAGCGACTGATTCTTCATTATTAAACACAACTACAGCTGAGTCTCCGACTGTGGAGCCGCGGGATCACAGCACAGACCGACCGACTCCTGCACCAGCACCGACCACCTTATCCTCCACCACTGTCACAGACAAACAGCTGGACACCAGAAACCAAGACAACGGAGAAGAAAACAGCAATAAAGAAGAAGAAAAAGAGGACAGCAAGATAGGAGGTGAGGACAACCTAAAGACCACACCGAGCAGCAAAGTTTTACTGTTTTACACGAAGCTGTTAGAAGTCAGGGAGACTTTAAGATGATTAAACCCAGTTATTACTATTACTTCAGGAAGTAGTTAAGTGCAGTTAGTGAATGATGCCTTCAGGGACCCATTGAGCTCCGGACTTCAATGGTGGATACTAATACTCTGTTACAAGCAAAAACCCTGAATTCAAAAGTACACAAGTACTAGCATCAAAATATTCTTAAAGTACCAAAAGTAAAAATACTTGTTAAGCAGAATGGCCCATTTCAGAGTAATGTATATTATTGATTATTGATGCATTCATGTGTTCATCACTTTAATGTTGCAGCTGATAAAGGTGGAGATCATTTTCTATATACACTATATACTGCTGGGTAGTTTAATTTATAATAATATATCATATTTTATATGATAATATTTTGTATTGTAATCTGAATCTGTAAAGTAACAAGTAGCCTATGAAATAAATGTACTGGAGTAAAAAGTACAATATTTCCCTCTGTAATTGTTGACATCTGGTTGTCTGTAAAATGGCAGAAAACAGTTCAAAACCAAAAGCTATTCAATTTACTTTAGTAAAAGGCAGAAAAAAGGTGAAAATATTCACATTTGAAAACGTGGAACCAGTGAATGTTTTGCATTTTTGTGAGAATTAAGATTATCAAATCATTGTTGCTCAATCACAGAATTCCCCAAAAACATGTGGTCTATGTTTGATTTAAGATGGAACAGGCTGCATAATTCATTGGATTCATGTGGATAACTTTTGGCTGCAACTCTGCAACAAATAAATTAGGAAAATGCCCATCACAGTTTTCTTTAGCCCAAGGGGACGTCTACAAATTGCTTGTTTTTTTCTGGCCAACAGTCCAAAATGCAAAGATCACGGAAGACAAAGAAAAAGCCATAAAATACCCTGCAGCTGTAGCTCCCCTCTTCCTGCGCTGCTGGATGTTTGACTTCACTCCCTCTTGGCCCTCAACTTTGTCTCAAATTACATTCAAAACCCTCCATGGATTCACTTATCTGCAGTTTCCTTTGGAGAGGGCCTCCAAACTTCCACTGAACTGACCAGAGATGATTAGGGATATTCCACAGAACAACCACTGGGACCTCTTATTGCAACAGCCATGTGTTTGCTTACTCAGAGAAACCACAAAGAGAGTTTTTAACCCTTCAGCAGTCAGTCCCAGAGCTGTTCCTGCAAAGGATCAGCATCTCTGGACAAGCGCATGCACAAACCCAGAGAAGATTTTACCTCCTGGTTTCTGTCTGTTTTCCTTCCAGGCTGTCCTCCCCTCGGACTTGAGTCCCTGCGGGTCGACGACAGCCAGATCCAAGCTTCTTCCTCTCTGAGGGAGGGTCTGGGTTCTCACAGGGGGAGGCTGAATATCCAGGTAGGTCTAGATCAAACTTCAAACACCAAGTACTGCTTTTGATAGGACTCCAAAGTTGTTGAGATATTAACTAATTAATATCTAATTAGAAGTTAACTAATTAATAGACTAATTGTTTAATTTCCAAATTATAATAAAAAGGGCAAATTGAAGTGGCAAAACTTTAATTAGTAGATTTCGGAACAATCATAAAAATATTGCAGTTAAACTACATCTTTGATCAAAAATGATGAGGTCGCTATCACAAAAAGTGTCCATTTCAGGCTTCAGTACAGCAAAAGTGTGAGATTTTATGTAATTTATATATTATTATTATTATTATTATTATTAGTGTGAGGGACATCTGATTAATAGGAAAATGTTGATTTCATTACAAATACATTTTATGTTCATATTTAAACAGCTTCAATAGTGTCTATGAAGGGGTTGAAGACTAATAGTGGGCGTAAAATAAAATCATAGAATAATGACCAATAATTATAGGGTTTTGATGCCTGGTGTGGGAAAATATGTGTTTTCTGGAAGTTAAATATGACCTTAATGTTGTGGGGTAATACATTTTAGTAGTGGAATGACTTATGTTTTTAATATAAAGACGCACAAATCAATAGCACAAAATAGTTGAACTTTTTTGCAGAATGACTAATGCTAATGTTCTTACTCATTCACTTCATATTATCATGTTTTATTTTCTGTCCACAGTTTCTGCTGCATATTTCTCAAACTAATGAGCTATAAAATAAAATAGTGTGTCCCCACTCTCCAACACTTTTTGCCTCTCCTTTTATTGGTATGTAAAATTACCACTGCAATACAACTCCAGAGTGTTCTGTAAAAGTAAAACATCACAGCTGCCCATGTTTGCAGTCTGAAAGCAATTATTTTACAATCAGGGTCAACACTAAAATTGTATGCAATGCTTCACATTGGAGCAGAGCCAAGAGTATAATAGGTTTCTGCAGTTGACAAAAAACGTCTGTGCAACATGTGTTTTTAGTCTGGCATCGAGGACGGAGACTTGTACGATGGAGCCTGGTGTGCTGACTACAAGGACCAGCACCAGTGGCTTGAGGTGGACGCCATCCACCTCACCCGGTTCACTGGAGTCATCCTGCAGGGCCGAAACTCCATCTGGAGGTCAGGTAGTATCTAAGCTTGAAAAAAATTGTGTCTGTTCTGTGCAACAAAGACTGCATTGATTTCTTGTCCTTGGTCTTCATTAAAGCTGGGACTGGGTCCGAACCTACAAAGTCCAGCTGAGTAATGACTCTGTGAACTGGAAGACCTCCATGAATGGGACAGCAGAGGCGGTAAGAAGTGTTTTTTTGTATTCTCTGATATAAGGAATGTAACCACCGTGACCAGTGGACCTCATACAGATGGAAAACAGATTTTCACAGAGTTTGTGCCAAAGTGAAATATGTTCTGTGAACAAACAAGTTAACTACTCTTACAAAATAGGAGAGAACTCACAATAAAAGTGCCTCTGATATGATAAAATCAAAACATTGTAATGAGCAACTACACTTAAATGAACAAACATCTGGCAGATATCAAAGATTGTCTCCCAGTGTGTGTAATTTAGAGTAAATCTAGATCTAGATGCAGACTAACCAGAGTCTACAGCTACAGCCACACGTACAGCTCTGTGAGGCTGTACGTGTGGGAAGGTCATTAGTTTTGCAGATATTTGGTCATTAACCAAAGTATTGTACAAATTAAACTTTTGACCTGATGAAACGCTAGATAAAACATTAAGGGATCACCAAAGTGATAACAACTTATCCAACAGGGGATCAGTCCAATAGTTGTTGAGATAATTCAGTCTGGAACAAAGTGGGCGACCGTCTGACCGACAAACCGTAACATTTAGAGGATTGTGCAGCCGTGGTGGTGCTATACACTGTTTCTAGTCTTGGGTGTAAATGTTTCAAACCTATGTGATGTCACATTTTATTGTGCAGATCTTTGTAGGAAACCAGGATCCAGAGACTCCGGTGCTCGGACTCCTACCTGTTCCCACCGTCGCCCGGTACATCCGCATCAACCCTCAGACCTGGTACGCCAACGGCACCATCTGCCTCAGGGCTGAGATCCTCGGCTGCCGCGTCGATGGTAGGCGAACATGCTGCAGTATAGAGCTACTTAATATGTGACTGATTGTAATGATGATTCATTTGAACTGTTTACTCTCAGAACAAGATGTTCACAGTGACTAATATGTCAAAATACATTTAAGTGTTGGCATTTTTAAAGACTAGGTGGTCTTTCAGTCTGTCTGTTAACAAAAGGAAGTTAATGTGCATCTCTCCTCGTAGATCCAATTGACATCTACTCCTCCGAGCGAGAACCAGGATCAAAGGACGCTCTGGACTTCAGGCACCACAACTACAAAGAGATGAGGAAGGTTAGAGCGTGATGAATGGCCACACATGCATGATGAGTAACTTTGGTTCCCCCTAAAGCTAATGCCTGGGTTTTTACTCAGACTCTCAACAGTTTGCAGATTTCCTCAGAGTTCACATTTAACCCTTTGAAGGCTTTTAATCTAATTTCTCTTCTTAAACCCGAAGCTCATGAAGTCTGTGACCGAGGAATGTCCGGACATCACCCACATCTACACCATCGGGAAGAGCTACAAGGGCCTGAAGCTGTACGTCATGGAGATCTCTGATAACCCCGGGAAACATGAACTAGGTAAGAAGCGTTTCGGCTCCTCTTCTGTGAGTCTAGATGAAACCTCAAAGTTCCTGGACCAAAGTTCTTCATGTTTCCCAGGTTTTGCTGAGTTTAGCTGCTCAGGGGGCCCAGTTTAACATCCTCCAGTGTTTATACAGGCTTTTTTCTCTGCACCACACAGGGAGGCTGGGGTGTCTTGCAAAGAAGGCCTCTCTTGTGTAAACAAGCTGATAAGGGTTTGAAATCGGAGGCAGCACTCCCTCCCCCAAACAAGACACATTTCTTTGTGATCTTGTCTTCAGACGCAGGGTCGGCCAAAAAGTGGAAATTAATGAAGTGGAGTACAGATTTTCTATCTTTCTTCTCAGGGAAATGGCATAAACACATTTAAAAGTGCTTCACTCTTTGGGGGAACAATGGGAATCTAGGTTAAATGTCAACAGCTGATTTATATTTCAGTGGTTTCATTGTGAAGTGGTCCACAATCCAAACACACTTTTTGAGTTACAAGAAGAGCAGATTTGGGGTGTTTGGAGTTTTAGCTGTTATGTAATTTATATTCAGGAATGCCATCAAGTCTGGCCAATCCATGTATGATTTTTGGCAAAGTGCAGTCACGCTGTTGCGCCTAACACAATAGAAACTGGTGGAAAGTTTCATCAGACAGAGACTGAATGCATTCCTTATGTGTCTCTCAGCTTTAACTGACCCACTGAATGAAATAATGTTTAATCTGACCTGTTACTATAAGGTGATGTTGACCCAGACACAATTTCCTCCACATTTATCACTTGGCAAGTTAAGTGACTCTTTAAATTTTCCTCTTGGCAGGGGAGCCGGAGTTTCGCTACGTGGCGGGGATGCACGGGAACGAGGTTCTCGGCCGAGAGCTCGTCCTCAACCTCATGCAGTACTTGTGCAGAGAATACAAGAAGGGCAACCAACGCATCGTCCAGCTGGTGACTGAGACACGAATCCACCTCCTGCCCTCCATGAACCCTGATGGGTATGAAGAAGCTTATGTGAAGGTGGGTGAAGTTAAAGTGACTTTGTCCAGAATTAATAGACACGTTTCCTGTAATAAGACATGTTAAAGGAGAGAGGGCGGCGCCGCTTCCTTTGTATTTTCAATTCATCACTTGATGATAAAAGGAGCAGATTTGGACAGCAAGTTGGGTTTGGTCAAATGTCAAATTTTGATAAAATTTGGAGGGACAATGGAATAATTAATCTGGCATTTCAAACTAATTCAGAGATTAGTTTTAATGAGGGTAAATTAAATAAAAATATTATAATATGAGACTTTGAACAGGCCTAATTCATATTCTAAGTAATTGTTAGAATTTAAACTTGTGTAATGTCTCAGTGAAGGAGAAAGGGCAGGTAAATTGTAAAGGAGAGGCAGTAAAAATGATTGATGGCATGATGAAGGAGTTCATTTCATCTGTTTTCTGTTTTCCTGGAAGTTGAAGTCCCCCAATTTTACTTTTTAGAGCAGAAGATCTGTTACACCACTGACATAATTTTGGCAAAGTTTGGTGCCCCATTTAAATAAAATAATGATGCATGTGGTCTCCTGGTATCCTATTGGTTAAGGTGCATACCACATACCAGCTTGTGTCTCTGCACTGCCAACAAGCCAAAATTCCCAGAGATGCTTGTTTACACATTTCATTATTGAGGCTGCAGGAAGATTGCAGGTTCTTGCACCAGATGTTATTATTGTCCCATATCCATCCATCCATTGTACTTAGTAACTCTTATTCTGACTGATCTGCTGCAGGGCTCAGAGCTGGCCGGCTGGGCAGACGGACGATTCAGTTTCGAAGGAATCGACATGAATCATAACTTTCCAGACCTGAACAACATCATGTGGGGGGCTCAGGAGATAGCAGAAGATTTATCTAAAGTCTCCAACCACTACATCCCCATCCCGGAGTACTACACTCAAGAGGACGCCATGGTAAGGACTTTTTGCAAACAACAGTGTAACCATCAATAAGCATTGCTTAGTTTAGGATTGTAGTTGGTGCCATCTGGTGGTAATATTAACAATGACACTGTGGCAGACAGCAATGTGTGCCAGTAAGGGCACTAGAATCACATAAAAATCTGTAATTTCCTGTATAAAACTAAGAAAGGGACTTTGAAAACAGACTTCACTGCCTGACAAAATAGTAAAACTCTGATGCAGCAAATATAACTAATGAATACTGTATAAATACAGAGATTTTAATAAAATACAGATTACTGCCTTTACCAAAGGATCTAACTGTGCTACTCGGAAAAGGGTGACATGTAATAGTTCCTCCAGTTTATTAGTGCATAAATGTAGGTCACACAGAGAAGCAGTTTTTGAGGGTAGCGTGTGGACAGTTTGAGAAGAGGAAAATAATGTTTCCAGTACAGTGGCATGCAAGCCTCAGATCAGGAAATCATTTCAGAGCCAAGAAAACTGTGGTTCTCCTGGAGGCCTGAGCATTGTCACTCAATGTTCAGCAACAGTTGCTAAAGGATTCTTCTCAATGGTGTTTGAAGCTTTTTGTACTTTCTTAGGTTGTGTTTTACATTTCTCGCTTGTAGATGGAAAAAACATAGAAGAATGTAACTTAGACATCATTACAGCGACAGCAAACAAAGAAAACAGAACCACCAACAGAAACTGAAATGTAATCAACAGAAAAAATGAATTTTCTATGCTGCCAAAAGTACATTTACTCAAGTATTTGACTTAAGTACAAATTCGAGGTACTTGTACTTAATTTGAGTGTTTCCAGTTTATGCAACTTTATACTTCTACTCCATTAAATCTCAGAGGCAAATATTCTACTTTTTACTCCACTACATTTGTGTGACAGCTTTAGTTACTTTTCAGATAACAGTTTTTCTTAACCCTATCCCCCATCCTGTCCAGTGAAAACCACAGTGCATCTCCAAATTTGGTGATTTTGAATTTGAATTGTTTATTGATTTAATCCTTTAGGGGTTAAAAAAATTGTCCTACTTCTTAAAATAAATGAACTATTTAAAAACCCAGTGAAAAGGTCATTGTTTGTGTGTCATTATGACAATCTTTACCATAAATCAGTGTCTATAAAGGGACATAACAGGATTAATCCAGCTTGTCCATCCCTCGCAGGTTGCTCCAGAGACCCGTGCCGTCATCAGCTGGATGCAGGATATTCCCTTCGTGCTCAGTGCGAACCTCCACGGGGGAGAACTGGTGGTCACGTATCCCTACGACTGCACCCGTGACTGGGCCCCTCGGGAGGACACCCCCACGCCGGACAACGCTTTCTTCCGCTGGCTGGCCTCCGTCTACGCCTCCACTAACCTGGTGATGGCCAACCCCAACCGCCGCATGTGCCACTACGAGGACTTCCAGTCATACAACAACATCATCAACGGCGGAGCCTGGCACACCGTCCCCGGCAGTGAGTCACCTCAGTGGGATATTTGAAGGATGAAAGCCATCTGAGAGGATTTAGTTCAGAAATGCTGTGTAGTGCTTTTGGAGAAGATGCTGTCTGTTTTCAATGATGAAAACACTGTTACTACAATGTTACTACTGGTGGACAAACATCCTTTCACAGCACAAACCCCTAATCACTAATGTATGTGCTGACCAGTGAGATTTAAACCGTTTATGGGTATCATTTTGGTCTATGAAGAATCTAATTTAATTGTTTTGCCATTTAAATTGACTAATTCAATGAACATTTCACCATAATCTTTATTTAAGGAACTGAAGGGTGTTTTTAAGGGAATTTTTGAGGGATTATTTTGTTTAACAAAAGTTCAGTTTTAGTTGAGTTCACTTTTACAGCAATGACATTCTCTCTATGAATGTTAACATTATTGAAATATATATATATTTTTAAATGTTATCTTCAACATCCTGCGACTCTATTTTTATTCTCACCAATCACCAGGCACCAATCAGCTTAGCCTAAATAAAACCTTATAACTTAAAATAACTTAAAATTGCATGGAACTTGTCTTTTCTACAGGTATGAATGACTTCAGTTACCTGCACACCAACTGCTTCGAGGTGACGGTGGAGTTGTCCTGCGATAAGTTCCCTCATGCCAGTGAGCTTCCCACCGAGTGGGAGAACAACAAGGAGTCTCTGGTGGTCTACATGGAGCAGGTCGGTCTGCGTCTACAGTATCCGTCTGTGCAAAGAAAATCACACCAGTCATCAGCTGGATCTTGATTTTGGGGGCCTCACACTGCAGCATTTCCTCTTCACACAGGTTCACAGAGGCATCAAGGGTGTGATCAGGGACAAGCTGACCAAACAAGGAATAGCAGATGCTGTGATCAAGGTGGAAGACAACGACCACGACATCCGATCAGGTCAGACACTCTCACGAGGTGTTGGTGCAGAAAATGTGTAACTATAAGGAGATTGCAATTTTGGGATATACATTTCTGAGCAAACTGGTTGAATGTATCATTTTTTACGCCCTTAGCTGCTGACGGAGACTACTGGCGTCTACTGAACCCGGGCGAGTACAAGGTGGTGGTTTGGGCCGAGGGTTACTTCCCGTCCATGCGTCGGTGCCACGTTGGAATGGAGCCACATCCCACCATCTGTGACTTCACCCTGACCAAAACCCCCATTCAGAGGCTGAAGGAGATCCGGGCCAAAGGAGGGAAAATCCCCCAGGACCTTCAGCTGCGTCTACGTGCTCTGAGGCTCCGCAAGCTTCGCGCCAGCACCAAGGCCATCAACCGCCGCAGGGAGAGCCAGCGGCTGCAGCAGGAGCAGGCGAGGAGAGCTCGGTCCTCCGAAGCCCGGAGAGCGTGAAGCCGGCGGGATGAGGGGCTGAAGAAGCCCTCACAGTTGAGCTGGATAAAGAGGTTGAGTTGAAACGAAGACAGCTGACCTCTGGGAATAGTGAGATTTTCCTATTAGGCCACTATTAAAGGGTCAGTTCACCCATTTCACCAAAAAAAATGTATTTATCTACACGGCCTTAGTGATATCTAGACATCCGTCCATCCCTTAATGTGGTAATCACAGCTTTAAAAGATTAAATAAATAAATTCAACAGCGATGTGTTTGGGTGTGCTGACCCTTTAAGGCAGATTAAACCAGGAGAGTCACACAAACTCATATAACTGAAGTTGACGTTAAAAGCAGGTTTTTATCCAAAAACAAGGACACAAGCTGAATAACTTTTAAAAAGTTACATAAACATGGAACTTTTTGAAGTAAAATGGACAGGCACCCTTGACTGATGCGGTTCGAATCCACAACATTAAGTGTTTTATTCTACTTTATAGCTGCCAATGCTGTAACGTTTGTTGCTTATCTGTAAGACGACTAAGTGGAGACTTTAACAGTCAGCTGGTCTGATGTGTGAAATGTTAATGTAATAACACTGTGTCTGTTTGACTAAAGTCCAACAGGACCATAAAATCTCAAATAAATGAGTTATTTGTGTTTTCTGTATTTTAGCGACTAAATCCGGACCAAAGGTGAAGACAGGAATGTTATTTCACAGGTCTTTCGTCTAGTATCAAACCAATAAATATTTTCACCTGATGATGACACTAGATGAAATGTCAGAGGAAACCCGGAGAGTTATTGCAGTTCCTCCTGGACTTGAATGTCTTTACCAAAGCCACAATACGTCACGGTGGCACCAGATGAAGTCCTGGAGTGTCGGAAAACAAAATGTGCCAATCCCTTCAGTAGATGTTGAGATATTTCACTGGACATGTGAAAACTTTGACCTGCTGGTGGCGCTACGTGAAAGCTCAGGGGATCACCAAAGTCAGAAGGATTCATCCACTGGGAACCATGAATATCTGTCCCAAATTTAATGGCAATCCAGCCAATATATGTTGAGATATTTCAGTCTGGGCCAAAGTGGTGGACTGACAGACATTACCATCCCTACAGAAAACATTACTTTTATCTGTTTTTTGCTTTTTTTATCTTGTGAAATACGTGAACTGCTCACAGCTCGTGGACGTGTACAACCTGTGACGTTGTAACCTGTGCAATCCAGTGATCGGGCAACAGCTCATTGGTTCATTGGCTTGTGACCCCCTAAAATCATCTCATGAGCCCACTGAGGAGTCAGGACTACCTACTTGGGCAACCACTGGTTTAGAGCATAGTGCAGGCCTTGTTGCCAGTGGGTTTGACTGCCACCTACTGGAGTTTTAGTACTGAAGAATAGAAATACTGGACTCAAACACCAAACAGTCAGCAGTGCAAAAGAAGCCAACCTTTTTATTTCAGTGATAATATGTACCATTTTAGTATCATTGTTGGGATTCCTTGCCGTGTAGAGCCATTTAGGAAACAACAGTGCGAGCAAATCAACATGTTTTCGTCTCTCGTCCGCCCCTCCACCGGCTGTGATCAGTTGAGGTGACGGTGCACAGGTGACACCAGAACTACTGAGAACATTCAATTAATCCACAACAGAATACAGGTTAAAACCCAGAACAGGACTGAGCAAAAAAAAACAACACAAAAACAAAATGAACCCGGTTTTTTTGTTGCTATACCTGAAGTGAAAATGGCAGATAAGACACTTCTCTCCGAAGAGCTTGTGAATACAAGTGAAATAAAAGCAGCATTGAATATACAGCATGGCTGGTCCTTTAACTTTCAGTTTAGTCAATTAAAAAAAA
Organism: Lateolabrax maculatus; assembly: GCA_031216445.1. Classification (NCBI taxonomy): domain Eukaryota; kingdom Metazoa; phylum Chordata; class Actinopteri; order Acropomatiformes; family Lateolabracidae; genus Lateolabrax; species Lateolabrax maculatus. Next base: position 21,410,189 of record CM062205.1, on the reverse strand, counting down.
TTAACTTTAAATTGAACAGTTTACAAGTGAAATTATCTTATTGTATTTGTTAATGTCTGTAACTTGAGCTATTCCAGAGGGGGAAAAGTCCCTGAATTGACTGAACTGAAAGTGAAATGGACTCCATTTGTGAAATACGCACATTTTGAGCAGTTAACTGAGGTACGAAGTGTTGAAAGCTTCCTTCCTCAGTACATACAGGACCATGTTGTGAGCTGGGAATTATTTAAAAAAAAAAAAAAAAATCACATCTGTGTTCAGAAAACTTCTTCTTTTCACCTCAAATCGAAATTCATTTCTCAATCACGTCATTTTTGTTTTCAAACATTTTTGGGAAAAACGCTTATTACGCTTTCTGTCGCTGGGTTAGAGGAGACGACTGATTCCACTCTCGTGTGAACGGTTATTAAGAAGCTACTTTAGCTTAGCACAAAGTGGAAACCGATGGAAACATAGATTGGCTTTGTCTAACTGCAACAAAACCTATAGAGCTCACTGATTAACACATTATATCTTGTTTGTTTAAGTCATACAGAAACCAAAGTGTAAAAAGACAAGCAAGCGTTTCACAGGGGTGCCAGGCAACCAGAGGAGCCAATTAACAGTCTGGTACATAACCCCCGGGAAACGGCACATTTTCGTTTTTTAAACTCTGTCTTTATTTCTGTGGATTAACCAAATAAGTTATATTATGTTAACTGGTGACCATGAGTGATGCTGGTAGGATCAGTGTTTCCCCTTGTTTGTCTTTATGCTAAACTAAGCGGCTGCTAGTATGAGACAAGTATCGATCTGCTCATCTAAAGAAAGCGAAATAAGCGTATTTCCAATCACTTCTTTTTAAAATCGAAGCTTTTGCCACATGTAAAGAACAATTTTTTAAACCCATAGTAGCAGATGTTCACCTTCAGTTCTCAGCTCACAATTCACTACAGAGGAGAAACGCTGCCTTGTCCAAGCACAACATATTTTGGCATCTGACAGCTCCACTCAGAGCATCACCCTCACATAAATAAGAGAGAAGAATCTTCATAAAGGCTGGTATGCATAGTAGTATACGCTTATGTCTATCTTTTGTTTACGTAATATCTATTCTGCAGTCAGTCACTTCAGTTTACATTGAGGTGTAACATCCACGCGTGTGCTCGGCTCTTACAGTAGCTATACTACACTGGTTGAAAACACAAAAAAGCATTGCAGGTACTAGAACAGTCAAAGCAATTGATTCGCTCCTTAGAGGAGGAAAAAACCTGATTGGTTACCTTTATGACAACATTGTAAAAATGAGAAAATGGATGTGATGCAGGGAAAGAAAAAAGAAATCAAACACTGATGTGGATCAACATTCTCTTCAAAAACCAACAAAATGAGGTACAAGGTCAAACAACAAGTCAAATGTTTGTTGGCAACAATTTAATCCTATAAAGGTTAAACGAACGATGCTGAGGCAACTTCTTCTACACAAAAAGTCAACAAGCTGATTTAAGGATGAGGCTGACATTATTCTATATTTTTCTTTGTGTCAATAAAAACCCAAGAAAAGACCAAAAAACTAACTACGACTTTAATCTACTAACTATTGTCAATCCCATATACACTGTCCTGCCACTGATAATACTCACCAGATACTAATTGTATATTACTCCGCAGCTGAAAATAGTCCCCAATCACTTCATGATTTACTCCTGTTTGAGTAACGTTTGCTATAAACTACAGTGGCCAGCTGTTTCAGGAAATTACTAAGCCTCCTTTTTAAAAGCTGTTTTTAAAGATTTACGTCTTCAGGAGGAACCGACCACAGACAAGGAAGGGAAGTCCGAAAGTATTTAGAGACGGACTACTGTGCTCTGTGTAAAAAATACAGAATAGTGCCAGCCTTCTCTTTTAGGGAGGAAATATGTAATTATAAGTATTTTCTTTGCAAAAGTATGAAAATCTAGCATTAGTGGTTTGTACTGAAAGTGGGTGCGATATTTTGAAAACTGAGATACTGACAGCATCAAGTTTCCATTCACAGGCTTAAGATAAAAACACCCAAACTGTGACGGGAAGTGAGAAGTGATTCCAACACAACTGGTCCTAAAGCCGCCTCAAGTGACCGTAGAATCAAAGGAATAAAACACCGTGAACAAGTAGTGCTGACATTAATACACCAATAAAACCACTAAAAACCTAAACTGCTAAAGACCATGAAGGCGGAAACAGGATGGAGATGGAAGACAAAAACTAACAGGTAGGTAAAGAGGGGAAAGGCGTTGATGATGAGGTCGGGGGTCAAAGTTCAGATTGTATGAGCAGAGAAGCAGCACCTGTGGAAAAAGGCATGAGCAGAGCGGAGCAGCTGAGAGCGACACGATCCGCAGCGAAGGACGCCGTGTCCAGACGACGGCGCAGACGACAGACACGAGCGCCTGCTTTCTTGTTTGCCTCGTTAGAACTGATGGATTAATGTCTGTTTGTTTGCATCCTTAGTGTTATTTGTCCAGAGACAGCAACATCTGGATGTGTTGAGCCTCAAAATAAATCAAAGTTTTCTACTGCTATAGAGACCAAAATGTACTTTTAGTACAAAAAAAGAGCCACAGACGAACTGCAGCGCTTGTTTTTGACTGATGCCATGTTGCATCTGTTTTCTCAATTTTTTTCTCTTCAGTTCAGGGCCAGAGAGGCTGTCAGTTTCCATTCACTGCTGCAGCCTGTTCAAGGGTCCGCAGCTGAAGTCTTCTTTCATTTTATTTTCTTCAGGTGGCCTTCAGCTGACGGTTCCCACCCAAACAAACTGAGTCTGCTTCACAGCTGCAGACCTGGGTGTAGAAGTACTTAAAATATTTTATACGGTTAGCGTTACCCCTTTAAATGTGCCAGATGGGTGGAGTTTTCCCATACAGATTATCAGACAGAGAAAAATCGCAATATTGGAAATATCTGCATACAGTAAATCCCACCCATCTGGTCCACTTGCACTTTAAAACAAATGCTAGGAAATGTTATTCAGGGTTCCTAAAGATTCAGATCTTTTTTAAATGTTTAATTTCCTTTGAAGTTTCTGATAAAATGTATACCAAGAAGGCCATATTACTATGTAGATATAGTCTTTGCACAACAAATAGGAGTTTAAAATCATAGAAAAGTTGTACGAACTGGGGCGTTCTGGATCTGTGCAGGAACCCTGATTAGCACTTCTTTACTCAGGTCTGCAGTGCATCGTTTTTTGACAGCACCGGCGGCTAAAACTTGGGCTGGTAAAGGGCGACGCGCCCGCTGAGGCAGCCCGAGGCGAGCTGGCAGTGCGTTGGGGAGAACTTGGTGGTGAGCACCACGTCGCTGTGCGAGTAGATGGAGCGGATCTCCCTGAGGCAGCTGGTCTGGACGGGCAGGCAGTCGGCCAGCTCGCCGCAGCTCTCGTCGAAGGCCAGCAGGCGGACGCCGTAGCCGTACGGGGAGCAGATGAGTCGTCCGTCGGGGCTGAAACACAACTCCTTGATGTAGCCCCTGCCGACGTTGGCCTCCTCGATGTAGTGGGTGAGGCGGAGGGAGCAGCGGGGGGAGACCAGCGGGCGGGTGGGCGCTCCCTCCTGGAACTCGTACACACACGTCCACTACGGGAAGAAAGATGGACACGAAACCATCAATCATGCTGGTGTCGTCACTGGAAAGACACTTGACGTTGGTCCACGACCCACAGCGACACCAACCAACCATTAGTGGCTTTTTGCTTGCGATGAGACACGAATTCACATAATCATTCAACAGCAGAACTGCACTGAAGGCAATCTGTGAATAAACAGTGTTATAGAAAAGGTTTGATGCCTGTGAGTGAGTAGAAGGGGACATCAAAACACTTTTTTGGTATCAACTGAAATCTTAATATTCTTTAATTAAACACTTCTACTTGATTTTTGAGTTAATATATTCTTTACACCTCATACTGTTAACCTTTGCACATTCCTTGGCAATATTTTGCACAATCCTTCACAAACTGTAAAGCTTTTTAATTTTAAAAACTGATTAATTGCACATATTTTTTATATTTTTTCATATTCTGTATTGTAAATATTTCTATTTTACATTTGATATTTGTTTCTTGATTTTTGCAGCACTTGTTTCTTTTACTACTGCGTTCTTATTTCTCTATGTGTATTAGACCAATACAACACAGTAATTTCCTTATATGTGAAAACCTATTTGCAATAAACCCGATTCTGAATCCTGAATCAAAATGAAAATGTTGCCAAATTTAGACGATATTGAATTTGTATTTTGTTAAAAACCAAAGAAGAGTTTTGTAGTAAAATAGATACAAAGGTATTTTCATAAGTATTACCAAAACTCAAGTATTGAATCTGGAAAATGTTGAATAATGATCATCAACAATCAACCCAGTGCCAGTGATTTTTCTACCTAATATTTACTGTGTAATGTGGCTACTTTTATAGCAAGCTCGCTGAAATTCCTGAAACAGGATTTACTTTGTTTATATCAATTACAGGCCGCCGTACATCAAGGTCAAGATCAAATGTACAGGAGGAAAAGCTGTCAGGGGCTGACGATCTTCTGGAATCAATTGTAAATGTGGTGAATTCAAGCGGACATAGATCTGGATGCATAACGTGTCTCACTTTGCTTTCAGATCTATAAAACATTAAAATGGAGACATGCAGCGATGCAAAACTAAAATTAGGAGTGTATCTTTAAAAAAAAGGTACAGGTGTTCCTCACCTCCTGGTCGTCCATGTTGCTGGAGCATCGGATGAGCGTGGCCCAGCCTTTCGGGTGGAGCTGCAGAGAGGTGATGCAGTTCCCTCGGTCTCTCTCTCCAGGGATCTCGGGAGTCAAAACCTCCAGGCTGTTCCTGGGAGAAAGACCTGCAAGAACAAAGTCTGTGATGAATGTATAGTTCATCTTTATCTCTTTGGCAGAAAGAGAACCTCGGCTGACATCTGTTGCTCAGTTTTACGCCGTGATCGTCTCTGACCTTCTCTGTGAGGGTGGATCTTGCTGGAGTCGTTTCCTTGGCGAGGAGTTCCAGCTGACCTGGACGCTGACGTGCCTCCATCTACAGGATCACAACAGGGTCAAAAATCATTTTCTTTAATCTGGAGACGACAGTAATGTTCTAATCACATAACCCTCTAGTCAACAAAATGTCAATAATAATGAAAAATGCCCGATCGTTAATTAAAACTACTAAATTCAATTGTGCAATGGCTAAAAAACTTAAAGCATTATATTTGAAATTACATCAACATGAATCTGTACTAAACTATTTTGTATTTTTACCGGATAAAAGAACTAAAAATGATACCATAAAAATTCATAAAGCTCATTAGTTATGTCTTAATCAACTTATTAAGTAATCAACCAATTGGTTTGGTACTGAATAGGTGTAATCTTTGCAAAAAGGAAGTAAAACAGTGAAAAATCTAAAAAATGAGTTAGTTATTATGTAGAGAAATGGAAAAGCAACATAAAAATCTGGGAATTTTTCAGTGAAAAAAAAAAGTGAGTGAAATAATTTACGTGAAATATGGGCACATACTTTTTTGTTTTTAGTTCAGTGAGACTGACCTGAGCTGAGGGGCGTCCGCCGCGCTCGCAGCATGCGGTAGCTGCCCACCTCGAGGGACTGGGTGAGGTCCAGGTCGTGGAGGATGAGCAGGTACCCTGAGGAAGTGGAGATGAGCATCTTGGAACAGTCGGGTGTCAGACGCATCCTCATTAAGTAGCGGGTGTGGAAGAACTTTTTGTGCGGGCAGCCGTCCTCTGTAAACCTGCAGGGGGAGGACAGTTACAGGAGGCTTAACAGGTAGTTTGAATGCATTTTCTTCAATAATTCAATGTGATTCGGGTTAAACAGGTTTCCTCAGGGTGGGGAGTCTGAACAACAATCCACGGTAAAACTTTAGAATCTTTGGTAGCTCTTCAGGGCTGAGTTACAGCCAAAAAAACAATTTACCCCACCTTAAAGTGTAAAGGTGCAGTTTTTATTTGCTGGAGGGATGAAGGAGAGGAGGCTGTTAAAAGGCTGTGATGTATTGGTTGGACTTTTATGTGCAGCTGCTGGTACAGCACGATGTTAACACATTTTCCAGGATTGGATTGAGACACAAATATAAAGAAAAATAAAAAAGTTGAGAGTGAGAGTCCAAAAGTGAACTCAGAGCCCTTATAATGATTGATTAAACACAGCGTTCACTGTTTCCAGCTTTTTACATTTGCAGATTTGTAACATTAAATCATTCATATACATTTTCAATTCATTGTAAATTGAATATGTTTTGGGTTTTGGAGTGTTAATTGGACAAAACAAGCAAAATTAAAACATTTCCTTTGTTTCTAGGAACTTGTGGTGGAATTTTTTTGGGTATCCTTTTCTATAATAAATAATATTTCTATTATAGATAATAGATTAATCGATATATGAATATGATAATTTGCTGCAGCCTTCACTACAATCCTAACAAGGTAAATAAGCCATTTATTTCTGTCTCATTACCTGACAGGCTGGAGGTTTTATAAATAATAATAATAATAATAATAATAATAATAATAATAATAATTGACATACTGAATACAGTACACATGCAAACATTTTAAAGCATTTATCCGATCACTCATCTTAAAACAGGTGCAGAAACACAAACACAATCACCTTTAAACATTCATACAACAAACCTGTTAGTGTCCCACGTGATGACGTTGCCGTCGAAGCCAGACGTGACGAGGAGACGAGTGTTGGTGTCGTACTCGATGTTCTTCACCCAGCTGGCGTGGCCGTGCAGCGAGCAAACCTTTGAATTCAGCTTACGGAGATCCCATAATGCTATTGTGGTGTCGTCAGAGCAGGTGGCAAACAAACGATTGTCCAAAAACCTGCAAGGGCAAACAGTCAGGGGGAAAGTTTTCACTTAACATTCCCTGCAGACATGAATCCAGACAGCAGCTCGGGTCATTTACGGCCTTCCTGACCAATAAAGACGATTTAAGGGATCATTTCGCCATCCTGAGTCTCTCTCTTTTTATGTTTCACCGCTTTGAGCATCAACCCTCTTTGTCCCGCCACTGGTGTGAGACGCAGGACGCTGCACTCTCACTTTGTGAACCCTGCCCCTGGATTATTTAAGATTAAGAGAGAAACGCACCTTATGTTGTTCACACAGTCCTCGTGGGCCTCAGTCAGGGTTTTGATGTGTCTGGACGAGATGGGGTCAAACAGCAGGACCTCGGTCTGCTCACAGGCCACAGTCAGCACCGACCTGAGCAGAGCAGACGCACAAATCAGAGACGCTCGTAAAGATACAAGAGGAGGAGAGAGCCGATCTCTTTGGCCACTTTACTGCAGAAAACTCCGACAATACTCAATATGATTTAGCTCCAAGAGATACGATGTCGATAGCAGAGAGATGATTGCACACTCACATAAATAGGTTGTGGAAATATGAATGGGAAAATATCATTGCATCTATTTAAGTCAAAAAGTCATTGCAAAAGCAATGTGAGGAGTTATTGAAACTGTGATGAAATGTTCTCATGTAGGCCTAAAGATGCAGAGGTCCAAGGCTGAGCAGGTTCAGGATGTTTTCATCTCCTGCAATAAATAAATCAATCACATTTTCCACTAAACACTGCATTGTGCAGGAAGTGTTACGTCCTGCTGTCACATGAGCCCACAAACAAATATGACCCAGACTGGACACAGCTTGACCTGGTTTGGCTGCAGGATTTACTTCCCACATCTGCTGTCTGGTCAGCGAGGCTTAAATCCTGCATGAGTCCTTCAGTCCTGCCCGGCTGTGAGTGGCTTTCACAGGACTTTCCAGGTTTTGAAATTCAAGGCACTTTAAATTGCCATGTTATGCTTGTCAGTTAGTCAAATTATAAGCTTATAATTAAATCTTTACAAGTTAAAAAAAAACTACAAGGTGGGTTTTCCTCTGCACGTGAAGTGATCCTTGGATCCTTCATGCAATTCAAGCACTTTCCAGGCCATGCACCACACTCTTTTTTTTCAAACGCACTTGTTTCACACGTGAAAGACTTTCCAGGCAAGTGTGCTGAAAGGCCTAACACGAAGTCTTACCCGTCCGGGGAGTACTCCAGGTTGAACACCGCTCCGTGGGTCTGCGTGCTCAGGTTCACGGACTCCACAGCCGGATTCATGGAGCAGTACAAACTGGTCATTGTCCTGAAGTTGTCCCTGGCTGGGTCCACAAACACCCCGCGTCTTATTGTCCTGCTCTGCAGCCACGAAAACAGGCTGTTCCCCCTGCGGCTGTCGGCGCCGGAGCCCTCGCCGCCGCTTTCGCCGCCGCCGCTTCCCGTCTGCGGCGCGGCGGCCGGTTGGCTGCCGGGCTCTCGCCCCTCCGGCGCCGGGGACGTCGCGCCGCGCTCCGCCGCCGGAGGAGGAGGTGGAGGAGGAGGAGGAGGACACCTCCCGCGGGGGATGTCATCGTCCACGTCCGAGTCGTCGATGTCCGGGTCTTCCTCTTTGTCGGAGCCGCCGCCGCCGCCGCCGCTGCCGCCGCCGCCGTCGGGCCTGTCCTGCGACTCGTCGGCGTCCTCGCTGTCGCTCCGGAGCTCCGAGCTCATTGTAGCTTCACACACACACACACACACACACACAAACGCACGCGTCTGTGTTTCGGGGTCACGTCCCGAGCATGAAACCGTGTCTCCCTGCAGCACCTCTACGATGCCGTGGCGGAGCAGCTGCACGGCTCCCGGTCCGTAAATTATATTTTGTTGTCAGACTTGGCAGCGCCTTGTCGCCGCGCGTCAAACCCAACGCGGTGAGCGGCGAGGAGACCGGAAGACCACGGAGGTAGCCTTCAAAATAAAAGCGCACTTTTTTTTGTTTGTTTTTAAATACAACGTGCGTGTGTTAATTAAAAACAAAACACATAAAAACAACGTCTCGTACACTTTTAATTGGGTTTTTATGTATTTGATGCCGTTTTGACAATCAAAAAGCGTATCAACGATTCAATTTTCCTGAATGTATGTTTTAAGCTGAAGCGTCCAGGCGGAAGTGTCACGTTTTTATTCTAATTAACTTGACAGTTTTCTCCTCGCACCAAAACAAATGCAAAATAAAAAGAAATGACGAAGTTCCGCTTCCTCGTCCGCTTTAGATGCGTCTGTAGGCTGGTTGCTGCCCTCAGCTGGATAAATACTGCAAGTTATTTTGTGTATTGCCTTTTTACATCAAAGATGAAGGTAAATAACCTCACATACAGTCGGGTTATAATTGTAATATGTTGGCTTTTATTTTAGGAAGTACAGTCTTGTGTTTGAGTGTTGAGTATAACAGTGCTGTCAGGGGCATGATGAGTTTTATTCACCTAATTTTAAAGAAACACTTTACAGAATATGCAACAATATTTCTGGGCCCGTAAAAGACAAAACAACTAAACTGAAGAGAACTGAACACACCAAACTGACTTCAGGTTTTACACCAGTTGCTTGCTTCCTCCTTCTGTCCACTTTTTAAAAAGTCATGGAAACAGTCCAGTAGCTCTCGTAAAACCAAATAGCCATTTTCTTCCCTCCACACTGTCTCCACACTCTAATATACTTTTTACACTTGCCTCTACTCGCCCTGTTTCCGATCCCCATGACCCCCAGTGAGCACATCTGACTGGCCACTCATGAAAAATTAAAAAGGCAATGGAACTAGAAAAATATAATTTACAGTTTACAAGTTTTTGTATAATTACATATTATTTAAATCTCTTGTTGGTTTCATTTTGTCTTTTTTTTTTCCTCTTCTCTGTCTTTTTGTATGACCTGATCCTACTGGTCTTATGCAGAATGTTAAAGCTGCGTTGTTTGTACATGTTCAATAAAAATAAATCTTTTGCTCAGACCTGACAAGATATTCCTTCACCGGTGGTAATCAGCAGAGGAACTCTCACCACTGCAAACTCAAAAGAAATAGAAATTAGAACAAAATAAGACAAATTTAACTAAAGAGGAAGTGAAATGTGGCTGAACAGAAGTAAACTAAATGTGTGCACTACAAATAAAAATACCATAAAATACCGACAATACTATATTAACTATAAGAATGATGTATGAAACAATAATGTGTCATTATTTAGCTGATGCTTTTGAATGTGTAATCTGAATGTAATGTGTGATCAAAGTAAACTAAATGAAGACTAAATGAAGTACAAAGTGTAAACTATGAAGAAAACTAAGGTGTGTGTGAGTGCAGGAAGGCTACAGATGTTTAAACCTGCTGTGTGGCTGCAGGCGCGGCCTTCACAGAGGTTCACATTGATTATTTGATCATGTTATTGTGTCTGATGGACAAATACCACATTTATAAAGCCAAAATGCTTCAGTTTCTACCTATTATACTGCTGTCGGGTTGAATTACAAACTTTCTATAATTCTATGAGAACAATTTCAAAGAATAAAAAAACTTTTAAAAAAAAGAATATTGTGGATGAAGCAGAAATCACTCAAACATATTTGATGAACTGCTGTCCAGGTTTCTCACTATTATAGTGGTGGCCACTTCCTCACAATATAAACACTAATACACTTTTATGAAATAAAACATGAACCTTTAGGCATTTACCTTCTAAGAGGCAAAGGAGCAAAAATAAACTACTGGGCCCCTATTAACACCAACGTCCTTCTGAGCTGGAATACTACCTGCATGGCCCCGGGTTTGCTGTGTCCTATCAAATAAACACAAATAAATTTTAAATAATTAAGATCTTGAAACTGGACACAGGGACACTCTTTAAGACTGGGCGTCAAGATCAGGTAATAAAGCAGGTCTCATCTTAAGGTATTATCATCTCACGTGTCCTCTAATGGTGCATATCTCTTTCAATTAAACCAGTTAACACACAATGAATATGACTGGTGCTTGTGTGGCCCCTGGGTTTAAGGGGCCCCAGGTAGCAGCCCAGTTGGTAGTCCAGCATTGCACTCAGGTTAAAATAGTGTGGCTACATTGTTAAAACAGTTATCTGTTGACTAAATCAATCATCAATACATGAGATTACAAGTGTCACACTGCTGAACACTTATACTGCAGGAAATCCTGCTGGGTGTCATGTAATATTGTTTGATCTTGATAAAGTTAATTCAATTATATTTAAATTAACAAAATGTAGGTTTTTCTTGACTGTGCAGGATCAGATATTTTTATCCAGATTTGCAGTGCACGTTTTATTTACATACACCAAATATTCAAAACCCCATCATAAGACTCTCTGTGTTGGTCTTGATTACATGTGTGGTATGATATATAGGCGCAGGGGTTTGATGAGGATGTTTCATGTTCATGTTCAGTCTTTGTGTCAGTGGCACCGGTGCAAAGTGATGACAGGCACCTTTGACTGTATATTCAAATGAGGGTTGACATGCCAGGACAGTGACTCTGTAGGATGAGGCACATCTGCTGCCAAGTTGTTGCACAAATAGCACGCAGCCTGCAGACGCTTCTACATAAATGTGAGGCTTTAATTACAGTTTGTGTTGTGGTCGCCGGTGGATGCTTGCATGCCTCGACACTGAAGCCCTGTTTTGTGTGCCCTGCCAACCTGCGGTGCAGAAACCCACTGAGCCACGCGGAGGATAAAATGTAAATCCAATTAACTCGACCGCCATTACGAACCTGGTTTGTTTTTAATTGACACTAATTAGGCTGGTTGGGAGACAGAACTGGCGACACGGTGCGTTTCAGGTGGCGAGACACGGAGCGCAAAGGAGGCGTACGCTTGCGCACGCGCATCGCACGCACGCGCGCGCGCTTGCACCCTGGCTCGTGCATAAAGGAGAGCAAACAGCTGAACTCTTTCGGGGGCAGATGGCAAAAATGACAAGCACGCGGGATGGTGCGCTCCATCCAAGCGGCGCCGGCTGCGCGGTTTTACGCGCGGCGGCAGGTCCGAGCTCATCCAGAAAGACCCCGAGCCCTGCGGAGTTTATCCTGATCCTGTCGGTGATGTTGCTCGTCCCGGTCCAGCCAGCATCAGCTCATCCTCAGTGTCTGGACTTCGAGCCACCTTTCAAGCCCCCCTGGCACCTGGAGTTCTGCGCGCAGTACGAGCAGTTCGGCTGCTGCGACCAGAAAGCGGACAACATGATCGCGGAGAGATACTGGGACATCGTTGACCTGCTGGAGGTGGCGGGTTATGAACTCTGTGCGGACATGTTGAAGGAAATCATGTGCCAGGTAAATATTTTTTCTTCTCTCAAAGTTTGGGGGAGGATGCTACTGTAATGAATGGGTATAAAATCTTTTGGCACCAAGTTGTTTCACAGAATAAAACGTGACAATGAATGTGATGATAAATTACTGTTGATGTCTCTTCACATCTGCAGGAATCTTATCTAATCAATATATTATATATTTCTTTCAACACATAGATATCATAGTCTACAACTCTCCATACACTTTTTAATTAAAGTTGTATCTAATTAAATCAACATTAATCTTTAATAGACCTACATTTGTAAAGAGAGCAAAGTTTGGCATCATATAAATTTGATTTAATTTCTCATAATTTAATAATAAACATATAGTACTCCTGTTCTTTAGATCTCAATTTAGAGGAGGTGTTTTAAATTGAAAGACTTTTGATTTTCTTCTTTAAAATTAGCATGACACAAAAGTATGTAAGGTACCTTAATTAGGTTAACTCTAATAAGTGCTCTAATGGAGAGTCTTCATAATTATTTTTTAAAGTGGAATAAGCTTAACTCATTTACCAACACTTCCAGCAACCAGTTAAGGTGTGAAAGGTCTAAGCCACAACATCTTGACATGATTATTCCTAAAACAGGGGCATGAACAAGGGAGGGCTGAGTGCTGAAGTGCTCTTTTCTGAAAACCAGAATATGTCTTTGTCCTCTAAGGGACTCTTCCATGCTTCAGCTTCAATCTAATGTCCGACTTGGGCCCTGAAATGTCTCGTGTTTGCTCCATCCAGGAGTGCTCTCCATATGCCGCCCACCTCTATGATGCTGAGGACCCGTACACACCTGTCAGAGAGCTACCTGGCCTCTGCTTTGGCTTCTGTACGGAGTTTCATGGCAAATGTCGCCATGTGGTTAAATATTTAACTGAGAACCAGCTGCTGCAGGACACCTCTGAGCGAGATGCGTCCACGTTCTGCACCATGGTCGACTTGTCCGACCAGGACTACTGCTACCCCAACGTTTTGAAGAGCCCCGACCTCAACAGCAACCTGGGACGGGTGGCGGAGGACCCCAGAGGGTGTCTCCAGCTGTGCCTGACAGAGGTGGCCAACAACCTCAGGAACCCCGTGTTGATGCTACACAGCAGCGACGACACGCATCGCATGTTCATCGCAGAGCAGGTGGGCTTTGTGTGGGTGTACCTGCGCGACGGCAGCCGGCTGGAGCAGCCCTTCCTGGACCTGAGCGGCGAGGTGATGACCACGCCCTGGCTGGGGGACGAGAGGGGCTTCCTGGGCATGGCCTTCCACCCCAAGTACCGGGGCAACGGACGCTTCTTCATCTACTACTCCATCCAGGTCAACAGTAAGCTGGAGAAAGTCAGAGTCAGTGAGATGAAGGTGTCTGCCCACGATATGAACACGGCTGATCCTTACTCAGAGAGGTGCGCAGTTTCCATTCTCTCTTTTTAAAGCATGAAAGTTTGGCTGATGATGTATAGGTCTGCACCCACTGCAATTACCCTTTGAAAGACATATTATATAGTCATACACCCCCTGGGCTGTAATTGCACCAAGGCTTACATAAACATGTTCTTAATACATAAATAACTTCAGGGTCGGCCCAAGCTTTTCCAGGGCCCTGAGCAATTACACTTACCGTGGCAATGTGCAACAATTAAAATCAATGAAAAAATGGATAAAGCACAAATAAAAACCCATATGATATTATGAAATCTGGAAATTTCAGAGGTGGTTATCTCAAAACCTGAGCAAACCCTGCCCTAAAACTTTCAGCATGGCCTCGTATTGCCAGAGGTAAGTGAGAAAAATACGTTTTTCTGTAATTTGGGTGGACAGACTCTTCAACACCAGAGGCCTGCTCTGTTTTCGCACTTTCTGTTATATAGTTACTGCATATGGAAGCATCAGTGTTGAAAAGGTAAAGAAGAATCATGGCAGCCAAATATTTATGTCTGAAAAACAAGAATATCACCTCCAGTAGATGTGTTTTGTACTGAACTGCGTCCTTTTTACATTCAGGGTCATTCTGGAGATCGAGGAGCCAGCCGCAAACCACAACGGAGGCCAGCTGCTGTTTGGCCTCGATGGGTATTTGTACATCTTCACTGGAGATGGTGGAAAAGCCGGGGATCCATTTGGAAAGTATGGCAACGCACAAAACAAGTAAGGTGCTTCAGGTTTCTTCAAGTGTGACAAAAGATGTTCCACCATAACAGCAGTTCAGCCCGATAAGATGAACTTCATCAGCTCCACCCGTCATGTTCCAAATGTGTTAATTTAAATGGATTTTAAACTTGATGTCATTTAACACTTTTAATTATATAAAAGTCTATATTATCAAAAATTGTTTTCATACAATTAAATCGTTATTTCAGTTTTTTTGCTATTAGTTGAGCTATTCCACAATCTTTCCAAATACCCCTGGCAGCTGCAAAAGTACCCCATGGGGTACAGGTACTACTGGTTGAGAATCACTGCACTACAAGGCCTCTCAGCTTTTGCTAAATCTCATTTTTTCCAACCCAGGAGTGCTCTGTTGGGAAAAGTTCTCCGCATTGATGTCGATGGAAGTGACTCCAGTGGGAAGCAGTACAGGATCCCCCCTGACAACCCGTTCCTCGGCGACCCAGACGCCCGGCCAGAGGTGTATGCGTATGGGGTCAGAAACATGTGGCGATGCTCCGTGGACCGCGGAGACCTGGTCAGCCGCTACGGCAGGGGCAGGATATTCTGTGGAGATGTGGGTCAAAACCGCTATGAGGAAATTGACATTATTGTCAAGGGAGGAAACTATGGATGGAGAGCCAAAGAGGGCTTTGAGTGCTATGATATGAAACTGTGCCACAACTCCTCCTTGAGTGAGTATTTTCTGTTCATGTGAAACTTTTCTGATGATAAAAATTAAAAGCTATTTTCTGATACTTTCACCACCTGTCTTTTCCACCATAATGCGCCGTTTTCAGTCTAATTGAGTGCTTCTTTCTCTGCCACCACAGATGACATCCTCCCTATATTTGCATACAGCCATCATGTTGGGAAGTCTGTGACAGGGGGATATGTGTACAGAGGATGTGAATCACCCAATCTGAACGGCCTGTACATTTTTGGAGACTTTATGAGTGGGTAAGATTGTGCTGAGCTGAGCCAAATACTTTACTCCAACTGTTGGGTTAAAAAAAATTCTGTGAATTCTGTCAGCTTTTCAGGAGTGGAAAAAAAACAGGCTCAGTATTTCAGCTTGTTTCCTCAGCTGTTGTGCATTTTTGAATTTATTGAATAACCCATGCATTTTTAAATGAATTCAAGTCATGACTTCAGTCCCCAGGATGTCTTAAATTACAATTTAATTTACTTAAAATGTAACTTGGGTCTGTATCGATCCATTGACACTAAAAATATTTTGTTCCGACTTATTCATTTGATTTGATACTTTTAGACCTGAGGTTTGACGTGGTGTTTTATGTTCACACTGTGATTTGAGACTTATGACTGAGGACTTGAAAATGATTTAGGGCTCAAGCAATCTACATTAGACAATCTGAAACCAAATGGTATGTACTAGCAAACTGTTGTACTTCTTCAGATGAGATAAACTCCATTAGTGAGTAATGAGGTTCTGCAAGTAGTTTAAAATTCCAGTCTAGTCTTTTACTGACAGTTTTACAAAATGTGAACAAAAAATATTTGAATTCCCTAAAAATCGAAATCATCCTAACATCATATTTAACACTTTTATCTTTTTAATTTAATCTGTTAAATAATAAAAGCATTGGTTTCTTAGTTTTGGTTTTTGATGATGATTTCTAGTTTCTTATAATGGTCTACATGCTTTTTCATTGGCATTCACTAGAATAAAGATGAGAGATGAGCTATTAATTCCTGCCTTAAATATAATGATAAACGGTGGTTTAGTTATAACAATATAAGTGATTCCTGTCAATCTTGCAGTCGAATCATGGCGTTAGAGGAAGATAAATCAACAGGAAACTGGAAGGAGAAGAGTGTGTGCATGGGTGACACAAAGACTTGCTCTTTTCCTGGACTCATCAATCATCACCACAAGTTCATCATCTCGTTCGCTGAAGATGAAGCAGGTAACATTCAATCAGTCTCTCACAGCGTTTAGTTATGCACCAATATAACAGTACTCACGAGCTGTCTCTGTTTTTTAGGGGAAGTATATATTTTGGCCACTTCGTACCCCAGTGCCATGTCTCCTTTTGGAACGGTTTTCAAATTCATGGACCCCTCCAGGTATAGTATCAGGCACAGATTACATTTAACCATGTGACGTGCTTTTAGTCATCATACTACTACATTTACGTAGTACCAGAATTACCATTAAACATCAAGAAAGTCACAATCAAAGTGAAAGTCTCGAAATCACAAGTATCCATTACAAAGTTTTCATCAGGTTTAATGATTATTTTGGTGCTAGATTTTATTTGAAATAAATATTTTCCAGGCCAACAATGCATCTAAAGACCTTTTTGTATTGTTCTTACAATGATACCTTTTTTTTTTTTTAACCTTTTTTGGAAAAATCTGCATACATTTGTATCATGTTTTGTGCTAAAAATAATGAAGAGCCTTATTACCCAATTTTAACTGATTCCCCTTAAACTTTTGCAGGAGAGCACCTCCGGGGAAATGTAAGCAGAAGCCGCTGCCTGTCAAAGTGAGGGGGAAAAAGGTTCCTTTTGTACCCAGGGAACGTAAGTCACCTCAGTTTATCATTGCATTCTTTATCACTTGTTGTTCTTATAACTTAATGTCTCATTTTTATAGTGTACGCATACCAGGCTTATTGGAAAAAGCCATTTGAACGGGAATTTTTCTTTGACTGAGCATGTCTGACAAAGTGCAGCCTCTGAAATTACCTTAAACTGAAATATGTCCACAATGTTTTTAATTTTTTAGACTGAAAAGTAGGTTTGGTTCAATTAAGGTGAACTAAATACGAACAACATATACACAACTTATTATCAAGTTCATTATACTGATGTTAGGTTAGTGTAAGGAGACATCTGTTCTGGCAAGCCTACATTCTCTGTATATGCTTTAGTATGCTTATCCTCAGCAGAACCTGCCTATATATAACGCACTGAGGTCATATATAAAACTATAAAAAGCTGTTGCCAATTTTACATCAAACATACTTATAAAGGAGTGAGACAAAAGAGGAAAGCATTTCAAACATTTAGACCTGTTTTTCTGAGCCAAATATTCAATCCAGCCTTATAAAATGCAACATATGTGGCTGCAGTGTTGAAGAAGTAAAACTGTGAAAATTGAGACTTACTGACATCTGTGCCATTTCAGTGACTGTGCTGGAGACAAATGAAAAACCTACGAGACCACCGCCGAGAAAATTCAAACTCACCACCAAACCACCGGTGACAAGCAGCCGGGTCAAACCTACAACGTCTGCAGCCCACGTGGCGGCGGCGACGACGACGAGCGCTGCTGTGAAGCCGAAATGGAAAACGTCTGATGGCAAAGCCAGGAAGAAAAATAAGTTGAAACCTTGGAAGAAAAACAAAGGGCTGAACAAGCCGGCAGCTAACGGACAAATGAAGAAGAATTCTTTGAGACGGAAATCTAAGGAACAATCAAAGAAGACCACTGAGATAAAGCCTGTCAGCGACAAAGTCAAACCAAAGAAGAATCAAACGGCCACAGCTGGTCTGAAAACAAACGCTCTACAAACCCCCAACAGCCTGAAAGATAACACAATCCACACAAGGAAGATTCCCCCAAGGAAAGACGCACAGAAGCCGGTCGGACATGAGAAAAACAGCATAAAGCTCAAACAATCTGCAAAAGAACAGCATGCCTTCGTGAATAAAACGAAGACAAACTTGAACGTGAAAACAAACAGAACAATGCAAAACAAACTAAACAAGGTCAAACGCAACCAAGCAAAACATGCCAAAGCACTTTAAAACAATTTCGACTTAGTCCTTATTTTTGTATCTGTGTTGATTGTCTCATTTTAAAGGATTAGTATCGACATTTCGGGAAATGCACTTATTCGCTTTTTTTGCCAAGAGTTAGATGAGAAGAGACATACAGCTTAGCACCAAGACAGGAAGCAGGTGAATAGCTGTCTACAGATGACAAAATCCACCTAACAGGACCTCTGAAGCTCACTATTTAACACGTTATATCTCGTTTGTATAATCCAGATCGGGAAGAAAGTGAATAAGCAGTATTTCCTACAATGCTGACCTACGATATTCCTACGAAGCACACAACTGTTGCATGTAATTATGCACCGTTTCCTTTTACGTTTTATTTCTGACTGTTGTAAAATCATTGGTGCAACTTAATCACCACCCCGTCTGTCTTTAAAAAATATATCAAACAGGTTTGAAGTAGAAATAAGCAGCAAAACTGAAAAAAAAAAAAAACCTTCGAACTCAACCAAAGCCCAGTGTTGTTTAATCGCTCTAATTTTACAACACATGCAAGTGTTAAAAATAAACATTAGAAAGTGTGTGTGTGTGTGTGTGTGTGTGTGTGTGTCTCAGAAGCTCTCTGTAATTAAACTCCACACCACTGATCATAACTGAAACCACTGTGCCCGTGGCTTGCATTATGACTGCGGTAAATGTAAAGCCGTCCTGACTGTGGCGTGTAGTTGCACACTGAGGTTAAATAAATCTTACAATGAAATTACGTTTTGTAACTCTTGTTGTTTGGATTCTGGTGAAAAAAACTGTTATTGAAGGACATACACCCCCCAGTCAACTGTTAACTTGCCTGCTTTTGTAACATAACATGACACAACAAACACACCATCCTATACCATGACATGACATAATCTCACTGTATCATGACATGTCATATTTTCAGGTACAACATAACTTTTGCCATGATAATAGCTTTTTGTTTGATAGACATGCCACACAGTTAACATACCATACAATAGCACTTCATGGCAAGTCAAGATTTCAAACTACTGATGTCTTAACATGTACCGTAACATGATGTAAACATATCATATCACACTATTTTGTAACAAGACACGACATAAACTTGCCATACCATAACATTTCATACAATGAGATGGTATAAATTTACCATACCATGCCAGATCATACCATGACTTGACATAATGTGGCATGAACACACCATACCGTAACACAACATGCCACGAGATGACCACATATATCATGACGTGACATGGGAATACAAACTATAAACCCTGAAGAAGCATCACGCACAGAAATCAGTGTTGCTCCTGCTGAAATATAGAAATATATGGGACAACAGCAGTCACTGTTGTAGTCACATAAACAACATGTGTTCCTTTTACAAATCCTCATGTCCTTGTGCTATCATCAGCTCTCATTCACAGTCAAATGTTATTCCTGCTCGTTCCACTCTGTCCGATGTGTTAAGACGTTGGGACAGTTTAAGGACCCTGATATTTATTACAAGCACTCATGGCACCTCACCACTTAAATGTCCCAAACCACGTCTGCAAATACAGCACAAAACAAAAATGACACTGATTAGAAGAAGAAGCAAAGTCATTTAAAGGGAAGGTGGGGCTAGATTTGTGGGTCTGAAAATATAAAGTGTTGCACTCAGACTTAATGTAAGTCTACCGTGTTTCCTCTATATGGTCTTGAGTATGTTGAAATTCTTTGAACCCAGGATGCCTACAAATTACAGACCTACATAACCATATACTTGTGCTGAAACGTCACCAATTTAGAAAACAGAGCTCAGGTTCTTGGATCTTTGACTAAACCCCCCAAAAAACTAATGTTTCCTCTAAGCACCCGTTTTGTGAGGACGAGGAGGCCGGACAGACGTGGCTTTTTTCCTGTTGTGCACCAGCTCCTATTAGCTCTGTCATTACCTGCGGCTGTTTTGCTGGAGGGGCGGCCCTTTGAAGTGTTAAAACCACGGGGCTTTTCAACTTACGAGGCACTTTGCTGTCACGTGAGGTGACACACAACACGATGGTTTTCTCCCCTTTAAAAGAGGATGTCTGCATGTTTCAGTGTTTTGTCATTTTTGTTGAATTCCTTGCAACAAAGTTGACACGTAAGGAGCTGCCCAACACTGAAATAAGTGACTGAATTTGAATGTTACGTACATTCCCGGCTCGAGGTAGAGATCGGACCCCAACCGGAGCGTCCAGCTGCCTGTGTCCGTGGCAGAGGTGGCAACTCTTCTGTCGTGCCTTTGAGCAAATTGATGAACCCAGTGAATCTGCTGGAAGAGACATTTCTCAACAGTGCGTCACAGTGGCAGAATAGCTGAGTCACAAAAACAAATTGATGTGTTTTTGTTTGTATGCTGTGTGGGTTTTCTATTGAGTGCTCCGGTTTTCTCCTGCAGCCTAAAGACATGTAATCAGGTGGGTTGGAGACTATTAGTATGTACTGTTCAGCACATGCAGTTCAGTATGCTCTGTGTACTGTATACGGTTTCATTTTGGAAACAGAAATAAGCCTTCATAACACCAGGAGAAATTACTTAGTTGCTTTGTTGATTTAGCTCTTTTTCTGTGGTTAAAAACAGATTTTTTGATAAGCCACACTAGCAGGAATAGCAATGTCAGATTAAAATATCAGAACATTCATTGGATTGATTGCCGTGACACTTTGTGCACTCGTTCACGGTGGCCAGAGGATCTGCGGACTCTCCTCTAGCTCCACCATTAATTTCACATTGAACTGAATGGATTGGCGCAATATTTTGTACAGAATTTTCATTTAATTGCCATCAGGTCAAAATTGTTTATGACCAAATAGTATATAATATAAACTAGAGCTGCTACCATGGCTGTAGACTCTTGTTCTACAGTAAGAAGATATTCTGTCATGAACACTGACAGTATTAGAGGAGAAACCTAAATCAGTTTAACACTTACAGCCATTTACATTATTCTATTACTTATCCTGAGCAGATACAGTAAGTGGTCGAGTCTCTCAGATAAAAACAGTGCTCTTACTTTAACATTCACACTAGTGAAAACCTCTCTCAGCTCGGTGAGAAATGTAGCACCATTCCACAACTTACGCTCAGTGCAGAAATGATGATCTGTGACTGACCGCAAAAACCAAACCTGTTTGGGTCCATTTTGATTTAAGAGTAACTGTATCGGGGATTATGCTCCAAACTGGCCTTACAAAACCACGTGTTATATCAAATATGTTATATTAAACATATCAAACCAGTCGATTTTTATATTGCTGCAGCAGTGACCTTCGTACACAACAACACTACTCTGCCTCTGCGGAAAAACATGCATCTTGTGAATGATTTATTATTATTTTAGTCATGTATGAACATGATCCATGTTTTGTAAGACAACCTTAAAAAGGAATTTAAAGGAAATGTAAGAGTCATTTAAGAGTAAAACAGGCTGTTCGATTGGAATAACTGACTAAGGGCCACATTTGAAAAAAACAAAACATTTCAAGCTCCTTCATCAATCACTAAAATAATAATAGATAATTCATAAGATAGGCCTGCATGTTTTTACACAGTAGTTGTGATGTTGTACCGGTCACTGCTGCAGCAATATCAAAATCTGTTGTTTATGAAATATCTTCCTCCACTCTACAGGCTCCTGTGGTGCTTAAGTAAAGGGATATTGCTCCCTACTGGCCATTGTACAGTATGTAACTAAAACTGCAATGTTAAAGCTGTTCACTCTCACGGGACTCGTGCGTGCCCTCCTCGCCAGTCCAAAACACTGACAGGGAAGCAGAGATTGCCCATTAACTGAAAGGTCACTGGTTTAGTCTTTGTTTCCATCAGACACTTCAGCGTGGTTGTCACTGACCTGCCGCTGGTAAAACTTTGTCTGTTTTTCTAAATAAACACTGGAGAGTGTTTGAGGCTGGAAAACATTTACCCTGACAAGTGATACAGAACAGGGCAGTTCTCTGCTTTCAACAGATTTTTGTCATCTTTACAAAAAAGTAATCACTATGATTGTGTCTTTTTGATTGTCATTTTGTCAGCCTGCGACTTAACTACTGAGGTTTCAAAAATTATAATCAGTTGTTGTAATTTTGTGCTACCAGTCCAACTGAAATTAGGCTTGTCCTTTTTTTTTAATTACAAACACACACACACACACACACGCCTTAAAATATGAAAACCTGACAATGTTAACAGCGTTAGATTCATCAGCAGTCAGACAGATTTTAATACCAGAGGCTGTTGTTGTGTTTCTCTGTTCTGTTTATTACTGGAATAATTACAAGTAATAAGTATCATACTACAAAGATTTTAGGCAGTTTAATTTATCTCAGCAACATGTACGTTCAGGATTTAATTACCAGTGAATTGTGCAGTTGTTAAGAATGTTTAATTCAGTTACCATTAGTGTTAACATCCTATCAACCATACACTGAACAAAATTACGTATTCTATGCATTCTATAATTTTCGACCTAATTAAAAATAAGCGACTAAATGCTTGTTGCATGTTTTTTTCCCCTCTCTGACTCCCTCAATCAACGGCTGATCTTGTACACAACATCGCCGACCTGCAAGATCCCCGTCTTCTTCACAATGTGCAGCTGTCCAAACAACGGATCCGATTTGTAGATGTGCTTCTCGGAGGGTTTGCACAGACGATAGCTGTGGAAGAATTGTCATCAAAAGGAGTTCAAAGGACAGGAAAAAAGACTTTACCTTCAAGAATCACGTAAAATATATTGAGAAGCATTTAAATTAATTTTAAAAAAGGGAAACTGTTTGTAGTAATAGAAAAATTCTCCAAAATTCACCTCAAAAATAATATAACCATCATTCTAGATACATCAAAAATAATACAAAGCTCAATGAATATATATACAAATGAATCTGTAAAATCTGCCAGATTTTACTACTCTTTTAAACAGAAAAAGTCTTCACTTATATAAAAAGATGGGAGCTTTTATACAGCTTTTATCACCAAGCTACAAATATAAATAAAAAGCTTTCAGCCTAGTTATAAAGAACTAAAATTTGGTTTTGTTATTAGTCCTCTGTCGTGTGTCAAACTTGAAAAAGTGACAGCTGCTTTTATTCTATGACTAATAGGCCTAATTGGAAATACTTTTTAAATAGGTTTCAAACAAACCATTTTTACCAGCCCACCCAAATAAGAACCAGCCTTCAACTGGGTGGAAAACCGACCAATCTGGCAGCACTCATAACCACCGAAATGTAAAATAAGAACCTTTCCTAAACAATACTGAGTTAAAACTTTACCTTTTCAGTGTTTCCAGAGGCTGTTTTCTGGTTATTATACCAGTTTCAGGGTCAACTGTGGTAAAAATGCATCTGGAAACAACAACAGTTACAGGTAAGTTTGCATCCATCCTGTCAATCCTAAATCTCTACAGTTAGAAATATAAATTCATGCATTGTAACATCGAACAGACACTTCAATCATCTGTGAATTTAATTCTTATCCAGGGGGAAAAATCCCAAATTTGCAGCTTTGGATTCATTGTTGTTGATAAATGAAGTGATTCTGTCTCTGATTAAAATCTGTGTGAAGCATCAACTGTGTTACCGTCCACATGACATTACACGCTGCAGTCTCACGCTGCCAATCTGGAGCTCTTCCCATGAATCCTGAAAAAGCAAAGCAGTTGGTTTTTTGAGTTGGAGATAAAATTAGTCCACGCTGCTCACACTGAAAAGGGCGAGGTATTAGTCAGATGGAAAGGACCAAATGACCATTTTTCCAAACAGGAGGGAAAAAGAAAACAAAAGCTCACGGGCTGTAGTATAGAGACACATAGGATCTGTTATTTTTAAGACTTTTTGTAGTTCTAATTGAATCTTTACATGAATGTCTGATGATGTTTCTCTTTGTTTCTGTCTAATCTTGTAGCCAAACAGAGGAATCAACAGGGAAACGATATCCGAGCACTATTTGCAGATGTGCTTCTTGTTTGGTAAAAGCTGAGCAACAAACCTCCTCGAATGCTTCACAGTCGCTTATGATGATGTTTGGGCGGAAACGCTCCACCGTGACATCCTTCTCTAACTTGCTGCTGAGATCTTTGACCGAGGCGTCGGACAGCAGCATCACAGGTCCGACATCTGAGTATGCCACTTGCTGGATAAATGGATAAACACCAAAAACACAATTACAAATGGAAATCCTATATGTAACTGTGAACAGCTAAACGTTTTATACATATAACAACACTTTCTGGTATTTCAATTAAGTAAGAGGCTTAAATAAAAAGGACACAAATATTTGTTTTGTCTTGCCTTAAAATCTGGGAATGAAAAGCAACACAGACTCCAGCCTGTTTACCTCATGTTGTGGGAAAAGAGGCTCTATATCCACCGACCTCCTGGCCTTCATCTGGGGTTCAAAGTGCACTAAGCGAAAGGTTTTCCCCAGAAAACAAGAGAGCCAGCGAGACGCTTCGTCGCCACAATCCCGTCCCTGAATGTCACCCTTAAACACCCTGCAGCAAAAACAACAAGAAGCATTTTTACAAGTCTGAAAACACAGTTGGAACAAACGAAATTATGCAAAAGACAAATTAACAGTGTAAACTTGTTCTGAACTGACATATTTGAAACAAGTGTTATTAACAATATCTATAGTATCTGATTATGGCCGGCTTTTGGCCCATTAGATGGCAAAACTTGCAGATATTACAGCTGCCAAAATTAATCGCAGACTATTTTGATCATCAATTAATATTTAATTTTTCAAGCAAAAATACTGAACATTTACTGGTGCCAGCTTCTCAGGTGTGAGGACTTGTTGCTTTTTTTCTGTTTTATGGGATTGCAAACTGAATGTTTTGGGGGTTTTTTTGGACTGTTGGTGGGACAAAACAAGACATTTGAAGACATTACAACGGGCACCTGTTTTCTGCCTTTTTGAGATTAATTGATTAATCGAGAAAAGAGTGTACAGATTAATCAGTAATGAAATCAATTGTAAGTTGCAGACTCTAACTGTCTGTATCTTTTAAAACAAACAGTAAAGACTTCGGTGCAAATTAAACCCTGATGTATGAAACCTGCAGCCGATGACGGGGTTGTCGGGCTGTTTGATGGGGAATCGCAGCTCCTCCATGTCTGGGCCGTTCAGACAAACATGACCTCCCTCGCAGGTCAGGGACATCAACACCAGACGAGGCTCCTGTCTGCCCGTCACCATGTGACCATCTTCTGTGACCACCAGCCAATGTCTGCAATCAAAACAAACAGAGCCGTGGGATTTTCCCTCGTTTGCACCATTTGGCATCCCTGGTTTGATTCCAATTTACAGCCACTGAACCTGCACACCGAGCGCTCACAGATTTGAAGCAAAGTTACAGACGAGGGTATAAAACAAACAACACAGGGCTGATGACATCACATGTTGCCATGGATACAGCTGGGCTGCTGACTCATCCATAAAATCCCAGATTTACATCACATTTTATTTTTATCCACTGGGTAGAAATTGATCTGGGAATCATGTACTAAAACATGTATCTGTAAAAAAGACTGCATTGTATATATAAATATATATATTTTTTTATATATTTTCATATTCATGAAGTTGAATTTGACCTCACGCTTGTGTTTGGACAATTGAATGAAATATGGTGAATTCCCCCTGAAAAGCCTGCAAGGTTGTAGACCCACAAAGTTCATAAATAAGCTTAATATTGAGACACGGTGAAAGAAAATGACTTTCCAAACCTAAATTAAACAGCCAGTATGTGTAATCTAAACAAAGGCAGTTGTAAATTGGATTTATTTGTCCTATTTTGTGTCCCTGAGTGAATTAAACTAGATTTACACCTGGAGAGAAAAATAAATGGGTCTACTTATTCCATTTTTTGTTCATTATAAGAGTTCTACTATTTTCTTACTAGCAGGGACGTACGAACCATGATAAGCTAAAACTATGTGATACCAAGTCAGACTTATGAATAATGAGCTATACTGAAACTATAACTTTTAAAATCCAAATTATGAGATGATAAGTAAAAAAGTTGACCTAGTACCTCTATTTTAAATCACTTGCATATTTTTATATAACGAGAATATTTATTTTAGTCATTCCTAATATTCAATCTTTTTTCTCTCGCTGGCAGAAGTGGATCCACACAGGTGGCACAAGTAAATTATCATTTCAGAGGGACACCGAATGTAATAAAACCCTTCTGGCAGTAAAATGGCAGTTTGAAAATTGAGTTTATTAAGGCACTTGTAACCCTGAGCACAGTTTTACAGAGCCACAAATACAAGTCTCAAAAACAGTAAATCAGATTATTTACCTAAGTAAAAGTATTACCAACAAATTGTTGCATGGCATTGTTAATTCATGGAATTTTTGGGGGCTTCTGTGGCTAAAAAAAAAGCCTGAGACTACATTAGTTGATTATCACTGCATTATATTATAGCAGGATGATAAATTGGAGATCATTTTGACTTTTATATTAGTTGTTTAGTTCAAAGACACCTCAGGCCTTTCAGGGTGACTTCAATCAGTAGTAATGTGCCATATTTTATTATGTCAGGCTGATCATATATTTATAATAGAAGTATAAAGATGCACAGATTGACAATAGTAAAATACAAATACCTCAGAATTGCAACATCTTGCACCAGTGAATGCACCACTGCACAACAACACCCAGTGCTGGTGGCCGATAACTTCCCTCTGCAAGTGGCCAAACTTCACCCTCCTCTGCAGACACTCACCGATCCTGCAGCTCTCCAAACTTCACCCTCCTCTGCAGACACTCACCGATCCTGCAGCTCTCCAAACTTCACCCTCCTCTGCAGACACTCACCGATCCTGCAGCTCTCCAAACTTCAAGCCGAGTTTCTGACACTCGGCCAGAGTCACCGGCGCCGCTTTGCCAGACTTGAGCGGGTAAATGAGGAGCTGCGACACGACGCCTACGCGGACAACTTTTTCTGGCTTTCGCAGGTATTTATATCCGAGACCAAATCCCAGAACGGCCACGCCGACTCCGCCGATCACAAGCGCGGCTTTCTTGTCGTGGAGCAGCGCCTTCGCCGCCTGTCCCGCCGGCTCCATCTTGGAGCCTCGCAGACTCTGTTGAACGTTGAACTTTGGCCGGCGGACTCCATGTGTAACGTTCACTGACGCTCGATCAACGGAAACGCGCCTCCGGGCTTCGGTTTAACAGGCCGCAAAACACGACTATTTTGCCCCTTTTTCTTCTTTATCACCTAAAAATTAAATTAATTACATTACAATATATGATATTTAATACACACAATATGTAGTAAAAGTTCTGGGACTAAAGTCACGTTATGATAACTAACAAAAACTGAATAAATGTGAACACACCGAACTAACCGGACCAACGGCTCTTCTTCTTATTCTTCTTCGTTTTTAAAATGTCGTGTAATTAGTCCAGCCGCCATTTTCTTTCCTCCACCACCAATATACGTGTTTCTCTGGCCTTTATCTTCCTTGTTTTGGATGTAGATGTCGTCCTTTCTTCGCTTTGTCCCAATAAACAGTATTTCGCCCCATTTTGAGCCCCAGCAGACAGGCAGACCCTTCTCAAACCCTTTAAAGGCCCCAACAGGGTTCAAACAGGCTTTCTTATCTTTATTAAAGAGTTATCACCCTTTTCAAACACCTGTCACAGTTAAATCCCTCAAAGAAAGCCAGTGCCATCATAAAGTCAAAAGTTTAATTTGTCATAAATGCTCAGCTGTACTTTTTTTGTGTTTAGTAATTGGCAAATGTTAGGATTTTAACACATTTCACAAAGATAATAAACATGGCAAACATGACCTGCTGAACATGACGGTTATAAACAAAAAACTGAGGACCCCAAACAGATTTAACATTTTCAGGTAAATTTTTTGGTAGCCACTTAGCTTATTTATGCATTACGTTTTATGACATTACATTAATTTCTTGACAGGAGTCTCACCTGATTCTCAGCGAGAAATATGAACAGTATTTCCCAAAATGTCAAACTTTCAAACTTTAAACATCTTTATGAATACATTGTTCGGGCCTTTATCGAAGTAATTTGCCTTGCCAGATGTATGAAAACTTAAAGAGTAAAAGTATAGGTATTTAATCATGCTTAATTTAGTAATATTAATTAAATAAAGTTGTGGAAAAGAGAAAAACGCAGAAATCTGTGTACACGTAAAAAAAAGCACAAGTGCACTTTAACACTCAGTCCAAATTGGCTAAAATATGTGACAGACACCTTGAGTTTTAACCTCCCCAGAATTTTTCTAAAAACAGAGAATAAACCAAGTGACGTAATGCCTCAGCTGACCTTCTCAGTGGAACTATTTTTGTCTTTGACATAGATACTCAGGTCTATGGCCAAAGTAGAAAACAGCAGATGCTCCGACCACAGGGGGTCAATACAGGGATTTGTCGAATGGATACTCCTTCTGTTGCTTTTCTGTGCACGTCTAATGGCTGAAGGCAGATTCACAGGCACAGGGCCAGGCCTTACAAGCTGGTTTGATGTTGCGGTGGCAAGTACATTTTGACAAGGAAATACATCCTAATTGCTCTATTCTCAACTGAGACCTTGATGTTATAATTATGTTAGTGGTGCATTCAACAATTTGATTTGTGGTTTTATGCATGTAGAGCGTCAGAGGACTAGTTTCTTGGGCTCATCGTTCACTTTGATGATGCTCTGTCCTGCATCATCGCCGCATTACTTTCATATAGAATCATATAAAGAGCAGTGATTCAAAACAAGTCAACCTCCTTAAAGCCAGTAAACATTTGCAACCAGTTACGAGGGGTCACAAGTACACATTGCTTCATTTTTTAGGGGTCAGAAGCCCCTGATATAGAGCATAACTTCTACACACAGTATTTTTATTCTTTTGGACTGACCGTCTGAGAGGCTAACTGGCCTTTAATAACTTGTTTGTGAAGTTATTCCACAAATAGTAACAGGACTCCATACAGAAACATCAAGACAAGTGCATGTGTGATGTCCAAACCTTGTTCACAACAGAAATAAAACGTATAAGGCAAACAAAGCCAAACATAGCCAGTGTAAAAAACGTTGGACAAAATAGCAGAAACACAATTACAAAGCAATACAGTATCCCTGTACCAATTTGTTAAAGATGAATAATGTTTGCATGTTGTTGATTCAGCTCAATGGTTTCTTGTGACCACTGTTGTTTGCTACAGTATTCCTGTGTTTGGCACATGTTATTATGATTATTGAGACTTTTTCCATTGAGACATTTCATCATTTTGCAATGTTTGTTACTCAAATAGTAGCAATTCAAGCAGCCAATGTCTGGCCTCTTTGTCCCTGTATGATTCACTCAATCAAGCTTACACATATTGCTGATGGGTATTAAAGTACATATAACTCCCTTGTAAAGCACTATTTTATGGGTACGTAATATCCAAATAATTTTTTAAAGGTTGGAAAAATGTATTCTGGAAAGAATATGCTCAAAGCTCAAACCCAAGTTAATCTCCATTAATTGTTCATTCAATAGTGAACAGTCTTTAGGTTACACTAGAAACTAATTGGAATTTATTAAGTGGAAGTGTGACAATTTCAATTTTCTCTATAATAAGAACCAAATGACATTGTTCTTTCCAGGAAATGTATTGACCATTTTTAGGAAATTATTTGGATATTATTGACCCATAAAATATAGCATAACCAAGTTGAATCAACACCTCTGGCAGTCAACAAAAACATATTATCAGGTGTGACGTCAACACCTTTTCCAAAACAGTATTTGCTGCCGTAATCTGTTTCTGTTATTTTGTCCACCCCCTGCTTACTGTACCACAGGACGAAGAGTTGGATACGACACATATACTGTACATACTGCCACAAACGATGACATAATGATACACCGCCATACTTTGCGCTCGTGACTAACCTGCTGTAGGTTGTCCGGAACTGGACTTCTGTCAGAATTCCCAGGGGGAAACCATCTGGACCAAACGGTCATTTCTATACATTCAGCAGGCTTTTCTCACACAGCACATGTTGATAAACAGCATGGAGGTGGTAACATCACATGACTACATCTTATACAGTACTTACTTTTGTATACAGAAGTTAATTTCATAAATCTTCTCTGTGAATTATAATTCATTTAAGGTGATTATCCGGTCATCAGGACATCCAGTACAATAACAGTAAAAAAAAAAAAAAAAAAAAAGAAAGTCAGAGTTTTTGGATTAAATATCCACGTTTTTAATGTTTTTTATGGATGTTATTTTTCTATACTTGGGCAAAATAGTACAATTTTGTTTTGAACTGGATGCGACATGATTGATCTTGTAATAGTCTCAACTGTGCACACATCCTATAGCAAGTTAAGATAAAAAATGTTCTTACAATTACTTCAAGTACTCCTTGTGTGGTCAAGTACTACTTTGCCCCCCGGTCATCTTTAAAAAACATTTTATTTTACAAGAAAGAAACAGAGAAGCCTGTTTCTGCTAGTGCAACATGATGTAGTTCTACTTTAAAACTAATACAGTACTTGCATGAAATATTCAGTAGGCTGTTTCTGGGTCACTTACTGTTAAAAGCAAGTCAAAAGCACAAAGCATCATAATCATCATTTTTCTTTCATTATCATGTGCAAATAGTACTTATGTGTCTCGGTAAGATACAGTACAGTTCATTACAACAGGTCCATTGCCCTAACATAGATTGGTTCACATTCTCAACAGACACCAGACCTGATCAAACAGTATTTGCAAGTAATTTTTGGCACTAGTGTCCATTGTGTGTCACATGGGTGGTATTTCACCCAACAAGGCAAAACAATAACTGGCAGAATGTCAAAAGGAAAAAGTCCACCTTCAGATATTCAGAATTTTTGATGTTCGATTTGTTTAAATTTTCCTCTTGTCACATTTGAAATGTCTATGAGTTGTTTACACTTCCGTCCTCGAAACCGCTCAGAGGTCTAAATAACTGTTCAAGGACTAAATCAATTAAATTATCTAGTAGTTCACAAGAAGTCCCAAAAAATGAATACAAATTTGTGTAGCAGACCTTTTTTTCTTACCCCATTAATCATCCAATGTTTTATCTGAACTGTATATAAAGTATTTAAAACTAGCTCCATCTCAACCAGCTTCAACAGTAAAATGCTGCTTATACATTAATGCATCAGTCACATTGATCTCATATTGTAATATTTAACAATGTAACACTCACAGGGAGTATTTTTCTGCAGAATGAGTACTTTTACTTTAAGTACATTTCGCTGATAATTCTTATATACTTTTACTTGAGTAAGATTTTAAGTGAAGGACTTTTACTTGTAATGAAGTATTTTCACACTGTTTTACTGCCTCTTTTACTTTGATAAAGGATCTGAGCACTTATTCCAGCACTGATTTCTTACATTTCCCAAAATGCCTTTCAACAATCCAAAGAGGTAAACAGCAGGTAAAAACGCTGCATTGTATTCTGTTGAGGCTTCTGCTGGTGTTCCTCTGCGTCCTCTATGATGGATTTCTCACCGTATGATTGTTAAACTGCAGTTTCAAAATAAATCAAATCAAATCACTCACAATCAAAGAAGCAAAGTTGATAAAAAAAAAAAAATCCTGATATGAAACTCATTTGCAGCTTCCAGAAATAGACTTAATGTGATGTCACATCATGTCGCCCACAGAAAAAATAAAGCACTGAACACCAAAGTGGCCCAGAAATACAAGAAATAGTATCTGAGGGTGGATTTTTTTCCCCTTTTCCATCAATCAGAGAGACTAAGTCTATTGTGTCATTATTGGCTGTGACTGACAACTATCTTATTATCCATTGTCCAAACACAGACCCCCCCCCCCCCACTTCATATCTGAATAGCTGATGTGTTTTGTTTGATTGTCAGACTTCTGTGACGTCTCAGGGTCCTTCAGGTCAAAAGAGCAGAGAGAAATGTAGTAGATTCAAATCCCAAACATGGACTGTAACAGATAATCATGATGCATCTTTAAGGGTCTAATCTGTATTTTTTTCAGAAGTCATAATTCCAGTTGTTCTGTGTTTTTCTGCTGCTGTTGACAAGAAACAAAATGTTAAGAGGTGACAGGTAGGCTAACAGTCAGAGGGATTGACAGTATAGTTTCCAAAATGTTGAACTACTCCTTTAACAACTGTACCTGACAGGCACTCGGATGATTGGCGTGTATCTGCTCCGGCTCCTGAAGGACTGATGAAAGCATCACACTGGAAAAACACCATGAAGCAGACCAGTACCTGCTCCAGACTGACTTCTGGACTACTGTAACCAACCATCAGCTACAGCGCAGGGGTGGACAAAATAACAGAAACGTTACAACACAGTGCAGTGAATTCCAGGTTGGTAAAGCTAATCATGTTGAGTTTCTGCTGATGGTCATTTTTGAAGCAGCGTTTTGTAGTGTTGTTCCAGTTACAGTAAGTGTGTTTTAGTCACTGCCCATGAGTGTCTACTTGTGATTACTGTACTTCTTCCCTAATGCAGTTTTACTGTGTTTGGGATACATCATCGTGATTTTTTGAACTTGTCCACTTGTGACGTTACATAATGTAGCAGTGTTTGTGACTGATGCACCAGCAACTTGGGCAGAGAGCACTGAAAAATCACAACAACAGAGGCAGCTACACAGGGAATGAGTCATATCGAGTTATCAGCATGTGTCAGCTTTAATACAGCTCTGACAATCACGATTTGTTTAAATACCTTTTTAGGGCAACGGTTGGCAACTCACAGTATATGAAGCCAGGAAGTCGTTGTTTGAATTGGGGCTGCGTCAGTCTAAAAAATTAAGACATATGCCTAAAGCAGGAAAACAACTGACGAACAACACTACAAACTGCTGCTTTGAGAAATAACCCGAATTGAATCAGCAGCACAGAATTGGAATTCACTGCAGAGCTGTTGTCTCAGAGGTTTTAGTTATTTTATCTCGCCATTTTATTGTGCCGTTGCTCAATTGACTCAGCCTGAACCTCCCCCTGCAGCACCTGTTCAATTTGTGTACACTGTACACCACATGTACTGCAGTGTGTTCATGTTTCACGTGTAGCGACCAAGATGACTTCCTACGTGATTTTTCACCCCTGGATAAGATCTCAAGTCAAAACATTGCGTGCTGTGCTTTCTCAAGTACGAATTTGTGTAAGACTTGCTGTTTACAGTACTCTATGTGCTTTTCCCTTTTGCGTGTCCTACTGTTGGTTTACTGGGATTATAGCACCACAAACATCTACTTGCAGTCATGTCTTTGCTGGGAGGACTGCCAAGTATCTGTTGTCCACTTGGCAGTATAGACGGATTGTGCTGTAATGAAATCTGCTGTATTGAAAGGCTAGACGGAGCTGCGTCTCTTAAACACCCTGAACGGAGAGAGAATGTGTAGGCCCGTTGTTATGGAGCTTATGCTCGAACACTGACGTGGACTGCAAACGCAGCCCGTGGATCCAGGCTCCATGTAGTGAGGACAGTTACTGTTCTGCGGCAAGTAGGCATCGGAGAATGTCAGCTCCTGAGGGACCATGGTGGGTATGGAGCCCTGCAGCTTCTCTTTGCTTCTGTACCACAAGCAGGAGCATATAGTCTGGAAATGCAGCACCTCAGTGTAGACACCTTTTAAATCTTTAGTAGTAGTGCCATCTGCTACAGGTGTGGAAGAGGTCGAGGCCGAGAGTGGTAAAAGACGAGCCACCTCTCCTCTGGGCTTGCCAACGGACATCAAGGCCCTCTGCTTGGCGTCCCTGCGCTCGTCCTCGGTGTTCATGGTGAGGAAGCGGAGCACCACCAGGTTTAGGAACGCTCCGATCACCGTCAGGCCCATCAGGATGTAGACGAAGCAGAAAGCCACGTACCGGGGGTCATTCTGCAGCGCGTCGTCCCTCTGCAGGGCCACATAGTCCCCAAACCCGATGGTGGTGAGCGTGATGAAGCAGTAGTAAAAGGCGTGGAGGAAGCTCCAGCCCTCGCAGTGGGAGAACGCCCCGGCCCCCACGCACAGGGTGCTCATGCAAGAGAAGAAGCCCACCGTCACCATGTTCGCCATGGAGACCTCGGTGTGATGCATCCCCAGGCACTTCTTGGCTTGGTGCAGCAGGTACCTGACGAACGTGTTGATCCGCTCACCCAGGCTCTGGAACATGACCAGCGTGAGCGGGATCCCCAGGAGGGCGTAGAACATGCAGAACACTTTCCCTGAGTCGGTGCTGGGCGCTGCGTGGCCGTAACCTGAATAAGAAGACGACACAGTTTTACACCTCAGACACACATGGTGCACATGGCATTAGATGTTGTTTAAGAAGCTGGCGAGGCAGCTTGACATGAAACCCCCAAAATAATATTTGAATTGGAAGTTGTTGCTTTACGTAAATCCACAGGAAACCAACAAACACTTCCACTAAATCCTCCCCTTAATGGAGAACCCAATCACACTATTCAGCTCGACTTCTATGTTGTGAATTAACAGCTATTTATTTATAACTCCCACGCTGTTGTCAGCTGAGATGTTGTAAACCCTGGAAATAAATCAGAGAGGCATCATTGTCTTAACCTAAATTACCCTGAAGCGGCCGAACCGTAATAACAGATACTGAGCCAGGGCTGAAGACTCATCTTTGTTGTTTCTGTAATATGCTGGTTTGAGTGTCTTGAGAAGGTGTTTAATCACAAATTACACACATTATGATATATTTTGACTCAGTATTCTTAGATTTGACTGTTTAAAGCCCAAATAAATAAATAAATAGGAAAGAAATGAAGGAATTTTGTTTTTGTCCCACCAAAATGACGTTACTGGTATTTTATTTATTTATTTAACCAGGAAAGCCTCACTGAGATAAAATTATTCTAATCATTTATTTTTCAAGAGAGGGTGCTGGCAAAGAAAGGCAGCAAAAACAATGAGTTACAGACAAACAACATAAGAGGGATAATACAAAATATGCCACAACATCTGATTTAAACACAAATGTGAATATATAATCATAAATACCATTTCTAATACAGATTTCATCCTAGAAACAGCCTAAATGGCACCTTAAAACAACCCAATGGTCTTAAACCATAAAAATAACTAAGACCAATCCAAAACAGTAACGTACTACACTCATGTCAGGAGATTAAATGTTCAGAAACTATGTTTTAGCACTTAAATGGATATAGAAATGTGAAAATAGGAGCATTTTGCAAACCTTGCCCTGCATGTGTTAATATAGCCTCGGTCTGTGCCTCTCATGTTGTTACCACTGGAGTCAGATTTTCCCCGAAAAAGAAATACCCGACAATCTTTGAAAAACCCAGAAGGTCATTTGACAACACTTACTGCTGCTGTGAAGATATTTCCAAAATCCTCAAAGACTCTTCTAACCATCTGGATGAAAACATATTCTGTTTGCTGAACGAGGAAAATATGTTTAACCTGTTTCTCAAGCTCTGAAAGAAGCCTGAAGTGACATCCCTTGTTTCACTTTAGGGACAACAGAAGAAAAATATCAGTGTGCATTTTGTTTGAAAATATAAAATAATGTCAAGTAACATACACAAATATAGTTGATGGTAAAAGTCTTTCAGTTTAGTTCACGTTGTTTAAATTGAGCCAGGAGATGTAATTTCCGGGCACCATCTTTGTGTCCCAAATGTCTCAAAGTATGAGATATCTGACAGCTTTAGTTACTGAACAAATTAAGAACAAAACACAATAAGAGCTTATCAAATATGACGTTTTGTCATAAATTAGAATACCCAACAGTGTATACAAGTACAGCTGAAACGATTAGTCGATTAACAGAAAATTAATTGGCAACTATTTTGATTGTTTAAGTAATTTTTCATGAAAACACATTTCATGGCTTCAGCTTCTCAAATTTGAGGATTTTCAGTTTTTCCTTTTAATTATTTCAATTTATTTTTAATTGTTGTGGTTGGACAAAACAAGCACTGTGAATGTGTCACTTTGGGCTCTGGGTAATTTTGACAACATTACTCGCTGTTTTCTGAATTTTGTCCAAACCAAACAATCAATCAATTAATGGAGAAATTAATCAGCAGATTAAACCATAGTGAAAATAATCATTAGTTGCAGTCGCTTACAAAACACTTCAAATGAGCTCCACCTCAACCAACTACAACACAACAATCCTGCTTGTACCAATGCATGAGTACTAATAATCTTATGATATAATACATATTTTATGCACTGAGTACTTTTACTTTTTAATACTTTTAGTACATTTTCCTGATTAGACTTACATACTTTTACATAACATTTTTAATGCAGGACTTCTACTTGTAACAGAGTATTTTTAAAGTATGTCAATGACAACGTAATAGGGACAAATATAAGTGATAAATATATAGTGATATAAGTGAGAGTACAATTCCTTAAATTTGCTTTAGGTTGTACAAACTGAGCAAAGAGATAAAGATGTCTTTCTTTGTTCGGGTTACAAAACAGTGGCACAACTTTAGAAATGGGTTAAAAAAAAAAAAAAATCTTATTTTTGATGAAACTGGCACAAAGGGGGACCTTTAAAAAAAGAAACCCTGGCTCAGCCCTCAGTGAAACACACTTGGCTTCAGCTGCATCCTTCACATCCTTCACATCCCCCCGCTGCCTCTCACCTATCGTCGTAATCACAGTGATGGCGAAGTAAAAGGAGCCGGCGAACTTCCACTGGACCCCAGCCTTGTGCGGCTTCAGCTGCAGCACGACGTGCTCCAGCTCCTCGAAGTTCTCTTTGGTCAGGTTGTATTTGCGCATGAGCTCGTACTTTCTGGCGTCGAGCTTCCTCTTGTGGCTCTTCTCCTGCTTCGACTCCAGGGTCTCGAAGACGGCCGCCCCGACCACCAGGTAGGTGAGGATGCTGATGATGAGGGCGAGAGTCCTGGCGTTCTGTCTCTTCATGGTAAGAAATAAGATTTAAAAAAAAAAAAAAAGTCATCAAGAGTGCAAGGGGGTGGGAGCTGAGACTCTCTGCGACCTTCTCCTGACGGACTCCGGATCCAACAGAGGAGGAGGAGGAGGGTGGTGGTGATGATGATGATGATGATGGTGGGGGGGACTTTTGGAGAGGGAGCTGTTCTCTCAGCACCACCCCCACACCGCAGTTGGGTTGCTACTGTATTTGGACTATTTGTCACCGACTTATATTTAGATCCTGCAGAAAAGAAACACAGGGCAATCCCACAGACTGTCACAGAAGAAGGCTGCTCGGAGTAGTGGCTTTTTTAATTTCTTGCACACACACACACACACACACACTGTTTTCTTCCCTGAGTCCAGAATAAACAGTTTGTCTTTTCTCCGACGCGCTGCTGCATCCTCCAGTAAGTAGTCCCCAACGTTGTCAAATATTCCTTGTGGTATGATTCATGGGTTCATTCTCAGATAAAATATTTACTCAGAGGCTATTTAAACAGACCGGCCCCACCGGCTTCACAAGTTGTCTGGCAACCTAATGATAACCTCAGGCTCCGGTGAGTAAATATTTAAAAGGCACATCCTCCTCACGGTGAGCAGGCGGCAGGATTCCTGAAATACAACTTTTGTCACGCGGTCGCAGAGGGAATAAAGAAGGGTGATTATATTAAAAAAAAAAAAAAAAAAAAGGTGAATGACAATGTGTGGTTTTATTCTTTTATGGCACTGGAAGGAAAATATTCATGAGATATCACACACAAAAAGGTTAATATCACTGGTTGAAGGGCTGCAGGTTTAAAGGATCACTCCACCCTTTTTTTTTTTTTTTTTTTTTAATACTTTTAGGGGAACTAAAATGACCCTGGTGACGTCATAGTGATGTCATCCGGGTTATCTAAATTTATTTAAAACGAAAACCTCTGCACCACAAAGTGAAAGTGTGAGGTTTGAATGTCGTGGACATTTTTTTAGGGGGACTTTGGGGCTACTGAGTTGCATTGTGGGAAATGTAGGATCCAGTGTTTTTGGAGCTTTAACCATATGAGAGACTACAAATCAGGATATCTCAAGCTCTGCCGCTTCAGGTTTGGCCATCGTTGGCCTCTTCGACAGTAAATTAAGTTAACTATCTAGATTTTAATAACATAACAGGAAAAAGATGGTGACAGTCTTTAAATTTAGAATGGCAACACTCAAAGCAGAAGGTAATTTAAATAACACCGCAGTCCAAAACGTGCAGTAAATGTAAAATCAACTCCCATCAGAAATATCTAAAAAGGTTCTTCTTGTATCTCTGATGTGAAGACCAATCATCGCCAACACTGTCGATAATCGATTAATCATTTTAAGTAATTTATCGAGCAAAGATGTCTGTTTTATATCATTATAAATGTAATATGTTTGGGTTTTGGACTGTTGGCTGGACAAAACAAGGAATATAGCGAATATAATATAAAGCGATGACGTTGCGGTGGGCATTTCTTTACACTCTGCTGACATTTTAGACAAAACAAACCAAAAAAAAAAAAAAAAGAATCAATACATTAATCAACAATAAAAATGATTGTTGGTTGTAGCTCTACAGGGCAGTGATTGCAATATAGAACATTAATTTAAATAAATCTAAATTTATTTATAACAAAACTGCAAAGCAAAACTGCAATATGTTATGATCGTTTATAACAACATACGTCATTTCTACAGAACTCTTCACACACCAGCTTTGTTCATACAGTATATCAGGAACACGATAACTTTCTGCTATGTTTTAATGTTTTAATGGGACTAAACAGCACACTGGGGATGTCTGAGTGCTACAAAGTAAAATACCCAAAACAAAACAGTGCTCGCAAGCAAAAGTTAAACCGATAGAATAAAACTCATGGAGGTACTTTTACACAAATCAGCTCCATGCTTTTCTGGGTCTTTAAAATCAGGTGTGGCTGCAATTACAACACACTTCATTTAAAAACATTGCTGGACAAGGCCTTCATGAGGTATTTGGGAGAGATCTTCAGGTCTCTGAGGTTTCTACAAGGCCTCAAACTCATCAACCCTCTGCTTGGTGTTGCCCTGGCGGATCTGACGCAGGGTCTTGTACTTGTCGCGGCCGACTCGGACGTTCTCGGCGTGGAGCAGATCGTTCTGGGTCTTCTTGTTCTCGTCTCGGGCTTCTTCCAGCTCTGAGCTCAGTGCCTGTGGAGGG
Organism: Lateolabrax maculatus; assembly: GCA_031216445.1. Classification (NCBI taxonomy): domain Eukaryota; kingdom Metazoa; phylum Chordata; class Actinopteri; order Acropomatiformes; family Lateolabracidae; genus Lateolabrax; species Lateolabrax maculatus. Next base: position 21,370,904 of record CM062205.1, on the reverse strand, counting down.
AAGAAACTCAGGTTGATTGACAGTCAGTCTATGATGAATTTGTCTTTGTATGATTGTTGAGTATCAGTACAAAATGCTGAGGCCAGATGGAGGAGTTTCCCATCAGGCCTTAGATAGCTGAGAGCTAGATTTCTCTACATTCATCCACATGCAGCAATATAAAAAATACACCATGAATAATAACCTGTGTGTTTTGTGCTTTTGTAGTTGTTTTGTTACACTGTATGCCTGGTTATAGTTATTGTATCTTCCATCTAGGGAGACTATAGAAATAAATGCTCCCTCTGATCATTATCATGTACTTTTACATTTCACAAATCAAATTAAATCCAATGCAAACATGTGTATTATGAGTTCTACCGTATGTTCAAATGAGAGCAGGTATATATGACAATTTACCTAAACTGTGGTTGACCATGAACAGGGATAAAAGCCACACTGCCAAAATCCCTTTGCATTTCAAGTGCATATTCAACAGTTTTATTCCTGAGGAGGTAGCAAAACTACAAGAAATATGTCAAAAGTAAGAGCTTTTTATGCAAACTATGAGCTTGCTCGATGTGCGTTGTGTCCTGGGACCCTGAACTCACCTGCAGCTGTTTCTGCAGGCGCTCGTTCTTCTCGGCCTCGGTGACTCGCTCCTCCTCCTGGTGGTGGTCGGTGATGTCCTGCGTCTGCAGCTCGGCGCTGTAGGTGCTGTTCTCTTCGCTGTGCTCGTGGTCGCTCTCGCTGTCGGAGGAGGAGGAAGAGGAGGAAGCGGGGGCGGCGGCAGGAGCTGAGTTAGTAGAGCTCATCACATTGTGCAGCTCCTCCTTCGTCTTGATCAGATTCTCCTCCACTTCCTTCGCCTGGGACCAAGAGGAGAGGTTTAGTTTAGTTTCATGTATTTGACGGGGACAGTGCTCATTGATAAAATCTGTTGTCTCTAGCCTCTGTAGTCTCTAAGGTGCTCAAAAATAGGTATGATGAATATTATTCATACAACATGTGATCTAAACATACATCCTGTAAGTATTGACATTTGTTAAGTATCATTATTACTGTGACCAGTTTATGTACAAGTGACACCAGCAGGCAGAGCTGGACTCTGATCTCAGTTTACTTTTGTGATGACTTGGACCTGTCTTTGTCTTTTCTGGGCATGTGCATTAACAAGTGTATATATGAAGGATAATTGATATGGATATATATTTTGCTTCCACTACTACAAGTACTTTAATGGACTTTCCCTGTGGTAAATTGAGAATGTGACTGGCCTTAAATCTTTATTCATGGCTTGGTCAGTGTTTATGGATTCATCAGCTGCAAGATAAGCTGTCACAATAAATACAAAGTCCCTGGAGCTATCTGTTGATCTTTGCTCAGTATGCTTTTCCATATGGAAAGCACTGTTGAATAGTTTACGGTCACACGTTACATTTATAAGCAGTGTGCAAACATTTAATAAAAGGTTTATACTGTGACACACTGTAATGTGCACGGCACTGAGGACATTTTAAGTGTTATGTCATAACTTCATTCATTTATTATCTATCATCCACATACAGGAGGAGTTTTAGTTGTTGATAAATACAATAGTTAACACTTACATCAGTGTACTAAACATAGTAAGTGAAAAAAAAGTATACTGCTTATAAGTGCTAAATGGGGGACTTAAAATAAAGTGTTTCCCAAATGAATCTGGTCTTAAATACACCCAGACATCATCTTTTGTTGTACTTGAGTGACAAAACACTCAAGATAAAGAAAATAATTGCACAGGTGACATAAAAAAAAAAGAGGCTTGTGATCACAAAAAAACGACCAAGTCGGAAATGGTATGTTCTGACATTTTCCAGGTAATCCCTGTGACTTCAAGGGGCCCGTGCATCCTTTGATGGCATGTTGGAAACTCACCTTGCTGTGCCATGACTCAGCCTCTTCCTCCTTGACTCTCTTGGCCTCCTCCAGGAAAGCGATCTTGCTGCTGTACTCGGCCAGATCTGCAGCCTGCGGGAGGAGGCACAAACTGTGTCGTCAAGAAGCCCAAGAATAGACACCAGCTTACCTCGGCAACCTCTATTATCTGGAAACGGTGTCACTTTATGAATGAACGGACAAAAAAACGGAAGGACACTAAACACCCACGACTCGCATTTATTTAATAATAGTTTAAATATGAAGTGGATAAATAAATGCAGTACTTTTAATTCCACATTGCAGATGCAGATTTCACATTTAACTTCTAATAAACTCATAAATGATCATAAAAACATTTTAAAAAGCCTTGTTTTAGCTCAATGACATAATGGAGTTTCAAAGTGAGAAAGAGTCATAGAGACTTTTCTCAAGCTGTGAGAGAAACATAATCCCAGGAAAGCAGGAAAATCCCCCAAAACAGTTAATGTGTGTTTATCCTGAATGTAGGAGCTTTATTTGTAATGAGTGTTTTTCTATCACGACTTTCTCACGTGAAGGATTTGGGTACTTCTTGCAGCGTGTACTCACCAGCTGCTCCTGGCTCTTTAACTGGTCCTCGGCTTGCCTGGCCAGCTCCTCCTTGGCTATTATGGCCTCCATCCTCTCAGTCTCCAGCCGGGCCGCCTCCTGCTCCACCCTCCTCCTCTCCTCCTCCAGCCTCATGGCCCTGTCCAGCTGCTCCCGAAGCTCTACAGGACAAAGTCAGTAAAACACAGGAGAAATCTATCATGTATTGTACAGGGTGACAATTATCTACTCAATTATAAACCTGTGAAATAATAAATTTGTTTTACTTAAGGCGGTGGTTTGTTTTTGGCTTCTGGACCCTTAAAAAGAACCAGTGCCTACTTGTGATAGGAGTTGTGAGAAGTGAGTAATTTTTTTCTTTCAGGAGGTTAAATAAGAAGTATTTCACAAGAAAAAAAGCCCAAAATGAAACTAAAGGCCGGAAATAATAATCCTTAATTTTTAGCAACAGTAATATTTTCTCCCTTTATTCATCTGGGAACCTTTCTGGGACAACCCAGATTGGGAAACAATGATTTAAAGCATATGAGCATCTTGTAGCCCGTTTGCAGAAAGAGCATCTTCTCTGTCTGCTGCATACATGTTGCCACCATTTTCTAGTCCAGGAAGCTGCATTGTCACTTTTTTATGAAAACACTTAATTACATCTTTCCCAGAAATCATCCACAATCATCCTGAACAACAAAACAGTGTTTAGAAGCCATTTGATGCAGATTTAGGGAACTTTTAAAGACTTGACAGCCCTGTTAATTTCTGAACCTGAAAATATTGTGATAGTGAGCAAGCAAATACAAACATACTGTATGCCCTGAAGGAACTGTTAACTTGAAAAACCCTTTTAAATATAAAAACTTAGTGAACAGCAAGAATTCTGCGTATTTCACACAAATAAACAGAAGAGGGCAGTAAAGCCATGTTACGTGTTTAAGTTTGAAATCTATAATACAACACAATACACATTATACTGTTGACTTACTTATACTAATAATATTGACTTACTTATACTGGTCCACAATAGTTTTTTCAGTAGCACAGTATGACCAGTATGGTCTGCAGTGAGTGTCTCTGTCTCACCTTTCTCTGCTCTCTTGGTTGTCTCTTCGTACTCGTGGAGCTTCATCATCAGGTCACGCTTTTCTCTCTCCATGTTCTCCTTCTCTCTCTCGATGGCCTCCCTCCTCTTCTTCTCGCTCTCCAGCTGATCCCTGCAGAAGGCATGAACAAAAGACTGATTACACATTTTAATCACAGCCTGAATACTAATGCTTAGTCTGTCTGAGGCCATTACACTAACACATGTTAAGTAGATTAGTACTCCGCTTTAACTTGATAGCCCTTCCCCTACCTCTCCATCTTTTTCTGCAGCCTCTCCTCTTTGGCCTGAGCCTTCATCTGCTGGACCTCGATGGTGTCGGTCTTGCGGCGGCGCATGTACAGCTCGTGGTTGCCCATGCACAGCTGCAGGATGCGCTTGTTGACTCGCAGTCGTGGAGCGTAGAATATGAAATCCTTGGAAAGAAAGAAAAAAAAAAAAAAATCATGTCTGGGACAGTTTGGTCAAAAAAGCATTGAGATTCTTAGGTTTGTATATGTATTTTTTAATTTATCAACATTAATAAACTCTATGTTAAGTGTGCTAGAGTTAACCTAATGGATAGTTTTCATCTATTCTCTTTGCAGACGTTAAATACTAGTCATCCTAAAAAAGTACATATATGCATTTTTTACACATTTTAATCACATTTTATTCTGTAAACCTGAACCACATTAATGCTCATGAATTACTTACATTTGATTTCTTATCTATAGGCTTGATGATGAATTTCTTATCATTGAAAGAAATGTTTCTAATTTCACTCCAGGGGAATCCAATCTTTGGAGACAGCCTGGAGGACGGAGAAAAAACAGCAATCAGACAAATTCAACAGCGTGTTTAAAAGGTTTGAGGTTTATTTTTAAAGAAAACTCTTTGATTTCCATTTTGACATTGACACATGTTGTATCATTGCAACAGGCCAGTGAGACCATGTTGTAGTAGAATCAAGTGAATTAGGTCAATGACCTCTTCAAAACAACAGCCACGCGGTCAAACCTCTATTTTAAAACTTGACCGACTGGAAGGGAAGGTAGCAGAGGGCGACGACAGCTGGTGTGTCGCCCTCCCGTCTACAACTGTATGTCATCAAATCAATACATGCAACACATGTGATGTTAGGAGAGACGAGGAAGTGCTGAACTGCAAAACTCAGCATTGACTTACCTGTCCTGCTTCTCGTAGATGTTCAGTCCCAGAGCGTCGACTCCCAGCCACAGGTCTGTGCCCTTCTTGTTCTTGATCTCAAAGTAGTTGACGCCGTACATTTCCAGGTCCTGAGCAATCTTCAGGTACTCAATCATGGCCTCTTCCCTGTTCAGGTCGGACAGACGGATGGTGAGAACAGGTGAGAGTTAAAGGTTAATTCCAACTATACCAGGTTGTGTTTGACCTCCAAAACTAGATTTAATCTTTTTAAGTTTCTTTTGAATTTTATGTTCTTAGTCTTGAGAGTTGAAATACACAATTCTGTTACCAAATATATTATTAAATCTTTTTTTTTACAATTTACAAAACACATTTATTGTGTGTTGTCATTTAGTTAAATAGTAAATACTTAATATGTGTGGTAAAAAATGTATATTTAGTTCCCACTCTATTTTAGTTTTACTCCTTTTTATAAATGTCTAAAGCTAATCCTGAATAGATTCATCAAAGAAAGGTGTTTTTAATGGCTCATGAATGCAAATTTTCGTTTGTAAAGGGAAGCCTGTTATTTTGTCTTTATAAAGTCACATAGTCTTGCTTTAAAATGGAGAAAAATACATGTCAGTACAGTCGTTTTTCAGGAGGAGATTTACATCAGAGTATTTATCACTTACTTCAGCATTGATCGGTGCTCCTCGTGCCAAACCTGGATTCTCTCCTCCCACTGCTCCTTGGACAGCTTGTGTTGTTCCAGCACTCTGAGGGGAGAGACCAGTTACCAGCAGCCGTTCACTGGTGAAAATGTAAACAGTCTGTGTATACCTACTGAGCTAAATCAAACACATGCTGCATTGTCGTGTCTTTCCTATCCTTTTATGTCTTTGGTTGGCAATTGTGATTACGTAATAGGACATGGGTTCATAATTGAGTCATATTCGGCTGGATGATTTCCAGATTTCCACTGTAACATTTTTTTTTAATTTCCTAATTTATGGAAAGTAGCTTTTCTTGATGCACACAGGCCTGTCTTCAGAGAAATCAGTAAATAGTAAGTTTATTCTTCCTTGCTGGGAATGTTTTTCCTTATCCAAACTGGGGGTCTATGCATAAAGACTGAAAACTGAAAATGAAAAACTATAAAAGGTGATGTAATAGTCAGCTGATTGTACATATGTATACCACAGATCTGTTTAACTGTGGATTTGACTGGTTTCCAGTCCAGGAGAAGTTTGAGTGCAGTTTTATTTAAACAACCGTTTAGGTTTTAGTGCTTTGCTCCAGGGCACTTTTGAAGTTAACAGTAAGGGAAAGCAAAAAAAAAACATTTATACCACCCAAAGTTATATCTATTTTTTCAAATGTTCTCTAATCTTAGCTTTTTTCATGTGGATTCCTTTATCATTTTAGGCCTTTAAAATTGATTTAATAATATAAAACAGGGTTAGAAATCATTCCTCGGTTGACCTGGTCATAACCCCGTAGACATTCCTGTTTTTATTAAGGGGTTAAAAGACAAAAAGGCTGGGAGCTCCTGCTGTAGTTGCCAGACAACAGCTGGAATGCACTTTACTTTTTAGGCCACTGATCAACTCATCCATGATTGTGGCTGATTTCAAAAAGCAACAGAGAGAAATTCTTGCACCTTTCACTATAACAGTTCATATTAATAATCTCCAGATTACTACTTTCAATCACCATGCATTTTATAACACAGTTGTGGTCTGAGGTCTTTTAACTCTCTTCAGTTCAACTGAATTCTTTTTCTTTTTTGTGAACAATATATATTCATTATTATTTGCCTTATGCCTACACAGAAAAAACTAAATCAAAGCAAATCACACATATAGAGGCTTAAAACACATAAAACAAGTTGCTTCTCAGACATAAAACATATTTTCATACAGGTATGCTCCCTAATAGAACATATTTGTAAATAAATGATCCAAAAATGATTTCCTTCATAAATTTCCTTCATCATCTCATATAACCTGTTTGCCCTTTAATATACAACTGACATTTTCTAACAAAAGACGTAATAGTATCTGCCTCTCCCACTGTTTAATAATTGGCCTGTTGGTCTTTTTCCAGAACAATACAATCAGTCTTTTGGCATGCAGAACATTATACGTTTGTGTTCTTACGGGTACAAGTTCAGTTACTCTTAATCATTTTTATCAATCTTTTACTAAGAGTCCTTGACATACTTTTTCCTTTATCCCTTTGCTTCTCACCTGATAGTGGGGCATTTTTTCTGCTTGTGTACAGCCTCATTACTTTGTGTGTTTCTTGGATATTTATATTAATCTATTAATATATTTACAACCAATTCCAGACACCGTTGTTAAGCTTATAGCCATTGATTGTGTTTTTCTTTCTTCTCCAATTCATTGTGTGTATTTGTGGACCCGAGTGGCATGCCACGGCATACAATGCACTTGCAGGGATTGAATTGGATTGAAATGTTTTTTATTGACAGATGATCTCTGGAAAGTGCAGTGCAGAAAGTAAAATACCAGAGAAATGAGCACCGGCTAGAACAGAGCTCACACAGTCGCCGACCAACTCCCACTCACCTCTTGGGCAGCAGGCGCTCGGAGGACAGGTAACCCGGAGGATGCACTGACTTGTCGTAGTCTCCATACTTGGCCTGGACGGCGTAAGAGGCCAGCAGCACAGCGGACTCTGGAGGGCAGTAGACATCCTCTCCCAGAAGGTCCTCCTTCACCTGCAGGAAGAAAAGCCTCCGGGTGACGTCCTGGATCAGCTCCTCGCTCACGTCCTCGGGGTAAAACTTGACCCTCAACTTGAACTGCAGGGGAGTCTCCTTCTTCACATCCTGGGCCATCACCTGAGCAGAGCAGAGCCGAACAGATATGGTAAAAGAGTACGGCAAGGTATGGTGAAGAAAGTGAAATAGCAGTGTTCCATTACAGTAGAAAAGAAAGTAGAGAAGGATAATATAAAGTAGAATACCGTACAATGGAGTAGCACATGGTACAGTTAAGAAGAGGGAAGCAGGATAGAGTAGAGTACAGTTAAATAGGGACGTCTTGACAAGAGTTGAATTTAGTACTAAGCAGTACCAAGCAGTTAACATACATTAAGATAGAAGGAATATCCTGGAGTAAAATAAAGTTGAGCAGTTAATCCCAACCATGGGTACTAGCAGGAGTTGCCAGGGGATACTGAGAAAGACTGCGGAGTAGCAAAAGTATGTATGCATGTCCACATATTTATGTTTAAGGGGAAAAGAAACACTGGCTGATCTTTACTATGTTTATTTTCATAATAACGGATAAACTACGAGCTACCACAAACTGATTGTCTGAAACCTAAACAAGAGCAATTCCAGGATCACTATGTGTTTTATGAAAAAAACAGTAACAAGTAACAATATCCACTTCTGTTAGATTTGAGTGGCACAGTGAGAAATCCATGTTTCCGTTATCGTCACACTCACTCAGTGAAACCACACTTTTACCTTCTTTTCAGAGTTCAGCCATGTGATGAATCCTTTGGCGTCGACAAACTGCAGCCCGAAGTACCAAATCTCACGCAGTCCGATGGTCCTGGCAACCTGAGACACCGAGAGAGAGGAACGGAGACGTGATACCAGACGACCTCTACCTCCTCTCCTTCACTTCTTCTTCCTTCATTTTCTTCTTTCATCACAATTCTAATATTCTGCCCCTGAAGAAACAACCTTTGAAAGCCGGATTATGCAAAGACTGCAGATTGTGTACGACAGTTTTACTTATGATAATGTCACTCTGAACAGCAAGAACAGAAGCTGAGGTGGTGAATGTACTTCATCACTTCCTGTCAAGTACAAAGGTTTAAAAAATGACACACTGCACAGTGAGCTCCAGGGAAAGAGGGCGTCATACTGGTGGGTGGTGATGTCACTTTTCAGTACAAATAATTGATAGATTATTCTTTGGGTGAGTGTATTAATAAGTAAACTTTTCAGGCACTGGAAGTCTGACACATTGGGCATTTTGGAGTTTTCCTAACAGAGTTGCACGTACTGTTTACTTATCTACAGATAAAATACATTACTTTTTTTTTTTTTTAATCACCAGGATACATTTAAATAAATTATAATTAATATATTTCAAATAATAGGAGTGTCTGGACATGGCTGGGGCCTGATTTTAAAAAATTCCACTACATTTCAGCGGGAAGTCCTTTTTACTTCACTACATTTATTTGCCAGCTGTAGTTACATGTTACTTTGATTATTGATGAAGATTTTACACTCAAAACATATGATCATCTTATAAAAGACACATCGCCGTGGATTAAACTACCCAACAGTATATAACCTAGTTCATATTAGTTTCATCTTCACCACCTACAACATTTAATGCTGCTTCCATATTAATGCTGCAGTAACAATAATCCAATAATATATTAATGTTACTGCTATAGTATATATCAGTATAGCATTACAGGGGCCAAGAAACTGGAAACTATTGAGACTGAAGATTTCAAGGTCCCAACTAAGACAACTATGACCCTATAAATGTGTGTAAACTCTTTTTAGCTGTCACATACAGACCTGGTCAAAGAGCTGCTTCCCTGTGGTGTTGGGTTGGAAGGAAAACTCCAGCTCCGCGTCCATCGTGGTGACGCGAACGTTGACCTGCAGCAGAAAAAGGTCATTTAGTCACGTGACGACAGAGATTTCAGTTCTTATTTCCATTCAGTACAAAGATTTCTCATACTTGTACATTTTCCACTAATCCCATATCTTCAGTTTTGAGGATTTCTTATTAATTTGGGCACATTTTCTTTTGATGGTTACATTATGAAACGTTTTTCACAGTAAAAGAACATAAATAATAGAGTCAGTTGTGTGAAGGATGCCTTTTAATGTGAAGCTGTGAAGTGGATTGTTCATAAACCATAATTGCTCACTATCTCACTAGACTTTGGACTACCCTTGCAAGCTGCCACAAGGTTGCACATACGTAGATTAAAATATCAAAATACTCACTGCTTGCCAAGTTGCCATTAGACGTTACCATTTTTAAGTAACAGGAGGAATTTAACTGGCACAAAAATCTGACTTTCAAGCGTTTGTAGAAGGAATTTCTCAGAGGAAAAAGGTTTATCTTCAATATTTTCCAAAAAAACTGGTCAAACATACAAGAAGTGCATGGTTCAGGTTGAACTTGTAGCAGTTACACAATCATTTTATGAAGTGAGACTAGAGCACACCCCGGGTGTCATAAAGATAAACCCACTGAAACTTGGGCAACAAAACCTGGATCATCCGTTTATGAAACCTCCAACATGTTTCTTAACTATTTCCACTTTCCACGATCGCATGCGTAAGATAAGTTCTTCACTCCCTCACGTCTCCTGATGCATTCCTCACTGTTAGCCACCACAGCCTGACCTCTCTCAAATCATTGACTGCAGAAATTAACATTATGAAAGCAGTAATCCATTACAATCAATCAGTATGTTGCTGCGTTGAACTTTGGTTTTTTTACTTTTTAGTATCTACAAAACTCTTACTTTCCTGTTTAACTGTTCAGATTTGAGGCAGAATTCAACACAAAAATCAGCATTACCCATAACAACACAAGCAATACCGGATTCCATGACTCATATATTTGTTTGATTTCAAGTTGGCTTAACGTCAGTCAAATGGAGGCGGACGTCAGCATGACCTCTTAAGAGAGGCTTTCTCCTTGGAGTGTCAATATAAGCACAGACTTGCAGTCGTAATGCACAGTCAAGCTTTTCTTATCAGTTTTCCAGCAGACTGATGCTGAACACTTAAGTAACTCTAACTGAGGGCATTAAGGACTTACAGCAAATAAAACTTAAGTTGGTTTTGAATGGAGAATTGATTATTGCTGACTATCTTACAAAATCAAAAGGAGGAGAATAAAACTGTTAAACGATACAGTCACGAGTTGTTGGTGAAAGTCACTCTTGACATTTACAAATCACTCCAGTGTCACCAAAGATTATTATCAGTTATGCACGATCACACGGACAACGTAAGGCCCAGTTCTGGTCATGAAGTAGCATTTTAGTAGCATTTTTTTCAGCCAGGAATGTGTGCAGCTTGGGTCAAACTCTACATTTGGTTAATGAGTAAATGGCAAGGATAGGTGCCCTTTTGGAAAAAACTCACAAGCTTGAACATAGAAAAAAGATGTGACTAAAACCATAAACATATACATGACTGACCCTTAAAGGTTTTTTAATGCTTAATGGTCTCTCCTCACAAGTATTCAGGCATTCATATTTCAACAACCTTTATTTATAAATGAATCTACAAACCCACCAGCCCCTTCCCAACTTGGACCAGGAAGAGACATTTCAGTGGCGCATTTAATTCTTGAAATCTTGAAAACAAAATAATGAGAGTCTTACTGTTTTGGGCATCTTGGCTCTGGTTGGTGGGCGAGCTCCAGCAGAAGAAAGTGTTTCCCAGGCGGATCGAGGCTGCAGTGGCCGACTCCCAGCAGGACCTCGTACTGATAAAGAACGCAGCTCCGCTCTTGCTGGCAGACTCAAGGGCAGGGCTTGTGTCCTTTGAACTCGGCTGTAGATCGCTCACAGTGAAGTGGGAGGTTCAACGTGGTTACTAACACATTGACTGAGAGGCTCACCTCCACCGTGACCACCCGGCAGGGAGAGACGCACAGCTCCACCCAAAGACAATCGCCTGTCTCAGCACCTGAACTGCTGCAACCTTTGATCGGAGCGTGAGACGCTACATAGGCCCGGACGTACTATTTAAGTCGCCTGTTTGGAGGTGACATGAGTGAGTCATTTCGTAAAGAGATCACATCAAGATTACATCCCGACAGCAGCATGTTTATGGTGTTGAAACTCCAGTGAAACAAAGTTTGAGATTTACAGATTTTAATGATAATTGTAAAAAAGGAAAACATCATGTAAACATTCACAGAGCTGCAGATTCAGTGGTTTTTAATTACATCAATGATCAATGATCAATGCATTTAATGACATTTTCTAGAGCTGAAAATCTAAATCTAAAGCTGAAACAATTAATGGAATCATTATTTGACAGAAAACTAATCAATTAACAAATCAACTAATCACAAAATATTTTTTTTGTAATAATAAGTAAATGATCAAGAACATTTTTTTTTAAACTGAATATTTTGGGGTTTGGACAAGATGAGACAATTGAAAATTGTGCTGGGCATTTGTTTATGTAAATTCGGATTATATTTCATGACATTTTATAGACTAAACGATTGAACACTTCATCACTTCAGTGTAGCGGCGGCCCTATAATCTAATTCAAGGGGACGTGAGTGTTGACGTATAGTTATTGCATCTGTTCTGTCAGCTCATTCCCCCCCAAACAGGTATAACAATAAGTGTTGAAATGGTTTCTGAGCACATTAAAGCTTTCACAGATAATAAAGTATCATGTACAGTAAATCTTTAGTTAAAGCACATATGAATAAAAAGTGTTTCCATCATATGTATTTGTTCTCCTCCTGTACACATATTACACTTCTGATTCTGGTCAAGTAAAGAGAAATTACTCAAAAATCTAACAAAGAATTTGACTTCTTCACAACTATATTTTACCAAAAAAAAAAAAAAAAAAAGGTAAAATGAGATTAAAACTCATCTTTGATTTGAAATTGAGGCTGGTCCTCTGGTTTGAAGTCTTTGTTGGGGCTTCCATCTGCGGTGAGGATGCGTGATGCTGTGTAACCCACAATGGGATACTTTGTTTTGTACGTGCCTTCAAACACACTATGCAGAGAATCCAGCTGCTCCTCGGTGAGGCCCGTCTGTGGATATAAAGATGGAAAACAACAACTTTTATTGGCACTAGTCATGTGTTGTACAGATTGTAAAGCCCTTGGAGGTAAATCTGCCATTTGTGATTTTGTCTCTATAATTAGAATTTACTGAGTATTAAATTTATCTTTATTTAATAGCCAACAAAAGTACATTTTGGTAGTTTTGTTAGAAAAGTACAGGAATATGGTGCACTAAATACCAAGTGTGGGAAAGAAGAAAAACGTCTTCTTACATTTGCAGTAGTAAAAACAAGAGTACCAAAAATCCAAGTGTTAAAGTTCTGAAACACATTAGTTTTTACCAATAAATCATATAATGATAAAAAATACTGATGCCAGGATCCATTTTAGGGAGTACTCTTAATTTTGAGTGTATTATAGTTCAGTTTTATTTATTCAAGAAGTCTCGTTGAGATTAAGATCTCCTTTGCAAGAGAACCCTGAGAACAATTTCCATATTTACGACAAGACAAGTAGGTCACACAAAACTCTTTGTCTTCAAACACACAACAAATATTATTAAAATATCAGTAAGTGGCGCTTTAAAGTCCCTCAGAGATCCTGTAATATTTAAGATCCTCCATTTACCTCCCGAATCAGATGCATCTCGGTGTGAAAAATGTAAAGACGTAAGAAGTGGAATATAGAGGAAATTATTTCTAGTTTTTAAAGACCTTAATGATTAACATGTTGCAAGAATTTGAGTTCATCTGTCCAGTCTCAGTCTTTTAATACAGAAGTCTATAGTGAAATACTGCTGAAAGTGCAGAATGATAAAAAAGTAGGGTGCGTTCATACGAAACTGTAAAGATTCAGTATAATTATGAATACAATGCTGCTTTTCAGCCGACACTCAGGTGTCAGATGTCGGTGCCCCGCACCCAAGGGTGTCAACCACGACAAACACAGTCTCAACCTCTGGGAAACACCGCGAACCAGACAACACACACACAATAAACTCACAGTGTCTGAAGTGAGGTCTGCCGGGTCCAGGGACATCTTAGCCACAGCCCGGGTGGAGTCCTTCCCAACCAGGGCGTTGTACGGCGCATCTTTCCCATAAAACTCTGCAATGGGTGAAATAAAATATAATTCAAAACAGTGAGATAAATGCATCATTTAATTGTCTGGTTTGGGTTTGGAGTTCAGTAAAGGTTAGTACTCTGGAGAGGGACTGGAAAGCTTTCAGTGGGTCTTAATGTGCCAATTTAACCTCCATGTCACTGTTTTGTTTGAAGTAAATATTTATAATCTTGTAAATCATTATAGCCTGATTTTCAGGGAGGGGGTTTGTTTACCTTTTCCCTGGGTGACATCAAACACCACTCCTTTTACTGCCATGTAGAGCGGCTGTCCCTCCTGAGACAGGGAGGGGAAAACCCAGCAGATGAGTCGTTATCACAAACACATGCATGGAGCCACACACACACACACACACACACACACACACACACACACACAGGATGAAGGGTCATATATAAGAGTCTACCTCGCTGCCGTCGTATCTCCTCAGCTCCTCCTCGGTGAATAGTCGCACCGGTTTGGCGGCTGGTTTGTGTTTTGATGTGATGTCGTCCGCCAGAGTCGTAGAGAGCACCAGGAACAGGACGCACGCTGGAGCAGGTGGAGGAAACATTGTTCAGACGAAGAGGAAACTCCTGCACTGTCCTGCCGCTGCCGCCTTCACTGCCCCCGGACATGTTAGAGATGGTGTAAGGCCCAATGCTCAGGCGTCAGTGTCATGATGGTGACAACAATTAACCTTAAATTAAATCATCGTGCGTATTCTTCAATGTGAGAAGCACAAAAAACTTTATTCTTTCGTGGAGCAAGTTATTTTTTTTCCACCTGTGAAAGTAACCCTTATTTCACCTTAATATGTAAATTAATAAGACAAGTTAAATGGGCTCAAAACTAAATTTCAAAAAATGTACTCAAAGCTCCTTAAACAAAATGTACAGAATCTGAAACAGGTTTATTATTATTATTTCTTATTGTTGTGGTGCTTAAAAAAAAAGTAAGTGAAAAGAAAACAAGTACTTTAAAATGCTTTAATTTAAAATTAAAATTTACATTTAAAAAAATTCAATATATATCTGTATATATATAATATATATTCTAAAATTAAATGCTGTACGGTACAAAAATGAAAAAAAATCACTTTTTACCTCCTTTTGTGACCTTACAGCGCAGACCTTTACGAGCAGCACCTGAACGCAGCACTAGGTCTCTCCCTAAGGGAAGGAGGAAGGAAACGAGGACACGAGGTTTCCTGTTGGATCGCGGGCTGCAGGACTCTGATCGTCAGGGGACGGGCCTCGGTCGTGTCTCCTCTCCACAGCGGACCTCCAGGGACCTGAACTCCGGCCCGGGCGGCTTACAGCGTCCCGAAACATGCACCTGCTATTTATTAAAAAACAAACGTTAGAGTTCAGACTTCACACAAGCAGCAGAAGTTTCCTCTGAAGAGCTCAGGTGGGAGAGAGAGAAGTGCAGAGGAATGCACAGGAAGGAAAACTCCCGGTCATACCAAGAGGTAGGACGACATTACTTCCTTTATATCTGTGTGTGTGTGTGTGTGTGTGTGTGTGTGTGTGTGTGTGTGTCATTAATAATCTGAAGGCAACAGTGTGTTCAGTGTAATCATGTGATCATGTGACATCATGTGACTTCAGCCTGCTGGTTCAGTTGAAGTCACACCCTGCTGTGGTCTCAGATCATCTTTAAAATGTTGTTGTGGAAGAAGTACTCACGTCAATATAATTACCAAGAGTAGAAGTACTCATTATGACCAATGGCCAATTTCAGAATAATAATATGTTGTTGGATTATAGTTATTGATGCATGAATGTGTACATCGCTTTAATGTTGCAGCTGGTAAAGGTGGAGCTCATTTGAATTACTTTATACACTGCTGAGGTGTTTTATCTATAATAGTACATCATGATTCATTAGTTAATTATAATTTCTATTAGTAATCTGAACCTGCAAAGTAACTATGGCTGTCAAATAAAGGTAGTGGAGATAAAAAAAAGTGGTATTTTCCTCTCTGAAATGTAGTAGAGTAGCAGTATAATGTAACATGAAATACAAATACTCATTACTAAGAACTGGCTTGAGTCTGATGCTCCAAGTTACAAACAGTGGATGTCAATTATAGAAGATATGCTTGTGATGGAACATCTCACATATAAGTTGAAAATAAAAGAAGATATATTTATAAAAAGTTGTGGGAAATGGTTGACATATAAAGGAAGACTTGATTAATCAGATGGCAGCAACACTTACTAACATGATTTCACACAGTCTCTGTTCTTTTTGTTTGTTTGTTTAGTGTTTTTGTTGATATTGTTTTTAATTTGTTTTTGTCTTTGTTTGTTTGTTTTGTTGCTGTTTTTTCACTTTACACTAATGTGGAGATTATAGTGTACTGTATTGACAACACTGAAAACTAAATAAAGATTTTTTTTAAAAAATACAAATACTCAAGTAAAGTAGGTCTACCTCAAAATTGCACTAAACTTTGAGATCAGAGAAATCAGACATTAAAGTCATATAAAATGTAATTTAACGTAATTATATATCCTAAAGTGATATTAGTTGTTTTAATGGTTATAATCACTATTTAGCCATTTTATGACTTGTCAGAAAGATGCCAAAAAGTGAATTCTACTGTGTTTATTTTTATTCATTGTTTATTTAACCAGGACGTGTCTTGAGACACGTCATCTTTTCATTTCGTAGAGCACATGACATAGGAACTAAGAGACATTAAGGAGAAACCTCGACTATTTAAAAAAGTTACGTATTTCAAAAAACCCTAATTTGATTGTGGTGTTTGAATGTCTGGTGTGAAGGAAGTTTTGTCTTGTAAATTATTCCAAACCCAGGGAGCATCCGGACTCAGAGATTATCCTTCTTCCTGATCTGGCCTGATAGCTTTATGTACTGTAATGTAATTAAAACTTAATATCACAATTACATTTTACAATATTTTAAAACCAGGCTACATCACAACCAAATATAATAGATACATTTGATCACTGACCTCTGTTTACCATCATTACAAATGTGAATATTTCAGTTCTGAATACTTTTATACTTTTACTCCACTAAATAACTCGACTACACTTACCAGGGCCTGTTGTTAAACCTTCAATAACATGGTTACAGGTTTTTTCAAGAACTTCCTTTACTAAAGCAAATTTTACTGATTTGTAATTTTATACATATAGAAGTTTAATTTTAAATGTGTGGCCTATTTTTTTCCATTGTGGTATTGCTTCTTTTAAAGGTTTTATGTACTTTTTTCTTTACTAAACATAGATTATCTTTCCTTGTTGTTACTGCACTCTGATTTAATGTCCTTTTCTTTTCTTTTCTCCTAAAAAACACACATTAGACAAGGAAATAAAAAAAAACACACACAAACAAATAAATACATTTAAAAAATAAATAAAGGTAACATATTTTCCATACAAGCCTTCTGGAAGCAAGTATCTGAGTCTAAATTACAACGGCGTCTATAATTCGTTGCAGTTTACTCCGTATGACCTTTTCGTAACTTCACAGTTCAAAGATGATGACGAAGAAGATGAAGGTGACATACAGTCTCCAGACTTTTTTGACGATGCCATCGAAGACCTGGAGGGCGAGGAGCCGAGCGGCAGCAATTCACAAGGTGACAACCTGCTTTGTAAATGAAGAGCCTCTGAGCCAATAAGGATGGATGGATACATAGTTATTACCCTTTAATTCACTAATTTGTCCCCTAATACAACCATTAAACGTTAATTAAACCTCCCCCTCTTCTTTCATTACAGAGGATGACATCACGGGGAGCAGTCCGTCGAAGAAATTCAGCAAAGCCTGCCTGAAGAACGTCTTCACGGTGGTGCTCATCTTCATCTACCTGCTGCTGACGGCGGTGGCTGTGTTCCTGGCCTACCAGACCATCTCTGACTTTTTGGAGAAACTCAACCACCCTGTTACGTCCGTCACCTACAAAGAGGTCGACACGTTTTCACCCCCAGGTTTGTATAAATAACACCATCGTCATTTGTTGGATCATTTGGGACCATGTGCTGTGATAAAAGTACTAATGACATGTAATGTAATGTAAAATACTCCTTTACACATAAAGGTCAGAAATATTACACGGAAATCAACTCAAGTATCAAAGTAGTCGTTATGCAGAATGGTCCCTTCCAGAGTTTGTAATATATTATTGGATTAATTGTGATGTATCTTCATGTTGCAGCTGGTCAGGGTGGAGCTGTTTACTCTTTAATTGTATTTCATCATATATATATTCACCTTATTATGCAAAGTAAGTAGTAATTATAGCTGGCAGATAAATGTAGTGGTGTAAGAAGTACAATATTTGCCTCTTAAATGTAGTGGATTAGATGTATGCACTAAAAGGAAATGGAAATACCAGAGAGAAGTACATTTCAGTAAATGTACTTATACTTTCCAGGTAATTTACAAGACACAAACTGATTAGAAAAATATATTGTAGCTGTCCCATCTTTAACTCTTTTTATTCAGCCTAGTTAAACTGAACAAAGTGCTTCTTTAAAAGCCAAAACACTGTGATTAAACAGGGTGAAGCTAATGTTGAGCTGAAAATTAAAAACAGTACGTTACGCTGCCTACTGTACAAATCAAATGCGCCTAAAACAATTAAGTGAAAGCATCTGGATGCCGTGGTTAGTTGGGCCAGTGAAGTAATGATATGATATGATATAATACAGTGAACGTTTTGGATTAGTTCAAGGTTCATTTATTTTTAATTTTACAACACATGGTTGCAAAAACAAAATGAAAGTTGTAGCATGCTACTCAAACATTGAACATATATACAGATAATTACATTTACAATAAACAGGATCAAATATAAAATAAACAATATACAGTTATTATATACATATACACACGTATACACCCAAGAAATGCATCTATAGCGTATTTTTTTTAAACTGCATCTGGGAGAATTTGAAACAGCAGCAGCAAGACAGTGTTGATAATATAATCTTCATCTTCACACCAGAAGTTCAACATCTGGGAAACATTGTCCACCAGCTTTACTGCGTTTGAGCACAAAGCATCATGATGTGAACAGAATCCGCCTCCTCTCGTCCTGCGAAGTCTGGCACACTGAACATACTGAAGTCTCAGTACATAATGATTCTTTATTAATTGTGTTTTTTATTTTCTTTGAGCAGGTATCGCTTTGTACCCCGGCAGAGCTCAGCTGTTGAGCTGCAGACATCACTACCATGACTACATCCCACCTTTAAAGGACCCAGGCAAGCCTCAAGAAATAGACTGTTTGACTAAAGAAGTGACTTACTTTGGGCCATTTTCCAATCAAACAGAGGTCAGCCATGAAAACATTCAGCTGGTGATTTCACAGACATGAATTAAAAAAAAAAACAATACAGAAACTCATGTGTGTAGGATGTAATGGGAACGCTAATGCTTTTAAAAATACTCTCAACTTTGTTATCACAGAAAAGAGCTGTGGTGGTCCGTGGCCCAACTGATGTCAGAAACAAGGAGTTGATCTTCATGCAGTTCAGTCATAACGAAACAGAAGAGGACTTCAGCGCCATCACTTACATGCTTTTTGCAAAGTTTAGTGACTTGACTGACAGGTAACTGCAAACAGCGAGTACTGCTGCTGCGATGTCTGACCGGTGCGGCTCATACAGGTTTCTGGTGTGTTTAGTTTTGCTTGGTGAGGAAGAAGCTCAGGATACAGATAATGCAGATAATGGTTGATAGTTTCAACAGGAAGGTATTTATGTTATGTTAGCCGTTATGTTACTGACAACTTATCTGAAATGTCTTCTGCTACTTCGTTATGAAACAGAGTGATCTGGAAAAGCTATTTGACGCAGTCTGATCGTAGCATGTGCATTTGCTTTCTGACTTTCTGACTCTAGTGCAAATAAATCAGAGTTCATGAGAGATTGCGAAAGGAATTACTCCATGTGGACCTTCTCCGGAGGATTCAGAACCTGGGTCAAGATGTCTTTAGTGAGGACGTCGGGGAAAAGCAGTGAAGCTGTCGAGTTTCGACAAGAGGTATTTATGTCCAACCAGTGCACACATAGTTCCATACAAGATGAAAGTAGATTTTAAAAGCATTTATTTCATCTTTTATGTGGGATCTTGTAGTCCGCTGTGGTGAAATTCAACGACAAAAGGCCTGAAACGGAGAGAACCAATCAGCTCTTCTTTGCCGTCTTTGAGTGGCGGGATCCTTTTATGCAAGAAATCAGACTGGTAAGTTCCCCCCGACATTTTATCCTCATTGGAATTGATCAGTCCACATATCAGTCTGTAACACAACTTTGCCTACTTCCAAACAGATAGTGACTGCAAATCCCTGGAGCTCTGTAGCCATTCTCTGTGGCGTCTTCATGGCTCTCTTCAAGGCTGCAAATTTTGCCAAACTCACTATTCAGTGGATCATCAGGATGCGAAAGAGGCATCTGAGGAACAAAGCACGGGAGCTGAAGCAAGTAACCTGAGAAGCTTTGCAGAAAGACACCGATGACACAATCTGCTCAAGATCGAAATCATCCAAGTGATGGATCTGAGGTTTATTTTTGTGCTTTTTAAGGTCACTAATTGCACCATTTTATAATCTTTGGGAAGCTTTATCAACACTAAGGATTGTTTATCCATAACTTCACAGACAGTGATGTGTTATAACTTGATATTACTGCTAGATTAATAATTTTATAAAAATCTTCAGTTTGTGTTTTAGTTGTTGCATTTCAAAATAAAAAATTGTATTTCATAAATATTTTCTTAATCATTCCAGGAAGTGCAGTTTTTGTACACAAGAGAAAATGTTGCTGAAAGCTTTAATGGTTTTGCTTTAATGGGTGTTTTAAGCTTTGGCTGTTTCAGGTGTAAAACTAAGAAAATGTGAATTTTGGTCAAAATGTTGCTGGATGTTGCTCAGGTGTATAATCTTATTTTAAAGGGAATATTGTGGAGTATTTTATTTTTGTGTCCTACATTCTTTTCAAGAAAATATCACAGTCATTTGACAAAGCATTTATAATTACACTGATAACTCTAAAGGGATTATCATGAACTACATTTCCTCCGTCAGAGTGAATTTATTTTTGTAGTGTTTTTGCTGAATTTGTCCCAGATGAACTTTGTCTTATTTTTAAAAAAATGTATCAGTGTGTTCATTGTCAAATTTACTTGAACTAATGTCTTAAGTGTGTTGAAGCTCAATATTGTATCTCAAATCCTGGAGAATAAAAATATATTTTTTATGCCGGAATTTGTTCGGTTTTTGTGGCAAAGATCTGAACATGTGATTTATTTAAATCCTGCCTGAAGCTGCACAATATCAACAAGATAGAGACAGATAATAACTGACCGCGGTTTGCTGTTTTCCGACACAGCAGAAGCGTCCGTGAACGCAGCCCGCCCGTGTAGCAGGATGTTGTTGTTAGCTTCAGCGGCGGATGAGGAAACGCTGTAATCACACACACATTTGGATGTTTTAAAGGTATCAAACAGTCCTGTGTCGATGTTAATATGCTGCCGAAACACCCCGTCTCAGCTGTTCTCCCTCCATGTTTCGTATTTAGTAAATAATCGACCACATTAGCGGGGAAACGTCGGTGTGGCTGGTTAGCCTCCCGGAGCTAACCTTGAAGCTAACGAGGTTTTTATCTTTTAAATGTTTTTTTAAAAGTTAAAGTTCGCTTTTATTCTGTCAGGAGTCTTAGTTCGTGTCTTTACCGATCTGCTCGGTGGCTTTTCCGACCCAGTTATTGCTGAAACACCGATGTTTTGCTCCGAGCAGCTGGAGAACAACAGGCGAGGATCATAAGTTGGTTTCAAGGTGTTGTTTTTATTTTTATTTTTATTTATTTAAAACTGTGATGCAGATGTGAAGCGGGAGTTGTTGTGGCAGCTGACTAACTTTTTCCTCTGTTGTTAAACTGCTTTGGACAAACGTGCTTCTGTTGTCTCGACCTGATTCTGCTCAGTTCACCGCTGATTTACCTGCAGTTACATTTTACATGTTTTTAAAATCTCCTTTTTCTATTTAACTTTGCATGAAGCTTGCAGAAGAAAGCTGTGTGGCGATTAAACCCTTTTCTGAACGAGTCCTGCATTAAACATCCTCCCCTGTGTGTAAACATCAGAAGCTGATTTCAGTGTTTACAGGTTAATTTAGTGTCTGAACTCATGGATCATACTAATATTATAAAAAGCTGCACTCTGGGAGAGAAAAGAAATGGTGAAGGAGGTTTTGTGAGGCACTAAACAATGTCATAAACAGAATATAGGTCTAACGAATGAGGACCGTGACCTTCCCCATGCTCTTTCTTAGACTTATTCTATATTAAACGTTTGCAAACAAGACACAAAAGGAACTTTTTTGTGCAATTTCTGTCTGAAGAGACACAAAACCCAGGTTCAATCTTCATACACAATTATGTACGAGAGTCCTGAGTTTTGCCAAAACGTCAGTCATGTAAGGATCATTTTCTCCCAGGCGGAGAAAGTGTTGCACCTCCTTTCTTGTTCTTAACCAATCAATATCCTTGTGGGATGTTGGCTGTAGGAGAGTCAGAGTGCCGGTTTTTGTGTTTTGTGAAAGCATTTGTTTCTGTAGCAGCCAGATTTGAGTTAAAACTTAGATGACATTATGTTCTCGAGCTGCCAGTAAGAGTTCTGCTTGTATGTGTGGCCAAAACATTACGTAAATGAGTAAATCAATTACTGGACCTACTTTCTCTTCATGAATTGATTTTACTTCACTTCTAAGCAGTGCTTTTCTGGATGTACACACTTCAAATCTTACAGTTCAACCCCAAAACTTCCCCAATAGAGATGAAAGGAACATTTTCCTCTGTGTTTTTTGTTTGTTTTGTTGTGGTTTTGTTTTAAACGGCACCAAAGCATTAAAAAGAAGACTTCAAACTTTTCTCTGAACTTTTATTAAGCCCTAAATGTTGTTCTAAAATGTGTAGTTGCAACATCACCTACATCAAGTGATATTAGAATGGAAAAAACCTAATCGCTGCAGGCGTAACCTCACCAGCCTTTGACTTGTGGCTGGCGTTAGTTTCCCACCCTGTTTGTGAACGTTCAACAAGTCCAGACTTAGCCCTCATACTGCCGTGGCTCTGCTGCCTCCTGGCCACAGAGTTGCTCAATCAGCAGACTGGAATTAGACCAGAGTCCAGGTCGAACTCTGTGCTGGCGTTTGGTCTGTGGTACCGAGGCATGTTGTTGAATAGTTAGGTGTCGTTGTTTGGAGAAAATGAGCCCCGAGCTCCAAACATACTGTGCATTCACTGCACAGAATTATTTTCGTCACAATATTCAACTGCGGCTGAACCACACTCGCCACACCACATATATTATATTTATAATGCAGGACGGTTTTACAGAACTGTTTCTTTCTCTTTTGTAATCTGTGATTGATGAGTGCTTTTAATTAATGGGCTGATTTGATTTTGTGTTCAAGATGGCGAGAGACAGAAAGTGCATCCTCTGTGAAACGGTCCACATCTCCAAGCAGGTAATTCACCCTCAAACATGATTTACACTGTAAATGTACTTTTACACTGGAGTTTCACAAGTTGTTTGACAAAATTACTAATAAGGGTTTGACAACAATCAATACAGCAATATACATTCTCTTGGGATTTGTTACTAATCTGATACACGTTACCATCATGGTTTTGTGCTTATTTACTTTTATGTAGGTTTATTATACCTGTTTAAATACCTTTTTACTCACCATTTGCTGTCAAATCTCCAAAATGTCAACTTTTCACAAACTAAAAAACAGCTACTTTTCCTCTTTGTGACAATTAATTTTTTCAGATAATTGGGTGTTTTAACGGTTTAGTTTAGAAGTAGGAGAAATTTAAGATATTACGACTTATCTGTCTCATCACCTGTGTCTGGGACATAATAATAAAGTGTTATCTACCACCGATCTAAACAAGGAAACTGCAGGAAATTGACAAGTTTATGGATTTGTAAAAGAAAAGCTTTTTTTCCAATGTGTATCTGCAGGAGATGGATGAGCACATGAGAAGTATGCTGCACCATCGAGAGCTGGAGAAGCTCAAAGGCCGGTGAGTTGTTGTTATAACATTTCTCCAAAAAAATCACATCATGCACAGATATCATGTTATAATATATCATGATGCTAAATTTCACATTTAAACTGGTAATACAGAAGCGTTTTGTTTCCCCAGTAATCATGGATACATATTCCTGATTAATAATCAAGGTCACAACATCTAGCAAAATATTAAGTATCATTATTTGGTCTATAATTGCATCTTATTCAATTCACCATTTTTAAGCTTTGACTTAGATTTAAGAGTTTTGTCCAAATCGTATTTGGGTCACGAGGCACGTGCGCACACGGGCACGTGTTCATCACAGTTATCGGGCAAGTGGATATATGGGCAGCTGTCTCAACTGTAGCACATATATTTAGCCACAATCTCTCCGGAACAACAGGCATGACCGAGAGAAGGCAACTGGCTATCTTGTGACTCCCATGTAGATTACTAAAAGTATGTGGCCTGTCGCTGAGATGGAAGAATCTGGTGGGGGGCAAATACTGATTAAGGCGCCGGAGTTGTTGCTAAGTTACTGGGATTTCATATAAACATTGATATGCAAAGATGGCATCATTTTAAACATGATGGTCAGGTATATTTGTGAATATGTTGATATTAACAGTATGTAACAAGTGCCAGATTTTTGGAATTATGAAAGAAAAATAATTGTTTCACAAGAGTGCATGGTGACTTAGAAAACAGCTTGTCCAGGAATGGAAAACTTAACTTTAGCCACACCTTGATACAGCTCTATGTGAGGGCCATGCTGATGTACAAATTGCAATTCCAGCAAAGGAATTCATCATTACTAATTCAGGTTGCATTTCTCCCACTACTGCAGCTGAGAGAGAACGTGTCAAAAAGAAAAAGTAACCCTATCTCACTGATAAAGAGTTTGCCAACTGCACGAGAGGTCAGAAAATGGCAGCATGCCATGACACAGATTTGAAAAAGAAATTGAGACAGAGCCAGCAAAGTCACTGCCCCTATCAGAATCACAGGATGACATACTTGGGAGAGGTTTTGAAGTGGAGGCTATGGGCAGCTGCACCCGGCTCAAGTTACACGGGCTTTGCTTGGGATTGGTCAGCAGGATGCTCAGGCTTATAACACATGCTGGCCTGGAGGGGGGCTGGGTCCCCGGCTCTCAGAGAGGAGTGTGAGGTCAAATACAGACATCGCCTTCTGCAGAGTCTCAGAGCGCAGCGGACACCATCATGAAGGCGCACTAGGCTGAGGGCACCGTGCCTCACTCCCCTCCACGCGTCCCAGTGCTGTGCTGCACGGCTGGTTGTGGTGGCTGGACATAAACAGCTAGATTAGTATGCTGCGCGTGTCCAGCCTGGCTACTCCTCCTGCCCTCACCCTGCCACCTATGGCCTGCTGAAGAACGGAAAAACAAGATCAGGAAGATAAAGATTTTAACTTTTTTTAACAAGAGAAAATTACAAGTTAGCTACCTCCTGATCTGTGACAGATAGAGAATTCGGACAAGTTGTTTTCTAAGGATTGTTGAGTATTCTCCTCTCCTGATTTTATTTTGACATTGAAGTAACAGAAAGTAGAGCCAGAGTACGTTGCAACTGGCTCTGCAGGCAAGAAAACCAAACCAGACTAGATAAGAACAATGCCTGAAGGAACGATTGAACGCCCGCTCTCGCCTTCCCTCCCCAGGGACTGCGGACACGAGTGCAGAGTGTGCAAGGTAACGGTGGTGAGCCTGACAGATTATGCCAGCCACATTTCCAGTCCCACGCACAAGCAGAATGTGGAGGCTGCAGAACGAAAGCATCCTGGGAACGACCGTGACGAGGACTACTTCGACCAGGCTATGGTGGATCTGATTGAGAGGAGAAAAGAACAGATCAGGTAAGACAGTCACGCTATTGAACACTTTCTTTTTTATTATCTTTCGAGCTGGGGGAATAATACACACGAATGTAATAGTATTTACAAAAAGTCATTTTTTGAAAATTAAAACAAGTTGCCTAATGCTTATTTATTGGTAAAAAAGAAACATTCTGTCAAAATATTTTTTCTTTTTAGTGCTTATAAATGTTTATATAAAACATTTTGTTGCAAATATAAGAAATTATAGTCTTTTTTGGATGTTTTTAGTAAAACAAAACATATTTTATATTTGTCAACATGGCATTTGATCACTGTATCTGGGCCTATAAGAAATATTGCCATTTATAAAACTCATTTTTAGTGGACAATATTTCCATTACAATGTTTCTTTGATAAACTGTTTAACACTAGCCTACGTTTGTAAAGTTTTTGTGATTTAACCACAAATGTAAAAGTAAGTGATAGCTCACGAGCTCTCGTTTGTGTGTACATACGCCATGTATAGTCACATTTTGCTCAGTGGTGCTCACGGGCCTGTTTTAGCTGCTGCTGCTTCAAGTTGAGCTGCGGCTGGAGTCGTATGTCAGGACTGCAGACTAAAAAAAAGCATGACTGCACACACAAAGTTCAGACACATGCTGCCTCCAGCTTACTGCCCTCGAGAAAAACACATCCAAAAACCCTCACTTCAACCTCAGGATGCTCTAAAGTCTGTCGTAAATTGAGTAGATTTGATATGAACAGTTGTGGTTTTAGGAAGGTAAAAACACAAACATGTCAAGATTGTTGAAGGCAAAAGCTGGCATTCAGCTGTCAGCTGCTAGATCTTTTCCCCCTGCAGGTCAGTGCTGTAGGTCACACTGCAAACTAATCCTTGACATCTGACAACAGTGGGCCAAGAGATGTGGTTGACAGGGAGACTTTTTTAAGTCTCGTTAAACAGATTCCAGTGTGTCCGACATAATGATTTTAACACAGTCTTACAGTCTTACATGTGCACTCATTGTCTGAGTATGAACGAATGCCAGCTGCATGCCTGGCATTATGAATGGAAGTTAATGTAATACATTTGTAACATATACATTTTTTTTCTTCCATATATGTGATTTGTTTTTAGAAGAGAGAAGGAGGCTGCCGCTGCAAAGCTGGCAAGAGAAGAGGAGGATCGAAGGAGAAAGGAGGAATTTCAGCAGAGGTTAAAGGAAGCTAAGGAGCATTACCGGCTCGAGTGTGGCTGGCAGCAGCCATCACAGGGGTTCAATGGATCCAGTCAGCACAGTTCTTGGTACAGGAGCAACCGTTATAATGCCAGAGCAGGGGAGGCACGACCCTGGCACCACAGCAAACAGGGAAAGAGCGCCACTTGGCATGCTCAGGAGCCTCCCAACTTTCAGAAATGGGCATCTCGAGAGTTTGCCGGTGGAAGCTTGCAAAGCCAGGAAGGCTGGGGCAACAAGCAGTGGGATCAGGGTTCGTTTTCAGGCAATCAACGAAGTCGACTGCCTTGGCTCAGCAACGGAGGCAGTAGTAACGGGGTCTATGGCCGAAACAATATTTCCCAGAACCCACAAAGGAGCCGTCCCCTGAGCCTTGTGGGGCCTTCTTCTATGTATCCACCTCCTTCCAGTGTTTTTGCCCAGGCTCTTAACCAGTTTAAAAATACAGGCAGTGACCAGGCAGGTCAGCATGGTGATGGGCTTCGGAATGGGGAGGGACAAACAGCAGAGCCTGACCACAACAGTAGTAAGTGCTCCAAGACCTTTGGTAGCAATCCAAAGCTGGACAAAGCCTGTCGCTGGTCACCTTATCCAGTCACAAAGAGTTTTGAATCAATACCCCATAAGGATACCAACTCAAACTCGTTAGAGAAGTACCCCAAAGTCCCCAAACCCCAGAAGCAAGACAAGGCACCAGAAACTAGTGCCCACAACAGGCAGTCCCGACCTGAAAAGAAACCAGGGCAGTTGACCTCAAGTGGGCAAAGTGTGGAAGAGAAAGGGAGGAATAAAGTGAACCCCAAAACCAAACCCAGAGACAGGAGTAGCAGCAGCAGTAGAAGCAGCAGTGCTCAGAGAGATAACCACCAGCCCTCCTCATCTGGTCCTTCCACTCAGAAGGCAAATAAGCCATTGCCACAGAAAGATCGGAAGATGTCCTCAAACTCTGGTCTCAACAGTGGAGCTCAACTCAGCAAGACCTCCAGTCAAGCGCATGCACAATCAAAATCAACCGCAAAGCCGAGTGGACTCAGTTCCCAGGCTCCACCTATTGGGCCCCTCCAGTCAAGGCAAGAACGGAAGATCCCAGAAACCTTAAAGAAAGCCAGACAAATTGTGTTAGAAAAGAGGGGCTCTTTGGATAGCCCTCGAAACAATAGGATGGAAATGGCACTGCACATTGTTGAGGAGCAGCAGAGGGATCACATACAGAGTCAAATTGGAGTGAACAAAGAGAACAGCTGTAGGCAGAATGCAGCTAAACCAAATTTACCTGACTTAGTCAGGCCAGAAAAGCCTGCATTGCAATCTTCAGACAGCAGCCAGTTCCTCCAATCATTGCAAGTAAGCACCTCTACCATGGAGACTTCAGAGCCCGCAGCCTTGAGCAGGGAAGACGAGGAGATGAAGAAAGCGGAGAGGGAAACATGCCCGGTGGCCCCAGATGAAGCCATGCAGGCTGTTGAAGCAGGGCAGAGCTCTGAGAGTGACACCTCCAGAAGTGGTGAAGCACAGACGGTCTCAGGGTCAAACACATCAAGTCTCTCCAAACTGGACCTGCCTCCTGTCTTAAAACGTGACCTGACCAAACACATCAGCTCCAAGAGCAAAACGGGCAGCCACGAGCCCAACCTGAACATTGCCAGACGGGTGCGAAACCTGAGTGAGTCACGGAGAAGTGACACAGAAAAGGACTCGGGGCTCAAACCAACTGTACGGCAGCTCATCAGCTCCTCTGGGTCTCGACGCAATGTGAACTGGGAGCAGGTGTATCAGGAGGTCAGGAAGAAGCAAGACAAAGGAAAAGGCATGCCAAGGTAAAATTTGATCTTACATTTAGAGTTTTCAGTGATGCATTCTCTCAATGTTATTGTTGATTGCAGTTACTTCAATTTATGTCCTGTCTGTCTGCTGTCCTCCAGGTTTGGCATAGAGATGGTGTCATGCGACCAAGAGGACCAGAGCCAGGAGGAAGGCGACATTCCCCTGCTTGAGGGTTTCCAATGGGAGTCGTTGATGGACATCTCCGCCCCGGGCGCCTCCCGAAAACGCTCCTTATCGGAGAGCAGCCTTGCGCCTGCATCCACTCTCTCCCTGTTTACATCTCTCGTGTCAAAGGAGACAGCACAAAGAGAAAGCCTCAGCTCAGAGCAGCAGGGATCCTCCGTTTCTCCCAGTCCCATATTCAAAGACAATCAGCATCAGCAGGAGGTGGAGCAGATGCTCGGTCAGTTTGAGGCTGAAGCACAGAAGCAGCCAGACAAACTAACGTCAGCAACAGTGAAGGCCCTCCAGCGGTCCGAGTCAGTGCTCGGGGACAGCAGTTCAGGGACGGAGCTGTACGACGGCCAGGGAACAGGAAAGAGGCGAAGAGCAATTGGGGTGAGTAAAGGAAACAGTGTTAAAATTGGAATAAAATACAATATCTCTGGTCCACCTTTGGTCTGACAGTGTTATAGTGCAATGCTAGTATTCTTTTACTTTACTTTTATTTGTTTCTACTTTAATACAAACAAGCAGAATGTGACTCTTTTCTTTCTCCTCTGTAGGATGTCCCAAGTGCAGAGACTTCATGCTTAGAACACAATAACAAAAGAAGGAAGGTCAAATCCAAAAAAGGTACATATATGTCATGTATATATACAATACTGCATCATTTCATTGATGCTATTTGTTAAATGTATATGTTTCCGTCTGCAGTATGTTGTTTCTGCCAGTGTAATTAAATGATTTAATCATCATTTAAGCCTTAATGTAATATATTGGCACTGTGGCTAAAATCATTTTAACATTACAAAGACTACATTTAAATCAGAGTTGTGTTGTAATTGTGTTTTTGGTTCTGTGCAGAGCGTTTACAGATCGACCAGCTGCTGGCTGTGTCTCTGCGTGAAGAAGAGCTGAGTCGCTCCCTGCAGACTGTGGACACCAGCCTGATCCAGGCCCGGGCTGCACTGGAGGCCGCCTACATGGAGGTGCAGCGTCTCATGGTGGTTAAACAGCAGGTAAACAAAAAAGAGTTCCCCATCTTCTGAGTTGTGGTCCTCATAAAAACACCTGCATGCCTAACCCTCACTTTTTATTCTTAATCTACAAGAACAGGTTGGTTTGTGTGTGATTATACACACTTATATTTCAGTTTCCGAGTGTAAGACATGAGTGTTAGAGTTCCCCCTCTGGGTGGCTGATTCTCTCCTGGAGAGTTGCCTAGTCTTGAGGCCAGTGCAGTTGAAGCATGTGTCCACAGTTTGCTGAGCTTTGCGAGTATTTGTCGTCTTACCAGCCTCTTGAAGGCTGTCCACCAATAATTTTATTCAGATTTACTCACTGCTTTAAGGACCCTGGTCATGTTCCTTAGTCAGTAATCACCCAAATATATTATAAATTACAAGCAGATATATTCACTTTCTGATGGCTCTTGTATGATTTTGTGTTACTCAGATGACTGGAGAGATGAGCACACTGAGAAACAAGCGCATCGAGTTATTAAAAGGGATGCAAGGTATGAAATACATGAAATGTTATGTTTCATTAAATGCATTTGATTGGTAACTTTTACTCCCAGTGACTACATTTGAGGTTTAATGTGAAATCTGACAAAATTCACATGCCACTACAACTAACTATAGAAACAAATTCATTGTACAACTATTAGAACTATTTGACTATAAAACATTACACATACAGTACACTACATTTTAGGCTCTTTTTATAGAGCGATCTATAATGAGAGCAGTAAATATAACTGAAACTGAACAGAAGTTTTTGTTGTGGAATCTTTCTACAGGTTGTATGGAGGAAGCACCTCAGGTCAAACTGAAAGAAGAAAAGATTGATTTAGTGGAAGCTGAGCCACTCATGCCCTCCTCCATTATCCTCTCCTCTGCTTCGGACACTGCTGCACCCCCGAGTCCAGGTCCTCCTGCCGAGCGGGCCTCCCCTCCCTCCTCAAGCCTTCCCTTCATGCCTGTAGTTATCAAGCAGGAGCCTCAGTCTCCTGTCCATGTCAGCTCAGAGATGGACCCTGCGGACAATATAACCCACTGTGCTCACAGCACCACTCTAGAGCTGCCTGTCTCTCCACCAGGTAACAGCATCATTCAATACACAATTGATGTTTTTATGCAATACCACCTATGGACAGTTGGTAGCAGGTATATGCCAAGAAATGTAGCAATGTGCCAGTAAAAGCAGTAACAAACAAAGACTGTCATCTAGCAAACATGGATGTAAACAAAACATTGCTGACTCCAAAAGATGTGAAAATAAATAAATAAATAAAAAATTGTATTTGCAAATTTATGAGGATGTTAGACCTTAAATGTTTTAGTGAAAATTGTTAAACGTAAATATAACTTGTTTACAAGACAACACCATAACCCCATGAGGCTTTAACCTTTAAACATGCATACGTCTGCCAAGACTGTCTGGTCCTAAATCATAGGAAATGTTCAGAAATGTTTATCTAATAATCTGATACACACAGGACTAGACAATCATGGCTTTTATCTCCCAGATCAAAAATTCTCAATGTCTGTTCAATGTTCATGTCAATTAAATGTGCAGCGTACTGATCCATGTGCATCTGAAACTTTTGCAGATCCTGCCCTTTATTTCCAGCCATCTCCTGAAAGAAAGCCTGTGCAAGCTACCGCAGAACATCATTGGGAGAACTTTGACGAGTCTGCAGACTGCAAAGAGAGTTTGTCAGAACTGGTTGAGACAGCGGAAAGGGCCATACAGGCAACGAAGAACTGTCTCTCCTCTTTGCCCGAATCCAAAACATCCATAAAGCTTCTCTCAGCCAGCAGGAGGGGCTCTGAAGTGGGGAGTGTCGTCGACGGTGCAGCCACACATTGCTTTGAGCCCCCCCCGCCTCCCTCAGTCCTTAACCTGCCTGCCTCTCCATCTGAACTGAGGAGCGGAAAGCGTGTAAGGAAGCTGAAGAAGAGGAAGGTGCTGAAGAAGGCTCAAGGGACAGAGCAGCCTGAGAGCAGTGACACAGAGCTCGACGGAGAGGCCCTGAGGCCGAGGTGGCTTCGACCACGCAGGAGACCCAGTGGAAGCTCCCAGGTCAGCACCTCCACGCAGCCTTCAGAAGATAGAGAGGGTGACACAAACATGGAGGGGCCTCCGGAGGACGCCTCTAGGCTGTCGTTTCCAGCCATCAAACATGAAAAAGTAGACCTCAAGGCCCATAAATACACGGTGGAGCTTCCCCAGGTGGCCCCAGCCGAACTAACAGCGAACCTCGATTCAGAAGAAAGCATGGAGGTCACCGCAGTCTGCCAGCAGCCCCACATGGATGCCCAGGTCCCAGCTCGCCCTCCAGCCCCAGTCCCAGACTCCTCCAGACCTGAGCCACAGAGCCTGGCCTGCAACGAGGTCACCTCCACCAGTGACATGGATGTGTGTAAATCCTCCGAG
Source organism: Lateolabrax maculatus (assembly GCA_031216445.1). NCBI lineage: Eukaryota > Metazoa > Chordata > Actinopteri > Acropomatiformes > Lateolabracidae > Lateolabrax > Lateolabrax maculatus. Next base: position 21,338,728 of record CM062205.1, on the reverse strand, counting down.
AGGTGAGACTTGACGTACACATTCATTTTGGTGACCCTGACAGTAAATATACTACAAATATAATTTTCAAGCTAAACTCTCATGTGCTCCTAGAGGTGTGTTTGCAGAAGCACAAACCCAACACAGACTATAATTATAAGTAAATTTCATGTCAAACACGCTTTTCTGAAATTATAAAATGTAAAGCCTTAAATAAAGAGAGGTCAGAGTTCACAGCTTACATTCTGCTAGAACATCATACTGTTTTTATTTTTCTTGTGCCAGTGCTTAAGCCCAGTTATGATCTTTCATTCATCATTTCCATCTTTTTTCTCCCCACAGTGACGTGCAGATAACCTTCACATCGCCCAAGATAACAAAGACCTCATCAGGTATGTTCACCTCTGGAGAGTCGTTCACGTTGTAAGGCCGCTAACAGCCACACAGGAAGGCGGAGTGACAAACAATCATAGAGGGAGGAGACGCGATATTTTTTTAATATGTAGATAACAGCACACATCTTCAGACAGTCTCTTCTGGAAGATATTCAGACTGATGCACTCGGTTGTTCACATTAACAGCGACAGACATAAATCTGTTGAGAATTAAAAAAAGAGAGCTGGAGAGAGAGGCGCAAACCCAGCTTTCTCACCTCCACACAGCTGGCCAATCACTGCGTGAAGTGGGTGTGAATGTTTGATTTTCGCTTTTCAGGAAGTTACTGAAATTGTCCAACACGGCTCCTTTAATCAGAAGTTGAAAATGTGCGGGGGGAGGGGGTTTATGATGGATGGAGTATATCAGCACCTTAAGTTATTTGATGACTACAGTGGCACTTGTGGATAATCTTACATTTCTAAAGGTGTTCATCTTGTATACTTTATTATAAATAAAGAAGTAGTGTTTTATAGACATAGTCAATAAGTTTATTTTTCCCATTACATCATTTCTTATCAATAAAAAAAATTCTACTGTGATGGTGGTACCTCATCACTATATCAATACAGAGAAATTGGACCCCACTGGTAGTCTTGATGTTTGAATACACAACCAAACATAAAATCATACCACGTTCTGAGGAGCCAGAATTAGAAATGTTATACTCCTTGGTTAAAATAGATTCTGGAGTGCCCAAATTACTTTTTATGGGCAAGATATTCATAGAGCTGTTCGGTGACTTTCAGTGACGCTGTGCAGCATGGTGATGAATGGACAAAACTTTCTGAGAATGTGTATTTTTAACCTGAAGCACACTGATCTCTGGTCTACTGCCGACATCTACAGAAAAACATTCAAAATCTACTTTTCTTTGGTCAAATTCAATTCTGATGACCAAAATATATGTTGTCGTTTAAGTAAATTGCATTATACAAAATGTTCATGTACTTTTTCTTATTGAATGTTTTACAGATGCATCATCGGACCACGGTGAGGATAATTTGCCCACCGAGGGTGTGTTCGAGGGCCACCAGGAGACCGTGAACGCCATGCAGATCCACGATGGACTGCTGTACACGTGCTCCGGAGACCGGACCGTCAAAGCCTTCGACCTCGTGGTGGGTGTTGATGACATATTTTTGCTGCTGTTTGTCAGGACGTCAGGGGTTTTTGTTGGACTAATTCATATTTCTTGTGAATGCGACCGAACAAACATGTATTTTTTATCGTTCTTGTTGCAGAGTCATAAATGTGTGGGTGTGTTTGAGGGTCACAGCTCTAAAGTGAGCTGCCTGTTGGTGTCCGCCGCTCCCTGCCTGCATCATCGCCTTTATTCTGGTTCCAGCGACCAGACCATCCGCTGCTACAGCCTCAAGGTAAAAACACAAAAAAGCATAAAAAGCAAATCCTTTTCTGTGACCCCAAGGTACAAAGTAGTCAAATCAGCCCTGGACTCAGACACTCAGTCAAATCTTTCATCTTTCATGTCCACAGACACGAGAACTCGAGCAGCAGTTCCCTCTGCCGGACCGAGTCCTCTGCCTCCACAGTCGGTGGAAGATTTTGTACGCTGGGCTGGCAAACGGCACAGTGGTGACCTTTAACCTCAAGGTGAGAGACGCAGTGTGTTTAGTAGTCAAAACACAACTTCTGTAGTACTTTTAATTAAGTGGTTACAGCTTGTTAAATGTGAGGATTTTGCTGCTTTACTTTGTCTTACGAGCATCAGCAGACGGTTTCCATCCAAAGGCTTTCATTTTAAAATTTTTGCAATTATTTGTTCAGACAAACAAGCAGATGGACGTGTTTGAGTGCCACGGGCCGCGGGCCGTGAGCTGTCTGGCCTCGTCTCAGGAGGGGGCCCGGAGGATCCTGCTGGTTGGCTCCTACGACAGCACCATCAGCGTGAGAGACGCCAAGAATGGTCTGCTGCTGCGCACACTGGAGGGACAAACCAAAACTGTACTCTGCATGAAGGTGGGTCGAGTCCAAAATCTGAGCTTCAACAGTGAGACTTCATTACTGTTGGAGTGAATTTAACTTAAGACGTAAAAAATATTGAAATACACAGAAAACCAAATGAACAAGCACAGGATTCTCTTAGTTTTTACATGTTATGGGTGCTGAGAATTCACTTTTTAGAGTTTAATTCCTCACTGTTTCTCTGTTCTGCTCTCTCTCTCTCAGGTGGTCAATGACCTGGTGTTTAGTGGCTCCAGTGATCAATGTGTCTACGCACACAACATCCATGTGAGTCTTCCTGTTTATCTCTTTATACACAATAACAATTCCATGTTACAAATTTACATGTTTATAATTTTAGTTATTTTCTTGAAAATAAAATAAAAATGTAAGAGAAGTCAGATTTATATACACAGTGGAGCTGAATCATGGATTATAATGTTTGAGAAGCTTAATTTTCTCAACACTGTGCCTCTTACAGACAGGAGAGCTGGTGCGGGTTTATAAGGGCCACAATCATGCCGTTACTGTCGTGGCCGTCCTGGGGAAGGTGATGGTGACCGCTTGTCTGGACAAACTGGTCCGTGTCTACGATCTACAGGTAATATTTGTATTTTAGCCACTCTGCCTATTCCGCAATTTTCTTGTTTAAATTTGGGTACGAAAGCCATCGTGTGTTAAAAGCTTGTTTTTTTCAGCATATTTGATTCTGAAAGGATTTCAACCTGTTGTTCTCTCCACAGTGTCATGAGCAGCTGCAGGTCTATGGTGGACACAAGGACATGGTGATGTGTATGACTGTCCACAAGAACATGGTGAGAAACCTTCTTATTCCAGTGTTTTATGGTAGGAAAATTGTTGAAAGTTCTGAAATTAGACAAGGAAATATATTAGAGTCACTCATTACAGCTGCAGACATCATTTATTCCAACTGTAACCTGTTAAAGAAAGAGTTAATTTGATTGGCTCTCAAACATGGTGACAGTTACGTTTTCTGTCGCCTGTTTTCACACATTAAAACATGCTAAGATTAGATTATAACCAGCTGTATGATGTGTGATCTTTACATGTTTTCAGTGCTGAATGTTCTTTCCCAATTATATTAATGTGAGCATGAGTCATTTTTTGGAAAATATAAGCTTAAACACCAGATCTTGACCTGTAGTTTGTGTTGATTTTGTGTTTCAGATCTACACGGGCTGTTACGATGGCAGCGTGCAGGCCGTCAAGCTGAACCTGATGCAGAACTACCGCTGCAGGGTAAGTTATGGGATGGGGAGCAGAGATGAGAGGTGAATGGATAATTTGGGGATCAAAAGCGATTATTCAGACGATGTTTAGGGTCACTTACGCAACATGTAACATGCAACATGCAGCTGGATTTCATTTTGGTGTATTCAGGCGAAGAAATCAAGAAACTTCAGGAGACATCTGCAGCTTTTAGAATTTATTTCAGGTTTCTGAGGGTTTAAAAAACGTTGCTGCTACCAAACTGTTTGTCCCGTGATGCATTTAAGGTCGACTTCCTTTATCGTTTGTCAGTGTAGGCAGTGACTCTAGAGGGACTTTTTCCCCCTCTTAAATAACTTTTAAATGCACCTTGAGCCTCTTGGATCTGCAGACTGCCTCGTTCTCATTGATTAAAGGTGTCTTGTGTTGACAGTGGCACGGCTGTTCGCTGGTGTTCGGGATGACGGAGCACCTGCAGCAGCACCTGATCAACGACCACACCAGCACCAAATTCCAGACGCTCAAATGCCGCTGGACAAACTGTGAAGAGTTTTTCTGTGCACGCAACAGCTCCAAGCAGGTATAAAAATGTTCTTTTACGCCACAAATTTCAACATCATTTTATTGTCTTGTGTGAAGAGGAGTAACGTTTAGGTTTTTGAACCTGATCTGGAGGATATTTCTTTGTCTGTTGCAGGGGATGCTGGTGCACATGCAGAAACATGCAGAGGAGACTGAACTGGAGCCTTAAGGGCTGGTGGTGGGAACATTGTTTCTCCCCGAGCCCTCTTCCCTTTCCCGCTATCTTCTCCCCCCCCCCTTTTAACCTCCCATATTGGGGGGGATGTTCTTGGGACCCAACTTAGCAGCGCTCCTGTCGAGCCTGATGAGTGGCGTCTGACGACTCCATCCTTTATGTTCGGTGTTGGAATCCAACCATAATACACGAAAGGAGGGTTGGCTGTGTTGTTGTTGTTGTGTTTTTTTTACGTTCTACAAAACACGCCTTCCTCTCTCTCTGTGTCTGACCACTGCAGTTCCTCTTTACACTGACCAAAGTAAGACAAAGAAACACGTGACTTTTGTTTATTGAAGAAACTTCAGCGTTGCCGGTATCGGGGGGGATTTGTTGTGCTTTTCTGTTGACGTTGCAACAGAAACCTGCGGTCATCTTCCGGATTCGTTGGCTACAATATGGCATGGGCTAAGAGATGTTTTTATTGTTGTTGTGCAGTTGTGATGTGTCATGTTGAGCAACCTATAAGTTATTTTTTTCTTTTCTTTTATCAAGTTGCCGTTATTCACTCAAAGTAACCTTATGACACTAACGAGTGACTTAAAGTTTTCAGAAATTCATGGTGTCTCCCAGGCCGTGTTTTAGTTTAACGGTGTGATTATTTGTTTATTTTTTGTTTGGTTCTTATTTTATTTTCAGAAAAACCTGATCTCTGACAATCTCTCTTTGTTTTGTTGGCGGTTGAGGATTACATTTATTTTTTATTGTTGCTCAGTGATATTCAGGAGTTGAAGGACTTTGGTGCAGTGGCGTGTGACTTGGCCTGAAGTTGCCATTTGAGAATTTACATTTGCAGTGATAACAGAACCAAGACGTGGTGATGACGACGATGATGGTGTGTGTGTGTGTGTGTGTGTGTGTGTGTGTGTGTGTGTGTGTGTGTCTTCCTACATGTGTTTTATCTGTGTGGGTTTATTCTTCCTAAATGTCGACAGGGAGGTTTAACCCTGTTTGGTGAACCCTGTTTTCCACGAGTGAGTGTAAAGTACCTGTTTTTTGGACTTTATTTTATATTTGGAGCATCAAGCGGAAGGCGCCGAAGCTGTATTTTCCACAGTGAAGATAGTTTTCTAATGAAGCGTGGAGGTGAAGGATGTTTTTGAGGAGGTGTTTGATAGAAGAGCCTAAAGGGGAAGAATTAGGATTCATCTCCCATGCCATACCTCACCCTCTTAAAAACAGGCAAGTTGGTAACACAAAGCCACTTTTTTAAAAGGCATATTCAACCAATTTTAACCAGTGTGAACCCAGCCGACGCTCTCTTTGGCAGACTTTGATGTGGTTACAGCTCTTTTGGCTGTGTCCTCCTTTGAGGATTTGTTCTCAGCCGAGTTAACGTGACGTTCTCACAGCCGCCGTCTTCCAAACTCGCCACGTCCGATTATTTATGACCGAGGAAAGCGTGCAGTTCACCTCTTACCTGGCATTCCTGAGTTTCTTCAAGTTTTTCAGTTGTTATCAAAGTTGTTAAGAGATATTTTTTAAGAAGTGCAATCTAAAACATTGATAATAATAATAAAAAAAAATGTTGCAACATTATAATTCCCTGTGTCTTTTTGATTTATATGCTGATTTAAAATTAATATCATGTGTCACAACAGCCAAAATATGAAGGATAAAGGACATTAAGGTCAAAAATACCAAAATTTCACATCAAATCTACTGGTCACGCAGTCAAACCAATAACTACACATTTATTTATTTGGTTAAAATTATTAAAAATGCAGTACACTCATTTGACCAAAGCCTTCATAGGAAAATCACAAAAAAGCTGCAGTTCAACCCATTAGCCATATTCTTTCAAATCCATATTTGAACCTCGAAACCTCGGTGTTAAAATAAAAACGTGTCAGCTCCACAGTTTTGTTCTTGAATCTCATCCATCAACATGAAGAGCTGACAGATCCCAGACTGGACAGGTGCGGGGGGGCGGGGGGGCGGGTTGGGAGTGGGGGTGTAATTCCTGTTGGCTGTAGCTGAGATGAACAAAAGAAACCTGAGTTTGTCCACCAGGGAGCGCTATCCATAAGACTGGAGCACAGACGCTAGTGGGGTGAAATGTGCCATTCCAGCAGGATTGTTTTAGTCACAAAGATAAGTGATTAAAAAACAGGGCGGGGGCAGAGAGATATTTGCTCAGGAAGCCTTGAAAATCCAATAGAAGTTGTTGGTTGTATTCTCAGAAATGTAACAGGTGTAGGAGTGATTCACAAGTTTATTCACTGTCCACTAGAGAGCCCAGTTCACAGGAATGAATACAGGAAGAAATGCCCCTGCTGCTCGGATTGATAACAGAAGAAGAAGATGACATGTGGGTGGTAGAAGGAGCTCTGTGAGGTATTGTGACAGAATAAAAAGAGGTTGTGTGTGTTTGATGCCTGAGAAAAGTACCATACAAGTGTAACGTGAGGGTTTGTTGTTTTTCTTTTTTCCAAAAAAAAAAAAAATTAAAAAAAGGAGGCTAATGGCTGAAAGGAGAGACTGATATTTGGATGATTAGAGTAGGACAAGCAGAGAGAGAAATGCAAAAGTCCTGAGACCTAGATAGAGGGAACTAGGAAGATGAAGATGTAAAGATAAACTGGAAGAAGCATGTTGAACATTTTGCAGTAGAAAGAGCAGAGCTGTTGGGACTGAGGGTGGGTGGGGGGGGGGGGAGGCTGGAGGTGAAGTGGATGAGAGCTAACGACGATCGGGCACACTGAATATTGAGGTAAAGGCTGGCAGGTCTGGTCCTCGAGTGGAGCTCACCTGGGAGAAGATGGGCCTCTCTAGGCGTACATGGTCAACTGGAGCCACTGCAGGTGAAGAGAAGGGAAAGAGTCAATAAACCTGGTTTATACGTCTTCTTCTGCTGACCTTTAATTTTTTTGTGATACTTAATTTAAATTTGGGATGAGAATCAAATTAGTTTAAAGCTAATTTTGTGAACTTAAATGCACAATTGTGCGACTATCAGATGATCGATTATCCATTAAAATAAGAGTAAGAATTCAAGATTCCTCCAGAGCAACAGCTTCACTTTTTAACTAAAAAATTGTTAATTTATGTTATGAAGTAACAGTAGTTTTATACATATGTTACTCTTCCTGAGTCAGATCTAATTTATAACATTCAGTAACAGAAATAAGATCAGCAGTACTCTGTAGAACAGCCGCTTCTGACATTTTTCAATCCAAGAGGATTTTTCTCAGACTGTTAAATTTGAATCATTTCATATGAAGATTTGCAGTACACACAATAACAATTTTATGTTTCTGAAAGTTGTTTTTTCTCTTTTTCTTCCCCGACAATCATCTTCGACTCCTTGTGAAGGGTCCCGGCCGCTGCATTCGATGTTCTTTTACACAAAAAGTGGAGGAACGTGTAATTCAAGGGGTTGTGGAGTGAGATCAGTTTACGTAGCTCTTACCTCCAGGACACTGAGTCTGATTGTACCATCTCCATCCTGATCAAAGGCCTGGAACGCCCCTGGAGAGAAAAAACAAGTGTGATCTACTTCATCCAAGAGCCCAGTAAGGACACCATCCTACTTAAAAAAAATACAGGCTCCTTTGTCAACCTCCCTGCTATCCTAGTAAAAGGGAACAAGTCTTCCTATGAACCTACTTGTGGATGGCTGTATTTCCCTCTTAGGTTTATATTTTTCACAGCCTCTGGGAAGAGAAACGCCTGCACCTGACACTACGATTTCATCGGTGCAGACAGACTGAATCTACAAGGTGTCAAGTTGTTAGTAATAAAAGTAATTGTAAATAAGGCTGTCAAGAGTGTATTTTCACATCAAAATCCTGCCAACTGAAGTGCCAAACCACTTTTAACTGAAGTCAAATGCATATCAAGGTTGTTTGTAACAGAAAGTCAAATAGTGATGCAAGGCTGGAAAGAGTGTTTTCAAAATGTTGTCTATGGCAGCGCATCAGTAATTTAACACAACGGCACCGACTTACTGAACATGGCTTCGAGCCGAACCAGACAGCTGATGAAGCTGTCGAAGTCGATGTTCATGCTCTCGTTGGCGTAGCGCATGGTGATGATGTCGTACAGCTGGTTGTTGAGACGGAAGCCTGAGCGGGACACAAGACACATGACTGTACAGTGACAAGAAGAGGATGAGTTCAAGCTGTAAGTTCATCTGCAGCACAGACTGAATGAATCCTACTGCCTACAAACAGCTACTTTACACCATATGCCAGAAAATATGATTCAATATCATGATTTCAGAATGAAAATATAGAAAAACATAAAAAAAAATTAGCTGCACGATTGATAAACCTCTACAGCTTTCATAGACCATTTTTTATATTTTAGGGATCAGGTTCAGACTCAAATGTTTACCGAAACATAAATGGTCCCCATTGAAAATAGATCAGGATAATGTTACTAAAAAACCCTAAAATATCTGCGTGGATATTTTTAGTAGGTGCATTCTCATTTTTCTGTGCGAGTTATCACCTGCATCGTTGACGGCATTCCTCATCTCGTAGCTGTTGATGCTACCGGTCTGGTCAGCGTTATAATGCTTAAAGATTCCCTGAAAGAGGGAAAGTGTAAACTTGATGTAGATCATCCTGCTGGGATTAAGTTAATCTTTACAGACAAACTGTGCGGAAACTCAGGGAATAAAAGAGGGAAACACTGCGAAGTGTAAAAAGAGAGAGAGAGATATGAAATGAGAGAGGGGGAACCTGCATACCCACCTGCCACTGTTTGATCTTATTCCACAGATGTCTGAACTCCTGAAGATTGAGTCTACCTGTCCCATCCATCTGAACAGAAGCAGTTAAGACCAATATCCCATGACATATTAATCAGTGTTTACTCACAAAACAACTGGCTTCATATTCCAGTAATGCTCCATGAGCCCTTTCAGTTAAAAACATAATTTCAGAGTCACATTTGAGTCGTAAAACAACATCGGCTTTCCCATAAAGTGACTACAAGCTTTGTTTTATGTCACCAACATTTTGAATCAAGTGGATTGTGTTCTCCATCAGGTCACCAAGTCTTAAATTGTCCAGACTGTCAGGAGTAAATACACACTGCAAATATCACTGTGTTTTGAGATGAGGCCTAGGCCCTGTGAGCGTCCATCACAGACCCTGCCACGGGTCTCGGCAGGTTGTGCCTCCTACAGACAACACAGCCAGCCCGATGCACTCGATACAAAGGATACGTCCATCAGAGCAATCATGCTCCTGCAGCTCTCCAGGCTGAAGCCCTCCGTGTTCAGGTCCTTATCTGGAGGGAGACACAGGGCAGCGAAACCATTCAGACGACAATAAATACAGACAGAATGAACAAATTACATCTGTAGGCAGTTGAAAGACTTATTTCCCAACCTATAAAATGTTTTGGAATAAAGTTAGTTTTCAAGACTCTTCCAGAAGGATCAAAAGTTAATTTAACCCTTTTTTTAATTACAAAAATTAGAAACAAAAAGTCAATTTTGGGATGCGTCTCCTTGATTGACAGGTGTGTCAGCTGGTTTCAGGAATTGATACTGTTATGAGTTAAATGTTAGGAGTAATATATTATATTTTTTGCCAAACCGCAGCAGCAGGGAGCGGCTTAAACCGAGTGTTACCACGGCAATGATCCGGTTCAGATGATCTAACTGCACTCACGTTTGGTGATCACTTTGTTGAGAACGTTTTTCAGTTCGTTGGCTGTGATTTCCATGTCCTGCGAGAGAGACCAGAGCGGTGAAGGAAACAGTAGAAGAAGAGAGAAGACAACCATTAAAATTTGACTTAGTTCATAACTCTCAGATACACATATTTACACAAAAAGTCAATAAATGACCATCTTCAGCTATAAAACACAAGAGTACAGGAGGGCTACATTTGTTAATTAGGGCTAAACTAAATTTTTATTTTTTTTATAAGTCAGTCAAACTCTTCAGTTCCTCTCTGCCCGTCTTTCTGTACTCCTTTATACTCACATCGCCGGCTATCTCCTGAAAAATAGTCCTGAACTGCTGGTCCTCCTCGCTCTCTTCCCCCGCTGAGGCCGGCGCCGGCTGAGGCGTCATGCAGCCACAGAGTAGGAAGAGATAAAGAGACAAGAGGGAGAAGAAGGGAGAGGAAAAAACATGTGGATGTTATTTAGCATTATGAGGATAAACGATACGTGGTGAACATCAAGGAAAAGCTTTAATTTATGTTTTAATGTGACGAGATTATCCAGGACACAGAACAATACTGCACTCTGCCCTGTGGCTTTTGTGCGAGAATAACTTTGCATTGCTCAGATGCTACTGAAGAAGAGAGCTTTCAATCACTTTAAGTAAAAGGAAGGAAAAATGAAGCCTCTCTTGGAGAACTCCTGATTCTGCAAAGTCACTTACCACTGGATGATCGGCCTCGATCCTGTTCTCTATCTCCCTGGGTGAAGACGAACAAACAGCAGTCACGATGGTGACAACAACATCTCATCTGGACCACACAACCCTGTGCACTCTTCTGTTTACTACAGTCATGTCTTTCTCATCAGATAGTAAACAAAATGTGAAATAAGTCTAAAACCCTGAGCTCATGACTTAAAACAGGCATTTAATTCATCACCATTACACCATTTCTAAAGACTTATAGTCCCATACTCACATTGGACTAAAAAGGGCAAAAATGATTCCACAAACTCTCAATGAAGCTGTGAATAAAATGTGTTAGTTTAGTACCACCTGCTGCTTCCTCCAGTCAAGAGTATTTTCTCTTGATTTTTCTTATTTCGGGTAATCTTGGTTGTAGAAGGCGTCGTCTTCTTGATTTTACATCTTGTGTTAGATGTGGATCAAGTAGGTTTGTCAACTGATAAATGACTATGTGATAACCCACGTCCTTCTGGTGTTCAAGTAGGTTCAAATTAATGTATTAATATTATATTATTTGCAAAAAAATGTTAAATCTAAAGCCATGTTTGGTCTTTCGAAGCCACATCACAGCGAGCTGTTTGCTGTGCACATCCATCCCACAGCCTGATTCACAGCCAGGTCCCCGTCCATCAGAGCGCAGGCCGGCTCTGCATGCTGTCTGGTCCTCCAGGGCAGCAGGGGGGGTGGGAGTGGGCAGGGGGGGTTGGATGTTTGTTGAAGCTTGAGTATGAAGTATTGAATATTTTGAATGTTTACCGGAGCGTGCCCAAATCTGAAGTCGCTTGTCCTAAAAAAGATTCCATAACAGCTTCGAACTGGGGCCGATTTCTTCCAGTTCTACAAATCAAATCGCCGTTAAAATTGTTTGCTCTTGGTGGTTTGTGTCCCACCCACCAAGCCCCCAGACAAAACCCCACCCTCATCAACAAACACACAAACCGCACTGTAAAATGCACACGGAGGTGGATAAATCCCCCTTAAACTTGGTATTTTCTAGGCTAAATCAGTCCTGCTGCTGCTACTTTGAATATTAACAAGTAGGGCTGGGTATATCTATAGTGGCTGTTTCTATTAGGGTTCTATAATGTTACTTCTGGGATTCTTATAGTGATAAACAAACTGTACAGTTCATTATCTACAAAAATAACATTTAAGACTTGTAGTGTGTAAAACTCACCACTCTGTTGAACGCTTCATTTTAGAAATAATTTTTCTATTAGAAAAAGTAACATTTTGATTGCTCTATACCTGACAAGGTTTAGTGGGAGCATTTAACCAAACTAATCAATTTGTTGATCCACAGAAAGTTAATCAGCAACTATTTGGAGTCATTTCTTAAGCAAAACATTTGCTGGTTCCACCTTCCCAGTTGTGGGTATTTGCCACTCTTTGTCTTACATGGCAGTAACGTGAACATGCCGAAGTTTTAAACTGTCGGTTGGACAAAAGTTTCGACTGGAAAATTGTGCTGGACATTTTTCATTATCCTCTGAATAACTGACAGGATTAATCAATAATGTAAATAATCATAATTTGCAGCTCTAACCAGCGGTGTAACTCCTCATAAGGTGGAGATCACAACTTGGTTTTTCAAACATTATCATGTCCATTTAACATCCTGAAGAAAAATGCGTTAAAACTCCAAATGACCTCTTGATCTCGAGGTGAAGCCAAGATTTAATACCTCTCAGTATCCTCTCATACCTAAAAAATACTATCAATACCAAGAACCAAAATGATTCTGATATACGTTGTATTTCAATACCCAGCCCTACTAAGAAACACAGAATCAACATCAGTGGAATGAAATAATCATCTGCTAACAAACATATCTGACTGTAACTCTATTACTCTAACAGCGGGAAACCTACGTACCCATTCCCTCGTCTTACCCAGCTCGCCACCCTGATCACCCCCACCCACTCACTCTGAGGTGTTCCTCTTTTCAGAGAAGACTCGCAGGATGAACTCTCCCTCCTGGTGCGGCTCGTACGTGGAGGGGACGATGACGTACTCCCCCGGGCTCAGGCGGAAACGCTGGGTCACCTCGCGCAGGTTGATGTAGGACTTGCAGCGAGCTTTGGAGGAGCTGAACAGGAAGAAGTCCTTCTGCATGTGCTGCTTGTTCCCATGCATCTGGAGGGGAGAGTCACAGCCACAAAGGGTGGGAAACGATGAACGGAAACAAAATGAGGTGGTACAAATAAAAAAATTGGATATGAAGGTTATTGGATATAGGGTGTGATCGACTTGCAAACCGCTGCTCCACTGTGAGAGGTTCGTTTACACCTTCCTTACCTCCTTTGGCACCTGCAGAGAGACAGAGGCAGCATCAGTGTTTGTGTCATATGAGGATTCAAATTAAAAGCAAATTTCTGTTATAGTGTCAAAGAAACTTAAACATTATTTGGTGCTGCAGAATTGCGATAAAATCTTCTAACTTAATGTCTTGATGTAATAAAAACCACTTATATGTTCACAGCAAGTTGTGACAAATGTTTAAGATTCTGTCCAAACACTTAAAGGTCACCTCATAAATGGCGAATCCGATGGTGAAGAGGTTGGCTCCCATCTTGCGCTCTTTCCGCCTGTTCTTCTGCATCAGAGCCACCACGAAGGTGCAGCCCACCTCGTTGTCCTCGGGATCATCATCCTCCTCCAGCAAACGCAGGCGGTACTGAGGGTTGGTCCAGAAAGTGTCTGCAGGAAATTACATAAGTATTTCCTGGTGTAACACTTTCATTGTTTTTGTTTATGTTCTTTAACTTGGCTCTTAATTTTGTGTTCTTCAATACATGATGATATTTGTAAGTAAGCATTGTTATAAAGAGTAAATATGTCCACCATTTAAAAAGGAGACATTTCAATATAATTATGGTAATTTATCATGGTCATTAACTGGCAGTACATAAATAAAATACATCGATACCGCAGATGAAAAAGAGAAAAACTGAGACCACCCTGAGTGATCGAGCTCTTCTGTTTGTGGGGTTAAAAACATCTGAGAATGGGTACCTGGGTAGTTCCTGCAGCCCCCGGCAGAGCAGCCTCTCACCCAGCGACCTTCGTTCACAGAAACTGTCCACTTGTGAATCTTATCGTCCTCCAGGGCGTCAGGGGTGAGGTTACAGATCTCAATCTTAGTGTAGTTCTTCTTGAAGTCCTCAAATGACATCCTAGATGGACGCAGAAGACATCAAGACATCTGGCTATTATCTCTACATGTGGCAGCAGCACAGTGTAGTTCCTAATTCCCCTAAACACCAATAAAACTGAAGAGGTCACACTGGTGGAGATCAGTAGTTGAGTTAGTTGGAGTTTGAAAAGCTTAGAAAAACCCAAAGCTGTGTTAAAATAATGTTACATGAATTATCTGTATATAAAATTTGCCTTCTGTTTGATCCCTATAGACAAAACAGAAAACCATGAGATCCTGTAAAATAACGTTTCACAGCTGCATTAAAACTGTAAAAACATGCACTTACCAGAACTCTCCGTCCTCGGCACTCTGGTGCTGCAGCTTCTCTTTCTCAGTCTTAGACAGCGTGGTCCACTCCTTAGAGCTGGTGGAGAGGAGGTGAAAGAAAGTGAAACTGCAATTGAGCTTAATGTTGTTATAAATAAATAAATATCAAGACTTCATCACTGCACCTTTATCAAACTCTAACTCAAAAATAAAAGATTTAATTATAAGAAGAGTAGGTTAAAAACCCACTTGTCACTCCAGGGACCGTTCCATTCCACTTGACCCCAGGGGTTCCTGAGACGCACCAGACGGACTTTAGAGTCCTTCTGCTGAGACGGTTTACACTGTAGGAAAACCAGGGGAGACTCTCACTCATTCGATCTTGCTGATACTGTATTTACTTGATTTGCTGAGACAATTAAAAGCAGCGTTGATGACCCCAGTCTAACACCGGCATTGTTACTGTGCAGCTCTGCGGGAACAATCCCAGTACATAACACACAATGTTGTTTTCCTGTCAGTGACCAGCTTTACCTCCTCCACTGCCGTCACAGAGTAGGCGTGACCCTTCACAAGTCCCGTCACAGTACGAGTCTCAAAGCGAGCAGGAACCAGGGACTATACATGTCGTACCCATTTAGAACAAAAACAAGGAGAAAACATTTAAAGGGAGACATATTATAAACACAGACAGCATTTCATGTAAACTATTTAATGTTAAGCTCTTAATTAACAAATAAAAATGAAATGCAGATGTCACATTTTACCTTACAGAGCCTGACATCACTTTAAAGTGTGTTTACAAATGCAAAAATACTTCAAACAGACAATGCTTTTCAGTTTGGTCTTAAATAACTCCTCTGATAAACCGCTGATGATGGTAGAAAAAGTTCTTAATCTGGGAATCAAAGTCCACATTCTCTGTATCGCAGTTACATAAAAATGTCTGACTCACGTCGATGGAGCAGCCCATGAGGGAGCCTCTCTCCAGAGCTTTCTTCATGATCTTGTAGAGCTCTTTGGGAGCTTCCTTCAACTCGTAGAACTCAGTGACTCCGCCAGTGAAATCCTCCATGGCCTCGGTGGTGTTTCCACCCTTCAGGGCCTCGTAGGAGCCATGAAGCCTGGTCAGGGCAGAGCACATGTCACACTCACTGCTCTTCAGCCGAAGGTAAACATTTGGAGAATACAAACACTACAGAAGCTCTTCAATCCTCCACAACAGAACAAAACAACTCAGGACTCACTTGGCGTAAGCCTTCTCCAGCAGGGCGCTCCAGAACTCGTTCCTCTCAGCGGACTTAGTGAAGACCAGCTGGTTGTTGAAGGTTGGGATGCGGTCGTCAATGACGACGTCCACCCAGTCGCCATAACGCCAGAACTGAAGGACCGAAGGAGGTAGAGACAATGACGACAATCAAGTGTTAGAAGGATGAGAAGCCACTGACATTCCTTCAACTTTTGCCCAAAATATTTTTTAATTGTTTCAGTAAACTTTTAAGGGGATGAAATGCTAAAGGAAGGACTGATTATAAGGAAGGAGACTATGTGGAAGTACGTGGAAATGAGATGTTTCTGACCTGGAAGTGGAAGATACCGCCATAGTCCTCTGAGTAGCTTTGCTCCTGGGGAACAACACGGTAGAGAAGCTTCTCATTCAAGGTGAGACAGGCGATGGCAGCCAGCAACCAGCAGTCACCTGAACACAGAAAATCATTTCATTTCATTCACCTAAATACAATTTAAATGTTTTTTACTGCAGCAGAGAAATTTTCATGACAGTCACATATCGTACGTATCAAATAGTAATGACAGTCAGGGTGGTTTCATCTACTCTTGGACTTGTAAATGATTTTAAAATGTGTAATAACAGAGTTAAATGTGAGAGGAAAATGTGTTCAGGACTGACTGAACTTTTGAAGCAAGGATTCTGATTGAGATTTGGTTTCCCAATTCCTTCTGTATTGATTTAGTTGTAAATATGTCGCCTCTCCTTCATTCAACAAAAAAAAATAGCTGCCATGGCAAAGAACATGTACCTGTCCGACTGTGATTTCACTCACAACAAAAACAAAGACCGACAGGAACTTCTCTGCTGGACATATTTTGTTTTCGCTGGAGGAAAAGACCGTCGCCGAGTGCTGACGCCAGTGTTTTCTGATTGTCCAGGTGTGTGTGACAGGGTGTTGAAAGCATCCGCGCTAGAAACAATGTAAGTTTTTCAACAGGGAACGGTTAACAGTGTCTGCCAGGACCTTTGTCCCTTTGGTCCCCTTTATTTGCAGTCTGAACTGTACAACAATGAGAAGTGCTGCTGGTTGGATTCCCTTCCAAAAGAATAAGCACAATATGGGGAGGCCGCTGCAGGCAGAGAGGCCGTGTGTGGGGGATCGATGGGATATTTGCTACCCTGTTATCACCCAAGCTGCTTGAATACAGACTGTGACTGAATGTTGAATACACTGAGAGAGGTCCCGTACTGTATTTACAGCTCACACTGTCCCCTCACAGTGTATGTGAAGACAAACAGGTCATTTATTGTTGTAACCACTTTTTTTGCCAACCTGTGTATTTTTGCTTCCGTCAGTGAGTTTCAACAATACCTAGGAACAGTTAATGAAGCACCGAACAGGCAGCGTTTCAGTGTTTTAAGGTGGATTTCTTCCTTTTGTCATTCCACAGATGTGAAATTTAATCCTTCCTATCATTGTCAATCAAACTTTCACTTCACAAAATGAAGAAAATGTCCTTGCTGGGATGTTATTACTGTGTTAAAAGAGGCATCATTTACCAAGATCTCCCTGGCAGATGTCTGTCCTACTGGCTCCTCCAACAATGAACTGAGGGTTCTCACAGATTTCCTGTAGACATCAATGAACAAAAAGAGTTAACTTTGGTGTAAAAAGCACTAATAACCAATCTCATATCCGCTATGCATCTGATTTTGTCAGTCTATGCAGTGAAGGTGTGGCATGCCTCACAGATTTTGGCAAATAGTGACTGGGGATCAATTACAGTCAAATAACAGTAACTTAAATCCAATCCATCCGTGCAGGACTGGTGGGGAGTATTTTCATCCCATCTGCATCTCCAGGTAAAATCCCACAGCAGCAGTTAGTTTTCCACGCAGGTTTGATGTTGCTGTGTATCAAAAATAAAGTCCCACCTCCCCCATGTGTGATCCATCCCCTCTTTATTTTACTTTGCGATCAACGCGCCTCTCCATGTGCCAACCCGGTCAAATCCCCCCCACCCGCCCCCTCTTCCTACCTTGGGCCTCTTCCAGACGATGTTCTTGACCTTGTTGGACTTGTGTCCGAGCTCCTTGAAGCCCAAAGACTCCACAGTGGCTGGGAAAGACTCATCCTCGAACAGGCTCTTCCTCTGAAGGCACTCCTGTCTCAGGACGTTGAAGTCCTGGCCGTTGAAGCGGAGGGGCTTGTTCAGAGACCCTTCCCCATCTCTCCTCTCTCGTTCCCGGATCAACCGGTCACAGAAAAAGCCAGACGGTGTATAGGGCATCTCGTCTCAGCTGACTTTTTTTTTTAAAAAAAAAGGCTTTTGCCACTTGTACTAAAGTGTTAGAAGCCTAAAAACCCTGGCATAAATCCAAACAGCTAATGTCTGATTGGCTCTTTCTTTGTGTGACGTCCCCCTCCCCTTCGTCACAGAGTACATGCACAAGCTTGGTGTGAAAGAGACATTCACTCCACATGCATTCACCTTTGCATTACCATGCACATACATACACACACACACACACACATACACACACACACACACATGCACATAAACTCACACGTCTATTTGTTGCTTTCCCATTGGCTTAACTGAACAATGACCTCTCCCAGGCTGTGGTGCTCCGCTGCCATCATTGTTGGGTGACACAAAGGCCAGCGGGCTGCGCCAGAGGGCATGTAAAGAGTGGTCGGTAGATGCCCTGCCTCAGCAGAAGGCATTCAACCCCTTTAAACCTATTCTCAATGGAGCTCAGCATTGAGCAGTCTCAGCATAACTAGAGCAGGCTAATGCCACGAAGAGGAGTATCATCCATTTTTAGCACTGGTTCTGAATAGTGCAAATTCAATCCAATGTTTTGGGTATAGATGATCGCCAATAGACTGCCAGTGTATGGTGCATGTGTATCCGGTGGATAACTGAGTCTTATGAGCGGTTAACAGTAAAAGGATCAGAGCGTTCAGTCCGACATGATGCTGCTTCTGAGGCGGTTTTTCCTTTCAGATATGAATGACATTCTGGGCGGAAAAACACAGAATATCTGACAATTTCTGCGATAAAAATAGAAAAAGGTTACAGAATATTTGCACCGATGATCGATATCATTCTCTATCTAGTGCCATTACTGTTGTTGCTCCTCGGCTCTGAAACAGCTCAGAGTCTCAGAGAATCCAAATCAGTGTTTGCTTTGTTTATTTTTATAACTTTTTCTCTTTTCTTCCTCATATAAAGCAGTTTGTAACTTGTTTTTTAAAAGTGACTTTATCACTATAGTGTTCTTGCCTGATAGTCTAATACAATATTAGAGTAGAAGCTTCAACATTTTAACATCCAAGCATCCAATAGTCTCTTGTATAAAGACTCTCACACCACTTCCCTATGAAACACTATTTCCAGTAAAATAAATGTATGTTACAATATCAAGGTGTTTTGGGTCTGAATGTTTCACTCGCTGCCATTTATTTCCTTGCAATGTCTCAAAAAGGAATTTGGCTTATTCCAGCATTTCCTATTATACTGTTTTGTGTCACTCGTAAGTACGCGAACATCTGGGCTAGGAAGAGGTCAGGTCACACACATCACAATGTCATTGAACAAAATATACGCTTAGTCACCAGGTATTAACTTAGCATGACAACATGTTAGGAATAAAAGAGGGTCTGTGACAACGAGTAACACTGGAAGCTGCACATCAGTTCGCCCTTTATTCAGTAAAATCTCACTCCACAACTTTAAAACCAGATGTAATTATTTTTAATAACAATCTCATCATTCACAGATTAAAATACGTCTCTTTTGTTCTCTTGAAACTCGATTTAAAAGAAGAACAGTACTTGATAGATTAGTGGAGCGATTTACCAACCTGTAATTTTTAGGTTTTTGAAGTTCAAGTAAAAATAATGAAAAATAATTGTGGAGTTTTTTAGACGTATTTGTTGGTTACACATGTGCCAGTTTGTGCTGTGAACTCCACTTTAGTACCAATAGCATCAAACAAGTCTTCATATCATTTGAAATATATTCAATCCAGTGTCGTACTCATTCTGACGAAGTTTACCTGACATTCCCCTCACATGAATAAGAAATCCAGAGGGGGTAAAATCAGTGACAGACACGTTCACAGTTAAACCATCTGTATGTCCCAGTCCGTCGCCACCCTGAGGTTCAGGTTGCTCACTGTCAGCATGCAGCAGGTCTCTGTGTATTGAAACGCAGCAGAGGTGTCTTTACCGCCTGGTGATAAAAAGAAAACAAGTTATTCTTAGCTTTGGACTCTGTTGTTACTGAGAATAGCTAAAAAAAAAATCAATTTCCAGGATTCTTTATACCAAATTGTTGTTTTTCTTCACCTGTGATGGCCTCTTTTCCCTGCCTCTTTATATTGTATTCTTCTTTTATTGTTATTGTACAAAATGGTGAGCCAAGAAAGACATTTTTGGTCTTTGATTTCTCGACATTAACATCAAATTGTTGTGTGTGTCGGGCCACCTAACATCAAACAATGTAAAACCTGCAAATTTACGTTTTAGGGTGAGTTTTTCCAGTTGTGTCTTTCTTTCAATGTTGGTTGTGATGGATGCTGATGTGGCTTTTCTTGTACTGGGACCCGTGTTTGTGCATATGAGATGTTACTATTCTTGTGAACTGAATTAAGAGTGACTGTAACTGTAACGGCAGAGTTCCTCACCTGACACATGCACGACCACTGCCGACGGTTTGCTCTTCACCCCCAGGATGGTGACTGACTGTACGACAGAATCACAGTCAAATGTTCCTTCTTCACCGGCAGGACTGCAAGACGCGACAACACATATAAACTTAGCACATGTAAAGTATTTTTATTTAAATTAATTTAAATTCAAACTATTTGAGGTTCACTTCAGCCCTCAGCTTTCAAGTCTGTCACTTGTACAACCAAAAAAAAAATAGAAAAGTGTCTTTTTTTATCTCCTTTCACTTGTGGTCTAAAACTGGATCTCTCTTTAGGAGGTGTGAGTTATGACTCACCGGCAGAGCAGACGGCCTGACAGCATGTTGAAGCGGCGCAGGCAGAAGGCCTTTCTGTCACGGTAGCTGAAGGAGTGGCCGTCGTCCAGGTACAACTCACCATCAGCGACAGCCTGCAGAGAGAAGGGACTGCGGTCAAAATTTCACTAATTAAATCACACAAATGTCACAAGTCTAAACTAATATAGAGCTTCATTACTCAACAGTTTTTTGCAAGGTACGAATGAACTTTTAGCAGCTCAACATCTTTCTTGCCAATAATTAGTAGGTTGTAACATGGCATTTAGCCAGCTGGAACAAACTTAGAAAGGTTGTGAATGTGATCTGGAAGGCACCATACTGTGTCACATACTGCATGAAACAGAAGATTCGTAGCTGAACTGCCTCTGTCTGACCAACAAATTGCGTAAATAGGAAATACTACAAGGGCTGTATTACCTCACTAAGTCAAGAATGAAAGGTTTTATTCGCAGACGCCAGGTTGCCACAGCTCACCTGAGAGTTTAAGGCCACAGTGACGGAGAGGGGGAGCTGCTGGACGTCGGCGGTACAGGAGCCACTTCCTGCTGACCTGCAGACCACCGAGCCGCCACGCTGGAACACAGGAACCTGAACACAGGACACACTCGAATATCAAAGTCAGCTTTCATCCATTATATAATATTAAGCTTTCGTTCAGTTCAGAATTGGCACTTTATTATTTATGAAGTAACAATTTACATAAAAGTACGGTGCTATAATAACTGGAATTCAATAAATATAATTAATGTGAAATAATTCCACATAAACTCTGCTGTGTGAATCAAGACAAACACTAACTGTGTCCAGGGTGACTGGAAGACTCAGAGTCCTGCCTCCTTCATACATCTTTGCAGAGTGGACATCATACCAAACCTAAAACAGAAACAAGCTTTCATATAACTACCACACCGAAGTGTATCACAAATACATTAGAATATATAAATATGTTACCTGGTGTTTGATTTACCTCACCAAATCCAGGAAATAAGACTTTGACTTCTCGAACACCCGGTTCGGTTACAGGACAGGCCAGCAGTGCTCCTCCTACATGAAATCGCTGACAGTTAAACCAAGAAGAAAAACAAACGTGCAATAACTGTATGATAATGCAAAAATAAAAGGTATTTATCACCAATCATATACTGGTTCTCCACAGTGAAGATGCTCTGTTCTCTCGGGAACTCCACCCACAGAGGTCTGCACAGTTTTACATAAAATGAGCATTCTGTAAGAACATTTTGTACAGCATTTCATTTTCTTTAAAAGTCTGTCTATCTATCTAGTGACCTCTAGTGCCTGAAAAGAAAGGTAAAGCTACAGAGGGTTTAACAACAAAAGCTGCAGCCCCAACACTGAGCAGCAGACGGCAGCAGCACTAACCTGAGTGGAGGCAGACCAGAGGTGTGAGCCTGGTGGAACAGAGTGTACCAGTAAAGCAGCAAACAGTACCTGAGTACAGAGGAGACAAGACTGTGAAAAATCTGCTATTTTTAATGATCCCTAAATTTGTTTATTATATTGATCAATCAAAACGGCTGAAATTTATCATTTCAAGTTTCTTTTCGCCAAACAAAACCAAACAACAACAGTAATAAAAAACACAGAGGCTGTTGAATTTGACAACCACCAAACACTTTTTAAATTTGGACATGAAACGTTTTATTTATACCACCAAAGAAAAGACAACGGCTCCCATCATCCCCGCTTCTTTCCCTGTTTGAAACTCTGTCCTCTTACTTAAAGCTCACCTCTGTTGGATCACAGTGCGGATTGCAGCGGTGACGTCCCCCCCGAACAGCCAGGGCTCCCGACGCTTTGTCTCCTTTGCAGAGTGACCTCTGAAGAAGGGCTGCAGGGCGGCCGCCTGGTACCAGCGCACCAGCAACTCCGGCTCCGGATCCTGGACAAACCCACCGACATCGGCTGAAACACGGAGGCAGGAGGATGTGAGGGGCCGCCACTTAAAGTGCGAGACTCAACAGTGAAAATAATTCCATGTACAGTTCTGCGCTCACCTCCACAAAACGCTATGCCTGCCACACTTAGAGACAAAACCATTGGGATTGAGATCTTCAGATACTCCCAACTGGCGACGTTGTCCCCCGTCCATATTGCTCCTGCGTCCCAAACAAAGTCAATCACAACAAACCAGTGCGGTTAAGGATACAACCATGAATCCGTCACAGGGGATTGAGTGTATTTTTCATTTTAAAAAAACGTACCAAGTCTCTGTGACCCGGCGAAGAAGGAGCGTGAAAGGACAAAAGGTCTCTCTAAGCCGCCTGAGCGAGTTATCAGACCCTCCGCTGTGGCCATGTGCTGGGAGAAAAACAAAAAGAAACAGTGATTCACCTCATACACTTACACTAATAACTGTCATTGAGTAAAGTTGTTCAACTCTCTTATGACGGAGGTGAAGGTGAGATTAAACTCCACAGCTTCAGCGTGTAAATCTGTAAAACCTGCAGCATCAGCTGCTCTGCAATTTATGGGGAGTTTTAGTGTTTTTTTAAAGGGTCATAATGTTTTTTTATGTTCTGCGGAACCACAGATTTTATTTCACATCATTTATCTAAACATTGGTGTCTGACGTGTATCAAAATAAGTTTTTTTTTTAATAATGAAATAGTGTTATTTTTTACATTAATTATAATATCATAATTTTTGTTACACTGAGCTTGATAAAATAATTAACAGATGTTTATTAAGTAAATTAGTCAAATAATAAAAACAAACACCTACCAAATGAAATGAAATAAGGGAGGAGAAAAATAAGGGTTGTGGTGGTGTAATGATGCCTTTAGAGTTATAAAAATACATTAGTCATAGAAAGATAAATTTTATACACATGTACACGCTTCTTCAATTTGTTTACATGCAAATCATTCATAAAGTGAATTGTAGCGGGACCGCAGGGTTTTCCAGGCCATTGTGCCACTTCCTCTTTGAATTACGTCACTTAGGCCAAAGGGTTTGTGGTTTATCAGTGGCTGCCAGACATTTAAGAAGCTGCTCTAATTTCCTTTCATTTTTAAGGTTTTTCTTCACTTTTTCGTGATAGAATGGGGTTTTTCTTGGATCCAATTTAAAAGTAAGCATTTATTTACAATCTTTGATCTTTGAGGGTCTAAGACTCCGGTTTTGGACGGCAAGGGTCTTTACAGGTATTACGTTATATAATTGTATATCAAAGTTGAATGAGGCCGCTCACCTGGTAGAAGCCGTACAGGTTGTGTAAATCCCGGTGTTCCCAGCCTCCATAATGCACCGCGTCCTTTGGCATTGTCTGCTCTGGCCCATCGAACACGGACGGTTCATTCATATCATTCCACACAAATAACGACGGCGTTGATCCCTACATCAGACATAAACATATATACATGCATAAGACTAGTCAGTGAGTGACATGGTGATATAAGTGTTTTCAGGTTCATCAGGGCTCAGTAGAGTCCTTCTGTTTTTAACAACATTAAATTTGATCAATTCTTATGGATAAATTGGATTGCATATCTACAGTAGTACTGATTTGTGGATTATTTTCACACTTACTTTGTACTTATCCAGGCCGAAACATCTGGAGTACCACGCTCGAGTGTCTGGACTGCTGAAGTCGAGGTAAGAGGATTCGCCTACAGTATCAGAGAGATAAAAACTCCTATTACAAAATACAAAAAAAAACAGGCATCAAGACAACTACTTTCTGTATGTGAAGGAACTCCAAAATGGCTCAAAATGATCTGATCTGAGAAATTCTTCTAACTTGGAAGTAAAAACCACATGATACAACTAATAACTAACTACTATTATATTCAGAAATTAGGTTTATTTTTATGTCAGCAGAGGCTTTTCATAGTAGGTGTCACATTTGTTAGGATTTCATTATGTTATTTTACATTTAAACTCTATTTATTGTAAGAAAAACATCACCAGGCCAGCATGAGCCCTGATAGATCTGCCCCTCTCTGTGCTTGACAAAATGCCCTCCGTCTCTGGCTTCACAGTACAGCGACCAATCAGGATCAACCTTGATGTGGGGATCACTTATAACAACCAACTGAAAGAGAAGAAAAATATACAAGATAAATTACCCAACGTTGCGGCATGTTACAATTGAAGAAAGGCAGTAAATATACGGTGAATCCTAAAGACTGACCTTCCTCTTCTTCGTCTCTAGGTGGCGCTGCAGGCCAGCTGGTTCGGGGAAAAGAGCAGAGTCCCAGGTGAAATATCGCTTCCCATCCGTGTGCTCTATATCCAGCCAGATAACGTCGTATGGGATGTTGTGGTGATCAAACCCAGCGTCTACAGCCTTCACGTCAGCTTCATCGTTGTAGTTCCAGCGGCACTGGTGGTACCCGAGTGCAAACAGAGGAGGCAGGGCCTGATATCCTGACAGAGGACGGGAAGACAAGTATCGGTTTGAGTCACACTGATGGAGAAAGTACGGGCGTATAATCAGAATTACATGGGATTTAACATCTGGAGGGTAAAATTAAAAGCTGCCAACAAAACCAGTTGAACTGATACAGTATTACTTTTTCTTATTATTAATTTCTCTTCTTGCTTTAACATTATTTTCCTTTTTTTATTCGTAAACAGAATAACTGTACTTTAATTGTATGACATTATAAGGTGAAAACCTCCATAATAATCCTTTTTAAGATCTTAAATGTACTTTTTCAGGTTTGTTTTTTATGTGCAAATAAACATAATGAAATACATTCAGTGCTGCATACACACCTGTCAGCTGAGCATACTGAGAGAAGAGCTGCTTTGGACCGGGCCCGAGCAGAACCACGCAGTCGATCACACCACTTTCCGACAGCCAGTGGACGTCAGTCTGAGGCTGCATCCGCCTCCTCTTCACTGGGGGTGTTTGGTCATCCTTGGTGATGCATAAACATTTTTTTTATTGTCTGATTGCAACCAGGAGGACTTGCAGAAGCAATGTCAAGTCTGCAGGACCGGACTTATTATTCCTGCCTTATCAAATGTTATGACAGTGGTTGTTATCTTTTGGGAATAAATAAGAAGCAGAAAAACTGAGCAGCTAGTCAGATACTGTATGAGAGCAGTACTGGAGCAAAGGTTACCTGACGCTCAGACGGGCTGTAATGAACATTCACAAAGGTTTCAGATGCATTCAGCCAAAATAATCCCAGAGTCCTGTCGGGCTTGTGGGCCACCAACAGTGGCACGGACCCATACAGGCCGAGGCGGCTGTACAAGTCATAGGCAAAGACGTCCAAGTTGTACAGCCGATAAGGTTCACCATCCCTGTGAAATGAAATGAATCACAGACACGATTACCTACTTATTATGAAGATTTAAAGCTGTAGTTGGTGAATACAAATAAATGTGTATTTATTGCATAAACTTCTTTCTCTGCTGCTTTTATTTAGTTAAATACATGTGTGTACCTGGTGTCTCTGAGCTGAAGGCCGTCGGCGTGCTCTGGTAGGCCGTACACATGACTGAATCCATGGAAACTGAAGTCTGACCCAATGCTACTGGGACCTGCAGATGAACCAGAAGTATATTTCTTTTTCTTTATGTATTCCTGTATGTATTGATGCTTTGTGCAATGTTTTTCCTTACCGGGGCCACAGTGTCCCAAGGATATTGAAAAGCATCGAATAAATTCCTCTCTATACATTTGTTAGGAAAGGTGCTGTGCAAATGTGGTTTATTATATCGTAATAATATGTAACATGCTGGTGGAATAATTTTTACTGAAAGAAAATAAGATATATACAAGTCTGCCTTTTAAAATGGTAAAATAGCCAAAACAAACCATTAGCTTTGACATCCACAAACTGCCTGAAAGTTTCTTTCCATAATAAACTTGTGTGGTCGTCTTGAAGCTGTCAGAGGAACAAAGCGAAAAAAGAACAAAGGCATTTATAGACCAGAGTAGGCTTCAAGTAGGACTGGTATGACATTGCAATTTGTACAGCGTTTGGTATTTTCTTACCTCACTACCATGAGAAGTGGCCCTGAGGAAAAAAAGACACAGCAAATGTTATTAAATTCCCTTTTTCATGTGTTTCCAGTACGTAAACCGCTCCCTGAGATCCTCACCCGGGTGGATCCTGCAGTGTCTCGAACCACAGTTTGCTCTTAGAGTTGAACGTAACCATCACTTTGTCTTCACACAGGATCTCCAGTCGGAAAGGGGAACGCCACACACGAACCTGGTGGCGTCCTGAAGACCAGGAAAGGGTGACGGAGTCCTTCGACCGTCTCTCCACCCTCAACCTGCCGGGTGATGAGGGAAAAGGTCAACAACCGTCCAAGTACTGCAGCAATCCCACAAATCAAGTCGGTTAAAAACGATCTGATCGACATCTGAAAAAGTAAAGAACTTTAGTGTATCGGGCCTAAGAAAGGTGGAAGGGATCTTTGAAGTTCACCGTCTAACTACATATTGTAATAGAGAGATGATGCTGATGCAGCTCTTACTGTTCACACTGCGGTTCCCCAGTTATCACATCTGGGACTCGGTAGCGCGCTTTAATGGGCTGGAGTTCATCTATTAATATCCTTACAGTGTCATTTTTGCAAGGTGACACAGAAAGAAGCAGTTTGGCCTGTGAAAAGAGCAAAGTAAGAGTTTTTTAATGTAGAATTAAAAAGGGCAGTTCAGATATTATAACAATCCAGTGTGATTTATTATAAAATGAGGAGTTTTTCTCTCATATCATTATATGGCAATGATGAATTGGTGTCAAACGTGAATAAATACATAGATTGTCCTTGGTTTTGGTTTACAGCTACACTGGTGTTCAGACCTGCGTGTCAGGCTCCAACAGTTCGAATCGGGCCCCCTTCTCCGTGAGCACCATGGTGTCCAAAAGGGCTCTGTGCTGCAAGTTTGGGCCCCGGATCTGTCGCCTATAAAATAAAAAGTGACAATAAACAGCAAACATTACAACACATTAGACGTTTCACAGCTATCCAACACAGATAAGTATTGGGGAAGTATTGATCTGTCACTCAAAGCCTACTGAACACACACAAAGGTCGTGTCCTGCAGAGTTAATCAGTTATTAAATGCACAACATACCTGTAAAAAGCAACATGGTCACTCTTCTTGAACTTTTCTTTCCCCTCATCATCAGGGACGACACTGAGGAGCGAGCAGAGAGAAAACTAAATCACACACCAGGCACACAGTGGGTGGGAAACACACAGTTTTGCCACTTTGACACACTTCGGAGTGTAAAAACCCTCAAACAACATGCTTCCTGCTTGGGCATCTGTTTGAACAGGCACACTTAATACACACAGAGGAACCTGCCCACCGGCTGCACCTCTGGGTCCTGCAGTGATGTTGTTTACACTGCAGCCTCCGTGTGAAAGGTCAGAGGTCACTAATAACAGCCATGAGCGCTGCACAGTGTCTGAAACCAGCTGGTTGTTTATACCTAACAACGGCTCGGCTCACATCCGCCATTAGGAGCAGACAGGAAGTCACACGGTGTTCAGCTGGGAGCCTCAGCCGCTTTATCTCTTCTGCAGGAACCTGTGCGCTGCACCCAGAGGACCGGTCCGGCACCCAGAGGACCCGTCCTGCACCCAGCGGACCCGTCCGGCCCCGGACCGACGGGCGCGTCCCCGGGGGGGGGGGCGGGGCGACGCGGGACGTGGCAGTGCGCGCTCCGTGCGGTGAGGTCAGCACGCGCTCCCGGTGCTGGCGTGCACGAGTTTCCCACCGTGCGGGGCGGGTCGCGGTAGTTTCTGCACAGATACTGTGAGTTACTGCTTTTGCACGCGTACAATGTGTGATCAGTTTATTTAATGCATGTAAAGTATGAAGCTGCACAGCATTTTGTCGTCCATGTTTTTTTTCTGTAATTTGTGTATTTGGTCTCGTGGACATGGGAATGAACAGTATTGATAGCAGAAGAAAAGTTTTTCAGGAGTTACATATGTTCTCATAAGCCAATTATATATATATATAGCTATATGTAGTCTGAAAACAGAAGTATAGGGGCGTAGGTGACATCTGACCAACTTTACAGGAGTGCCAAAACAAAAAATGACCATACTTTGTCTTGACTTTGTTTATTAAATTCAATCTTTGATATTAAAACGTAATAAACATGCGGATGAAAATACATTTAATGAACAATATTGTGATATTTTTGGAAAATAAATATTGTTCTATCTTTAAATTATTTGGAAGAAAGTCACAAGCACATTTTTGGAACTAACATTTTCTCTCATATACAATATGAATAAAGGGCGTAACTCATGGAAATATGAAAAAAACTTTATATTAATGAGTTGAAAAGTAACAATAATCCATTGTTCTAATATAAAATATCATATACAAATATCCTTGTTATATTATTTAATTGAATGTAATTAGTTACATTCGTTACAATTGTTAAAATCTTTATATTAACCATTTGGCCAAATAACTAATTGTTTTACCATTTCGCCCAATATAACCAAATGCAAATAGTCCATTGTGATGATACATAAAATATCTAGTATCAAACATGACTTTTAATCCTGGACTATTTCATTCTCTTCGTCATTAACAAGCTCTTCTGCATCTTGAAATAAGCTTTTCAGCATTAAAAAGCTTTCTTCTTCTCTAAGTTGACCCAGCTTACTTTTTGACATTTGGATTAATTAATTAATTAATTAGCTGCAAAGATAATACAATACATGAAAAAAAAAAATAATAAAAAAAGTAAAAAGGATCAAACATAATACAACATAGAATAAACTTAACATAAATAATCATAAATACAAATTTACTGGGCGACTGATTGTCTTTAAGGCATTCAATCAGTCAGATCATTTTCATGTAACATATATAAATCTCTGGCACATTTGTATTTCATTCAGACCCATTTTGACTCAAGTGCTATCCATTTCTGTATAAACAGGCTTTCCCCTTCTCATTACTTGGAGCCAAATAGTTCAGTGTGTTCAGTGTTAGGTCTTTTTTTTAATTTTTTATCAACAACTCTGGATTGGTTTAAAATTCACATTCACATTTCTTTTGGCAGTAGAAAGAGCTCACCAAGAGCTTTCATTTGATATATATATATATATCAAATGAAAGCTCTTGGTGTATATATATATAATTTCCTAAATGGCATGCCATAATATATATTGAATGGAAATCCGAATATATTGAATGAACCTTGAATATATTGAATGAAAGTTTAAGTATATGGACTAAAAGTTTGAATATATTTATGAAAGTTTGAATATATTGAATGAACCTTGAATACATTGAATGTAAGTTTAAGTATATGGACTAAAAGTTTGAATATATTTATGAAAGTTTGAATATATTGAATGAACCTTGAATACATTGAATGAAAGTTTAAGTATATGGACTAAAAATTTGAATATATTTATGAAAGTTTGAATACATTGAATAAACCTTGAATACATTGAATGAACCTTGAATACATTGAATGAACCTTGAGAATACTGAATGAAATCTGACGTCATCAAGGTGCTGGCGCTACCCGGATGTTGCTGCAGTCACTAAATCTAATATCAGCAACTTCACTGATAAACACATAATTAACACCCCGGCGAGTACGGGGGTCAAAATAAACCCGGCAGGCCCTGCATATCATATACATATACATATATATATAAATAATATAACTTATATATATATAATGTTTCCCTCCGGTTGCTCGGGCGCTGTCGCCCCCTCCCGGCGGCCGCCGGAACTGCAGCCGGAGCCGCGTGTGATCGTCAGCAGACGGTCCGATGAAGATGCCAGGTGCACCGGCGCCGCGGCTGTGTCTGCTGCTCTCTGCCCTGGTGGTCCGTCTCGGGGCGGCGGCGGAGGTCTCCGTGTGGAAGGTGGACATCAACTCGGTCAGTGCAACGCCCGCAACGCACGCGTTTCGTGCGGTTTTCGCGCAGCCTCGTCGTGCTTACTGTCCCCCAGCAGCTGTTAGCCCGAGTGGCTACATAGCCCTTTAGCAGCCCGCTGTGTGAGACAGCTTCCTGTTTTTGTTGGTTTTGTTTTGTTTTTTAGACACACTTGTGCTTTTTGACAGCGATGATATTAATTTACTGTCCTCACTGCGCCTGTTTATTATGGTATTCCCTCCTGGGACGATGGCAGGTCAGATCTTACATGCAAACCAGGCGAGGAAACGCATCTTTAGGGACAATAATGTTATTTACACGCGTGTTAGAGAGGAAAGTGTTGTTGTTAATCTGGACAGAAAAGGAAAAATGCACCAGAATAAGATACTGACCAAGCGGTGCAAAGTACATTTATTAAGTACAAGTTTGAGGTATTTCTATTTTCTGCAGAAAGATGCAAATATTGTTCTATTTACTCCACTTCATGCATTTGATATCTTTGCATTTTTGTAGTTTAATCAACAAGGTAATCTTGATGTTATATTATAGATTAAGATAGAACTTTATTGCCTCCCAGCAGTATTTAAAGTTTATTTAAAATTAGCTCCACCTTTACCAGCTTGAAGATTAATGCATAAATGATTATGATCTAATAGTTTAAAGTACATTAGTCTGGAATTGGCTGTAAGTGTAATGAGTGCTTTTATTTCTGGTACTTTAAGTATATTTAGTGCCAAAGAAGTAGACACCTGCAAAATAGGGTTCGACATTTATTGCCACTTGGTTGTCATATGTCGTCTGATGTTGAAGATGTGTTTTGGTTAAAAGCAAAATGTTTTAACCAGAAGTCTGAGGTCCCTCACATGCAAAGATACAAAAGTGTGAGTGTTGATATTAACAGGTCATCTCACTTTGTCTGTGTTGTGTTTGCAGACACAGAATGCTGTGTTTCGAAAGACGCTGTATGCCAACACCACCATCTTCATGAAGTGTAAGTATTCTTACTTCTTCATCGTGCATTGTGTCTTTTTCTGATCTTCTCTAAACTAGATCGGGGCATTGCATAATTTATGTCAACAACGAGGCTACCTTTTCCCCAGCCACCTTCTGCACCGGCACCCACCTTAGTATAAATATTAGGATACAAGGATCATTTGTCTGATAGGAGGAATATTTACTTTAACAAGACATTCATTGACTCACAGGATGTACAGTATATCCTTGTATATACAGTATATCCTGGAACCTGTTGTATTTTCTTATATGGCAAGTTCCACCCCTCAGGCGACTAAATTAAACAGTTAAGCACAATCAAGATTGGTCAGCTGAATTTGACGCAAGTTAGCTTGTGACACAGCAGTACATGAGTACAATAGGCAAATGATTTGTTATGGACAGAAAAGCCCTTTGTCCTCTGCCCCTCCTCCCTCTGAAAGTTTATACAGTGCCTGGGGGATGATTTGGTTTCATATCTTGACCCAGTTACAACACACCTACGGTTGGTTTTAGTTAAGAAAACAAAACTGAAAGCAGCAACTCTACTATCACAAGAGCTCGATCTGAGAATATCAGTTGTGGTAATTATTTTGCTCAAGAATTACCTCAGAGGAAGCACCAGGACTGGTGGGTTTAACATTTAAATGTCAGCAGGAATGGCTGACATTGTTGTGATGACATTCACAACCCACAGTTTGTTTATGGTTCTCGCTGGCTAAACTCCAAACGTACAAATACAACCCGGATGTCCCGCAGCGTGCAGAAAACCTGCACAGGAAACCTCTTGGCACTGATATACAGAAAGAAACAAAAAGAAAGAAAGGAAAAATTCACCCTAAAACTCTTAAACACAATGTAACTTTTATCTCAGGGACAGTTTTATTTAGTCATAGCAGTTATTTCAGTGTTGCTGATAAGGCGCTAGCCTACATTATGATATTTTCAGCATGTTTGCATTGGAGTTTGGTGGGAGACAATACAATCTACAACATCTAATGATAAGCATCAGGTTTTGTTGTCAGTTCTTCAGAATCGAAGACTATTTCGTCCTTCTAGAAATGCCAGTTTGCGTCAGCATTCACCAGTCATAAAGCAGGAAATCCATAATACTGTAAATGAGGGCGAGATACTGATTTCTACTCCCACGGAAGCAGAAAATAAACCAGGATGCAATGCAGCAACATGACGTATGAAAAAAGCTGAAGTCGCCTTTTGAAATACAACTTGCCGGGGGAAAGTATGGACATAAAGAAGTAGGTTACAACACGCAGAGTAACTCCAGGAATGCTTTGAACATCACAAATTGAAGTGCTGATCTGAAACAGCTGGTTGGACCTTATTACTGTCCAATAATCCAGTGCTCCAGCCTTTGAGTAACTGGTCCTCTTTTATCTCTCTGCAGTCCAGGGTGACACAAGGTCATGTGATAAAAACCTGGCCTTCAACATCAGCTGGTACCTGCGCTCTTCTGTTTGCTACAATGAGGTCTTTAACACACCGGTGAGTATTGACTTTTGTCTGTTGATATCACACACAGGTAGATATAAATTGGGGTTTTTAAGCGCTCAAAATCAAATCAGTCGTGTACTTACTTTGTGGAGTTTGTGCAAGGAGGAAAAGTTTATCTACATCTTCAAGCTTTTAAGCGCTTTTTGCCACTTCATGGACTTTCCACCAGTTCAGGGGTTTTTGCATCACATTTCGCATCAACAATCTGTCAGTCAGAGCAGCTGGTGTGTCCTCCCTGGAGGTGTTTTCATGGCCTTGGGCTCCGCATCCGTCTTTGTGCCATCGCTGGCTCGTTGTCCAGAAGTGTCTCCAACTCAGCCGTTGGTTCGGCTTTGATGAACGGAGGATATATCCAGGTCACCTGTAGTCTGATCAGGACATTTTTCATTCAGATGTGTTTTGAAATGTCAGTGTCTCCTTCTGTCAGGCTCAAAACACTTTTCTAAAAACAGCTAGACACGGCTGACATAGTTAGACATGGCTGACATAGTTTTCTTCTTTTGTCCTTCACTTTCTGGCAGATGACAAGAAAGTTGTGAGGAAGTCCTGAATACTTTCCTCCAAAAAAGAAAAGATATAGCAACACATTTTGCAGTATTTTTAGGATTTTGATGAAATCATACCTGAAACTAATTAAAATATCCAAATAGGAAGCTGTGAGTCATTGAACTGACATATGCTCCAACTACTTTAAGTGTCCTGTTGGACCCAAGTACTCCATTTAAACTCCATCACACTCTCAAACATCTGCACGTTAATTTCCAGTTGCTGTCAATAAAGTGCACTGACAAGCTAATAAGTGGCTCAGATGTGCAGCTTTTACCACAAATATGCTGTGTAAGCGAAGTAAGCCACATGTGTGATATGGATTTTTGCGAATATTCACTCAACATTAACTGTATTTACCAGCTGGGGTTGTTTGGCCGAAGTGTCATCAGGTGTTTTAATATGAATTTCTCTTAACTGTCCAAACCAAAATCGCATGCTTTACAGTGGTGTTTCTAATAGATTAACTGATGTCTAATTTGTGCTGGTTTTTATATGTATTTCCACTATTAAAGGAGTCTGAGAGTGAGTTGAATTAAAAGTATTTGGAGGACTAGGGGATTAGAGCATTCTCCATATTCATTAGATAGTTAAAGTTGAGCAAAAACTTTGTTTGCAGTGATCAAGTATCAGTTATTTTTAAACCAAATTGATCAATACAATCAATAGGGAACCAGTTACAAAAATGATTTCACTTTACTTCACTTAAAATCCATATTTATTCTGATTTAATTACTACTCCACCCACCGTCTGAAATATCATGCATGTCATGTGTGGTTTTGGTGTTTATTTGCTTTTTTTAATAACTTGAACTATAAACTGGATATATATAAAAAACCTACTGCCACATGCAGTTTTTAATATGCAGTATGTAACGTGCATTTTAGGTATTTATAGAAATGCACTCCTATGTATGAATTCATTCTGATAAACACTAAAGTCAGACATACCTCCCCTTCCCTTAAATATACACATCTCCTTTACTCCTTTACTTCCATCTGTGGTCTGTTGGTATTCTGCCTTTTCAGTCTTCTATTAGTCTATTAATTTGGTATAGCGTTGCAACATCAGTATAGTTTCAGATAATTAACTGACTGCAGTTGTAGTGTAATTGATTCCCCCCCGTCCTTTGTAGGACAACAAAGCGATGAACATGTTCGGTATGGACCACATGCTGAAAGACGGCTGGAGTGGCTTCTACAGTCAGGGCTACATGTACTTCGACAACTGCTCCTCCCTCTTCTTACCAAAGGTTTGTGACCTGTTTGTGTTGCATTAATCGAATGTCTGGGTATTTCAGGTAACTTCATAAAAATGTCTTTACTCTATCGTCCCACTAGGTGTATTATGCAGACTTCAACCCATATCAGCCCCTCACTAGCCCAAAGGTGAGTCACTGATCATGGATGGAGTAACAGTATTGACCTTGATATACATAAAAACTCTATGAAGCATTGATTTGTGCATTTGTGTTGTCTGTTCACTTGAGCACAATGTGTTATGTCCTGTTTAGAGTGACCCATCGAATCAGAGCCTTATTTGCCCTGACAAGCCGGTAAGACTTGTTTTGATTACGTTTAATGTAAATGTGTTTAAATATAAGTTTTTACAACAGAGGTCATGTCCTACGGAGCCCCAGAAGGTCACGTTAGGATTTATTTTTTTCTGATCTGCTTTTGCGTTCCCTCTCAATAGGAACGGTTGGTGTGTTGGTCCAGTCGAGTTATGATATGCTGTTAGTTTAGAGTAACATTCATATACTACAGAAAGGAGACATGATCTGGCACTTTACAATTTGCATTTATTGCTCATTACTCCCGATGAAAGGCAGAGCTCAGACAGTAGGCCACACATCTTCTGACCACAGCTGTATGAGCTCTGCCCGGCTATGGGTTGAGCTATGGTTGAAGCTATGTGACTACTCTTTACTGCTCCCGCTGACAAATGACAGATGTGTTATCACACTGTGCACCACAGGATTTCAAGAATAGCTTCAGCCGCTCGGCGCAGCCATGACACCTCACTGTACACACACAACCCCTGCATAGTTAGACCCATTAAAACTAATATATCACAACTTTGGCCATCACAACAGTCAAAAGCCACAGTCGTGACTACAGCCATAAGCACAGGAACAGCAGCAGCCAAAGCTATAGCCATCCTGCTATAGTCATAATCACATTGACAGCCTGTCATAACACATAACACAGTGTGGAACTAGTTTAACAATCTTCTGATAGTTATCCTGTTAACATTAGTTGCCACGATACACACTGAGTCCGCCTCAGCTGAGGATGTAATCACTCTCACCTTGAGATGAGGTAATCTAGAGTAATGCCTAATTTATTGGGAGGGATCGTTAAAGTAGTTCAGGAAAACAAACCTGCCTTCACCTTTCAGGGGCTCCATACTACGGTTTGGACATTTCCAGTTCTGCATGATGCTTTTCAGATATTGAGGTCATTGTGAATACTGTTTATAATTCTTTGCTTACAATCCTCTTTTTGCAGGATATCAGTGCAGTGGCGAAATCTTGGGAGGACAGTCCATATCTGTTCATAGTGAAGGTGCAGCCTTTGTTCCGCGGAGTGGAGGACGACGACATCGGGGCAGAGCAGCTCATCTTTTCTTTCACAAGTCAGAAACAACACCATTTCACTGCAAAGGCTTTAGAATCTCTCGTATTTTTTCATTTGATAAATTGGTAGAGACAAAAAAAGAATTACAAAATGTAATAATTGAGAATTTTAACAAGTGATTTTTTATTTTTCTCTCGTCAGTGAAAGTTGAGATGAAGGGACCACATGACTACTCTTCTCCAGCAGACTGGCCCTTGATGATGGTTTGTACTATGAATTAAATAGAGGGAGGTTTTTAAATTTACAATAAAATGTCTGAAACACAAATTGTATGGCTACAACTGAATCCGAAACAGAAATTCTATGAATATATTACATTAGAGTCTGGGGCAAACTTACCTTTCAGCCATTATAACTTTCAGATTGAAACATACAGAATATTTAACAAAAAAACAACAACACAAGATCCAACTTACTTACACTCAGTGGTGTGGAGTGCATGTGGTTGAAAGTTTTGGAAACAAGTTAAACCTTGGGTTGAGTCCACAGGCTGAATAGGACAGTATCAGTATTGTTCTTCAGAAATAATAGCCAACCTCAGTATACAGCTGAGCTGTGATTTAAAACACTTTTCTCTCTCCCCTGTCCATCACAGTTCTTCATGGTCATGTGCATTGTGTACGTGCTGTTCGGGGCTCTCTGGCTCTTCTGGTGTGCCTGCTATTGGAGGGATCTGCTGCGGATCCAGTTCTGGATCGGCGCCGTCATCATCCTTGGCATGCTGGAAAAAGCTGTGTTTTACTCAGAATACCAGAGCATCCGTTACAAAGGAGACTATGGTTGGTTTATTTTTATACATTTGCTTGTCTGTGAAATAATGTTTTTTTTTCTCTTTACTCTGTTTACAGTCTGTTGTAATCATTTTGTGTTTTTCTCTTCACAGTTCAAGGTGCTGTGATTTTTGCTGAGCTGCTCTCTGCACTCAAAAGATCTCTTGCCCGAATCCTGGTCCTTATTGTCAGTCTTGGCTACGGCATAGTCAAGTAAGTTTAAAAGTTTTTAAAAACTGACTGATTGACTCCCACCATGTCTCAATACTTTTTAAGATCATATGTTTTTTAAAATATTTCTTTGATATTCAGGGTTCCTACAGGTCCTTGAAATCCTTGAAAGTTTGTCAATTTGAGAAAAAAAAACAAGGCCTTGAATGTTTTTGATAATAGACATAAACAGACATGGGTCATTGAAAGTGCTTGAATTGATATATTTTGTGCAAGAATAGAAATAGAAGTGATTTAGATTTTATTTTTATTTTTTTACTAAATACGTTCTGCTGTCTGCATGTGTGTTTCCCGTAGTTGCGTCATTGTTCCACGTGCCACCTGCCTTGAGAAAGTGCGACGGTCACGTGCGTGCGTGCACGAGTGATTGAAGCGTTCACACATTCAAGCCGCTCTCTTTTGAATTGTTGTCTGTGAGCTTCTGTAAAGCCTGCTAGTCCTCATTATAAAATGTCTCAGTGTTGTAACAGTAATTAACCTTGATACACGGATCAAGGTTAATCACTGTTACAACACTGAGAGTTTTTGTAGGGCCGTGTTCAGTTCCTGAATTTGGGGGCCTGGAAAGTCCACAAAATGTCTTTGAATTTGATGTTTTAGAAGGTTTGGGAACCCTGGATATTACATTATTTTACAAATTAAAACCAGTGGGGGACTTGCTGCTAATACTCCTACTTCAATCATTTGTTAGTATAATTAAAAGTTTTTCCCCTGCCCCGTGTAGGCCCAGGTTGGGTACGACAGTGCACCGGCTGGTAGCTGTTGGGCTTCTCTACCTGCTCTTCTCCTCTGTGGAAGGTGTGCTCAGAGTGACAGGCGTAAGTATCAACTATTAATGAACTCCACCAGGCTTTCGCTTGGTCACCACCACAGCTGTCATTCAATGTATTTGTTTAACCTACTTTGAGTAACAGATTTCATGTAGAACACCAACTCATCAGGTACTTTAAGCAGCCTAAACACAAACAATTATACTTTAAACTTTTGCTCACATATTGCACTTTTATTTTTTTTTCTTAGCTGCTCACTAACAAACCAGCTTGTTGAAGTTAAAATCTTTAAGATCCTGGTTGATTTGGCGACACCCTTGGTTACCATGGTAACAGCAAGTGAGGTTATTTACCACAGCAAACACTCCTCGAGCAGATGCTTTGTCAGAAATGCAACAGAAGAGCAAGTGGTGTATGTGTCTATTTCAGGCTTATGTATCCGT
This sequence comes from Lateolabrax maculatus, assembly GCA_031216445.1. Lineage (NCBI taxonomy): Eukaryota > Metazoa > Chordata > Actinopteri > Acropomatiformes > Lateolabracidae > Lateolabrax > Lateolabrax maculatus. The sequence continues at coordinate 21,300,454 of CM062205.1, read as the reverse complement.
GCAATGTTGTTTTAATGAAGAATTAATTCAATAATCTATTATGCTGCGATATGATTTCATGCCGTACAGTGCAGGTCCGGGGATAACCCCTGCGGCAAATACAATACATTTTTGGTCATTGCATCACAATAAAAGGGACCCTGTGTTTTGCTAATTTAATGCTTTTATTGTGAAATAGCAGTGAAATGAAATGTTTGGTTTGTATTAGCAGTGACTATAGAGAGAGCAGTAAGGCTGATATCAATGAGATCAAATTAACGTTGGATTTACACCCTGCATCGTTTCCTGTAAAAAGTGTGTGTGTGTGTGTGTGTGTGTGTGTGTGTGTGTGTGTGTGTGTGTGTGGATGAAATCCAATCCTACATGCAAGTGGCGGACTCTGCCACTAATAATGAAAACAACTATATAGGGCAGTTATATAGAATATAACTACATTAAATGGCTATTGCTGAAAAAAATGTTCTAATCTATAGCAAACAAACCTACTATTGGAAGTTTAATGTATCCTCTCGCTGCTGTTAAGAAGCCTCATTTCTATTTCACTTCTAACTCACTTCTCACTTCCTAATTCATAATATTTTTTGTGGTCACAGATGATTTTCATCTATGGAAATATAATGAACCTACTGCATTTCAGCGAGGGCAGATAGGACATTATCTGTTGCAGCCTCCACAGGCTGATTGAAGCTGATAGTGTTGGTGTATTTTTACATAAAATCTTGCCGGGCGCAGCTTTCAAGGCACTCTGTAGAAATAAATTTGATTTGAGTAGAGGAGACAATAGAGAGAGAAGGTTATGCAGGGATTCAGTCTCTGGGAGGCAGACAAGTGATGATAATAGGGAATGACGAATTTGATCTTAGAATGATTTTCAAAAGCAGCCAAAGACACTGCAGCAAGTTCAAAAAGTCATGAAAACACAGAGTTATCCAAACACACATAAGATAAGAAAGACAGTAAGAAGAGTGGAGAGAGGTAGTGTAGCTTGGTGAGCAGAAGTGTTTTGTCAAGAGGCAGCTCCAAAGAGGGGAGACTTAAACCACTTCACCAGATCTTAACACAAGCTTATCTTATGATTAAAATAGCACTGTGACTTCCCTTATGATTAATTAATTCTTCTCTCTCTCAGTCATGTTTACACGCATTCTTTGCTGTCTTCTAGACTCATGTTTTGTCTTGTTTGTAAAATCAGACTTGTGTCTTCTTTTCCCAGGGTTTCTACGGGACAGTTGCCCTGGTGGCTAATCTCAGCCTCTCCCTTATTGACTCCTGTGTCATGTGGTGGATATCCTTTACCCAGCCAGCCAAAACAGCTACTCAGGGCTAATTAGGATTTGCATTCCCAGGAGTGTTGCAAATAAGCTTTTGATTATGATTATTTGAATGTATAAACAGTGTCTTCTCCTTAATTTGCATCTACATTTTCATCAGTCTGTCTCAAACCACTCGTCTCCTGAAGCTCCGCAGAAATATAGTGAAACTGTCTTTGTATCAGCACTTCACCAACACTCTCATCTTCTCTGTTGTCGGTAAGTAGCAGCTGCTCTAAGATGGATTTGTTTTTGTTAACTGTTCATGTTGAGTCTGACAGTGTAATAAGAGTGCAATGCTAAATTGGTGGTTTCTGAGCATTTACATTTAGTTTACAGACATGAAAGTGAGACCGATGTTTACTTTTTGTCCTCAGCTTCCATCATATTCATCATGTGGACTACCAAAGTCTTTAAGCTGGTAGATTGCCAGACGGTCAGTTTTTTCTTTTTTATTGATTTATTGATTTTTGTATTGTGTTCCGGTCCTGTTCCTTTATGAGGTTTTACGTTTCTTGTTTATAAGGAGATGAAAAGTGAACTTGCCTTCCATCCTGATAACATCCATCTCTGTGTTCACTCTTCTATTTTTATCCTTTCCGCAGGGTTGGAGGGACTTGTGGGTAGACGATGCCTTCTGGCGTCTCCTGTTCTCCACCATTCTGCTGGTTATCATGGTGCTGCTGCGGCCCTCTGCTAACAGCCAGAGGTCAGAGTCAGTCTGGAGCTGGAGCTGATCCTGGAGCCCGAAACCATTCCTGTCATTTTCAGTTTGCCAGTAGCTGTATTTCATTTTTGGTTCTGTTTTCTCTCAGGTTCTCCCATTCTCCTCTTATTGATGAAGATGATGACGAGGAAGAGGCCAAGGAGCCCATGCTGAATGAAGCTTTTGGTAATGATTTGGTATCATTCTCCTGCTCTCCATTGCAAGACCAGCCAACTGATTATTATTGATAGTGTGTACAGTTCAGATACCCTGAGAAGCAACCAGAGAAATATTGTTTAAATTGACTTTTAGATACATTCTGTCAACATCTTAATCTTGTGCTATGGCGACTCAGTATGACAGCAAACTTAATGAGAGCTAAATTATAAATATAGAGATCAGCTGCTTGTCTAAATAGGCCCTTTTCACAGCAGTCATTTTGATATGTGATTGCAGGGTAAACACAGGTGTAATTATTAACATTAATTATGGCACCCTGTTCCATTTAGGTGGGCCAGGGCCCTGGTATTGTGCATGCTGGCTCACTGGAATGGCTTTGACATGCAAACTATAACGGTACCATAATTAATTTGATCAGTGACACCTGTGTTTACCCTGCTATGACATGTCAAACTGGCTGCTTAGAAAAGGCCCTGTTTGATTGAAGGCTAAAGCCCGGTTTTGTTTCACATGAACTGACTGGAGGCTTTTTGATCTAAAAGTCAGTGCTTGAATAGTGTATATTAGATCCCAGGGCCATAGGGGCTGTAGGGATGACGACGTTTTTCCACATGTTTGTTACATCAACACACTTAATGTGGAAACACTTAAGTCACAATCTTTTCTGATTGCTTCATATTTAACCATTATTTTTTGTTCTGTTCTGATGGACCTCTGCTTCAGTGCCAACTGTGTTTACCAGTAGATTTTTGTTACAGCTGCAAAGCGTTTATGCATTTTTTTTTTACTCTGTGGCAAACCCACTTATCTGCAAATAATCTAGGGTCTGCTCACAATTGACTTTAGATCCAATAAAGAAGACCTTGTCAACTGGGGTGCTGTGTTTTATAACCTGGTGCTTCTGAGTTCACGCAGATATGTGGAGAACAGTGTCCTTCAGAAATGTCCGTCTTATAATTATATAATAGTATAAATGGAAAATGTAATAACCTAGTTGTGTTATAATCATATTATTGGACAAGAGACATCCATGTGATTTCAATTGGCTTATTTTTGTTTTCTAGAGGGAATGAAGATGAGAGGCTCAAAGCCCGACTCTAACGGCTCCCAGAAACTGTTGAGTAAAGAGGTATGTCACCTGTCGACATCTCCCTTCTTTTATCCATTTATTGTTTTTTCACACATCATTTAAATAATTTTGTATTTAATAAACTCTGCAATTGCCAGGATGAAGACCTAAAGTGGGTTGAGGAGAACATTCCCACAACTGTTGCTGATGTGTGAGTAAAACAAATTTACATTTTAGACATTGACCTGACACTCTCAGGGACAGTTTGTATAAGCTCAATGCTGCCTTGAAAATACCACCTAATGGCTTAACATGACAGTGTTTGGCTAGAAACATTCAGTATTACGCTACCTAGAATTTGTGAGAATAAAGCCATTTTCTCATATGAAGTCCAGGCAATATGTGGAGTTGCCCTTTGACACATGTAGCACACAACAGGAGATTGTCCGTGTCAGATGTGTTCTTACTTACTGGAAATACTCTATTTAGGATTTTCACCAGAGATAAAACAGCTTTTATTTTATAAGAAATCACAAGTCACACAAGTCCTCTGACCTGGTCAAAACACTTTTGCTTTTTGCTTTTAGCAAGCTGCGTTTATCCAGCAGCAGCCACATGTGTGAAACAGCGGCTGTGGATGAGCGTGTTGACTGCTGGAAGTCAACACGCCCACTCGCTCCTGTCAATTGTCTGTATAATTCCCTGCTGTATTCACACATGGGCTCACTCAGACATTACGCAGACTTTATATCAGGGAGCTGGAAGGTTAAAGTCCATTTAAAGTCCGCGCCAATTGATTTGGACATTTGCGTTCACACCAGACAGTGTCCGGATAATTACAGGGTAGCAGTGCATGTGTGAAAGAGGCTTAAGGTATCTGCTTAAAATGGTAATCTTTCTTAATATGTCAAATTGTCTCATCTCATGTAAGTGTATTAATGTAGCTTACAGTACCTGATGAGGACAGCTCAGACTAGAAATATATACTGTTACTTAAATAGCAACACTTTAGAGGCAGAAACAAGCTGTAGAGTATTTTAAAATGTTGTTTGACCCTGGCCTGGACTGTGTGAATGCATTCACTGCTTCCTTCTCTGCTTTTTTTTCTCTCCATACAGAGCTCTCCCTGTAATGCTAGATGAAGAAGAGGTAAAGGGTCCTTTTACGTTCCCCTTGCTAGTCCCATGATCACATTTTTGTGATCATTTAAAATGCTCCTTGTTATGCCTTTTACTGTGCTATCATTCCACAATCACATTACTGTCCATGCATTAATCTGTGTTCTCTTTTTCCAGGAAATCCTGAAAACCAAGATGGAGAGATCTAAAATGGAGTAGAAAGAAATGCGAAAAGATAACGTGAGAATGAAAGGAAGGCAATTTCACTGAGGCAGCAATGAATGCGTTCTTAGTGATCTGACTACCAAAAAATGTGGGCAAAGCCAACTGTTCTCTCCAGACACTTTACATTTTTTATTTTATTTCACAGATATTGCATAAGCTCAAAGAAGCATTAATAGTGGGTTTATATTAAGACGGTACTGTGCAACCCATAGTTGGATGGGTTGGCTGTTGATGTCAGGATTGACATTCTAGGAGATGGTGAAACCGAAGCAATTACACAGCAGAGCACTTTGATAAATATTTTATTTATTTCAAAGATGTTAATTCAATGTCACAAACACAGCCAAAATCAAGCAGAAACTGGCATTTTACACAGCACTATTGTGGAAAATAGAATATTTATGAAAATCCTGTCCTGTGGTTTTAGACTAATACAATATTTAACAGGGTATGCGGTTTCTTGAGAGCTGGGGTGAAGATGAAAACATTTGAGAGAAGTTTCCCCACCCGCTTCCAGATTGCAGAATTGACCCCAGCGCCTGATTGATTGAAGATGATGGTACAAATAGAGGGGAAAACACATGCTGAATACAGCAAGTTACAGTACATAATACGATTATATTTAAGCCAATATAGCGACGGACACTTGCCTTCAGAGGTGTGCTGTGCTATAAACTAAATATTTACTAAATCGCTGTTTTCAGCATGTGTTTTTTTGCGGTATATATTGAATAGGTCACATGATGACATATATTTTATATTCAAATAAGCAAGCAACTGTATGGTATTGGTAACCATTTAGCCAGATAACTAAAAAACAATGTTTTAATGCTTTTACTTAACCAGTGAAGATTTCCTGAGCTCATTTCTTGTAGCTGCACCAACAAATTATACATGTATGTCTTAGTGTTAACACATAACTAACACTTTGTTGTCTGGCTAACTGAGTAATCCTGAATATAGAAATAAATGAGCTACTGTTACTCTATGTAAACACGGATCTATCAGTGAACAATTATACTTGAAGCATATCACAGTTGTCAGAGTAAAACGTCTGTGTTTTTAGGGACTTCTTGTGTTAACCAGAACACACGGTTTTCTGGGCTTGGAGAATGTAATGACCCTCTCGACTCTCGGCCATTGATCTCTTTCAGAACCAAGTATATTCTATCGTAAACACACTGTCACCACCAGATTACTTCTCTGAGATGTCATCTTTACACAAAACAGTTCAAGCAACTGAAAATGTGACTCAAACGTTGGTGACTTTAACGCTTTTACTGATAAATGAAAGACTGCTTGGTCCTCAGCAAGTGGGGAAAATGTATGACCCTCACCAAAAAAAAAAAAATTTCCAGAAGTGTAGGTAGTCATGAGTCTAAAATTAAAGATGTTTATTTTCATCTTAATAAAAAGTCACATTTTGTAGCTTTTCACATAACAGCAGTTATTTAGGTCCACTTCATGTTGTCACCAAAGTGAAAACCTTTTTTCAGCTACTGAATCACAGAATCCATTGATAAGCCTCACATATGTGGTGTGGCCTAAACTCAAATATAAGTGTGATTTACTATATGTATGTAATCCTATTTCACTCCCTTTACTTAGTGGGCCAGAGTTTTGTTAGGGTCCTCACCCAAATTCAGTACACAGTAGCACAAGGTAGTTTTAAACATGCTAAATTAATATTTTTTTATTTCACCACAATTACAGATTCCTTTGAGCCAATCCCATTTACACTGCAAAGTTATCTTGCCTTGCCTCTGGCAGAAATATATCCCCGTCCTTGTGCAATCTACTGCAGTATGTGTGGATATTCTAAATTCCTTAATTTATGTTTTTTATATTTATCTCCGTCTTGTTGAGGATATTTTATTTTAGAGAGAAACTAAAGCCCAATTTCTGGATGTGAGTCTGCATTGTAATGTGAAGCTGATGATATTGTATGGCTTTTTGCGTATGTCCTGCAAATAAAATTTATATTGAAACATTGTTACAATGACAGTTTTTGTGTCCATTTAGGTTTTTAATGTGTCGGTGCCAATGACTAAGCATATGGTTACAGAGGGAACTGTTGTATGACTTTTAGATTGATCTTTTATTGCTTAAAGATGCTCGACATCCCATAAAGGAATTTTACTTTTATATTGTTCAGAATGTTGTGAATCATTCTGTTCGCACAGCACCTCCATCTTTTTTTTTTTTTTTTACACTTTACTGTACAACACTGGATGGAAATATAAACTTAGACTCAGTGTACAAAACAGTGAGCTGCAAGTATCCAAAAACGAACAACAAAAATAAAAGGGGGGTCAAATTAGGAATTAAAACAATTATTTTTTTAAATATAAAAGTAATAAACTATTAATGACCGGACATCTGTGTTTATATTGTTTTGCCAAAAATAAATGAAATAATTCTACATTTCAACTCTTTCTCTGATAAAAATGTATTTTACATCATAGTCATTTAAGCATTTAAGTGAACGAGGCTATTCTTTCAGACATCCAATTATTAAATTATCCCCGTGATATTTTTGCACATAGAAGCAAAAAATAAAATAAAATAAATCTCTAATGTTTTTTTTAATATCAATGAATATGATGATGACTCAGCAGTTTCCGTGTTAGTCGACAGGTGAACCGCTGTTTCCTTGAGATCTCGCGAGACTTGGCTCCGCCGCTAACGCGGTCTCTGCACCTTTAACGAGTTCCTCGTGAGTGCGAGACTTCCGTCACGTGCCTGTCAGACCCCGGCCGCTCGCGCAGCCGTCGTCAACGCAACCCAGGAAGTACCGAGCTAGCCTGGCTAACGGAGAACTACCCGCCACGGCCAAGGGCGGCGTTTACTACTCGTATTAAGTAAACTAGAAGGGTGGCGTTTGTCTCTCCGTTTACCGCACGGAGTAACCGACCGCCGTTTGTTCCGGTTTCCGTTGCCATGGAGAGGGAGGGCGCCGTGTTCCGCAGCGGTTAGGTTAGCCGCCGCTCGCTAACGATCAGCTGTTGTTTTGGTCGGAGAGATAACCGACTGACGAGCCAAACTGCGAAACCAGGTTCACCAGATCACATTTCCCCCACCATTTGCCTGTCGTCGACACACTGAGCTGCTCGGTCGGTTGATGGCGACACATAAAGGCGTCCCAGCCCAGACTTATCAGCGGTCAGTCGGTCGGTCGGTCGGTCAGCTGTTGTCCGTGTGGGATTGATCCATCAGAGCGGTCTGTGATTGAATCAGCAATATTGCTTCAGGATGCACGACGCCTATGAACCGGTGCCTATTTTGGAAAAGCTTCCTCTTCAGATCGACTGTCTTGCGGCCTGGGGTGAGTCGAGTGTTGACACTTTGTGTATCCCGCAGCTACTCTTTTATTCTTTAAACACTGAAGTGGTCCCTCCGGGCGTTCAACCTGCAGTCTCAGGTGTCCCGCTTGTCTAGATGTGATGAATTGCGTCACCACTGACATGAATGAGTTGAATGTTTGTGTCTTCAAGGACCGACAGCATCCCTTTGAACTGTCAGACCCTGACTCCTGTGTTTTTTTTTTTTTATTCCCACAGAGGACTGGCTGCTTGTGGGAACAAAGCCAGGGCATCTTCTTCTCTATCGAATAAAGAAAGATGCAGGTATCTTCCCTACACATTCCCTGTGTTTTTGCAGACCTTCTCAACGAACTGTTGCCCACTTCAAACAGAAGTTTGAGTCATTTTCTGATGTCTTGTTTCCCCTTAGGCACCAACCGGTTTGAGGTGACCCTGGAGAAATCCAATAAGAACTTCTCAAAGAAGATTCAGCAGGTATATAAGACTGCAGGATAACATTTAAGTTATCCACAGACTGATTTCTGCATAAATCAAAAATTCTGTGGGGAAGAAGTATTTGAAGTCTGGTGAGGGAAGTCACAACTCAAATACTTCCTTATTTTTAGGACTACAGTACATACTATATTGCCCTCGTATTGTTAATTCTAGGACTGCCTGATGGTAAACATAAGCTTCACTTCTCTCTGAATTTGGCTCTTCCCTCTCATGGAATGAATCTGGTAATCCGACACACCTTAAGACTCATCCATTTGCCAACTTAGAATACCAAAGATGATTGGGATGACTCAGGTCAACCTTCAAATCAAAACAGTGATAGTTAAGACTGCTGATGTTTACAGATAGTGGCAGGAGCCCCTGGTGAAGTGGGTTAAACAACTGAGCTCTAGTGTTGTTCAGCCCAGGTGTGATGTACTGTTAGTGTCCACTTGAATGCCTGAATGATTTTGATTCATTTGGTTCAAACCTCCTGTAATTGGCTTTCTTACTCTTTCTACAGCTTTATGTTGTCTCACAGTACAAGATTCTTGTCAGTCTTCTAGGTAAGTTTATTTTATTTAAAAGATCATGCTGGTTAGTCTTCATCTGTTTGTTGTTAAACCTTTTCAGCCTTGAAACTGCAATTTTTTTGTGTTTTGACACAAAGCATAACATTCATTTTTATTGTCTAAATAGATACAGAGTAATCTGTTTTCTTCTGCAGAGAACAACATCCACGTCCATGACCTCCTGACCTTCCAGCAGATCACTGTGGTGTCCAAAGCCAAAGGAGCCACGCTCTTCGCCTGTGACCTGCAGGTCAGTTACAGTCCCCTTGTGGTTGCAGTTTAGGATTTCAGGTGCTATTCCTGCAGTGTTGTTACTGCACACTACTGTTACTGCACACTACTGTTACTGCACAGTACTGTTATCATATTCGTGCATTTGTATTGCTTCATATTGTAAAACTTTCTAGTGAAAACATTTTTCACTTCAGTCTGCAATCATGCATCTATAAGTTAGTGGACTCATTAAGAGAAAAAGCAGATGAGTCAGTGTCTTAATGGGAAGCTGATATATGACCAGTGAACTTTGGGTTAATTGATTTATTCAGTTATATCAAATTATGATTTGTGTGGGTCATAGTTAGTGTTTTTACATGTCTAAACTCCTTTTGAATTTATAACTAATCAATTAACAAATTAATTTCAGTGCGGTAAGAAAAATTAAGATTTTAAAGATTAAGATAGATAAAATGCTTTTGTAGTGCAGGAGACACATGAGTCGTTAAGATCCTATATGCAGATTTGCAGTCTATGTCAAGGCTTAATCCGCACGTCTCACATGTCTTCCATCAGCACATAAACACACCACACTGATTTCTACTTTTAAAATCAGCCCCCTATTTCAGAGTGTGCTAGGATATCCTTGAAAAAATTATATTATGTTCATTGTTATGGATCACGAAGCTCAAGCATGTGTAAAGTTTCTTCTTTTTTTTTTTACTGTATTGAAATGAATGGAAACGGTTGCTGCATTAAAGAGAACAGTATATTTTTAAAATGTTCAACAGTAATGTAAGGTACATACAATGTGAACGAAATGGGCTAAAACCTTTTTTAAAACCTGCCTAAAACAATTTTATGCTATGGTCAAAGACAGTCATAACAATGATTTTTTTTCCTTCTGTTTCCACATTTCTGTGTTTTAAGTCATGAATTGTATATTTTGTGGCTTTTGTCCTCAGCAAACCAGCTCAGGAGAGGAAAGGTTGAGAATGTGTGTCGCAGTGAAAAAGAAACTCCAGCTTTATTACTGGAAGGACAGAGAGTTCCACGAGCTGCAGGTAAAACAAAATATATTTGAGATGTGACTCACTGCAGTGCAGTTTTTTCCAATCCTTTGACACATTTAGACATCTGAATGTTTTCTTTTTGTCTGTCAGGGGGACTTTGGTGCTCCAGATATTCCAAAGTCCATGGCTTGGTGTGAAAACTCCATATGTGTTGGTTTCAAACGAGACTATTACCTAATTCGGGTATGTGCTACATGAAACACCAAGCTTTTTACACTCATCTTTACTTATTTGTAGCTAATCTACAATTTAAAGTGATACCCCACCCATAATCTATCTCTTGAATATGAAAACTCATCCCTTGTAGACTTACAATAGGGCTGTAATAGGTTCATTCTGTGTTCACGACAGTTAAAATGGAAATCTAATAGTGAATGTTTTCAAGTATTGAAACATCCACAGAAACCACTTAAACCACAACAGCATAACCTCAGTCTTCTGCAGTTCTTGTGCAACCTTGTGGACTGGACTTGACTGGACACAGTTGTGACTCTTGCGTGAACCTGCTTGAATCTTTTATTCTTTGTGAAGAGGCAAACTACAAAAATTTCACAGGTGCCTTTCAAGTCTACAGAGACTGTTTCATAGACTCTGGAAGGAGTATCACTTTAAACATGATCTTTTTATACCTCTTCTGAAAAGTTCAGAAGCAGCCTTTTACATAATTAGTTCCTGCCTGTGTTGTTGTCCTTGACTTTGTGTGTTTATTTTGGGCTTCTTCCTTAGTATTTCTTACTCCTGTTATTCTTATTATCAGTTAATGTTTGGTAGTGTTATTGCTAGTCTAATCAACTTGTCTTTAATGTTGTTTTATTGTTTGTCCAAAGCCCTTTTATAATTTACCTTACAGATGAAGTTTGTGAGATGTTATTAAAAGGTTTTGTATCTTCTGAGTCACTTGTACTATCTCTCCTGTCAACCAGATGGATGGCCGTGGCTCCATCAAGGAGCTCTTCCCCACTGGGAAACAGTTGGAGCCGCTGGTTGCCCCACTGGCTGATGGGAAGGTGGCTGTTGGTCAGGATGACCTAACGGTGGTGCTAAATGAAGAGGGCGTTTGCACCCAGAAGTGTGCCCTGAACTGGACAGACATCCCTATAGCAATGGGTGAGACAGAGGATCAACAACTAATACTATGAAGTGATTCTACACATTAAATTCTTAAATGCTCATGCTGTTGAAGCTACTATACCCAGTCCAAGTTGCTGTTTCTATCCTTGATGTCTTTGCTAGAGTTAACTTGTATTCGATAACAACAGGAACTGAAGGCAAAGTCAAAAGGACAGACACATGCCGAGAAACAAGAGCCAAAAATCCTCCCCCGGCTCTCTATGTGGGTTGGTCTTCCAGATAGCACAGAGGGTGTTATGCCAAAATGTGTCACCCCTGGCAGGCGATCTCACTCGGGGAAAACCAAAATCAGCTTTATAATTTTGATGTGCTTTCTTATCACTCTGTCTAAACAGTAAAACCTTGAAATAATTCACAGCATTACCCAAACTGGATGTCGCCATCTTAATCCCAATTTAATAAACCGATATTATTTTCGTTAGAGTTTATGGTATCTCAAAAGTAAAGTAAGTAAAAGTAAGTAATCTATTCAATTTGCCAAGGACATTGTCTTATATTAAAGAGTTTGTCTAAGATAATACCCTTCTGCACTGGCAAGAGAAAAACCTCACAGGACCAAACAAGGAAGCAGCACAAGTAAAAAGGACGGAAGACAAGCAGCTGTGCAGAGCATAATTATGGGGATGCCGTCTAATTTACCCTTTTTCTAGGTCACATGCTGGCTTTTGTTTCACACACAAATTAGAAAACCTAGTCAGCATCTAAAATATCACAATTCTAACTCTTTTAATTCTAACTTTTTCAGCACGTTTGTGAGCATAATCTGAGATTAATCTCCTTCCTCTTTCCATTGACAGTTTCTATTCCTGTCTGTTCATAGTATGCTGTTGAATTAAATGCAGCCTTTACTGCATCTCTATTAAGTGTTCAGTATTTGATTTCCCTGACTGGTTGAGAAATGTTATGTATGTCAGCTGTGTCTGTGGCAGTACAGTTTATTTTCTTCTTGTCACACTGATTGAGCAGGTTTGTTCACATAGCAGTAACTGGATATTAAAACAAACACCCGATGATGCATTTGGCCTAAACACTGCCAATTAATTTGTCAGTTGTTGTCATCTAGCTGCTGTCTGTCTTTTCTTTTCTCTTTCTCAAGCTTTCCTTCCCCTGTGGAGAGTCTTTCTTTCCACTCTGTCTGAGCTGTGCTGCTGTTTTTCCACATGTCAGAAGAGGAAACATCATTTTAGATCAGCTATTTTATCCCGTGACTCAGACACCACAGGTCTGGGTTACTAATGAGGTTTGTGACAGAAGTGATGCAGATGAGCCCTCACATTGTTTGAAAGTCTCCTCTCTCTGAGCTCATTGGAATGCAGAAAGGAGCAACATGAAGGGGAAATGAAGCCTCCAAGCAGTGGTTTCATACAGTTTGCAATTTCCTTGTTTTATATAGTCAACATTGTGGCTTTGGTGTGCATTAGCTGAGGATGAGTGCTGGTCAGTTTAAAATACATCTAACTCACAGTCCTAACTGTTCATGGCTGGAGCAGAGGGCCAGGGCTCTGCCCCGTGGGCGTAGTCCGTCCGAAATCCAGAATCCAACCTCAGGCCTGTCTAGATAGCTGTCTCCGGGTGGATTTCCTGACCCATTAGCCTCAAGGTCTTAACTCCATAATCAGAACTGAGGCACCTGTTCTCAAGAATTTAGGCTGGGTGGACATCAAAACTCTCAAACATTCAGTCATTAGAGCTGAAATAATTAAGTCTTTTAAATGATTACTGGATCAACAGAAAATGTATCATTCAACAACATTTTCACTGGTTCCTGCCTCTCCAATGTGTGGATTCTCTGCTTTTTTTTATATATATCATTGTTTTAACAATTAAATACTGTTCTGGGAAATTACAGTGAACTATATTTTCTGACATGTCATATACTAAACAAGTAATTAAGAAAATATGCTGTAGATAAGGTTAGATAAAGTAAAGGTTAGTGAAAATAACCTGTTGTCTTCTAAGTGTTGGAATGACTCAGAAATCTATTATTTAACTTTTAGAGGCCAGTATGTCCATTCTGCAACAATATAATGTAAGAGCGTCCTGGTACACAAATGGTTACAGCACATGCCACATAACTGCAACATCCCTTTTTCTTTTTCTTTTTTTTTTAAACAGCTGAGGACCTTTGTTGCATGTCACGCTCGTCTCTCTCCCATTGTTTCCTGTCTGCCTTTTCTCTGACATCTGTTGGATAAAGCAAAAGTTTTATTTGAAAGAACGTGAATTACCTGTTATCCCTCAAAAAAGTTGAACCCTTTGTTAATGTGTTGTTGTATTGTGTTGTCATTAATTTTGTCAGACCCATGTATGAACTTAAACAACAACTACTATATGCAAGTCCACAGATAATTGATGTGTAATATTTTTATATGGCAAACCCACTTGTGGCAGTTCAGTTTTTTGTTGACGTGCACACAAATTTCACCCTCTTGCCTCTTTTCAAATGTTCTCAGAGCACCAGCCTCCATACATCATAGCTGTTCTCCCTCGGTACGTGGAGATCCGGACCTTTGAGCCGAGGCTGCTAGTGCAGAGTGTGGAGCTGCAGAGACCTCGCTTCATCAGTTCTGCAGGGTGAGGAAGTCCTCTGTGAAGTTGTCTCATTAGTAAATTGTAATCGATATAGGATTTTCTGGCAACTTATCCTTGCAAAGGCACTTGTGTACACACGCAATTTTAACCTTGAGATACCAAAATAAGTTTCTTGAAAAAACTGAATAATTTGGTATGTAGTAATAACAAGAAAATATGTCCTAATAATATAAAAAATATTTTGTTGTAATGTGAATGAGTTTGTTCAAATGAGAAATCTTTCACATTATAAGGAGAAAATTGTCCGATATTTTTTTCGTCACGGAGTCAGCAGTGAAGTACTACAGTAATCTGAGGTAAAAGAGCCTGCGGTGACTCCCGGCTTAAAGTTACTGACTCGATAATGAATGGTACATGATTTGCCTTGTTTATCAGTTCCCCTGGTTTTTATTACTCATGATAATGATACTGATAATGTCAGTTCATCCTTACAAAGAAAACACTTTAGTTCCAACCTATTCTCTCTCTAATCTTGTTTTCTCCTCTTATCTCTCACAGTCCAAATATTGTGTATGTTGCCAGCAACCACTTTGTGTGGCGCCTGGTGCCTGTGTCAATAGCCAGCCAGATCCGGCAGCTTCTTCAGGACAAGCAGTTTGAGTTGGCTCTTCAGCTGGCGGTGAGCTGCAGAAAACCCTCACTCCACTGTTAAGCCTTGTTATTAAATTCCTCATGATTCAATTTGGGCTTTAGCTCAAAGGATGGAACATTAAAATCACATATCTTGATTAGGAGCAGTACGTTGAAACAGTAAAACGGCTTTGTACATTATGGTCAGCCTATCATCAATCTAGCTTTCCAGGGGCATTTCCAAGAATAAAAAAAAAGGCCATTCATGTGGTTTTCACATTCTTGGGATCTTCTGATAAATAAACTGTAGCCATTTTGCTGTAGCAAGATGAATTTATTGCTTTTCTTTTTTTTCTGCCAGAAGATGAAGGATGATTCAGATGGTGATAAGAAGCAGCAGATACATCACATCCAGAATCTGTACGCTTTCAATCTGTTTTGCCAGAAGAGATTTGATGACTCCATGCAGGTGTTTGCCAAACTCGGCACAGGTAAGGCTTTCCTCCCTCCCAGTGGACACGTGATTTGTGGATCAAATTCTATGTGTTGCAATATTTATCTGTTTTAACCTGTAGCACATGGCTACTATTCACTACATAGGACTCCACAATAAGTGCCTGCAGCTTAGATATCTTGAAAGTAAATATTTTGTACTTCATGAGATAATCAGATTTGTCCCAGTGTAATAAGCATCAATTTTTCTGCCATGATCTATGTTTATGTGTGGAAGCATAATTAAGGTGAATCTGGTCATATTTTCATCACCTTTATTCTGCCTCCTTTTTTTATTTGATTTCTCTTTTCTTTAAATCGTTAGACATCTGTTGCTTATTGTGTACATTGATGGAAATATTTTTATTACCATATGACTTTCACATGTAATGAAGTCACATCTTTATTCCATAATGATGACAGACTTTTCCTTCCACTAATGAGCTCTTGATTTCAGGCCTTGACAACTACTGCTTTTTTTACAGTATATCTTGTGGTAATGTTTTGTGTTTGTATTATAAAGTCTGTCCTCAAATAATTTTTCCCTTTTAATCAAAGGCTAATAAACAAACTATACTATTATACATGGAAAAAAGTGCGACAAATTTCCCTACCTGTGCTCTGCAGATCCAACCCATGTGATTGGGCTGTACCCAGACCTGCTCCCGACAGACTACCGCAAACAGCTGCACTATCCCAACCCTCTGCCTACTCTGTCCGGGGCAGAGCTGGAGAAGGCTCATCTTGCTCTCATTGATTACCTCACCCAGGTGTGTGTGTGTGTGTGTGTGTTTGATGTCCTTACAACACAGAGAAAATTAGAAAAACCCATAAAAATAATGCAACTTGTCAGACAAGGATTTAAGCTTTGAATGAGGCTCTACTTACAGCAGAACTAACGAAAAACCTATTGTATAATAATAAAAGGTACAATATAAATAATCAACATCTTTTTTATTTCTCCTCACAGAAACGCAGCCACCTTGTGAAACAGCTGAACGACTCTGACCCTTCTACAACATCTCCACTCATGGAGGGCACGCCTACTATTAAAAGCCGCAAAAAACTCCTGCAGATCATTGATACCACCCTGCTGAAATGTTACCTGCACGTAAGGCCCTCACTATCTTCCTGTTCTTTTCTCATGCCTGTTGTGATTTACCAGATGGAGAAATATCAGTCCAAACTGCCACTTTTGAACAATAATTGTTATTTGATATTGATAATTTAGTGTCTTGCAGAATATATGGCTTACATGCTGTAAGGTGTTGCTCTTTAGTCAAACACCTAAGTGATCTACTGTCTTCTAAATAGTTGTTTTTATTTTATACTATCACATTTTTTTATACAGTGTATTTTTAATTTTGTAATGACACATTTTATTAGACACTTTTTATTAGAAACATTTTTGAAACTGACTTATTTATCTTAAGCGGTTACTTTCTCTTTCCCTACCACTCTTGACTTATGTCATTCTTCTTGATCAACAACCAACCTGCAGTTGTCAGTGAACCTAATTCAAATGTTTATATTTCATGATAAAAGTTGTGTTGGCTCTTATGAGCTTGGCAGTCTTCACCGTCCACTTACAGCAAAATGGTATGAAATTCCAAGAAAGTAATTCTAAACACTCCGAGAAATTGGCAGCATCCCTAGGCACTTAACATTGCCTCACACGTATGCAAATGGTTTCTTTGTTAGGCTGCTCATTGCTGGATTTACTTTGAAGTATCAGTTAAAAGTAGCATGAGTCATCTAGGTGTACTAACTGTAGTAATGTGTGTCTGGTGTTGATTCTGGGAAGTAAATGCCTGGGCAACGAAGCAAAACATTCGATTTACCAGGCAATCTGTGTGTCAAAGCTCATCTATGGTACAAAAGCAACTCAACTGAATGAGATCACAGATATAAGCAGCCAGACTAAGTTTCTCCCCAGGATGGTTTGGCTTTGTGTGAGGGGCAAAACAGTCCAGCTGGACTTCAAAGTCTTTCTGCCACTCCTCTACATTTAGAAGAGCCAGTTCATGCGGTTTGGGCATCCAGGGAAAATGCCACCAGGTAATTCCCTTTGGAGGTACAATAAGTACTATTTAATCAGAGGAACTCCTAGGGCAGACCCAGATTACATTCGAGGGATAATCTAGGAGGGCCAAACATCTGCACCAGATTATTTAAATGATAAACACTGTGAAGCAGAGAGGATGAACTAATCAGTGAAATCAACTGCCATGTAGTCTTTAAACGGGTGAATGAAGAGTTGAATGAAATGTGCAGTGTCCATGTTTTGTAATCTCCAATTATCCTCACCTCATTTAGACCAACGTGGCCCTGGTGTCCCCCCTCCTTCGCCTGGAAAACAACCACTGCCACATCGAGGAGAGCGAATACGTCTTGAAGAAGGCCCACAAGTACAGCGAGCTCATTATTCTCTATGAGAAGAAAGGCCTGCACCAGAAAGGTAAGGGTCTACCTGCCGGTCAACCACCTGTGCTGCAAACCTGATGATCATATCACAGTGTTTTATGTAGTATTAATCTTTAAGTCTTATCTGCACAAATGAGCTGTGGGTAATTAGTTTATACTCCTATGGGTGTGGTAACCTTTTTTAAACATTTTGACCTGACGACGATCCGTCCTGGAATCGAAACGTTGTCCATGTTAAATACGTTTGTGGTTTGCTGGCATTACCCTTTTCACCCTTGAATAGTCAGGGATTTGCAGCAGACCATAAAAACTTCAATGTGTTTTGGCAGCTTTTTTTAATGGTAAAATGTATTTTTCCTGGAAGCTATTAAAGATCACGCTATTTTTATTTAATGCTAATCAAAATATTCGGTGCATATTTTGTGCATTTTCTAGACACAAACAAAAGAAGTGATCTGCTGTTCTTCAAGAGGACAGTTTATTTACGAAGGGATTTTAACTTTTCACCCAGCTCTGCCTCAAAAACCTGCCAGTAATGCCAAGTCCGTACGTGTGTATTTGTACTGAACTGTGCTTCTCTGCAAAAACAGTTTGAATTCCATTTTATTATGTGTGATTTGGGGCGTAATAATTCATTTGAAACGGTGGGGATTTATACGCCTCCTTCAGCTAATGATGGTTTCCCTGGAAAACAGGCAGATATGTCACTCTAAGTTCAAGTGCAAGTTCAAATATGTTTTTTGTGCATAAATGGGTATTGAATATTTTGAACTGCATAAGTGAGTTGAAGGCAAAACATACATTAAAAACATGACAGAGAGAAACAAGAATATACATTAAATCATAGTGGATAAACCTACAGTATTTAATTACAAAAATTAGTCGATAAAAACATCTAATTCTATATACACAAGAATTTCTATAATCTAATTTAGACATGTATGTGTACATAAACTGTAAGCTGTCTCTTGGTTTACTCTCCCTCTCAGTCTCTCATTTGAATGAGTGAACTGAAATCTTTGATAAGGAAAGAAAGCTACAAGCTGACCAACCTGGGAAACTCGCACATAATAAACCCGTATTGATCTAATCTTATTCAGTATGCAGGAAACAAACATCTGTGGTGGTTGTCAAACTTATCAGTGAAAAGCCTCAATAGTAATCACTTCCCTGTTTCTTGAATTAGAGGTTTTGTTCTGCAAGAAATGGCTGAAATGCTGTAAGATTTCCTCCAAGCATTTTAACTCAAACATACTCTTGTCAAAATACTGAGGGGGGGAAAACTGGTTTATTCTTTGGTTTTCTAACAAATAGTATTGTATTGTCAACATTGTTCTAATCAGGAAACATAGCTTGAACAATGGCTTGTTGTACAGAAAGTGTTTTCACTGGCTTGCCTTTGGCTGGTTGAGGTCCATCTGTAAGGAAAGTCCCCTCTGTGTCACATACTGTAACATTTAGTACGTACAATACTAGATACAAGTTCATTTTTCTCTGTATGAAACTTCTGCACTTTAAATACTATTTTGAGTATCAGGAGTATTTCAAGTTTATGTTACTTCATACTTGTTCTCCATGACATGACAGCTGCAGAAACTTTGCAAATTATTGTTTTTGCAAATTAAAATAATATCAACTCATAAAATATGATGCATCGCTACAGATACAGCTAAAAGTAGCTCAACCAGCTGTGACATTGAAATGTTGCATATATGTTAATGCATCAGTAACAATATTTAATACAATACATTTTTCTGCTAATACTTTTGTACTTTTACTAAAAAAAGTTAAGTAAAATTCCATTTGGAGAATCACTTTCCAATTGAATTTCCAATGTGAAACATGTTTTTTGAAGTGGTAAATTAATCATCAGGCTGCTGACAACAGATAAGTCAATCATTTGGATAATGACTGATATCAGAGTTCAGCTTTATTTGTCAAAGTGTGGTTTATCTTATGCAGGCCTCAGCATGACAAAAAAACACAATGAGACATCTGTTCCCAATTTCACTTTCAAATTGGATGTTGAATTTTGGGTTTAGTGTTTAAACGACGGATCGCTTGATGCCAGACGTACATCAGCCTTTGTCAGCGGCATCCTCATTACCTCCCAATTCAAATACAAGAGCTATTGTTAGCTGAATTGTTCCATTACTGTGTGTTTAACTTCAATAGGTACCATTTATGTGCTTGTAACAAAGATGCATTCTGGGCACGGGGTGGATCAGCTCCATCAGGCAACACAGTTTCTCTCAGAGGAGGTTTCCTGCATGTGGTCGACTCGTCATCCTCGTAGATCACAGCTGTCTTAATGTCATTTAGTTTCTGGCGCTGTTCTACGGCAGATTCTGGGCTGTTCTCGCTGTGAGCGCGGCTGGTTTTAATCGGCCTGCTGCGATTTGTGTATGTGATGTCATGCTGCTCGAGTCTGCCTCTCCTTCTCTCTGCCAATTCAAACCAGCTGTTCCCGTCCACCAATTAACACTGCATGTGCTTCATCCATATTTCGGTTGACAGAGGAATTATGTAACGCGGTGCACACCAGAGTAGATGACATCTTGCTACTTGTGCTCACATGTGCTCTTGCTCCCCTCTTGCTTTTCCTCTCGCAGCTCTTCAGGTGCTGCTGGACCAGTCCACCAAAGCCAACTCTCCACTGAAGGGCCACGAGCGAACAGTGCAGTACCTCCAAAGACTGGGTAAGGCTCAACGGCCGACTCCAGGCTGTTTCAGCTTACAGTGTCAAAGTTGTCATCTCCGCTAGATATGTTTAATTTGTTGGGGTGATTTTGGGAAAACATCTGAGAAAACTTTCACCCTGATTGATTGTGGATGTTGGATGAAATGTATAGTCTACATTCTGTCGCATATCATGGTCTGCAGTCTTTCATATGTCTGGCACTGACTAAATGAGAGGATTTTGTACCATATGTGTCATTATTTACTGTTTAACTCTGTCGATCGTTTGCACCAGTGATGCCAAGATAAATCCATGTACTTGCTGCGCAGTTAAAGGTGCTGTGTGTTTTTGTTAAATGTATCTGTTTCAAATTAGTTGTGCCACTGTGGTATAATGATTAGGTAATTACAATGTCTCTTGTAGCCCTAATGAAGATATTAAAAAGCTTTTTTTAATACCAGTTTTCTTTAAGTTGAGTGTCTTAGCTGTGGTATGTGGAGGGTGATTTTGTTTTTGTTTCTTTACATCAGCCTTTTACCTGTTTTTCAACCATCTTGATCATTTTCTGATAATGGAAATGGCACAACTTTCCTGCTTTCTACCAACTACAAACAAATGACACCCGTTAATAGATCTACCACAAATACGTTTTTATTTATACACTATTATGCCACTAGTATGCTACACACTACACTGCTTTGTAGGGCTGCAACTAACAAATATGTTCAGTATCAATTAATCTGCTGATTGTTTTCATGATTGGTTAAGTAACAGTTTGGTCTGAAAAATGTATTTAAAAATGGGGAGTCCAAGATGACATTTTCAAATCAAAATTCAACATGATCGCATACATTTTGTGCTGCATGTGTCACCTTGAAAGGAACATTTCTGAAACTAATCATGTGCTGTGTTTCCCTTTTTTTGGTGAAGTTAAACTTACTGTTTTATAATCCTGCACACACAGGGGTGGAGAATTTGGGGATAATCTTTGAGTTTTCTCCCTGGGTGTTGAAGATCTGTCCAGAGGATGGCCTGAAGGTTGGACACACACATTTACACAAAATGTTGAATAAGAGTTCAGTTGTTTTTTAATTCTGTATGCACATGAGAGCTTGTATTACATTTTTGAATTTACTGCTGTTTCATTGGAGAGAAGCTCAGCCTTTTTTTGTACATTTTCTAATTCACAGAACCTTTTGTTATCACAATGACAGTCAGGACTAAGAGCAGAAAAATGACAATAGACCTTTCTTCATAAACTCTATAACTATATTTTATGTCCAGTTACCATTGAGGAGGTTTAAAAGTCTATCTTCTTGTCCAGATCTTCACAGAGGACCTGACAGAGGTGGAGACTTTGCCCAGAGACAAGGTGCTGAACTTCCTGAAGGAGGGCTTTAAAGAGCTCGCCATCCCATATTTGGAGCACATCATTTACATTTGGGACGATAAGGGCCCGGAGTTTCACAACGTGCTGATCCAGCTCTACCTGGAGAGGGTTCAAGGCCTCATGAAACAGTACCTCAACTCACTGCCAGAAGGTAGGAGCAAGGGAAAACTTAAAAGTTAATTTAATTTAAGCTCACAGTATCTACGGGTCCTTAAAAAGTCATGAAAAGCTTTGGAGTAACACCTTTTTTTTCTGTAATGTTTTTCAAATTTCTACAAGAAATGTAGGGCTTATTTTTTAATTTTCATGGTGTGTACTGGCAGATACTTGACTGTCAGAGCTGCAGGGCAACGTGACCTTTGGGCTTTAATCTCTTTTTAAGAAAAGCCTCCCACCATTTTTGAAAATCAGTTTAATGCCAAAAGAACTTTATTCTAATTTATCGTAGGATTTTCATGTGATTACTGCATATGGGTTTAATTTGCCTTTGTTACTCATCCAGATATTCAGATAGTCTCTCATTTCTTTGCAAATAAAGCCTGTTTCAGGACTTATTACGAAGTCCATCCGTCTCTCTCTGCCTTTTAATGATCATCCAGGGACCGTGTATTGAAATGAACCTCTCAGCCTACACTGCAACATTTGCAGGGATGCTCATTAATGTGCATTCAGTCAGAGAAATGAACTAATAAAAGCAGCTAATAAAATAAATAAATCTGTCCTTGGGGCAGGTTATTGCTTCACGTCTCATTATGAAACATATTGTGGTACACAGCCCTTGATATTAAGATATTGGGATTCTCAACAATGAAGTAGGATGTCATTCAACACGACAGCATCCTGACTTTGTAACTATTGAAACCTGTTTTAGTAGCAACTGTATAGTTTACAGTTGTGTATACATTATTTATAATTGTAAAAATGTTAACCCTTAAGCCCTGTTATGTTTACCTTCAGTGTTTTTGACCAGGACACACTGTGTGTATCCTTGAAGTTCAATAAACATATATGTATGTATGTATGTATGTATGTATGTTTGTTGAACCATTCAGTGTGTGTGTTGTGTATCTTATTTTATATTTATTTTTTTATTACATTTGTATACCTTTTTTAGTTTCTTTTTAAAACACTGGATGTACTTGATCATTGAAACTTTAGAGTAGTAACATAGATTATTTTCATGATCAAGTTATCTTCACAATCATGTTCTCAATTGTTTGATTAATTGCTTGGTGTATAAAATTGTGGAAAATGTCCTTCACAATTTTCCTAGAGTCAAAGGTGATGTCTTCAAACACTTTGTTATGGCTGACCAACCGTCCAAAAAAGAAAAAGGGCTCGAGACTATAATTAAAACCTCTGTGCTGTTGTAGGCGTTCCAGCTGTTGCTGCAGGAAAGGAGGAAGGTGATCTGGGAGAGTTCAGAAACAAGCTGCTGTCTTTCCTGGATATTTCTACCAGCTATGAACCAGCCAGACTCATCAGTGACTTTCCCTTTGATGGTAAGAACTTTGTTTATACAGTGGACAAACTACACATCTCTGTCTGCTTAACAAACGCAAAAACGGATGTGGGTTTTTGTTTCTAATGAAGTTTTTGATACATCTCAGAAATCTGTAGAAACTCAAGTAAACCACAGATTTTAATATCAAGATATACTGTATATAACATGCGCCAAGAAAAACAAAGCATTTTCCATGACCTCATGTACATATGTTCTCAGTTATAGAAGAAGGTTTTGTTTAAGTTATATATGTTTAAGCTGAAGGGTGAGAGTTGCCCCTTTTGACCTTGTTTTCCATCTCCAAGGCCTGCTGGAGGAAAGGGCTCTGCTTCTTGGTCGGATGGGTAAACACGAGCAGGCGCTCTTCATCTATGTGCACATCCTGAAAGACACACGCATGGCTGAAGAGTAAGTACTCCTGTAAACACCACAGAATCCTTCATAACTGGCTCAGAAACGAACACCAACCACCAGCCAAACGTTTGCTACCTCCTGCAGCTAATTTGACAAATGACGAGCAATTAATTTCAGACTGTAGAATAGACATTTGTGAAAGTAGTGAGTTGGTTTCTGCCCTGAAATCATATTTAATTGCAAGCTTCTTATGCAATATAGAATGGAATAGAGTAGAAAATACTATGTCTACTTTTTGCATGCAAATGGTAGAAATTTGTCTTTACTTGCATGTGCAGAAGTCCGCTATTAGAAAAGGCACATTAAAAACACAACATATCACATCCAGACAGGACACATTAAATCACTTTCACATAAAAACACAAGAGAGGCTACATTAAAAGGTACTCGATGGTGAGGACTGAATCAGGGTTAAATGAATCGATATATATGCTGTGTGCTGGGGTGGAAGATATTTTATGGCAACAGGGACAAATTATTTTCTATAGATGTTTTTTTTTTGCACGCGGGACTCTGTGTCTTTGTGCAGTAGCTGAAAGTCGTGATATAAAGGATGGCTGCGACCGTCTAAGATTTTGCCACATAAGTGTTGGACTGCTTTGCCATGGTGATGGGGAACCGCCCAGTTTACCTACTTTGGAAAGCTTTGTCCTGCTTTTGACACAACCAGGACAAAATATTAAAAGTATTTGTGTTATATCATGGAAATAAACAGAAGTTTATTTTGTATCTTTACTCATGATTTTCCCCGTGTGCCCTGCAGATACTGTCACCGACATTACAACAGTTTAGTCGAAGGGAATAAAGATGTAAGTAGCTTTTAATGTATTTTCATTTTGTTCCTGGTTTGTTCGTTTTTCAGAAGCAAAAGTTTCTTTGTCTCGTCCTCTTGGATTTTGTTGTGTCCTCTTTTTTATTTGTATTATTATAGCTCTGTTGTGGTTTTTTTTTTTTTTTTTTTTTTTTATGACCACTTTTTTCATTTTGTACGCTCTGCTGCCTCCTGTTAAGTGCCTTTTGTGTCGGCAGAAATTGCTACACAAATATAATGGATTATTTATGGCTCAAGCACCCAATGACAGGCACATTGCCAGTTCTACAAAAAATATCTCTAGTATTTCAGAAATGACAGCTTATATTGTCTGTTATGTTTATAAAATGGTGCTCGACTCTGCGACCAAGCTAGACCAACATTAAAGTGTTGAAAATGAATGACTGAGCTTTAGATTAGAGGGGAAAATGAATTAATCGTTACTGTTAATGTAAAGGTTAGAAAGAAATAAGTATAAATACTGGATGTCTGTGTGTAAAGTCTACTGTTATTTAAACCCATTATTAGAGGCTGGTAGTTAATAGGAATAGTTTAAAATCAACCTATTAGAGACATTTTAGGAAATAAACTTGTTCACTTTCTTGCTGTCTTTATCCAGAAGTAACGAAATCCACCAACACGTTACACCATGTTTTTGTTTTTTAATCTATTTTTTAATCTATTGACTATTCCTGTGTCTTAACTCAGCGTGTTTGTTCTTTTGACTTTTTCAATGAAATTTTGAATCAATTTCTTGTCTAATTTCTCTTATTTAATAATTGTTTTCTTGTAACTTGGCAAATATTGTATCATGTTTTTTTCATACTTACTGTTTTAATTAATTAAACCTGTTTTTTAATTCTGTAAATTACCTTATAGTTGTTATCTGCTGTTCATTATAGTCTTACATGACATTTTGCAGTCCTGTGTATCTCCATGACAAATTTCTGGTCAAGTGATATAAAAAAAGATTCTGATTCAGATAAAATGTGTATTTCCTGAAGTATTAACAGCTTTATTTCTTCCCTTCAGGTTTATCTGTCATTGCTGCGAATGTACCTGTCACCTCCAGACGTCCACTGCCTGGGGCCCATCAAGATGGAGCTGTCAGAGCCTCAGGCCAACCTCCAGGCGGCTCTGCACGTCCTGGAGCTGCACCACAGCAAACTCAACACCACCAAGGTAAACAAGGACAGAGCAGCACTCCCTTCCTCACCAGGGTGACTTAACAACAAACACAGTCTGGTAATACTGACAAATTATTTTATTTTTACCTCCTTGGAGAATAACATATGTTTACTGCTTTAAGACTGTGTCAATCATAAGTAAGTTGTTGTCACAGAAAAGTACCTCTGACACAAGCATACAATTCTTGTTCTTAAATTTAACTTTCCTACCTGGGGAACTGATAAAAAACCATCAACTTCAAGCTGCTTATTAAATCAGAGGGCAAGAATGATTTTCTAATTCAACCCAGGGCTCTGTTATTGCAAGCTGACTCTTTGCCATCGCACAAATTTAGTAATCATTGCTAATTCAGACAAGACGTGGCAGTGAAAGTGAAACTGATAGGAGTCGGCTTGTTTAGGCTGGATTAAAATGAGATAGAATAACATGATTAACGATGACTCGCGCTCGCACGAAATTAGTCATTTGGCATTTGGTGCCAAATTAAAGCATCGACTGAACTGAACACAGCTCGTTAAAAGATTTGATTTAGTTTGTTTTTAGAGCGAGACGAGAGAGGTTTGCACTGTCGGGGGTAATCAAGCTGCTGCCTTTGTGATAGCAAAGATCCAGCGAACCAAAAAAAGATTTCCGCCCAGGATGCCGATCTCCCTCGAGAGGCGTCTGCGTTGCAACATCATTGGTGAAATTCCATTCACGTACCTGTTTGGACTACCTGAACCCAGAACCAAAATAGCAAAGAGTTAATTGAATAAAAGCTGTTCTGTTCAAAACTAGCTCATGACCTATTTTGCTTGTCAAACCTTCATGTCACAATCCACCGACCGCTGTCTAGCAAAGAAGATATCCTTTGAAGAAAGCTATTGGGTTCGCTGTTTTTCAATAAAAAAATCTTTCTACACCCATTGAGGAGAAAACTGTCACTCAGCAGAATGTATTTTCTTTCTTTCGATATCTTATCACAAAGGAACAAAAGCCAAGTCTTTGAAACGCATCCACCGTGTCACTGTTAATATTTTAATACCAAAAACCAGCAAATTTATCTGTTCTGGGTTATTTTCCCGTTGTAAAATGCACCATAACAGCCTGTGTTGTTATCTGTGATTTAAAGTGGATTTGATTGTGTGAACCGATCCGTGTTCAGCCACAGACATGTCAAATTAAGAGTCTCTCAAGAGGAATACTGCAGGTTTACATGAATGTTGAGGTTTCGATCCCACAGCCAGGAGCTCTCATCTTTTCTGTCTGCGTCACTCTGCCTCGCTGCGCTTCCTCGTTGACTTTAATGGCACCCTGCTTTCATTTCCCCTGGCCTCGCTCCCAGACTCTGCCTTGCCAAGAGAGCATGAGGGCGACAAGACAAGACTATACAAAACTTCAGGCAATACTTCCAACAGGAAGCAGGATTTTTTGTATATTTCTTTTTTTTACATCTTTTTCAGCTCTTTTTGAACGGCTCTTGTTGTCTAGATGTGCAATTTAAGATTATTTTCATTGTCAGTTAGTCTTCCAATACATTTTTTTAAAATAATCAATTATTATTTAGTCTATAAATAGTGAAGTTTATAGAGCCTAGGATGACATCTTTATACTGTTGGTTTGTCTGATTGACAGTCCAACGCCCAATTTTTTTATTCATAAAAGGAAAAATCTGCATATTGTTACATTTGAGAACCTGTAGACAGCAAATGTTAGACATGGATGCTTGATAAATGACTTAAATGATTCACTGATCATCAAAATTGTTGGTGATTAATCTTCTGTCAATTGACTAATCATTTCAGCACAGATTCTTGTCTCAAAACTCAGGAACAGTATTCAAAAAATTAAACTATAAAGTATACTTTTTGGCATATTACACAAACTGCCTATTGCTAGAACACTTTTAATTAGTGCTGCTAGAGAAGACAAGAAATTATACTTTTAAATGAGTGTCATTTGCTTCTGAAAGGAGACCCTCCCTCTCATAACAAAATAGTTTTTTTAAAACAAATAATGACTGGTCAACAGTGTTTAACAAGCCAAGGTTTTTGTTTTCCTAGGCCATCAATCTGCTCCCAGCAAACACCCAGATCCGAGAGATCCGGGTCTTCCTGGAGAGCGTCCTGGAGGAGAAGGCGCAGAGGAAACGCTGCAACCAGGTGCTGAAGAGTCTGCTGCAGGCCGAGTTCCTCAGGGTGAGTCCTGCAGAATTTGTTTACATTGGGCCCTCATGTAAACTAGATTCAAATTTGCGTTTTTTTGTTTCAAGGCCATTGACGTGACTGATGGTTGGGTAAAGTAAAAACAAACAAACTAAAGGAATCAGGGCCTTTGTCATTGCCTTTTTATTAAAAGATAATGTGATACTGTATATATCCCCGCAGAGAAATAGTATGTTAATAAGCTTCCCTCTGGTGAAGTCAGAACAGGGTCAGAGAGAGATTCACATTCAGCATGGTGGATGTGTAACTTGAACCTCAGCTTGAAGGACAAATTGTCAGAACCATATGACCATTCAAATATTAACCATTAGAGAAGAAGTTGAAGATTTGAACCTGGAACAATGTGGATAAATTCAGCAACTCTCTGTTCAAGTGTCTGTTCCTGATGTAGAGCAGGTGGTTTGTAACTCACATTACACATACTCTATTATGTTACATGTGCTGTATGAAGCATAATACTCTAATTTCCAGGTGATGTAGCACAGTAGTGGCTCTACCTGCACCCATGAAAGCAATAGTTTGTTTTACAGGGAAAATCCTTAATCCTGTAGCACTAAGATGTGATGTGTTGTACAGTCGTTAGGAACGGATCAGGAACAAATAAAAGAGCTTCATTCCCATAAAGTCACCAATAGAAAATCAGAGAAGATGTTGCAGTTGCCTGGTGCAGCCATTTGTGATACCTTAATACAAAGCAGAGTCTATTTACTGCCCCTGGTCACAGGTTGCGTGTCCATTAGTCTCACTGAGCCAGACAGCAGCCTGCTCCACTATTAAACAAAAACAAGAGCCTCAGACTCTGAACAACAACCCACATTAGCTTCCCTTCCTTCTTCATCTTGTCCAGCCTGTTGAACAAGCGACCAAACAAACATTCACATTACGCAGCATCAGCATGTAAACATGCCTGCAAATGTCACTTTGGTGCGGTCAGATGCAGGTGTGGCCTTTACTCTTCAATACCACTAACAACAAACAGTCCGCCCATGACATGCAGGCTACAGCGCAGGGTTGTTTACTTTTTCTTAAAGACCTTTTGTCCTTCTTTTTTGATAATAAAAAACTACGACTTTCAGTTGGAATTGTCCGAGGCATGAAGAGGTAACAGTATTCAGTATTTTGCAAGAAAAAGGCAAATATTGGAGGAAGGTCCCAAAAATAAACAGTGTTTTTGTTGCATCATGTTTTCTTCGTATTTTCTGTTCCTGTAATCATCTCTCAATCCCAATGAGTCATTTTGAGACTGTTGCTCATCAACAGGTGATCTCTGACAGTGCACAAACAGTGATAGCTCAGAACTAATGAGTGGAGTCCTTTACCTGATATTTTGTCCTCAGTCTGTCATGATGTACTTTTCAATATGTGGGTTGGCAAAGGGTTTTAGGGGTTAGACATGAAGGTTTTTACATAGCACACAGGTAACTCTGCCACAGAAACGAGATGTTAAAGCTGATTTTCTGTCTCTGTTAACCAGACCTCATGTTCACTGTTTTCAGGTGCAGGAGGAGCGGATCTTCCACCAGCAGGTTAAATGTGTCATTACAGAGGAAAAGACCTGCAGAGTCTGCAAGAAGAAAATCGGAAACAGGTAACAAGCTGTCTTGTAGAATAAAAATATGCACATCTAAAATCTTGGAATAGCATATTGATTTTAAAGTGCCTTTCTTGGAGTTATTAAAGGTTTTATATCTTTTATCTCTTCTTTTTTATCAGATTTTTGCTGTTGCAGTTTTACTAAGTTGAACACAGTTTTATCCCCTGAGCTGCTATTCATTTCCTACCCTGTTTATATTTAGTCTTTTCTCTCTCTTTTGAATTAAACACTTGTTTAATTGATGCACTAATAATCCTGCCACCAGTAAAGCATTCTCTCTTTGTTTTATCGTTCTCTTTCAGTGCGTTTGCCAGGTATCCCAACGGCGTGGTGGTGCATTACTTCTGCTGCAAAGACCGCAACGCGTGTCCCACTGAGCAGTAATGGCGGCACCCAACGATGACTCTTAACTAATAAATAATCCCCCCTCCCTCTCTGTGGATTTCAATGCTCGGACATCTTTGAACTAGAAGTGCATCAGATGGTTGGAAAGGCATTCGAGTTAGGTTGCCAGGCCGTGGAATCGGATGCACCTTACAGAACTACTAAGTGCAGACATTTCTTAACCTGAGTTAACCTCGGGTACAGTGGTTGTCATGCTCTAACAGCTGAGCAGAACAAGACCTCCCTCTGAAAGCTGCAGCTTTCTTTCTCTCTGTGCATGAAGTAACAGGAGGAATGTCCGGGGTCGCTCGACAGGAGGGGAGAAATAAAGAGAAAGAGCAAGGTAGACTCTGACATTTGAAAAGCATGTGTCACTGTAACGCTAGAAGGGATTCACTGCCCTGCACGTCGCCACGGAAGAAAATGGGCGCTATTGACAGACGCCCAGAGGAAGAGGAGCTGTAACAACAGGAGCTGGTGCTCGCTATCACCAGGAGATGATTACAAGACTTGGTCGCTGGTTTTATTTTATTTTCTGTCTCCCTCACTGTCTCCCGTCCCTCCTGTAACACTGTGTAGGCCTCAAACGCTGCTTGCTATGCCATATACACTTATACACTCTGCAGGAGTACTGTTAAATGCCTTTTGTGACTCTAAAGATTGTACTTACAGTGAAGTCAGACGTCTTTCAGGATTTTTTGTTCGCATGTACTGGTACTGACTAAGCAAAATCAGCATTCACCTTAAAGCGTGTTTGACGTTTTTGTGTTTTTATTTAAACATTTGAAGCAGCTTCTCCAACTAACATCATTCATCACTATGTTCTTTTCTTCATGTCATTTCTTAACAGTTTGTGAATGATTGCTTCCAGACATCATTCTCTCTTTAATGCATTTTTTTTAAATTCTCATCCGTCTTTTTTGTATTCATTTTTTGTTTTTTGTTTCTTGTTCTTAGACATTAAAAGTTTATGATGTGAACTCATTTAAAGTGAGACTATGTAACTTTTGAACAGCAGCTGAAGCGGCCACAAGTGGCAAATACAGAATAATCACACACAATTCCCCTTAGTTTCCAGTCGATGAAAGACATCATTTTAGAGCTGCACTGATCAATCAATTAGTCTGAAAAATAATCTGCAACTGTTTTGATAATCGATTAATCTATCAGTAATTTTTTAAGATAATAAAAGATGATATTTACTGGTTCTTGCTTCTCAAATTTGAGGATCTTCTGCTTGTCTTTGTCATCTATGACAGTAAATTTAATATATTTGGGTTTTTGACTGTTGATTGGATGAAACGAGCAGATTGAAGATCACCAGGGGCTTGGAGAAATTGTAAATGCCTTTTATATTTAACATTTATAGAAAGTAAATAATAAGAATTGTTGTAAATTGATCATTAAAACAATCATAAGTTGCAGCCCTACATCGCTGTGACAGTGAGTGTTACAGTAAAACTTAACTAACATTAGCCACCATAATCTACAGGTCGTACAGACCGAGTAAAGCTGTAGCAGCAAAACCCCGAGTGTGTTTTATTGCTTTGAATTCAACTTTTTATTTGTAAGAGGAAGATTGTGTTATTTCTTTTGTATTAAGGTTACATAGTTTCGCTCTAAGACCGATCACTAAAGTATAGCACTTTAAAAGAGGATGGATGTCCTGTTAATTTATTGTCAAATCAAACATCAGCGTGATGTAAAATGAAGGACTTGGAAGGTGCGATTGATCTGTGCATTTTAATAGCAATATTGTTATATAAAATGTGTGTGTTTAGTGTCCGCCTGGGAGTAAAGAAGCAGGACTCCCCAGTTTATTGAGAATGAAAAACAATGAATGTATGATTTTAGTGAGTTTGTCCACGAGCATCGTCGCTCAGTGACACTCTGGACAGTGACGTGACTAAAACTTGGTCTTTTTAACCACTGAGTCTTAGTCTGAATAGATGGGAAAATTCCTGCAACATTTTTAATATAACTTTCCAACAAGTTGTAGCATTTTCTTCATCTCCTGCTCTTTAAATATCCCCTCCTCCTCCTCCTCTTCCTCCTCCTCTGCTCTTAAAGGTTTGCACACATCCTCTGCTAAGACTGTTTCTGAAGTTTTTTTGTTTTTTAGTGGGAACGTTTGTACCACTGTGTGTGTATACTGTATAAAGATCGGGAGTGTTAATGACACAGTTATTTGATTCTTCGGGGCGACCCATCTGTCTGGCTTTAATCAGTAATAAACAAGCATTTCCGCTCATGTTGGGGGTCTGTGTGATACCTCACTGTGTGGCAGATGTTCACATCTTATGTCGATTTACTTCATGCAAGAATGATTCCTAAATATATGTAGAAATTTCTAAAAGAATTCAGTCCAAAATATACAGAAGCCCATTAACGCCAAGAGGGTTAGGGTTAGGGTTAGGGTTAGGGTTAGTCAATAAATAAAGGCAAATTTGAGAGACATAAAGACAAAATAAGGAGATACTAATACAAATAAATTATAAGTGCTAAAAAAATAGATTTTAAGTCAATGAAGTGAAATGATAATTCACATTTATGAAATCTTAATTATTGTTATTTATAAATATTGACTCAGGTAAATCCAACTTTTGATGTCATAAATTTGACTTGAGATTAAAGCGCTTCCTCTTCCTGTTCCCAGAACAGTGGTTATACTCCACTTATCTGTTCATGGACAGTCAGCATCCCCATCTCTCATCTGGAAGTCTTTTCCCAGATAGGCCCATTATCCTCGGGGCTGAGGCACCGGAGAATACCCGCACTGTTACTTGTCCCGCTAATGGACTTCCTACACAGAGCCGAGCCAGCTGGAGTAACAGAATCACAACAGCCCGACTGCTCAGCAACGCATTTAGTCACACGCCCTCTCTGTGAAGTCTGCCAACTGCTTTCTACATCGGGGCCTCGAATGGATCCTGATGACTGCCTCGTCTGGGCAGGGAGACAGGACTGAGCCTGAGAACTCGGCCCAAACCGGCAGAATATGTTCAGCAGATAGACGCATCTCTGGAGCATATGGAGACGTGATCCTACGAAGGTCCCCCGTGACTTTGAAAAAGCAGTGTCCATGAGGCTGAGAAAGACGCTGAATAATTCATCATCATGCTCCAAATTATTGTAGCTGTCCTTTTTTATTTTTGAATGAGTGCGTGTGCTTTTACTGGGATGCTGTAATGTCTTGGAATGGGGCACCAGTGTGCAAATGGAAAAGATGTTCCAGTTGGAAGCCGTGAGGCCAGCAGCAGTTTGCCCAGTTTAACCCAGCCCACCTTGGCTTTATGTTCTGCAAAGCTGGCAGGGAGAAAATACCTCCTCGGTTTTTATGGAGGATTTATTTGTGTAAATACTGAAAATTTATGATGACGATGAAGATTTGTTGAGTGATTTTAAGTCTCTGAAACTCCATGGCTCTGTGGATATGAATGTCTGCCGCTCCGGTCCAGACTGAAACATCTCAAGAGCTATGCCATGAAACCACGGTCCTCAGAGTATGAAGTCTGTTGACTGCGATCCTCTGACTAATCTTGTAGGACCATGAGGTTTTTTAGTGCTGCAGTGCTTGCAACCTGTATGTGAGCATCACCCTGGTTCCCTCGACAAAAAGCCAAAGGGATTTTTCTGCTGGATTTGGGATTATTGCAGAAAATAGGGTCTGGAGCAAACAAAAGTTTATGATACACGTTTTGTTTGACACCAAAACTTGACATTTACACTCCGGACATTCCAGCTGCACTGGAAATAACTCAAAATGACCTTACACCCTCTACTTATATAAAATATAATACCAAAATGATCAGCATGTTACCATTTATCTTGAAGCACCGCTGTGCGTACGCCCCCATTCAATTTCAAGCATTTCTATTTTGAATATAAAAGGCATGAGATCCCCTGCAGGCTTTTAAGCTCGCGCTGCGTTCTTCAGCCGGCAGTTAACACCTGAACCAGTAGAGCCTCTGACAATCAGCTGAGTCACAGTTCTGTTTTTCATTTATTCTTTTAGAACTGATCAGTTCTAAAATATGTCACCTATGAGTCAGCTTGCTGTATGGGAGCAGCACCAGCATGGCTATAGATTGATTGTTTTTTCTGTTTTCTGTGAATCCTAAACCCCTGCAGCCTCAACACTGATTTTCACAGTTTGAGGATTGTAGAAAAGCTTCTTTTTTTGCTGAAGTTATTCTTTGCTGACTGTGGCTTATACAATCACAGACTTAGTAGAACACACACATTGACAGCTGGCTGCCTGCTAAGCCACAGCAGGGTTAGAAGTCGGGTATTAATACCCATTTCATAGACAGTAAGAGCTTTGAATCATGGCAAAATATGTTTCCCTAGGAATCTATTTCTCTATTTCAGTTTATGAAACACGTCTTCACATCTGATTCTTTATGTTACCAAGATATAATTATCTTCCATGTGCGTTATTATTTTGGAGATGTGTGTTTTGGAGGTGTATGTGTGTGTACACACTGCAGCTGCTTCTTTTCTTTTCTCCTTATCCCCCGTGTGCCTTGTGACAACACGGCCTTTGGTGTTCAGTCACCTCTGGCAGTCCGGCGGCGGATGTTGCGTCCCTTTTTGGCGACAATAATCTACCTGGTATTGAGAGCTTTCAGTTATTTCTCCATCTTGAGGTGAACGACGCAAAGAAAAGCTTTATTCTCCCCAAACAATAAAAAGGTTTGATTTTATCTGCAAATATTTGATCATAGTTTGTGTGTGTCGGCTCAGGTGAGTGATGGGTGTGGTTTGAACCAGGACACGAGTTAATGGCAGGGTGCGACAATATCTGCAGGTCAGGTTAGTGCACTTTACACTATACTTAAGTATCTGTATCCTGTAGCTGCACCCGTCGGGTATGACTTGTGTAAAACAAAGCACAAATGATGCTTTGTTCCATCAGACATCACTCGGAAAAAAGCTGTAAGCTGCTCTCACAAAGTGACTGACTAAAAAAACTGTTGTACTTATTGAATAGTAGGTGGTGCGTTAACTTAAAGAGAGATCTCAGCCCAAGAAAAACAGCTGCTAGTGATGTGGTTTGAGTCTTCTGGGTCCACTTTGAGTGGGATATTTGACTTTTTCTTGCTGGTAACTGGACAAAAGTAGAAGAATGATGTAAGGTCATCTTGAGCATGACTACACTGGAGTTTGGTTTCAGAACGACAACGCTGAAGCTGCATTTTGGTGTCAAGTTCCTCAGAATCAATAAGCAAAAACTTGTTTCAAGACACTGACATTCAACAATCACACAGGGCTCAAAGTTATCACAGAAGGGATGGAAAAATAACTAATAAAGCTTGCATACAGCAGATGTTGTTCCATTTGAATGATTCAGTCACATATAAAACATCAAAACTTGCAATTTTCTTATGAAGACGTGTTTCACTACAAGACGTTTCAGAAGTTTGTGAAAACTTTTCATCATTGAATCCACTGTAAGTCTACAATCTGTCAGCCAGGGGAAGTTTTACAGCCCCGACTCAAATCTACAGGGCGTGATTCATACTCAAGAGACATATTTTGGGTGCAGTGTGACTTTAAATGTGGAGCAGGGTCTGTTGTAAAATGACTTAAGTTATCCAGAGTTGACTCACTAAAGCTGCTTATTGTTAACAGTCCCCTCTGGTCTGCAGTGGAGCAGCATGGGAAACCTGTGCTGGCTCCCTCCACATCAGGACAGAAGCTCAGAGAAATTCCTCCTCGCAGTGTGTGTTTGCTCTCTGACACTCGATGTTTGCATAACACACACACACGCAACACACACACACACAGGCTCACAAGACTGGACTTGTACATCGCAGAGCTCGATGATCATCGGTTTCAGCCGGGAGGCCATTGGCTGAGTTTCCACTATCATCATAGAGGAATTCCATAGAGGCTTACAGGATTGTGTTTGTGTGTGTGTGTGTGTGTTTGTGTGTGTGTTTGTGTGTGTGTGTGTGAGTGTGTGGGGGGGGGGGGGGGGGGGGGGGGTGACAAAACATGCAAACTGTGTTTGTCTTTGGATTTTTGGAATCTAGATAGTGCATGTTGGTGCATGAGTTCATGTGTGTGATATTGTGTGTGTGTGTGTGTGTGTGTGTGTGTGTGTGTGTGGATGCTGGGATTTCTGTGTGTGTCTTTGTTCACTTTTACCGGATTCATCATTTTGGCATAGCTGTCTGAAATGCCAGCAGTGATTCTCGGTGGAACTAAAAGGCTGGTGAAGTTCTGTCAGAGTGTCTGCACAAAACACACACACACACACACACGCGCACACACACACACACACACACACACACACATACACACACAAAGACACATACACACACACATCCACTCTCAAATACAAAGCCTGTACATTTAATGGGAGACTTGAGACTTGTCGTCTCATTTTTAGCACCGCTTTGGTCCTGAATAGAATATCTCAACAACTGTTATATGGATGTCATTACATTTTGTCCAGACGTTCATGGTTCCCAGAGGATGAATCCCACTGACTTTGGTGATCCTCTGACTTTTCATCGAGCGCCACCATGAGGTTCGCATTTGTGGTTTTGAGTGAAACATCTCAACAACTATTGGATGAATTGACATGACATTTGCTTCACACATTCATGTTCCCCCAGGATGAATTGTTAATGACTTTGGTCAAACTCTAACTGTTGCATGATGACACGCTGAACTAAGATGGTGAACATGGAAAACATCAGCATGTCAGAGAAACATCTGGACCAAAATATTGGAATCTTATTAACATTTACAACTGCACACTTGAGTTACACTCATGAGTTATATCATCACCTGCAGATGACTAACTGACATTTGCTGTTGGTTAATTAGTGGGAAAAAACCTTTATTAATGATTTATATATAACTGCAGAATTTATGTTTATTAGACTTTTTAATGATTTAATAATATTTACTATAACTTTGTGTCTTACACTATCACAAAGTGGAACCCTTTTTCCAGTCTGCTCCTATTAAATATGTCAATTTCCTCAAAAAAATAAAATAATCAAATCATTCTGTTTTTCAGCTTGCTGTGATTAGTGTGCTGATTTTGGTTAAACACGAGTTATAAGAAGCCAACTTTCTAGTCCTAGTTCCCACCCAGTATATTTAACTTTGGAAAGTCTCCCAATATTTCCTTTTTATTCAGTGCCGACATGGGAATATGGAGCTTTGTCTTTCCATGAGTCTCAGGAGAGAGATTGTTGACACGAGTGGTTGACTGACCTCGCTGGAAACTCTACAGGCCGCCTCCGTGTCCTCTCTGCACCCAGTAATCTTGACATTACCAAGCCAGTTAAGGGCCGGGTTGCCAGGTTCTGAGACTGGGAGTGTGCAGTATTCCCCACAGAGCTGCCAGTACCCAACACCTCACCGTGACTGCTGTGTGCTTTTATCCTTTTCCTTGTCTGAATGTGCAGAGACTTTTCCTCCCTGCTCTGGGGCGTCACTGTCTTTCCCAAAGATAACAGTGACAGCAGCTCCGCGAGAGGCGCAGCCCTGTCCGTACGAATGAAGACAAATATCTCCCAGCCTTGAGCCAGATGTGGCTCTGACCCCTGTGACCTTCCCTTTCTATATACACGAGCTGGATGCGGGGCGGATCTCGTTTACTGATGAGTCTCTCCGTGACGGGATGGAAGAGAGGGAATAGCAGCTTACATGTATAATGAGATTAACCTCCAAGTGTTGGGCTTCAGAGAGACAGCAGACACAGATGATAAACCTCTGCCTGCAGCTTGTTAGACTCTTTGATTTCTACAAAGTGCATTTATATGGGCTGATTAAATTAACTGAATCATCTATTTGAAAAGAGACTCTTTTCAAACAGATGACTGATTAGTTTGACATAAAATCCAACCTGCAACATTTTCACATTTGTACTGGTGTTGCACCTTTCATTCCTGTTGTATGTGTGGAATTGCATTACTCTTATTCCTAAAGATAACAGGTGATATATAGGCAATAAAATGTCAAATCAGCAACTTGAGGTGCTGTGTTTCATATACTAGATGCAATTTGTATTCCATTTGTAACAAATAAAAACACATCTCTACAGAATCACTATCAAACTTCACCTTTAATCAGCAGCTTAATTCAAAAACGTTTTGAGGTTTTTAGAAAAACGAAAAGTAGATGAGGCAATATAGAGGGAAAGTGCATAACAAAAGTTAATGTGGTAATCCAGAAACTTCCATAATGGATGAGTCACAAGAGACAGAGTTAAAAAACAGAATGGTCAAAATGAGATCAGCGGAGCCCGAGACATCCTGCCTTTCAGTCCCTCAAGCTCCAAAAACACTGGATCCTACATTTCCCATAATGCATGGTGTCTGTCATTAGACACACACACACACACACACACACACACACACACACACACTCTTAGTTTGCAACACAAACTGTCAAAAACAAAAAACCCTAAACGTAGGAGAAGCACATGATGCAACCTAAATGAAAAGTTAGATTAAAGTTTCATCACAAAATAATTGCTTGAATGCTTCACAGATGAGCGGCTCAACAACGTACAGCTGCAGCTGCACTCTCCCTCCATTTATTGATTTTGTTGTCTCACCCCTGCTGACTCTGGATCAGGTTTCTGTATGCTTACACTTCTGAGGATGGAAAACTTGGCATTCCTAATTCCTGATGTTGTGGTGGTGGGCCCAGCTGTGTGGACGCCTCACACACACACATGTACACACAGTATATTGCTGTTAGGTGGGGCTGGATGAGCTCATACTGTGGGCTGTTTCTTTCTACACAAGAAGGAATAAGATGAAAAAATGTCAGCCTCCTCAGCTCTGTTATGCCTCTGGGGTGTTTTGCTGTGCTCTGATTTCTTTGCTGGTCTGTGCAGCCGTTTAAAGGCCGTTATGGATTTTGGAGAGGGGGGTCCTCTCAGTCTAATGTATTCTGAATTTATTTCTTTTTTACGCCTCTGATTTATTCGTACACTGAATAAGTCATAGTTGCAGAGGTCATCTGTGCAAATCCCGAATTAACTCAGGAGGAGTTGAATATTCATGATGCTGGCGTTCAAAGACTGCAAAGGCTCCTAGTTTCCTCATGATCAACTCAGCTGCATGTGTGAGCTGCAGGCTCTTCATTTAAATTTAAATGTATAATTTAAAATGCATAATGAGTCTTCCTATACAGTTAGGATAAATATGTTGCAGTAAAGGTAATTTTGATTCTGGCTGGTGGGGAGGGGCAGTATGGCAGAAATTAACATTTTCTCTTTTACCTGTAATGGTTTTTATCCATACCAGTTGTTTTAGTTTATTTTGTCCAGGTTTTAATTTCAGTTTTCATTGAAACTACTTTATAGAGAAGAAATAGTCTCTGTTGAAACTGTTCACAGCCACAGTGAGGCCTCAGGACTGTCCGGGGGCAGTGCAGCAGGGACGCTGTCTCCAGAAAGAGATGCTGCTGTTGAATTTCAAATGTCCTTTTTGAAAACTTTCAGCACCACAAATTGAATTCCCTTCACTTCCACTGTAATGAGCTGGGAGCAGAAATCTCATTAACAGATCAGATGTCAAAAGCCGAACCCTGAAAAACCACAAATCACACGACCTAAATGCAACAATTAGTCTATTGATTAATAGTCCAAATGTTTTGATGATAAATTAAGTCCTTTTTTCAGGCTCCAGCTTCTCCAGGTGACACTTGGCTGCGTTTGCTTAATGATTACTTGTTTAATTGAAGAAATATTCAACCTGAACCTGATCTGAAGGGCAACTCAGAATATAAAACTGAAGCACTCAGAGCTTAGTGGAAATACAGGAAAGAATATTAAATTACAAGGTGAAATTTTGCATTCAAAGATGTACTTAAGTAAAAGTACAGCGGTCTGGTTTTAATACATTAGACAAGGCGATTGAGACAAAGGGAAGGGCTTCGTGTCTCACAGGGAAAGAGGTGTTGATCTTGTAACTACAACCGACCGCAGCCTTCAGAGACACGCAGAGGGAGTTAAAACAAAGGATGATGAGCCGCAGAGGTCAAAGGGACCAGAGGTGGAGAAATGTGTCGCTCATCACCCCCCCCCCTGACTGATCTGCACCCATGAACCAGGACCTCAGCTGCTGGATGCAGATTGGACATCCTCCCCTCGTTGTAGCCAGTGGATGGATGATGTGTGTGTGTGTGTGTGTGAGTGTGTGTGTGTGTGTGTGTGTGTGTGTAGCAGGGGGGGGATGATGTGTGTGTGTGTGTGTGTGTGTGTGTGTGTGTGTGTGTGTAGCAGGGGGGGGATGATATGCCTCGGCGCTAGGACCGTGGCTCTGTCAGTGCGCAAATCCCGGCAGAGAGGCAGAGCTCCGGCAGAAGAGCCTGATCGAGGAGAGAGAGAAAGAGAGAGAGGGAGAGAGGGAGAGAGAGGCTGTCTGTCTGCGCTGCGACTCGACCCATCACCGGCGGGGAGGCTGCACCTTCGGCCGAGGACGGACCTGAACCAGCCGGGCTCGCCTCCGGAGCCCCCCCCCGTATGGGCTCACCATGCGCAGGATACGGGCCAACGCCATCGCGATTCTGACCGTCGCGTGGATCCTGGGGACGTTTTATTACCTGTGGCAGGACAACAAGCCCCAGTCGTCGCCGTCGTCGTCGGCGTCGCAGACCCGCGGCCGGGGCCATGGGCAGAAGGGGGTCTCCGGTCGGCTCGAGATCCACCGGGACGACAGGACCATCCCGCTGATAGTGAGTGAGCAGCGGCGCCGAGCTGCAGGAGAGTGTGTGCTGCATGCTGATGTGCATGCGTGTGTGTGTGTGTGTGTGTGTGAGACCTGGGGGGGGGGGATGAGGATGGTGGTGGAGGTGTTGGTGATGGTGCACAGCGGGGTGTCACAGCTTCAACACGCACCGTCTTCATCCTCCTCCCGTGCAGCAGAACCATCATCCCACAGCCTGCTCGGTGTGTTTGCTGCTCGGTGTGTTTGCTGCGTCCCCGCGCCCCAGAGAGCCTCCAGCACCACGTAAGAGGCTTTCCATAAGTCCCGTGCGTCGTGCGCAAGCGGCTCGTAAACCGTGTAATGCTGAGACCTGTCTTGGTTTGCACATGTGAGGTGAAAGAAACACGGGCTCAGGAGGAGGCGTCCAGGCTCAACCCCCTCAGTGTGTCAGTAGAGGCCCTTTTCAGTCGGGTCAGGTCTGTATTCGCCTGTCGTTGCCTGGGCGAGGTGGTGAAAACGCGCTGTGGTAAATGCTGTAAGTGTAGGTGTGGTGGTCTTCAGGCTTGGCTCGCAGGAACCTCTCCGGGTTGCAACACAGCCTATAGACAGAGTGTGAACAGAGTGGGGCCGTGGCTGGGTCCCTGCCAGCTCAGATTAGGAGATCTGGTCTCCTTGGCTGCAGGGTTTTCTAATGCATGAAGTGTGAAGAAATGGACCTGTAGCTTGTGCTTTTATGAAG
This sequence comes from Lateolabrax maculatus, assembly GCA_031216445.1. Classification (NCBI taxonomy): domain Eukaryota; kingdom Metazoa; phylum Chordata; class Actinopteri; order Acropomatiformes; family Lateolabracidae; genus Lateolabrax; species Lateolabrax maculatus. The sequence continues at coordinate 21,259,389 of CM062205.1, read as the reverse complement.
TGAAGAGGAGCTGCAGGAGAATTGATTAGTCCACAGACAGAGGATTGGGAGTTTTTTCCATCTCAGATGTGAGGATTTGCTGCTTTCCTGCTGTTTTATATCATTTTGATTGAAAATGTTTGAGTTTTGGACAGTTGGTTGGACACAGCAAGCCTCATGTAGATGTCACTTTGTGCTTTGGAAACTTTAGATTTCACTCTCTTTTTTTGACATTTTCTTGACTAAATGATGAAACTTCCAATACTGGAATGAAAATAGTCATCTACTAACTTCTAACTAACATCAGTTAATCTGCTGATTATTTTCTTGATTAATCACAGACATGGAAAGCCAGAAAATAGTGAAAAATGTCTGTTGTTTTATTCAATCGTTGATACAAAACTCAAATATATGATACGTGTATTGTCCCTTATAGACAAACAAAACATCAAATCTTCACATGTGAGAAGTTGGAACAGTGTAGGTTTTTGGCACTTGAAAATTAATTAAAACGATTATTCAATTATTAATAAGTTAATAAGTTGTTAGTTTTTAACTTTTCCGCCTGATAAAAACCTGTGAGGGATTCATTGAATGTGAAAAGTTAATATTCTAAGAGAATATGAGATTTTTATGGTAGAAAAACACAAATTAATTCTTTGCTGAAAACTTACTGCTATCCCCACTCCGTAACCATAAAAGACAAATCAATTAAATCTGTATATCCAGTTGTATTTCTAGGAGACAGGGACTGTTGAGGAAATACACTGGAGCCTCTTTCACAATTTACTAGACCAATAAAACTTCCTCAGCTGTGGCTGCGGATGTGTGCCAACATGTCAGGATGTTTCACTCCAGCAGCAGCAGAATCATTAAAACCCTGTTCACAAGATTTAATAATTCAAGGGGCAAATGCCAAACGGTAGAGCTGCTGGGGCATCTGTGCTCGCAGGCAGTCTCCTCGTGTACAGAGAAGAGGAAACTCATTTTTGTCGGCTTCAGCGTGTGAACGCAGGCCAAGAATATGGTGATGATCAGAAGACGCATGCAAACAAATATGGAACCGCTTTGAATAATCTCTTGTGTGTCTGATTGTAGTAAACTGAACCGCACACTTCTAATCAGATCGTTCTTTGAACAGTAAACTTTGGATTTGTGTGTTTCCAAGCTGAGTTTTTTTTTCCTTCTTTCTTTTGTAATCTTTGATTTGCTCGGCGGGGTCGTTCACCTTCGTCACCAAACTGAGATTTCCTCGCTGTAGTTTGTTCTGTAATGTGACCTGCAGCTCACGGGCTGCCAGCTCTGCACTGCAGAGTCCAACAGTTCACCAGGAGGAGGCTGGTAGAAAGACCAGGGGAGGGCTTCACTAAAGGGCTCTTCCTTTCTTTCTTTCTTTAAACTTTCTGTACTTCCCTCCTTCCTTTAGTTTTTCTTTTTGGTCTGATCTTTGTTTCTTCTCCATTCTTTCCATTTTCCCTCTGACCTTGCTTCCTTTCTTCTTTCTTTCTTTCTGTCCTTCCCTTCTTTTTCTACCATTTCCCTTTTTATTATATTTTTCCTTCTGTCCATCCTCCTTCTTTTTTTTTGTTTATTTATTTATTCCATCCCTCTGTCCGTCCGTCTTCCGTCTTCCCTTCCTGCCCTCATTTGTTTTCCTTTTACCCCTCTGTTATTTTCCCCTTTTCTTTATTTTTTTCTTCTATCCAGCCTCTTTACCTTGTTTGTTACTTTCTCTCTCGCTCCTTATTCTATCTGTCCTTCCTCCTTTCCCTATGCTTTCTTTTTCTCTATCATTCTTTCTTTTCTTCCTGCCCTGTCCTTTATTCTATCCCCTACCCATGTCCTTCTATCCTTTCTTCTATGTCTATTCTTTTCCCCCTTTACTTTCTTTTTTCCTCTAGTCCATCCTTCTCTCATACTTTTCTTCCTTTCTTTTTATTTGTTTGTTTCATCGTTCATCGATTCATTTCTTTTATTGTGTTCTCCCTCTGTCGTTTCTCTCTGTCTTTTTTATTTTTCCTTAATTACTTTCCGTACAACATGTCCTTCCCTCACTCCCCCTACTCTCCCCCTCTCTCTCTTTTCTCTCCCCCTCTTTCTCTTCCCCTAAGCCCGTTCATTAGCAGCACTTGATTCACTAATGACATCATCTGTGAAATCTGTTTGCACTGGCTCCACTTTTTTCCCCTCCTCTCCTCTGTTGAGTGGTCTAATTTCCCACCACCACTTTTCAGTCCCTCTCTGCAGTAACAGAGTGTGTGTGAACGCTGTTGTCGGTCTGACTCTGTTGTAACATTCGCAGTAATCGGCACTCATCATGTTGTCGTGTCCCCCAACATCAGCGGCGGACATGTTGGAAACATCTGACCGCTGATCCTCATCCAGCCCGTCAGTGTGTCAGTTTGCTTCCACTGGATGTCACCGCTCGCTCCCACGTGTTTTCATGTGTGTGGTCAAGTTTTTTCCAGGACAGACACGACTTACAGTGACGGTTATACAACATGACTTTGGCATGTTTTATCTATTGTTTGATGTGAAGTAGTTTTTTAGGACGTCTCCTCAGACCAGACTGTGACTGCTGGTTTTATTACTCAGACAGTTTGGTACTTTTTTTCTGACTAACCCGGCAACAATTTTTTGATCTGACATGTGACCGCATAAACACTTCACAAGAGAACTGGGATAAATGTCCCGATCTTGTCTGAACTAGGATTAGTTACATTTTCCATTACAGTAATATACAAAACTTTAATCCTCCACCATTTGATTTAGAAAAAAGAAACAGCGGTGGAAGCTTTGATTCATATCCTTTAACATAAGTAAAAATAACAATACTACGATGTAAACATACTTAGTAAAAAAAAGTCCTGTATTTAGGCAACGCAGGTTTATTGGTACAGCACCTTTCAACAACAAGGCACATAATAAAAGGAAAAAATACATAAAAACTACAGAAAATACACATTTAATTAGGATTTAAAAGAGTTAAAATAATAGAAATAGATGATAGAAATTAGCTTAAGTGGAATAAAACAGATGAAACAGAAGAATAAATATGACCTATCCTGCAGTGATGGATATGAATAAATTGTCCCAAATTAAATATATTAAAGTATGATCATGTGCTTAAAGTGTTCATATCTAAGCTTATATTTGTTTCTCTAACTAATTATATGTTAGAACGCCCTCCTTTCAGTGATATACTGTCGCATATTATCATAATTAATGCATTAATGTGTGAGCAACATTTGAATGCTGGTCAGGGAGGAGATTTGATTCCAGTAATAACTGTAAATACTGTTGGATAGTTACATCTATAACAATTCATCAAGTTTTATAAAGTGATCCTTAACTTTCACACATAACTAGTAAATGCAGATTGTGTCATATAAATCACAACTAAAAAATGGAATAACTTGCTAATAAAAGTGTTTATTGCACACAATAATCCAGTAACTATGGCATGATACAGACAAGTCTGTACAATTCTGTCTGGAAAATGTGCAAAAACACATTTTTGGGGTAATGACAAGAAAGAAGCAGATAGTTCTTGCCTGGATGACATGTAAATAGATCACGAACAGGACTCAACCCCATCACGTCCCCACTACATGATATGATGATCTGATTGTGTGTGTCCTCTGTGGGACGCCATCATCTGTCATCACACACTCAGGGCCACGACAGGACTTCATCTCCAGCCAGTCAGGCAGATTAGACGTGTGAGATTTGTTGCGTCTTTAACTCAGCTTGAAAAAGCCAGCAGACGTGTTCATCCCCCACATGAGCTTCATATTTAATTCAGTGGACCGAGCCTCAGAGTGCCTTCTGTTATTTTTGTATTATTATCCTCGGAGTACTATTTTAATATTTCTACATGATGATACTTTGTGGATTACCGAGGGATGTAAGGTACAAGATACTGGAAAGAGCTTTTAACTATGAATAACAGTCAAACCTCTTTGCCATCTAGTATTGCTGGAGTAAGTGGCTCCGAAATGACTTGCCTAATTGTGTTCACTGTTAATGATAATGTAAAGCTGGATGAGACTAATCACATTTACATATCAAACTCTTCCTCTTCTTGCTCCTTGTTTAAAGGCTTTCTAGTTCATGATCGCACGTCCTGTCAGAAAACATAAATCCGCTTAATGAAAAGGTTTTAATTGTTTATCTTCACCTATGATGATGAATATGGCTTTAAAAGCACAGCACAGAAATGTGCATCTTTGCTCGAAAATAAATCATAGTTATAGTCGTAAATCCGACACGTTTGTGTGTTTTTTGATGCTTGTATAGTTTTTATCGAATGTTTCATAAAATGAGGCAGTGAAATACGCATTAAATGAGTTTTGGTCATTAAACATTATAATGAATAATTTTGCATGCAGAGGGGTAATGTAATGAACCCTTCTACATCTAATTACTAATTAGATTAGGATAGAAAAATGTGATTCTTAATTGTACTTGTGACGAACGCTCTTGAAGTAAGCAGCGAGGTCAAACATTTTACAGATGATTTGATGGACAACAGAGAAGTGTGTCGACAGTGATGGCAATTATACGCTCAGGTGAACACGCTGTCACACACACTCAGCCGACGTCAAGGCCTTTCTCTGCGGGTATAGTGATACCATGGAGATGTTATAGTTTATACCTTATTTATAAATGCATGTGCAGATTTAATGAGGTATAGAACAGCATAACTGATGCAGTTAGTAATCAGTTAGGTGATTAACTGTTAAGCACCCAACAGACACAGAGCAACATTAGCATTCATTTGGTGGTGTGTTTTCTGGCTACCTGATTAATCTCCAAAGTCCAACGTTCACTCTCTTTTAGCTCTGTTTTGGTCTCCACCGACCTCTGAGGGGAATATCTGACTCTTTACCTGCTGAATGCTCCGCTGTGTTCACCTGTTTGGTGCTGTGCAGGTTGTGTGTGGTGGATTTTTAGAGCTTTAGACTGTGGAGATAACACAGTGATACCAGAATTCATCCACAGTACTTTCTCTGTAGCTGTGCCGATGTTTGTGTGTGAGTCCTTGAAACGTTTTACACCGCTCCTCCACAGAGACTGAAAATGAGGTCGCTCTCACCTGAACCTGGTCAGGAGCTTTTTCTAAATCCGTCAGCTACACCGACCTTTAATAAAGCAGTACAGAACAAAGCTTCATCCTCTCATGAAGCTTCATTTTCCCTTTTCTCCTGCCATTCTCCCATCTGTCATCTACTTTTATGTATTCATTGGCTGTTTTAACCTCCCACTCACCCGTTCCAGGTTGCCAATGAGTATTAAAGCTCCTTGCGGGGGAATCCCATTAATTAAAAGGATTTTTAGACTGTGTATTCTGATTTGATGAGTGCCTATCCCATTTTGCCCTGTTAGCACTGAAACTGTGACCTGAATAAGAAAGTAGCATTTGCATTTTAATCATTTGGCTTAAAAGTGAGGGCAATGGAAGAGCAGGGTTTAATTCTCAGCTGAGTAGCATTGCAGCAGCACAGCACAGGACTTGGCTGAATTTACGGTAGAGGTGAAACAGTTTATTGGTGGGGTGCTGAGGCTCAGGAGGTAGAGCAAGTTGTCCAATAATATCAGGGTTGTTTTTTCAATCCCCAGCGCCTCCTGTTCACATGTCAAAGTGTCCTTGAGCAAGAAAATTAACCCCAAATTGCTCCCAATGGCCAGACACGACCTTGCAATGCTGTGTGTATGTGTGAGTCGAATTGTAAAGCGCTTTGCTCGCCAAAGCAGAAAAGCACTATGTAGGTCTTATTAACATAATCAATTAGTTGATAAGAGACAGAAATGGTTTAATTCATTTATCATGTAAAAGTGTCAAACATTCCATCTTGTAAAGTTGTATTTCTTATGTGTTATATCAATATAAAGTTAATGTGTTTGTAGAGTGTTAAAGCACATTTTTGACCTTGAAAACAGCAGCGGCTGTTTGTTGGAGATGCAACTAACCATTATTTTCATTAGGGGTTTTAAATAACCAATTTGAAGACGTCACTTTCAGATTTTGGAAAAACTGATAATAATCAAGAGATTAATCAATGATGAAAATAATCATAAATTGCAGTCATATATACAATGTAAACCTCAATCTAAAATTTTAAGCCAACATGGACGAGAAGTCCTTAAAATGTTCAGAAAAATGGAAATTTGAACATTTTCAATTCCATGACAAGTGGGCAAACTTCAGTTGCTGAAGAAGATCATGTGATGTGATTGAAAGCTGCAGATAAGCTACTACATGGACCTTTTGGCTTGATTTGTCAACTACTGTTTCCAAGGTCAAAACTTCAGTCTGAAGTAAGCCTTAGTTGCAGCAAATATGTAGAACAACAGTTTTCATGGGAAACCATCAAATATCATGTTTGAACTTCATGTTTGAATTGATCTTTTTCACACTGAGAAACCTGAAGGTCTGTGGAATTTATTCAAAACCAACAGTGGAATTTAAAGAATGAAATGCTGTCTGCTTTTTCTGATCCACCCACAAAACAGACCAAAACAAAGGTAAAAAAATAAATTCCCTCTATGAGGACGTTGCATGTGGCTTGCAGCCATTTCGCAGTAATAACAGATTGTTGACAGAAGTGGTGGCAGTGAAGGAGAAGAGCGTCAACACCAACAACAAATCGTGCTGCTGTGTTTGCCCCGCCGTGTGCTAACATGAGCGACTGAGAGGGGAGTTGTCTTATCTAACAAGATGTTGCTTAAGAGTGCATCTTTTGTTTTTTTCTGGCTGATATGAACACACCTTGTGGCGTCCCGTGCAGGTGACACAGCCCCCGCGGGTGGAGCAGCAGGGCCAGCTGCTGGGCGGCCTCGATGAGAAGGCCTACCTGGCCGGGAAGCAGCTCAAGCCAGGGGACGACCCGTACAGAGACCACGCCTTCAACCTGCAGGAGAGCGACCGGCTGGGCAGCGAGCGAGCCATCAGGGACACCCGACACTACAGGTGAGCAGGTCTAACGCCTCAGCCCAGGAGCTGTGTGGCCACTCTGATCCGAAGAAGCAGATTCAGGACTCTGCTCGTGGATTTGGTACTGGATTCTTGTACACTTAAAGGAACTTTAAGGGCCAAGGAGGGTGATTTTATTGCAAAGTCTTGACCTGAGCGTCCTGACTGCGGGGTTCACTCCAGGCTGTATCCCTCAGACCCAGGGCGTGGACAAAATAATATAAACACTTTCGGATTTCGGAACACAGATATCAGGAGGCTTATGCTGAAGAACTGGGAATCTGTTTATCTGCCTGATTTTCATGTTATGATAGAAGTGTTTTGGGTCCATTTTCGAAGGATTTGGACAGAGACTTTAAACCCCAACAATGAAACTGTGAAAGTATGTGATGTTCCTGCTTGTGATTTTGTGTGGCTTTTTAGTTTAGAATTGCTACATATTAGTTTGACTCATTCAACAACCTATTTTAGAGTGTATTCAGTCCATCAAGTGGGTTAGCTGTGGGTTAGTTTCAACTTGTTCCTCTTTGTTGATGCAGTATGTTTTTCAGGATTTTCCTCATTGTTAATAATACTGCTGTTTTTCTCTTTGATGCACCTGTAGCAGAATATTTGGTCTCTTTGGATCTCCATCAGCAACCTCATACTTTAGCTGACAAATGTCTCTAGCTGGCAGGAAACCTATCAGTTATCTTTATTTAACCTGTATTTATACAGGCAGGTTAGGTCAGCTGAGTGCGCATGATGTTTTACAGTGTAGGCCTGTTATTACTGAGAAACGAATTAACATAATATAAGTGAGTCATAAGCAGAGCCAAATAATAGACAATAAACAAGGTACAAGCTCAGTTAACGCAGTGACAGGGAGGTAAAATGTTGTGACAGTACTGTCGACGTCTCCTACAAACAGAAACTTATTCCAACAAAGATTCAAAAGATGCTACAATGACATTGTTAAAGTTTTTCACTGATGAGGCAACTACTTTATTTTGTCTACATCTTGTATTTGTTTCCCTTCTTTTGATGAGCTGCTGTAGAATTGTATACATTATTTACACAGAATCAGTTACAATTAAGAAAATGGAGGCATCAGGCAAACTTCTGTGTATATTTTTTGTAGACTTAACTTTCCGTATCAACTATGAAGCAAGAAACTAATTATTTACAAGTTATTTTCGGTGAATTGGTGCACAATAACAGATGCAGTGACGTGTGATATTTCGTGTTCATGTTCTGACCCGGGCGTCAAGCTCTCAGCAACGGATTAAAGCAGAGGGTCAATTTGTGCAATTGTTGCCTGGCAACCAGCTATTTCCTTGTCCCTACGGCAACAATGCTGAGGCGATTTCCACAGGGCACCGCAGCAAATCACAGCTGCCCAAAACGCTCGCTCGGTATGTGTGTGGACGTGTCAGTCACCGTGTGCCAGACGTCTGAGGCAATTTAACACATACATGTGATTTCTAAAGAGGAAGAAGACTGTCTGATAACTTCTTCTCTCTGTGCTGCAGGTGTGCATCTCTGAATTATGACGCAGACCTTCCCTCCACGAGTATCATCATCACTTTCCACAATGAGGCTCGCTCGACTCTCCTTCGCACCATCAAAAGGTAATGAGATCCAACAGAGGCGGCCTGATGAGACACTGACTCATGTCTCCTGATCACCATCTCTCTTTTTCTCCCTCTCAGTGTCCTGATGCGAAGTCCTCCATCCCTGATTCAAGAAATAATCTTGATAGACGACTTCAGCTCCGACCGTGAGTTTCTGCTTTGTTATCACTGGTGAAAGCTCTGGTTGGGGTGTAGCTGCCATTGAGTACCCTGGAGTTTTGTCCTCTGTATTGTTTCGGTGCTCATCAGCGTCATTTTTGCTGTTTTGAGCAATTTATGCTCAATATAAAATATATGGAATCAAACAAAATAAAGGAATTGAAAATGTCTCCAACAGAATTAAAGCACCGGCAGTTTGGAGACAGAATAGTTTAGAAAATTAATAAATGAAATGTGAAAAATGAATTTTGCAATTTTACAGGTGGCTTGTCAAAAACTTCTTTGGGGTACTGAAGGAATTTGGATTTTTTAATTCTGTATTTCAAAAATCTTGGCTGCAGCTCTCGGTGCCAGGTGTTAAGCTCTTTTTCATTCTGCCATCTGCTATGAATATGTGTGAGGCGAATGTCAAAGGAATGTCCCAGCAACTGAGAAATAGGGAATAGGAAGATGTAGGTGGCAGATGATGCCAAGCGACAGCAGTGGCTTTGAAGGTGAATCACAATGCGGTCTGATATCACAGAAAATCAGACTTTGTCTCGGATGTGAGAGCGTCGTGAGTGCTGAGTGCTGAAAATACATTAACAACACAGCAACAGCAGAAATGAGCTGGAGCTGCTACCAGCATGAGAAACTGCTTAGATTGTATGTATGTAAGCAAATTAGTAACCGACTGACCTTGACATTTAGAAAACAAGCAGTTGAATCAGTTAAAAAGCATCATTAAATGCGGGTTATGTTTTGATGTAGCTGAACGGGACTGTAGAATTCAAGGATCATTTCATTAATTATTCCCTTTGTCAGTGTTAAGCAGAGCCCATGCTCTACACTGTCCACAGCGCTTTCTGTGATTACCGTCACATGCATCTTCGGTTTGTGGCAACAGCTCAGCAACCTACATTCACTGTGTGCTCGGGCACTGACGCACACACACACACACACACACACACACACATATATATAGAAACCTACTCAGAGGTGTCAGAGCTGGCCAGACATCTAAACTGTGTCTCAGCGACAGTAGCAGTGGGAGCTCTATTAGCTCCGTAATGCCTTGTTTATTCTCCCTCTGCTGCTGCCAGCGTTGAACTGGCAGTGCTGTGATGCTCAGAAACAGTTTCATTACTGTCCGATTCCTTGTCCTTGAGCAAGATTTTAACCCCCTCCTCGTGTTGAAATTCAATTTTCAGCATCAATTATCACGAGAAACAGTTTCAAACACACTTTGGTTCCAGTTTGTGGCTTTTAGTTTTGACTGTGAACCAATAAGCCTCCCATTAGCCGACTGTTCTGTTTCCTCCAGCTCTTCTCTCTGTGGTCACCGTCCACTGCCACTTTCTAATGCTGTGTTATATTAAAAGCCTCAGCGATCCCTACTAAGAAAAGTGAAATAAAACTCTTGTTTCTCTTGCGGTTTTAAGGCAGGAGGTTAAGCATGTTCTCTAAAGCCCCCCATCTCTACGTGATGTTAAAGGAACATGGATTTTTTTCTTTGAGATCACACACACAGTGAAGCGCGAGCTCTTCTCCAAACGATTTTGGCTATTTTTCCTTCATAAGGATGGTATCTGAGGTTTTTTTTAATGGTTTCTCTATATACAGTCCATCAATTAGTCATACAGCTTACAAATCACTGCTTAAACCAAACATTCTTATGGTGATATTTAAGTCACGTGACTAAATCAATAAATTGTATAAAAAAAATATAGAAACAACCTCAGATGCCACACTGATAGCTGAAATCATTTGATGAAGTAAAGCATGGTGTGCAGGAGATTTTTAATATGGCTTGTTTCTAAAATAAATGCCCACATTTTCAGAATACTCATGTTTATTCAGATAAAGGGTTGCTTCACCCAAATGTTTTATTAAAATTGTACTGTTTTCAGATAGCTAGCCAGACTGAATAGCCCCGTCAGGGTGTCAGACAGGCAGTCAGCCGAGGTAGAGTGAGAGTGGGAGCTTATCGGTCAGTAGATGTGACCCGGCTGAAGGAGGTGGTGGGCGATGTCGGCCAACAGCAGGGGGAGGGATCGTCCTGCCTGAGGGTAATCCTATTAAGGCTCGCCTTAATCATAAGGACACCGTCATCAATCAAGAGCCGTGATCTTAACCTGCCAGTCCAGACGACAACATGTGACTCCAAAAGTGTCGGGACAAGAATACACCACAGTTAACACTTTGCGCTGGTTTTAACTGGGCTCTATAAGAAATGAATGGCCTTTACAGTGTTGTACTGACAGGAAATCATGCACAGTGTGGCATGAATTACATCAGTCAAGCTCTAACTTTAGATCACTACTGCTCATTTTAAATTTTGCAAATTCATTCATTCACATTTCATGTGTTTATTACTTTTATAATATATTAATTGTTTGTTGTTGTTTGTTTTTCTAAATTATTTCTGTATGTAGTCTGGCATTTTAAATGATACCTAATTTCATCGTTTTTCCTGCGTGAACTTATTCAAAATATGGATGAAAGTGTTGCACAGTATGCAGTTGCGTGCATGTAACTGTATAATGCATGCAAGCGTGCACACACACATGCACACGCACGTAATCTGGCTAAAAGTACACAACATCTGCTCAGTGGGTGTGATCTGTGACTTTCTGCTCTTCTTCCCTGAGTAGTTAAAGCCCCCCTCCTCTTCACTCCACACACACACACACACACACACACACCAGCTGTCCCCTCCTTAGGAGCAACACCATGCATTAATGCACTGCTCTGACACACTCGTCCCCTGTGATACGACAGCTTGAATGCAAACAAAAACGTTTGTACACACAGAAAATTTAATCAAAGAGGATTACAACTTGTCATGCTTTTTTCTGTCATAAGGCAGATAGGTCATACAGCATGAGGCTGTATCGCCGCTGTGGAGGGGGTCTGGTTGATCTACCCACAATCCCTCAGCAAGATCACATTCACTCTCTGCTGCCAATGCTAATCCTCTCAAGGGTGTGTGTACCTGTTTTTGCATGTTTGTAATGAGGTCCATACGTATGCATCAACAGAAGGTCCGTGCCAGAGATTGCTCATCTACAGAAAGGGAGTGGATGATGGGAATGAGCTGCTCGCTGGATTTGTTTATGGAAAAATGGATTTTGAATTGAATTAACCAGTGAAATGGAGCTCTATTGTTTGCTTTTTGTGTTTATGTGTTTCTGATTATTTGCAGCACTGTGATGGAGCACTGATGGATGTTGTGTTTGAATATGATGTGTTTAGGTCATGTTGTACCCTGGTGTATTGTAACTGACGGTGTGTATCTGTTTGACTATCTCCTTCTGTGACCGTGTTTATGTGTGTTCAAGTGCACTAAATCTGTGTCTGTATGTGTGGCAGTGTGTGTGTGTGTGTGTGTGGATGCGAGACGAGGCGATGAGGATGTACGTTTTTCTCATAACATCCTATCTCCTCTGATTTCCTCCTCCAGCTGAGGACTGCCAGCTGCTCTCTCAGATCCCCAAAGTGCGATGCCTGAGGAACGGCAGGAGAGAGGGTGAGTGTGGAGGGACGGCGGGAGATAAATTGGCCTAATAGAAAAGAGGGTGGTCTTAAAGGTGTTGTGTGTGGTATGTTTGTTCATGCAATCCAACATAAAGGCATAACTATTCTACAAAGTATCTTAGATAAAGAAAAAAACGAAGGCAAAGGGGTAAGTTTATGAGCACAGCGCAGAGGAAACTCAACCCGCTTTACATAAGGCAAAGAAATGCGTTTAAAATACATTTAAAAACATAATGAGAAGGAAAATAAAATCATTAATTAAATCAATTAAAGTAAAATAGAATGACATAAAATAAAAACAAACCACAAACATAGACAGATCAGTTTACCAAAGAAACTGAAAAGGGCTGCTATAAAAATCACTTTCATGAAGGATTACTGTGTCGATTTTTCTTCTTCCAGTTTATCAGTTAATTGTTTAGTCAATAAAATGTGAAGAAAAAAATCCCATTACAAGCTCTAAGAGCCCATTCTGTCTGAACAAAACCCGAAAAATATTAAATTTACAATGAAACAACAAAGAGAAAAGCCACAAATCGTCACACTTGAAAAGCTGGAAACAGAGAATGTTTCGCACTTTTGCTCGATAAAGTACCTAAAATCAATCATCAAAATAGTTTTCAGACTGTATAGTCTATATATCAGAGCCTTAATGAACACAAAACAAAAAAAAAAATGACTAAGACAGAAGGAGAGCCCCCACTAAAGAAAAAAGGAGAAAAAACAATAGAAATACAAACAATCCAAGTGACTGGTGTGTACAGTATATAGTACATTTGGATTGGTCCCTTCCTGTGGACACTTGTTCAAACATTCATTTGGCTGTGAACTCGACAAAGTACGCGACATTTTCTTCCGTCTCCTCCCCGTGTTAAAAACCACAAAATGTAAGAAAAATAGAGTAAGATGAAAGCATTGTTTGAGTCATCACCCACAGGTTTCTGAGTTGAATTAAATTAATCCTTGAATTCGATTAAATGCTTGACCTACAAAACAAGAAGGTACAGCCAAGGCAAAAGCCAAAAGAACCAGTGTTCCTGATTTGTTTGGATGTCTAACAATAATCCCTCTTACTCAGGTTGCTGCCTGTGTTGCTGCTCTCACTGGAGACTAAAGACTTTGTTTGGGCTTATGAACCACATGCTGACAAAACATAAGCATATTGGATTTAGTCCAGCAGTTCCCGCCTGGCATCCGAGGTACACGAGCCGGAGTGAGCTCAAGTTTTCTGTAAAGTAGTCTCCAAATCCATGTCACAAAATAAACCATCAAGTTTAGTATTTTTGTTTGCTTTTGTGGGGTAAAAATGTACAAAATCACTAGTGTTTTTAACCGGATGACCAAAGAAATACAGAGATTGTGAGAATTTTAGAACTGATTTTATTCCTACTTTACACGTGGTTTTACACCTTCAGGGATCATTGACTTTCTCTCCTTTAATGCGTCAATCTGCTGCCTGAGGTCATCAAGCACTGGAGCGTTACATGTGCAAGCAAACAGCAAAGTTACAACTTACAACAAACAAACACAAGAGGCTTTTGTTGTTACTGTATAGATGAGAACTGCAGACTAGCCCGCCAATAGATAATATCTTACATGCAACATCTGTGAACTCCTCTGAGAAGCAGCTTGCAACTCGCCTTTTTAATCTTGCTTTGAAGTAAGTTTGGTATTAGGAGTCAAAGCGCTGAGAGCCACAGAGATGGCAAGGAAGCACTGAGAGACAAACTAACACAGTGTTAGTCTATTCGTGGGATTTGTGGACTGTAACAAAATATTAAATGTTGCAAGCTTCATCCTTTAAGTAACTGTTTAGAAAAAAGGCACTTTAGCGAGTTCTGTTCTGCTGGTAATTTATCAAACCTTTTTGTGTTTGCATAAACAATGTACTGCTTTACTACCGAACTGCAGTGAGCAGCACTGAGCCAAGCTTTTTCCTACCAGTTGCTGTTAAATCCTGTTTATTCGGCACAGCTTCGTACTTTATGCATTCATTCTTTAAGGCTGCCTGAGACAGAACTATTTTTGGCTTGCTGCAAAGTGCATCAAAAGAAGGTAGACAATAATCACTCCTTTCCTATGACTCATATTTTCTATAGAGCACAAATTAGTGTGTGTTTTTTTCACCCCTGCTGATGCTGCGAGCTGTTCAAGTGGGGCCTAAAAAAAGAAAAAGCTGAATTGAATCCTCTTAATTAATCTCAGAAACATGACCTCCTTATCAAGCATCAAGTTTAATACAGATAAACATAACAGGTAGAAATAATCACCTCAAAGTTAGACTCCCGGCTGCTTTTTTACTCCTTTATCTTTGTTTGAAAAGCACAATTAGCGTTTCAAACAATTTCACAAGTTTCTATTATTTGAATGATCTTTGACATTGGAACAAAACTCTTCAGATGATGAGATGCATCTGTTTAATTAACTGTAGATGCTGCATAAAAAAGACAATTAACGTCCTCTCTAGTTCCCTGTGTTGAATGCAAATTACTGTGATTGTAGGCACATTTGTATGCTTCAGTGCCGGCAATAACCGTGGCATAAAAAGGTCTGTGTTGTGTTTTCTGGTTGTCCATCCATCCATCTGTGAATGTGGTTTGTGACAATATTTCACATTTGGTCGGATGCTGAATAGGTGACACTAATCTTGGGTGCCCACCTTGTAACTGTGGTGATTGTATAGATCTTCTTTGCCGCAGGGTTGAAGATGAATGAATCAATGAACTTACACTCCTCTGTAAAAACAGTCTCTAAGTGCAGACAGGATGTTTCTCACTGGGAATTATTCTCTGGAGTCATACATGTCAGTATAGTGATAACTTCCATTACCTTTTGTTAAATTCCTTCAAAGTCTTCACTACATTTATTAAATGAGTCTTGACGCACATGGATGTAAACTGCAACTTGACTGGTTGACGGAGACATACAACTTGATGAAGAAAAACAACTTTATTGACGTTTCTCCCCTGCCTGTAGCGATTCTGTTCTTAACTTCTTGTCCTTTGAAATTGATTTTATTCTCAGCTCCAAATTAACACTTTTTTAAACAAGCAATTTAAAGTGGTTGGTAGGGCAAAAAGCGTCCTGGTATCTACTTCAGACTAATCCAATTAACCGGTTTCATTTCAAAGGGCTGTTTGTTCTGTAGAAGCTTTTCCACCTAAAAGGCAAATGTAAATACAGAAACACAGACAAGTCCCTCCTAAAGAAAAAAACTGTTATTTAATGAGCAAAGGTTTTCAAATTCTTCAGAACTTCAAAGGAAAATTGACGCTAATCAAAAAAAACTGGAGATGTACGTTGCATTTCTAGGCCCACTGTGTTGTCTGGTGTATATTTTTCTTACTCTTGCAGACATAAACTGGTGAAACAGAGACCTGTCAAGACCTTTTGGGTGCAGTTTAAATGGAGTTTGACAGCAGAAAAATCTTAAGCCATTTAAAAACATTGCTTGTAGTCAAAGATCGAGAGCTTCTTTCTGTTTTGCAAGGATGTTCAATTATAAAACGAGGAGAAATCCATTGCAGGGGCAGAGAGACAAATGTTTCTGTTAACAGTCACCTCAGTAGACCAGAATGCAATGCAGTCATCTGGAAAAACCCTTCACTTTTGCAATCATCCTCTCCACCCATACATGCAATGCAACAAACCTGTTCACTTGGAGCTGTTGCAAGGCATTGTTGGAAAACAAAGGAAATAATATATTTAGTTGAAGTAGACAAGGCGTCGGTGCTTTCATGAACACTTAGTAACTGTTTGTTTTTTCTTTTGTCATTTAGTATTGACTGGGGTCTAATTTTCAAAAATTGATTCGGCACAGATCATAATATTCAGAATTTTAGTTTCTAAAATACAATACAAAGACTTTCTGTTATCAATTTGTAGTTTCCATGCCAAGGATGAGATGATACAAGCAATGTTAGTTAAGGAGTACGTTTATTTATATTGGACATTTGAACCCGTCACAAAGTGCTTCACACTAAAAAATAAGACAGCAGACGTAATGTACTTACTTAGAGTAAGAACAGCTTAAATAGAAATAAAACCGGTGGGTCTTGAGCTGCTTTTTGAAGGTCTCCACAGTGTCCGCAGATGGTCTCCAACAAACAACAAACCCTGACTGACCTCAGAGACCTGCTGGTGTTGCAGGGCTGCAGCAGATCTCTAATGTAGGCACGCTCTATAAATAATCACAAGAATCTTGTATTGAATTATGTATTTGATGAGGAGCCAGTGTAAAGACGTCTAGATCGATCTCACATGAGACCTTTTAGAGGACTTGGTCAGTAGATTAGCAGCAGCATTTGGGACGACCAGGGATGTCATTTTCTCAACCTTGACAAAGCTCCTGCAGAGCCACAGAATATATTATATCATTGTTCACTGGTGGGGGAGCAGTCATTGAGACAAGTAAATTTACAACGACATGTTAAATCAGTGGAGTCTATGTTTAATAGTGACCCACAGTGTGCTTTAGTCTCACACCAGCTGTCTCTTTGCAACATTAGGCACAAAACATTTGGACACCGCTGCTTGCAGTGACGCAGCATCCGCTGTAATCAAATTGTGGATATTTGACCAGTTTCAGCCTAATTTCTTCCCTGTGCTTCCCTCAGGTCTGATCCGGTCACGTGTGCGAGGGGCCAACACGGCCTCTGCCTCCATCTTGACCTTCCTGGACAGCCACTGCGAGGTCAACGCTGATTGGCTGCAGCCGATGATCCAGAGAGTCAAGGAGGTACAGACCCACAGGCTCACAGTCTGCCGTCATTCACACTCTCCAATTAGACACTTAATACATGCAGCTCACACACACACACACACAGTTGCTTTTTTGGCCCCAGTGATGTAGTGCTTCAGGGGATTTTGCTCCTTTTTCAGAGTAGATTTTATTGGCTGTGATGTAATACGTTGGCATTGCATTTAGTTAAATAAACACTCGATTTGTTCAGCTAAGCTATAATTTAAGTCACAATATACCAGATGTCACACCCCACTTTGCCACTGCTGGAAAGAGCGTGGTGCTATTTTCCTAACCAATCCATTTTCCACTTGACTCTCAAGTGTTTAACTATGTAAGTTGGTCTGTTTGTTGTTGCTGCAGTGGTTTGTGTTGTGCATAGTGACAGTGTTCCTTCTTGCCTCAGGCTGCACGCTGGGTTCAAGTCTGTGTTTTTTTTATGCAGTGGGAAGATTGTCCGCATTCACCACATCCTACAAATGAAATTATGCGGCCCACCAGGGACACTGCCATCACATCCGTGCATGAATGTTTCACAATTCAAAACAAAAATGTGAACAGGATGAAACGCAAAACCAGCCACTCTTCATTATTGTGGGGATTTTTTTTCTCCGTCATTTTGAATTTCACTGGTATTTTCATGTGAACCTTCAAGGGCATTTTGGCTGTGAGCCCTCACTGTTTCTCTCCCAGTCTGCTTTTCTGTATCAATTTCACAAAGTCATGCAAGCAAAGCACAGATGCAAATATATGATTTAGAGGCACGTAAGCGTCTGCAGAGATGAACGTGTGCACTTACTGAGACATGAGTGTCCGATAGTTTGATAAAGAGAGATGTAGCTTTGGAAGGACACTTTCATCACTCACTAATGAGTAATAGGCTGTTTTGCTGGCTGTCTCCTCTGTCCCCTGGTATTACTAACCTGCGACTGGGCTCTAAGCAGCGCAGCTGCTACCCCAAATCCTCTGCCTTCCCCCGTCACAGACAAACATTCCCACTGACTCTGCAGCAGGAGCTGTTTCATTTATATATTTTTCTCAGCAATTACTTCTCCTCCCATGTGTGCTCAAGTCTGACACTCTGCTTCCAGTGCGCCTCGTTTCTTCATCCACTCCCTTAGTTTTAAGGAAGCGCTGCATCTACCTCGACTCACTATACTATTTATTCATTTATTCAAGACTATTGCAAAAACAAATGTATCACAGACATTCAGCTCTCTTCTTTTTCTCCTCTTCTGCCTTTTAGCAGCTCCTAATGCTTCTCCAGTCTTGCCAATGCACAGAAACTACTAGGCACAATATTTAATTAAAGGAATAGTTTGGCAGTTATTCTCTTTCTTGCCGAGAGTTAGATGAGAAGATTGACACCACTGTCATGTCTGTACGTTTAATATGTGGCTGGAAGCAGCAGCTGGTTGGATTCATTTAGCATACAGACACTTAACAGCTAACCTGGAGGTAAGAAAACCCACTACCACTACCTTTAAATCTCACTAATTAGCACATTATATCTCAGTTGTTTCATGTGTAATAAACCTAAAATGGAAAAATTACAATTTGCACTTTTACATAGGTTTATGTGTTGGATTATTTCTTGCCCGAAATAGCTGTTCTTACACTTTGTACAGATGAAAAAAAAGGAGATATGAATTAATTCATTTGTGAACTTTGTAGGTGCTGGTTGCTCTTTTTTGTTATAGACAGATATGATAATGGTAACAATCTCAGCAAGAAAGCGAGTAAATTTCCCAAAATGTTGACCTGTTCCTTAAAAGAAGAACAACTATTTATTTACAGCATAAAAAGTAAGCAGACAGACGTCTAACTGCAACTAAAACACTCTGTATGCACCAAAACTCATATCAAATCGACATATTCAGAAGTATCCTGCAACACAAAACCCCTCAATGTCTTTATTCAGAAGGCTCTACACGTTGTGAGTGTATGCTCATCGTGTTTGTGTTTCCGTGCACTCATCCCTGGCTCTGGGCAGCTGTGACTCATCCAGTTTGTATTACAATCTTTTAGTCTGGCGTTCATGAGAGCGCCGGGCTCAGTGATAATTCACCAGCTCCTCGGCCCCGGCTGCACCCGGTCCTGGAGTCATTAGTCTCCTTAAGACCATGGTGCTGGGTTCATAAAGGCCTCTGACAGCAGGAATACTGGTGAAGGATCACTGCTCAGTATGTTATTTAATGCAACATGACGCTTTTCATGTGTTAATTTAGAACAGCAATTCAAAGTGCTTGAATTTAATTAATAATGAAGTACCAGTAATGAGCCCTTCACTCAGAGATGTTGGGGGATTAGAAATTTAAATTCAGGTATAGCCCATTATTTCACTCTCTCCAGTGTGCGGGGACATTTAATACCACTTGGGTGACTTTATTTCTTAGAAGTCTTTCAGTACCTCTTTTAGAACATGGAGCATAATTGTCATGTGCTGAATGAATGTCTGGTTATATGATTCCCCTCTCCTCTCTTTTTCTTGTCTCTCTTCACTGACCATAATTAATGCAACGGCCCTCAAACCTTTTTGGCTTGTGACTTCATATATTGAAGCTACCTCTGGCCCCTCATCACCAGATCAGTTAAAGAGTGATTTTTTTTGTTTGTTTTCTTTGAATCATTTTAGAATCCTTAATAAGTGAAATTATCCAATATTTGAGGAAAGTCTGAAAAGATAAACTTTGTGTAGCTTTGTGTGTATTTGTCTTGGGACTCAACGCCGGGTTACTTCTTCAAGCCAGTGGTGGAAGAAGTATTCAGATCATTTACTTAAGTTAAAGTAGAAATACCACAATGTAAAAATACTTAATTACAAGTAAAAAGTGAAAATTTTACTTAAGTAATGGTACAATAGTGCTATTAATAAAATATACTTAAAGTATCAAAAGTAAAAGTATTCAATATGGTGTCAGAATGGCCCTTGTTGCTGTTATATTATATATATAAATCATTACTGATTTATTATAGTACAAGCAGTATTCTAATATTGTGTCTGGTCGAGGTAGAGATAAATTTAACTACTTTATAAACAGTTTGGTAGTTTTATCTAAAGCAAAACATCATATTTATGAGTTCTTCTTACACTGCGTATACAATACAGTGAAAGAAAAGTATAGTACAAATACCTCAAAATTGTGCTAATGCTTGCAATGCCAGCCTGTTACACTTTTAATTTACTGTATTGTTACATTCACTCAAAAAAAAAAGTGCTTTGAGATCCAACTTAATACTTCTGCCATGTTTCTGTTAAGTAAAATGAGTCCAATGTGTAACACAAACCACAAAATATCTCCACACAGTGTACGGTGAAGAAACATGGACAATAGAGAACATGATTCAGGGCAGAAAAACAAAAGTCAGGACAGTGTGTCCTCTGTTGGTCTCTTACTCAGAGACTGATGTGACATTACTGGACGATGAAGCAAAGGAATCGCCATCTCCACACGTCAATTGGCATTTGGAAACTGTGAAATTCAGTGTGCACAAAGCACATTTCAAGCTATGGAGTATAAAGATTTTTATTCTATTCCACAGTTAAATTCTCAGTTTCCTCTTTCCTTTTTTTCAACTTCATCGTGTAAATCAATACACTTTTAGATACAGACATACAGAAAAAATTGTATGGCACAAGAAAAAGCTTAAATTCCCTTATTGGCTACATTAAATGCAGCCTGGTGTGAGGGACACTGCACTCTAACAGTAATAAATTCAGACACAGAAAGAGAGAACAAAAGAGGGTAAAGATATTGAGAGATCATCAGTGACATCCATTTTGGAAGTACAGCCACTTCATGCATTACCAAATCACCGAGGCTTATTAAAAGCCCAATAAATGTCTATTGCTTAAAGCTGTTGAGAGCATCGCTTTCCAAATTGCTCTCTGGCAGAGTGGCATTTCACACTCGCTCTTCCCCCGCACTCTTTGGTGCAATGAACCCAAAGTTCACAGTGGGTTCAATCTCTGAGCAAAGAGAGAGCGATGGCTCTAATTGGAAACAGTAATTTGGATTGTCCTGATGCTAAGCTGTCGAACATCACACACACACACACACACACACACACACACACACACACACACACACACACACAGATGCCTTATGGGCAAACAGCATTGTTGGCACAGACACACATACACAGACACATGCAGACAACACTCACACCATCAGCAATCAACAGTTCTCTTCTCCTCTGTTTACTTTACAGTTCATGTTACTTCCCCAGCAGGAGGTAGTTTGACGGTTCAGAGTTTTATTTTTCATGAATTCATTATGAACTGTGGGAAGAAAGGGGAGGTTTGGCACATTCAGAGGCGCTCATGTTCTGCACAATCTAAACAGTAACAACTGAAAGAAAGGAAAGTCCACTTTGAGATAACCGGTGTTTGTACAGTGTACTGTTTCAATTCCCCAAAAGATTACCGGTAATCATCTCTCCTTATCAAAAGATCCAAACATTAAATCAGTCTTTAGTCACATACTCCTGTGGGTGACTAATTCATAGTCATCACGGTCATTCAGGGTCATCATCATCATCATCACACTACAAAGAGGCAGAAAGAGAACCAGCACTGAGAAACATTATAAAAGAACATAAAATTAGGAACATAATCACATAAATAGGTTTTTTTTTTTAACTCCCCTGTTTAGCATTTAGAAGCACACTATAGTACTCACTATGTAAGAAGATATAAGGACTTTTTAAACATTCATTTAATTTAATTAACTATAAACACTTAAAGCTGCTCTTATAGGATCAGTAACTGTGTATAAACATTTGTACACATGTACAAATCTTTCACAAGTGGGTTTAAAGCTGTTTATAAATGTGTTTAAAACTCATAAGGACATAATTTATATGATTACAATTATATTATATTATGATATGAAACATTATGTGTTTAAACACCAGTTACAGATGCATCATAAGATGAGTTCTAGTTGTTGACAATTACATGAAGACCATCACAATCGCTTACAACAACATTATAGAGTGTTGTAAACATTTATCAAGTGTTATATACTGTTTATTAATGCTAAGTAGGGAGGTTAGATTAAAGTGTTACCGAAACATTTTTAAGAAATGATAAAACACCATTATAAAGACACCAAATGCTTCTCTCTATTTCCTGAGAAAATTGATATTACCTTGTCTTTGGCTGGGCTTAATCACTTATATGCCACAGAAATGAAATGTGATACTTCACTTTATTGAAATGTTCTGCAGCAGGATTAGTTATATAATTGATGCACCCCGGTAGTAATTAAAGTTGTGCCAGAAGTCCCTACTCTGCAACTCATCTGTTGTTAAAAAGAGCTGTGAGTTCCCATCCTAATTATTCAGAAACATAAGGCTGTCGAGCTGTTTAACATAAAGATAATTACTGTAGCTGGAACTGCTATCGTGGATAAATGTGACTGATGTTAACAGTCTCTCCACCCTATCACATCTGTTACTTAAATGTAATGCATTGTGACATATAAAACATGCATAAAAACAGTGACTCCCATTGTTACAGAGCAGTTAAAAACAGAATATAACTATTCTTTTTTAAGAGTTGAAATATAAAATGTTCAATCATGTGTAAGTGCTGTCTCGATGATAATGTCTTTGTCTGTCCTTCTCCTCCCGTGCAGGACCATACTCGAGTGGTCAGCCCCATCATTGACGTCATCAGCCTGGATAACTTTGCTTACTTGGCTGCCTCTGCTGACTTGAGAGGAGGTCAGGACCAAACACACAAATCATGTATAGTAACATCTGATAACACACAGCTGCAGCCGAGGAAAACCCCTGTTTTTTTTTTTTTTGCAGAAACCCTCGATATGTTAAAGAACTGCCAGATCAATTCAAAACACATGACACAAATTCCTAAATGGTTTAAGGCATATCTGGAAGTGAAGTGTTTGAAGATAAAAGTTTTATTTGAACAGCAGCGAGTTTTAAAAAAGATAGTACTCGTTGCTTGGTTTAAAGAGTGGGCCCATTCAGAAGGTGAAATCATGCAAGTTAATTCAGCCAAAATCAGCAGGAAACTCCTCTCTCTCTCTCCTGTTAGCTGCTCCAAAACTGATTTTTAGACAAACTGGATCTGATTTTCTGTTTGTGTTTTGCTCCCTTTCTCTTCAGGATTTGACTGGAGTCTCCACTTCAAATGGGAGCAGATTCCCATCGAGCAGAAAATGGCGAGGAGCGACCCCACACAGCCAATCAGGTATGTCTGCAATGCCTGTCATCATTGCTCTTCATTTTCCTTAATTGTGCAGGGATCGACAGTACCACAGTGTTAACATACATTATGTATATATCTGAAATGTTATGGATATGCATTATTAAGACTACAAAAAGGTCAAATTATACTCAAACTAAAGTTAGTTATAGGATTACTTCTCATTTAACAGGCAGAAAATAACATTTATTTTATTTTCTGTCATGTAGGAACATTTGTAATATTATATATATAATGTATGTCACTGTTCTTCCTGCTCTTTGTGCATGTTTTTCTACCCTGAAATACTACCTGAGACTCTCTAAAAAACAAACTTACGGCCTTGATTTTGTAACTCCACATTTTTGAGATTGAAGATCTCCCTCTATTAGTAATTCTCACCGAATAAGTGTGTGAGTTACAGTAAGCGTAGAAAATGTAAATGACTCCTTGCCTTCCTCCTCTGCAGGACTCCTGTTATCGCTGGTGGGATTTTCGTCATGGACAAGAGCTGGTTCAACCACCTGGGCCAGTACGACACCCACATGGACATCTGGGGAGGGGAGAACTTTGGTGAGCTCACTGATGATTTTGAACTTTCACGTTGAATCAGAATATTGACTTTTTATGAATCACCCTCCTCAGGCACCTCGTGAATGTCTTAAAATAAGTGAACAAAACCAAGCTTTACTCTGCCCTGCTGGCAAAGTTCAGACATTCAGGATTCAGAATTAATAAGAATTATTCTTCTCTATTTTTGTCCAATAGGCTGATTTATAGTAAATGCTCCTGAAAGAGCCAGAAAGTAGGATTTCATTTCATTTTCTTAAACTTTCCTTGATGTTTTATTTTGATATGTGGACTCGTAGACGTGGCCAGAAGAAGAGAAGTAACTGGACAGGAAATTAAACACTTACTTTACAAAATAAAAAGCAAACTGAAGTGGAATATTAAACCAAATCCCTATATGTAGCTGTTTCTACATTTAAATATCCCAGCCAGTGATTTTAAAATGAAAATCAATGAGTTGCCTGGTTGCACCCTATTAATTTACTTACAGTAATTAGATAAACAATGTTTTTTTCCAAATCACTTTACATAAACAAGGAGTCCTGTGTCCACTTGGATGCATATCACAAAAAGGAATGAAGAAAAGAATGCTTATTCTTCCTATAGACTGTTATGTTTCCCTGCTGTTTCCAATGACCTGACTTTCATTAAACTAAACACATACATAACAATGAAAAATTCCAATTCAAGTAATGAAACTGGACATTTTAATGTCTTCATGTTTGAGGCCTGCCTGGCTTTAGACAACTGCAGATGCTGTTGGATGCTGCAGAGGTCCAGCAGCCCGCTCTCCAAAATGCTAGTTGTGTCCTTGGATTTCGCAAGGCAGCAGAGCATTGAATTAAATGCTACGACAGCTTTCATACTGCTGATTTACAGCTTATTGCCATCTGCTGCTGAACAATGCAGCAGGTGAACATTGCCAGGCCGATTTTGGGACGATGCAGATGAGACAGTGTCATTTATAGACAGAGTTGACCTCATCCTCTGTGTCTGTCCTCCTGCAGAGCTTTCTTTCCGGGTGTGGATGTGCGGAGGAAGCCTGGAGATTCTTCCCTGCAGCCGCGTGGGTCATGTGTTCAGGAAACGACACCCGTACGACTTCCCAGAAGGCAACGCTCTCACCTACATTAAGTGAGTGGGTTGATCTGTTATAAGCCTAACATCCTGTCTGCTCTGCAGTGTTATTAAACCGCAAAACAATTCACCAACTGCCAAGAAAGTTCATCTTTTAGTCAGCACTTAAAATAAGTGTCACATGATTCAGAACAGTTCAGGGTGAAGTAAAGTGCTTCGCCAGGCAAATTTCACTCACACATTTTGACCAAAGTGGCAATGAGGGGTGAGTAAGAAAGTAACTGAAAAACACAAAAAGTTTGCAGAACATCATCACCCAGACATCAAGATGAAGAAGATGCATCTTCCTCAGGATGGATTAAAGCAGAGTTTTCCAACTCTTTTTCTACCAGGCTGCAAGGAAACAATATGATTCAACAAAAAGCTGTGTATAATTATATAGCTTTATAGGTTATTTTGTGTTTATGTATTTCATTTGTAAAAGTTGTAATCTGAGCAGCATTTTTCACCCCCAAGAATAATATACTGATTTTTAAATACAGTTAGTCATTAGTGTGCAACCAGTCTGTCATCACCGCTTTTCAGCATTCAGCAGCACATGAAATCTGTCTCAGGCCACTATCCAAGTGTGTCTCAGAGGTCTAAGAGGTTTCATTTAGTAAGTAACCAAAAAGGAAATACAGCAAATAAAGCTGTGTTTTTGTTTGGTCTCCAACAATTTAGTTATAATGAAAACGCTGCAGGGGAGGTTGGGATCCCTTGCATTAAGGGCTTTATGCTGTGTGTTTATTTCACTCTTCATCACCCACTGAACACAGAACACTAGTATACTGTACAAATATCAACTTAGGCTGGAAAATACATCTGCAGTTTTATATAAATATCTTGTCTAAATTATACCGCTACTGTCACATTATTTAAACAAGTCGTATTGCTCCCAAACTGTCCCAATTTTTCTTCACTTGCAAATACATCCAGAATTTAAGGAAGGTGACAATTCCTGATGGAGAGTTTTTTCTGCTGTCTGAAGGCTCCTGTGTGTGACTCTGTCATTAAAGTTGCCTGCAGGAATGCCAGCAGCACTGTCATTACTGTGTCTGAGCAGGTGTTGTGTCTGTGTCCACGCAGGAACACCCGGCGGGCTGCGGAGGTGTGGATGGACGAGTATAAACAGTACTACTACTCTGCGAGGCCGTCAGCCCAGGGCAAGGCCTTTGGCAGGTTTGTCCATTATAGTTATATTACAGGTTTGGTTATGCTTCATACAGGTTAGAGATTCACAGATTTTGATTGTATGTCACAGATACAATATTTTACACACATTCTTTAATGTTTCAGTGAGGCAATTAATGTGGTGAAAGTTGTTTCACATGCTCATAATTCCCACAACAAACAGCTGGATGCCATACAAACTCTTGTGATACTAGAAATAGTGAGAAAATGTTCTTATTTGTATCTAGTGTTGTACAATTATTTTCATTTTTGATATATTTTTCTTATTATTTTTATTTTGAAATGTTTTGTCTATAAAAGTCAGAAAATAGTGAAACATGCTTTAATATAACTTCCCAGAGCTCAAAGGGGGCATCTTAAGACTTTTTGTTTTACCCAAAGATCAAAGATATTCAGTTTTTTATATATGACAGCAAATCTTCACATTTGAGAAGCTTGGACCACAGAATGATTTTCAGCATTTTTGCTTTAAACTTATTAGAATTTTTTATTTTTATTAATTGTATGTCACTTGACTAATTGATCATTGGATTTCTCTTATTGTATTAAATGCCCAACACCAGAGAAACTGGAGAGCACTCAGTGCTGTGCTTGTGGATTACAACAGAAAGCTCTCTGATATCAGCAGAAGACAGTTATTGCTGATTCAACACAGCTAATAAAGCCCCATTAGTTGCTGCTGTAGGTTCAGCTGAGTTCTCTGCATCACGATCAGCAGGATGTTGACTGGTCTCATTTTTACCATCTTTCTCTCTTTACTGTGTCTCACACTCTCTTCTCCTCTCTCTTCATCCTCCCCTTTTCCATTGTATCATCTACTTTTCTTTTTGCAGCATTGCAGACCGCCTGACACTGCGGCGGAAGTTGAACTGTAAACCTTTCCGCTGGTATATGGAGAACGTCTATCCTGAGCTGAGGTACAACACTCAAACTGAGCTGCTATCGTTCATGTTCAGCAGGTTAATTCATACTGTTTTATAAAGCTTTTTTTATGGAGGCATGACATCTAAAAATCCCCTTACAGACATATTTAGAATATCAGACACACATATTTATTATGTGTGTCTGATAAGTTTTTTTGAATTTTCTTGTTAAAATTACATCTACTCCTTCATCACTTTAAATATTCCAGAATCTATGAATATGCAAATATTTTTCATTTCAAAAGTTTAACTGCTGGACTTGAGATGCCTCTTAACTTTATTATAAAGTCCATTATCAGTCTATGTGCACTACAGGCTTCATGTTTTAAAGTAAACTGCATATTGAACCATGATTGGTTTAAAATCTAGTTGCAATCCCAAAAACATCTCATACGTAAAGGTCTTAAACTGAGATTTAAGTTGAGCTCAGAGAAACTTTCCCTCTTCAGCAGATGAATGCAAAAACGTGTTTCTAGTGTCAAACTCTGCACAGTGAATGAACTGAGTGGAGGTGTACGGTCTGTGTGCAGGTCATCCTGGAATTTATGGAGGACTTGCTGTCTTGTCTTTCACCAGTGTTAAAAAAACAATAAAAAAATAAAAAATAAAATAAAAATAAAAAAACAAGACTCAATAATAAATACAGCAGGAATTATTTCCCCAAGCACTTAACTCAGAAATGATTTTGCAACTCCTTTGGGTGCCATGACCCCCAAGTTCAGAACCAATGATCTAAATATATCTGATCTGGATGGGAACCCCTGAGTGGGGCGTATCCAGCAGTTTGTTTCTAAAGCTCAGCCCCCGCCTCTCTGTATCAGCTCTATGTCATACTTCCAAATAACTGTGGTCTCTCGAATCGTATTTGTATAATTTTATAAGTATGCGTTGTAATAGGCCGCATTACTTGTGGTGCGATTCAATTACTCAACAGGGCCACCAGTCAATTCAACCCATCTGTTCTTTATTGTTGTAATAAGACCTTTCCGTGGCCTCTCTTTTTCTGTCAATGGTTCCCTCAGGGTCCCTGAGCAGGAAGCGGTGTCCAGTGTACTGAAACAAGGCGGTTTGTGTTTGGAGACCCGTGGGACAGACGGCCTCGGCCTGGCAGAGTGCAGGGGCATCGGAGCCAGCAGGCCGCAGTCGCAGGTCAGGACTCTGCCACTAGGGGGAGATTGTGGGTCGTACACGTAAAGTCTGAATTATTGAAATAAATATGAAAATGTGCAGGAATTTGAGTGAGCATATAGATCAAATGTGAACAATTACATGAATTCTTGGATGTGTACAAAATTGAATGACTGTATGATTTATGTAATAATAGTAAACATGTATTCTGAGAAATTAGCAAAACATATGGTAACATAAATGTCTTAAAAATTAAGTCTTACTTTTGTTTAGTAAAACTTGTCTTTTAGAAAATATGATATTTTTATCAGCATGTTAATCCTTCAGTCTGAATGAAAAAATGTCACTCTGTTGCCTGGTGACAGAGCTGATAAACACAAGTTATCAATCATCACATGAGAAACTACATGCCAAACCTTAATTTAAGTTTAGTCATGTTAGTCAACACTAGTCACTGTTGAGATTTCACCATAATATCATTATCAGGTATTATGTTAATAGCCTGCAACTTGTGGTTCAGACTAAGGCAGGCAAGTGATTCAAGAGTGTGTCGCTTCAAAGGAAATGTTGTTCAGGCCAGTGAATGTGAGAATAACCAGAGAACCGTTCTTCCCTTTCCAGGAAGTAAACCCAACCAAATTCCTTGATGTCAGACTACATCTCTTTAAATCAGTTCGACAGTAACTTAGTGGTTTCTGATTGATAGCAGTGGAAATTTAAAATCCATTAAGGTTGATGACTAGAAACCTACACATACTGAAAATTATTCATTGTGAATTTAGTAAACAAATGTGAAAGGCACTAATGTTAAATGTAATATTTTATAAAAGAATAAATGAAACAAGTCTACAATTTTAAAAATCCTTTCAAACTTTTCATTGAGACGTTAGCAGCCACAACAGTTCTCAGTTTTTCCTGTATTTTGCAGAGATGGGAACTAATAGAGCCACTGATCCGGCAGCAGGACCTCTGCCTGGCCATTTCAGCCTTTACAACAGGGTCAAAGGTCAAGATGGAGCCCTGCAATACAAAAGAGCCCAGACAGGTAAGAAAAAATGGTGTTAGCCTTTCAAAATACAGCACATTTTAGTTCCACAATACATTTAAAGAGTGAGAGCAACTGAGGGGTTAACAAAAGAAACTGGAATTTGCTTTAATCGTGCACTATCAGTCATTTTAGCAGGCGGTCTTAGTTTTTCCAAATGCTCTCATTTTGGAATCGAGCTGTCCATTTGTCCCCGATGTGCCACTCACAGTGTTGAACTCAGACATGAAAGATTTGGAGATAAGCAGCAGTTCCAGGACACATGCTTAGCAGCCCGGCTGCTGATGATGCCAGCAGGCTCAGACGATCTGAGCGACCTTACTGCACTGATGCAGCTCACGCCAAAAGGAAAACCAGTTGATTTTATAGACACAGTAGAACAAGCCCTCCCATAACTTCAGACCCCACCCTGTTCCTTCCTAGCTCTCCCCTTTGCAAATGTTGAACGCTCACATCGCATGTTGACCCTCGTTGATTTATGATATCCGAGAGGGAGTTATTAACTCAAACCATGTGTATGAGTGTGTGGGAGTCTTGCCAGGCCAGCATCGTCTCATCTCTCTGCAGGCCCGTCACAATCCTTTGAGACTTCTTTGGGAGTCTGCCCATCAACAAGCAACTCGTTTTTTGCTCTGAGAGACATTTGGCCTCTTTGTCCTGAGTGTTTAATCCCCTGGAAAGGAAAAATAAATACTTGTGCTTTTGACTTTGCTCTGTAAATGAAAGAGTGCTGAAGTGATTAACTCTTGGAGCAATGGACAGTGGAACCTTTTTTTTAAATGTAAATATACGTAGGCATACGTAGGCATATTGCAACAAATAAACCAAAACTTAGATTAGAATGATGTTCATTGACATAAATCCGACCCTTGGCTGTTATTCAGTATTGGATATGTTTCAGTAATGTTACCAATATGACAGGGGCCTTTCCCTGATCACTGCTGCACAAAAACAGCCTGGAACTATTTATTTTCTCAGAATTAATGTTTCAGTTAAAATGTAATTTTATATATATATAAATTCTTAATTTAATCCTGAAAGAATTTAATTAGTTTGGTTCTCACTGGTGAGATTTTGTGCAATGGTGGTCTAAACACTGCTCTAGAAACTTGTCCAATAAGAATAAATAATGAAATACTTTGGCATGATTTAGCCATATTTTAAGACACAGAAAACTGGTTCAAAATGTTTTAACTTCATCTCAAATCTATCGTTGTCTATAAACTGTTTATCTATGCATCAGTCAAACTTAACATAAACTGCGGTACATATTGCACAACATAAACACTTATTGTACTAATCATTGTAACTAAACTGTTTTTACTCTGATATTGAATTTCTTCCTTGTCTTTGTTGCTCAAACATGCACACACTTAAGGCACACCACACACGTAACCATGCATGTTTACAGTATGTGACACACATGTATACAGACACACTGCGACTCCTCTGGGATTTTAAGATTAACCGACCATTCCCCTCCAGACTTTGATAAGCCTCCATATGGCTCCAGAAATCTGTACTTGGCACTCTTATTCTCTGCCTTAAGTTCAGTTCTAACTATTTAATCAGCAAGCTAATAAATTAACCACTTAATACCTGGTGATTTATAGACAGCCTGTTTATGGGAAACATACTTTTTCTCTGTCTTTACTTCAGTCTCGAGTTTCTTGTTGAACTCGCTCCGGCATTTTTACGCGCAGTGACTAGGCCCTCGGGAGTCTCTGTTGAAAAGAATCAGAAAGAAATCCAGCCGACTTGTTACTCAGTGGAAATCATGTTACGATACAAAATCATTACATGATGTTAATCTGGCTCCCTTGATGAACTTTACATTTCAATCCACCTTTATCAGAGCCTCCTGTGAGAGATTTGTGGAGCAGTTGAAGGAGTGTAAGTGATTTAATGAAAACCATAAATAGGCATAAAGAAAAGGTACAACAATAAAAAAGAAATACAACAGCTTTTTATTTTCACACTCATTTATTCCAACTATGGTGATACTTGATACTGAGTCTCCTCTGAGCTTTAGCGTACAGTCACATGTACCTCTGTACATCTTTACCGACATTCAGTTGTGGAGGAAGTTTTCAGATCCTTTACTTGAGTAAAAGTATACTGGAATATACACACAGGTGCCAGTTTATTCGGTACACAGAGCTAAAACTGATGCAGCAGTCCTGCAATAAATCCTCTCGTCATAAAGGTGATAACGTTCAGCTTCTGTTTGGATTCATTTCAGAGAAATGTTGATTCAACTAATTTTGAAGGATGTAGTTTGTGGTGCTGCTGAATTATGTTGCATCAACCTGAGAAGTGTATTTTATATCAGTGAGGGTAGAGTTAATAACAGACACACCTTCATTCTTTAGATTCTTTCAAATTAAGTAGCTGTTAATGTTATGTGTTTATGTAAAAACAGCCTTTATATTACTGGATTTCTTACACTCAATGTTGGTCGGGCATTAATACAGGCATATGTTATATTACGTAAAAGTCAAAAGTGCACATAAGAGAAGAATAGCTTCTGTGAGTGTTAAACTATTATATGTTATATTATTATTACTGATGTTAATGAGTAAGTAGTATTTTACTGGTGTAGTTGGTGAATGTGGTGCTAATTTGAACTATTTTATATACAGTTTAATCTATAAAGGCGTATGAAATAAGTCCTGCAAATTTGTACTTCACTGTACATTTACAGTACTTGACTAAATGTACTGAGTTACCTTCCACCACAGCTGAACTCAGTAATAAATGGTGTACAGAACACAGACTTTTTATCAGCTAAAACAAATTGTTTCATCTGTTGTGGGATGGCAGGCTGCCGTGCACTGCAGCTGGCTGTACTATGATTTTTCCAATGTGAGTTCAGCAAAGTCAATCATTCATGTGATTACTGTTATCCAGGTCTGACTCAGTCCATTACTCACTGCTAACATGAACCTCCTGCAAGCAGAGAATAATACGAACCAGATAATGTGCAAGGACATCTATGCTTTCTGTAAAACTAACTGACAGAGACGAATTCATGTTTTTCCATCTTTTCTCTCTCTCTCTCTCTCTCTCTCTCTCTCTCTCTCTCGCTGTCTTTACAGAAGTGGAAGCCAAAAGGCACGGCTCTGCAGCACATGGTCAGTGGCCTCTGCCTGGACAGTCAGACCCCGACTGGTCCTCCGGTCATCACACAGTGTCGCCCCCAGGTGGCCAGCCAGTCCTGGGAGCCACAGATTATCACCTGAGCCACGACGGACGGGGGGGAAGAGGGTGGAGAGGAGCAGATCCTGGTCCCGGCCTGCGGAGGGACTCGGGGGGTCACATCTGCTCACTGTCTGTCGCCTTGCTGAGGGATGAAAGGAGTCAAAACTGTACTTTGTGATGTCAACTTCAAGCTCTTGCTCATTGCGTCTTGGGGACAAGAGCGTCGCTGAAAACATTTGAAGGCCTTGTTGAGCAAAACATCTGAGGTCTTGCGTGTACAGTGCTTCATCCCTCGAGGATGCTGCAGTTCTTCTACATAATCTAAGCTTTTCACAGAAAACTGTTGCACATTTCACTTTTTAATTTCTGTATCTATCCTGGTCAACAATTTCGCTTAACTTTGGAGTAGTGAGGATTGCCTCAAAACAAATGAGTGCATACTGTACTGTAGCAAATGTGTTGAGGTGCATCTTACCTACTCTGAGTCAAAGTCGCCGCTTGTCTTGTTGCCTAGTCTTAGGTTGAGGCATGTCTGATGACTGTGTGGACCAGGGCAGCTGTATGTATAGCCAACTAAAATCTGAGCTTTTTATAAATTGCTGAACAGCAGTCTTGAAAGCACCATGCAAAGCACTGTCAGGAACATTATTTATTGTTTTGCATGGTCAGACCCAAAGAATGTTTTTTTTTTTCTGTCTCTCTACAAAGTTTTATGTAAATATTGGAAGCAGATAATGGCTTGGTTTTTGTGTAAAGTACTCTATATGTCGTTTGAAAAATAAAATGTGGTAACAAGGGATTTGTTGGTCTAGTTATTTGCAAATTAAGTTGGAATATTATGCTGTTTGGTTTCGCATGTGATTTTGATCTATGGTAATGTTGTACAGGAGTGCCTTACTGAGCACCACTAGTTTACAGTAGTTAATCATTACTAATATGATGCAGCTAAATATTTCTATTTGTAGTCTTTTCAACAAATATTTCAGACATGTAATAAAACAAATAAAAAAACAGGTAAGTCTATTAATCCGACACTTTGAGCCGGAGTGAAATGCTACATCTAATATATTAATTTCCATGAAATGTGGTACAAACTCTTCAGAGGGTGAACCCTAAAGATTTTGGTTATTCACTGACTTTCAGTGTTACAAACAGAATTTCCACTCTTTACTTCAACACATGGCAGATAACTCTAAAACCACTTCATGAACCTGTCAGTCTCAGCAGTACTTAATTAATTGTGGCTGATTAATAGCCACTTCCCATCATCCGACCTTCCCCCTCCCACCTGCACACACCTGTTCCCACTTCCCCATTAGACGTGCAGTATATATACTGGCCTATTCCCTTCTATTCTCCGCCAGGTCCTCTCATATGCTTTCAGGTAACCAACCATCACCTCTGCTGTCCTGCTGTCTGGATTTCTGCCCCTTCTCAAGATCCCTCACTGGATAAGTTTGCCTTTCCTCCCTTCCCTGTTTTGCCTGTTTCTGAGCTCCAGTAAAACTGAACTTTTACCTTTACCTGCCTGGTCTCTGAGTCCTGCTTGTGGGTCCAAACCTGGTAACACTGAGTCGTCACATTAGCTGATATTAATAAGTGTAGACATGTTACCATACTAAATATAGGCTATAATATGCTTTAACATTACATACTTACATACGTTATCATGCAAATATGCGCAATGTTAAATCCTAGCTATACATTTGAAAAGAGTTGGACAGACAGCACTGTACAAAAACACAAATGTGACACACATTTCCTCCACATTTTTTTTTATCTATCCAAGAAGTTCTTTTTCTGGTGCATAATAATGAGGTGTTTTTAATTAGTCTGGCTGATTGGACTTTGGACTCAGGTTGAATTTGGACAGCATTGTTGTTAACCTCTGAAAATGTTCATGTTTTATTGCTGCTTTCTTTTTTACTCACCACAAACATGAGTGACAGACAGATAATTACAAGTGTGTCCACTTTGAGACAAATGTTTGACAAGTTCAAGTGGTGGAACGTAACTAAGTACATTTACTTAAGTACAGTTTTGAGGTACTTGTATTTTGAGTATTTTCATTTTATGCTACTTTCTACTCCATTACATTTATTTGACATACATTTACTTTGCAGGCCTCGTTTATCAATACTATATATATATATATATATATATATACATAAATTCTGAATAGATTAAGCTACCCAGCAGTATATAAAGTGAGTTTGTTAAAATTAGCCCATGTCATTAAAGCAGATTTCAAATGAGGAACATATGAAGTGACAAAATCAGTGCAGATGTGCTTATAATAAATGAGGTCTAATTAAAGACAGTACGTGGAAACACCTGTGGATCACATCGCTGAAGTTACAACTAGTGACCACAGGGGGGCAGAACATCCTCACACATGTGTTGGAGGCACATTTTATGACTCTGGCCTTGACAGGTTGATGGATGAATGCTTCTTGTAAAAAAAGGGAGTCATAAAGAAGATTGGGTTTAAGATAATCAAGAATAAAAGAAGAGTGGCAGTGAAAAGAAGGAAGAGACAATGTGTGTGTTTAACAGAGAGATTCACTGCTGGTGCATGGGGCAAAGAAATACATTGGCATGACAATTATCGGCATAACAGGCTCGACAACTTTGTGAACCAAAGCTTTTTTTTCTTCTCCCTGTTGGTTTTGTAACCTTCCAGGCCACAAAACATGCCACACTGCAGCTTAGTAGACTTCATAGCTATGCAAGGAATGCGACTTAATGCTGATAAACTTCTGGCCTTTTAAAAGGGGCCGAGGTTTCATCATCAGGGGTCGAAGGGGGTGGAGGCAAACATGGCAGAAGCTACAAAAGACTTTATGACAATATATGACAATATATATGAAAAGTCATATCAGTATTTTAACACAGTGTAGTGAGTGTCAGTCATTAAAACATTTTTTCCATTTGGGGAATCGTATCAAGGCGTGACAGACGGTGTAGGGGACAAGAAGGAAACTATATTTGAGATCACTCATGAGGAAACAGGAAGTTAAGACTGTGGTGTTATCCAAATGGGCCTTTAAACTCTGTGGTTTCAAGAGTTCCTTCACTGACAGAGCTGTACTTGCATATCAGTCAGACAGACAACATATACTGATGAATCAATCGATCAGGTGCTGGACACCAGTGGTGATGTTGTAACCAATTACATTTACTCACACACTGCATTATACAGTGCATCTACTGCACTACATTTTAGAGGAGAATATTGTACTTTTTACTCCACTTCAATTGAGTGAAGTGAAGTGGAGTTCTTTATTTGTCACAACTACAGTAAGGGTCCCTCCAACAAAGCTCATACAATATCTATAAAATAAAATCACGCAAGTAACAAGTAAAGATGAGAATCCAAGACATAAGACATGATAGTACAGATTTAAATTACAGGCATAAAATGTAAAATATATAAAATAAAATAAAATACTATGTGTATATATATAGTATATAAAAGACAATACTGCAGTAGGCAGGTGGAGCTTGTATACAGAAAGTAATGTATACTGCCCTGTGTGCAGTAGTGTAAATATATATCTATATAGATGTAAATAGGTAGAAATCAGTAAGTAAAAGTAGTATAAAGGTAAATGTATGTCATTTATGTAGCTAAAATTGGGTCCTCCTCAATTTATATAAATATAACATCCTACCTACAGTACACATTAATGCAGCAGCAATAATGATCCAGTAATGATGATATAAATAAAAATAATAAATAATAATATAACACCTATAGGTGGGGCAGTACTTAAAATACATTTAGCTGATTATACTTATGTGTTATTTGATCTAATAGATCTAATCTGATCTAATGTCACTTTTAATCAACGCAATGCAGTGACACTACACCACATAGGACAACCTGCACAAACGCAACATGAGTAGTTATTTTGGGGAGCATCAAATAGTCTTTTGGTCTCCATCAATAAGCCCCAGTGCAATAATAATAATAATAAAAAAATAATAATAATAATCTGACTAATTTAATTTTAATTTGAAACATTTGCAGCAATAAAATCCACAAAGTGCCGTAAAGCTCCCAAAAAATGAATAAAAAACGCAGTGAAGAAGCCCAGTGTGACCCGGGCTGCACCCCTGGGTGCACCCAGGGCTGCACCCAGCGTCCCCCCAGGGCTGCACCCATCGATCACCTCCGAGCTGCACGCGCCGGCCAATGAGGTCTCGCGGAGGCGGTCCGTTGCTAAGGAGGACGTTCGGTTGAGCCTCGGAGCCGCAGCCATTCAGCGGCGGTGGCCGAAGCGATTGGACTGCGAGCGTCTTCCCCTTTTCCCCGGCGCTTTTTTTTTTTTTCCTCCTCGTGGATTTTGAATTACTTCGGGGGGGGGGAACCGCGCTCTCAGTGGGTCCGCACGGGTGACGACGTTGACGGGGGGCCATCTTGTGGCGGTCGCAGCGGGGGATCACAGGTAAGGTTTTGACCGGCCCGCCCGGCAGCGCTCGTTAGCTCCCCCGAGCTAAAGACAAGTAGCTTTAGTTGTTTTTGCGGATACGCGGCTCGGCTGCCCCCGTGGAGCCGGATACACCCCGGGGTATCTCGCCCGCCTGACCCGAGGAGACACCGCAGAGGGGTAAATGCGAGCTGCGGGGCCGTGGGGCGACCCTCCACGGCCCGCCTCTGCCCCGCCGTGGGAGCTAAGTGGCTAACGATGCTCAACTTACCTGGTTAACTTTTGAGAGATGAACGTTACTCAGCGAAATAAAGCTCCGCGACGACGGATTAACTGCGAGCCAGCTCCTGTTTTCACACAGTGATTCTCACGTTATCATGCGGGTCACCTGTGTAATGTCATGGTTGGTAATGTAGCCCGGTTGTTTTTAATGTGCAGTTGAAGTTTTAGTGACTTGGCAAGTTTGTGAAATATGTGTCACATCTTTGCTGCAATGGAAACATATGGTTAATAAAAAAATAAAGAAAGGTTGATGGGCCTGAAGATATTAACTGTGACTCACTGGCTTGACAGTGAATTTTTGTGATGTGTGATAATGTGCCCTAGATTATCTTTATATGGTCATGATATCATTCCTAGACCTTTAGTTTGTATGGGAGTTAACTTCTCAGGAGCCATCACAGAGAGAGAGAGAGAGAGAGAGAGAGATTTCCATTGTGGTTTGCCATCCCTGATCAGATAAACATCAGTGGTCAGATTACCTTCCACATGCAGACTTTACAAAGATATCTCCATGATAGATTGTGCGATGGCCACAGCAGCGCACCATTTGGACAGAAACATCCTGCCTGTTGGACACTAACCACATTTAGATGCTTTTATCAGCCACAATTGATGAGTCATTCATTACTGTTTCGTTTATGAGGTGGTGGTTTTTGGCTTAATAATATAAACTGAGTTGTCTGTTAATGTTTGTCTAGCTTTCAGCACAAGGAATGTAAAACATACATGCCACTGTTTTAATTTCCATTGTGAACACTCACATTTTTACAAAATTGAGGCTATGTGTATGTTATATAGGCCAGCAACTAATGATTATTTTCATTATCAATTACTCTGCCGATTGTTTTCTTGATAAATCTATTTAAAAAAATGCCCATATCATTTACTACCGTATATGATAAAGAAAAGCTCAACCAAGCTTCCATTTTTGGAAATGAGGAATCAGTTATCAAAATAGTTGCAGTTTATTTTTTTTCAGTGAGCCACCAATCAATTAAGTGACTGGTTACTTCAGCTCTAATGTCACACAGTATGGTGATGGTACAAAGGGGTTTCTAATCATTTGCAAATGTCTCTCGGAAGGGAATTAGACGTCTCTCCCATACAGAGACACAGGAGTGATTTGGGAGTACGCCCCAAACTCATGGTCTAGCTCATCTCACAGAATGAGGGAGGCAAGATTGGCTATATGCCACCGAACCCACTGTGAAAGTCTGTCAGCTGTTTGCGAGAGGGGGAGAAATCTCTGTCCGAAAGCTTTGTGATTCACTGTGTGGGAGAAACTAGCGTTTCTCTGCGCAGTTCGCTCTGTTCTCTAAGGAGAGGCCCTTCCTTGGCAGGGTGCTGCACATGTGAATGCTGAGTAGTGATGCAACATGGGTAGATAAACTTGCTGTGCGATGACAAAGCAATCAAAGGGCTTCACTTTTGTCCCCTGATAGCAGAGAGATAGTCAAGCTTCTTGCTGCTTATGGTGAAAGCAGAATGAGCGTCAATGTCAGCTTAGCTTTCAGTCCAGTGGTAATTGAATTAATACGAGATGACAAGAACGGGAGATATGCCTCTGTATTTCTAATGGTCTCGGTCAGGGCAGTTTGTGACCATTTCTTGACTGCTCACCTGTCCTGTTTATTCATCCTGTTAATCCTTACTTTTTGCCTGCAGATTTGAGGCAAATGTGCTGGCTGATATTGTCATCCGTAACCTGTGCTTTATGTCAACATCGCAGCTCACAAGAAATGTGGGTGCACCAAGCATATTTGGAGTGATTTACTAAAATGTTCAAATGTTTACTTATTTAGTCTGATTTGTGTGGGACGGTGAGAATAAGTAGATGTAAACTCAGGTGCACTTAACAGTGGTATTGTTCATAAGATGAGAGAATTTAATCCACATTTGTGTGTGTTTTGATGGCTTGAATGTCAAAGAACATGACAAAGAGTGCAGACAAGTCCATTATTAAAGATACAGGAACTAGACTGGGAGTTGTTTTGCCACTCCAAAAGCTCTAACCAAAACAGTAAGAGCTTTAGTTACCTAAACTGTGCTCTATAAAAGAGGACTGCTTTCAGTCTGGGTATTTTTTACTTACAACCCCTAGTGCAGTTCTAATTGGACTGTGTGAGTCAGGATTAATTGTGTACAAAAGCAAACTTTTCTGTTGTGGTTAGTGCAAACAAAAATGACCTGTCAAATTATTGTAATTATCCCATCAGAGGACAAATGTTCATGTGAGCATCATTAACATCCAGTTCCATGTGGGAATTGGTACCTTTGCATCATTACAAAAAAGGCCTAACGTCTGCACTAGATCCACACACAGAGCTGCATATTCTGAGCTGATTGGGACTGGATCCAACTGAGACACCCTGAGAAGATTCAACCAGAGGGGAGGTTTTAGAATCAGGATCTCAAATGTGCAGCTGACCCCATTTCAACATAAGTAGCCTAAAATAGGTTGTGTGGAACCGCAGAGTTGGCTTGAACTTGTGTCTTTGATCTGTTTGTTGGTAAGCAGTGTTATCCTCTACCACAGAGGGAAATTGTTGTTGTTGGTTGAGACCTGTTCTCATAAATCAGTCACTTTGGAAGATCAGATTGTACATAAACAAGAGGAAGACTACGGAGCACCTTTGTTATTATGTTTAGATGCACACACACCAATCAGGTTAAGTTAGAAAACCGGACAACATGTTTATATTCGTTGCATTGTTCTCATCCCTCTTAAACCCCAGTTTCCAAAGTGTATGGTTAGTACGGCAAAATTTATTGCAAAGTAAGTTTTCATATACAAGGAACTGGCTTTGGTATTTTGGTGCATGACAGTAAACATAGTAAGAGGAAAGAAAAAGTTAAGAAGCATAAATATAAAATATAAAACAAAGAGGATGCACATTTTCCCCAACTAATCCCAAAAACAGATCTCATGTCATTGGCTACACATTTATAATCAAACGTGGACTATATGAGATGACAATCCATTCAAAGAAATCAAAGTTTGTGCAGCTCACAATATTAGCGACCACTAGCAGTCTCAACCATAGTATCACATAAATAAAAACCTGTAAGAAATGTTTATGGAGTACACTGTTTTATGCACTGTTTTATACCAACCATGCAGTATTTGTATCTGTAAGCTGTTTCTTGGTTGCAGTATTTGGCTGTGTCAGCAGCCATTTAAAAAATGAAAAACGACAGTGTAGGGGTGGGTGTTTCCCAAGATGTCTGACTGCTTTGAACGCAGTTCTTTGAGCATCCCCGTTTGGGACAATATCTTTAGCTTAATTAGGTCCGAGGGGCATTGAGCTTCTCATTTTGCCTTGGCTGTTTAAACTGTGGATTAGGTCAAGGTTGGGGGTGCGTCACTGTATGCAAGGAGTTGCCTTTCAGGTTTTCCGTCTGTATCACTCCTCCCTGGGTATGGTATGGGGCTCAGGGACTCCTTTTGTCTCTCTGGGCCCCTATATAGAGTGATACCTGAGCCTCCTGGGCTGGAACAGCTCATGCTTTATTCAGCCCTCTGATCTCTGGTTTAATTATGAGTGACCCAGCACGGAGTGATCGGTGGTGTATCTCACAGGGTGGGAACTTTGTATCAGCTATCAATGTCAGGCACAGTGCTGGACGTGTAAAAAAAAAAAAAAAAAAAAAAAAAAAAGGCTGAGGTGTGTTTGTCACCTCACAAAGACACATCTATTTAGAAAACAAAACAATAAGATTAACCCAAAAGGTCACCAATAGGTTACAATACATCAACTCGGGTATAAAGATAGGGGATCAATTCTTTCTATGTTCTTTTCTGCTAGCCAATTCATAGTATTATTTAGTTTCCCATCCCTCCTTGGTTTCTGGGTCCTTCTTTGTCGGGCTTCTATGGTCCAACAGTAGTATTTTTACCACCAATATTTGACTATAGAATTGATATTATTTCTGGTCTTTTCTAGAAGTTTGTTTCATTATATGACCAAATGTTAGTTTCCAGTTACAAGGGTTAACCTGCAGCTACAGTTGTACTATGACTTTGTCTAATGTGGGTGACACAAAATCAGATTTTTTCATTGGATTTATGAACCCACATCGGGGCACCTCACTTCTCAGTGTGTGGTTTGTGTAATAACTCCCTGTCTCAAAACTAAGTGACGTGTGCCTCTGTCTGTGTTTATGTCTAATGACTCCCTGTCCACAGCATGGCCGACGGTGATACCATTCCCTCACACATTGTGCACAATTCCCATTCACTTGGCTGAGCAGACAGTCTGCATGTTGCTTCCAATATAGTTCTGTCTAATCTGTAGTATAGTCCTGGCCTTAGCCCCACCTACCGTCGTCACCCTGGATGCATATCAACGTTGCCGTGGCACCGGTTTCCTGGTAACCACCATAGTGTTGCCGGGTGATGCAGCAATAAGAACAGTATGACCCAACGAAATGTTGAGAGTTGGTTCCCCATGTACCAAAAACCTTTGTTGCAAAACCTGAAAATGTTTTTTCAAGATTTAGATTGCAATGCGCACACATTAAGAAAAGCACACACAGCGCAATACCAAAACATGCAGATAGGTAGGAAACACATTCAAGCTCATCATCAGTAATCTGCCTGAGTCTGAAATATTTATTAATATATGCGCATCAGTTATTTTTACTTTTTGTAAGCAAGGATCTTTTTTTATTGTTTCTCCCTGGGTGTGTTTGAAAGCTCCCTATTGTCTCATTTGATCAAAAATAGGCAACTACTGAAAGTCGTTTGTTGATTTTAATTTTTTTTTTTTGCCATGTTCATATGACTTTAATCATAATTTCATCAGTTTACTACTGTATTTTATTTAGGCAAAGTACTTATGCAGTTGATAGTGTCAAGACAGCATTTTATACTGGTGCAACCGAGATGTTTGGCTTAATTTGTTTAATGTAAAATAAGGTACTGTAGTGAAATCTGTTTTCACTTAACAAAATAAGGCATCAAAGGAAACAGCTTTGGTATCAAGACCAAAACGCAGGTTTTGAATTGTCACTAGTCTGAAAAATGTTTTAATTGAAATCCATCTTTAATCAAAATGGCCTCTTAAACAATCTCTCTCCCCCCAGTGTAACATCTCTTATTACTCCAGGCCTCACTGCTTTGCCTCCTCTAGTGACTTCTGATATACAGCGAAGCTCCTTCTGGCCCATATGGGTCTACTTGGCCCGGCACTGGCTGTTGTGTAACTGCAGTGTGCCTGATCCAAAGTCCACTTGCTACTGTGCTTCTGTTAAATAACTACAGTATGAGTAGGCAGAAGCTTCAGTGATGAGACACTCAAGTTTGGTGGTGTAATTGAGTCATTTCATCATTGCAGTAATGACTAAAGAGACATTGTTGTAGTGGTCTATGGACTGTTTCGGGTCACTGTGTTGTTGACAATGGAGGGAGGAGCAGCACAGCAGCCAACATTGCAGCCTAGCCTAATCGATGATGAACGTTCCCCAGCACAAGAGAGATGTCAATTATTAATGAGCTGAATATCATGTTCTGCCTCAAGTCGTGAGGCTTAGATTTTGTTTATAAATCTTTGCTGCTACCTTCCCTTTGTGTGTCACACACCAGAGAGAAAAGGTGAGAGGGAAAAATTATCACTTGTGTTGGATAGGTCACACAGTTAAATTTGCTTTGCTTTGTCAGTCCACATTCCTCTCAGGTAATGTGAAGAGAGTCAGGAACAGGTAGCCTTTTTCATGGGTTGGAAGGGGTTATCAGTGGGGAGGGGCGGGGAGGAACGTGTTTCCTGTATGTTGCATCACTGTGCAGCAAGTGCTGCCTTGAGCACTGCAGTTTTTTTGTTTACCACAGAATTACAGGGACAGGTGTGTGAGCAGCATGTGTGTGCACATTTGTTCTACATACGTTGCGTATGTTTCATTTCAGAGAGAGAGGGAACGTCTGTGATAAATCCAAGGCATGTGCAGTAGCAGGTTCACACACTCTCCACCATTGCACCATTCCTCCACCACCAAGCGGTCTGCGGAGAGGGATGTCTGGCTTGTGAGAGTGCCACTGTGCTGAGTCGACAGGAGGGGAACAATTGCTTCACTGTGCTGCTTGTCCGTTTGGCCGCCTTCATGCAGCATTTCAGCGAGGGGCACCGTCGGCTTTTGGCTCTGTGAGCCTTGTTGACCAGGCCTTTGCCTGCTGGTCACTGACCCGTTGTGCCCACAGAGCCTGCAGCTCGTCAGGCCTCTGAGGGCTGCCGATTATCCCACAGTAATTGGTGCCTGGGCTCTGGTTGATCAAAGGTGCCCAGCTGATTGTAGAGCCCTGGTAATTTTCCATTCTCTGATGCTCTGCAGTCCTTGCCTGTTTGTCCGTCTGTGTGCCTGCCTGCCTGCCTGCTCACCCGTCTGTAGCCAAGGAGGAAAAGGCTTGACGTCTGTCGGCTTTATTATATCTGCCTTTCTCATAAGAGATGACAGGGCATGGCGGTCCTTTCCTTGCCCTTTCAAAAAAAATTGTCCATACTAGATTAAGTTCACAGATATGGAAACATGGTTAGAACTCCATATCAGTTTCTCAAAATCAATAATGGTGAGGTCAAAAGTTCAAGCCCTGGATCCATAATGTGCCATGTGACTTGGCAAAATTCCTTTTAGCA
This sequence comes from Lateolabrax maculatus, assembly GCA_031216445.1. Lineage (NCBI taxonomy): Eukaryota > Metazoa > Chordata > Actinopteri > Acropomatiformes > Lateolabracidae > Lateolabrax > Lateolabrax maculatus. Next base: position 21,215,673 of record CM062205.1, on the reverse strand, counting down.
AATGTTAACACCTTAGTCATGTGCCATGCAGGCTTTCTGTTCATTGTAACTCTACTCTGATTTTGCTGATTAGTTTCTGTTTTGTGCTTGAAGGTGTGGTGGTCACTGACTTCATCTGGTTTAGTTCTTGGTTGGTATCAAAACCTGCGTATTAATAACCCTATACTAATCTATCAGTCACAATGAAACAATACTGCCTTACATGTTTCCTCATTAAAGTTCGCCCAAGTCCTAAAATGTAGAATGATTTCATTGCCTGCCTGAGTTCCATCTTTGGCTGCAGAGAAACAGCTTGATTGCCCGGCTCCTTGGCTGCACCAAAGGACACGGTGAAATCACTTCTTATGTTCGTATTACAACCTTCTACTTAGGACTCCTACAACAGAGTTGGCCAACATTTTTGGAAAAAGAAGGCGTCCACCATGGACTGCTGAATCATTCCTGGCACGTAAATAAAAGTGCACCATGGAATACGTTGCTTGCTATTTAGAGACTGTTGCTTACATAAACACTATGGGGTTAGAATCATGGTGTTTTTTTGTTTTTAGTTAAACTTGTCATGATATAATCTCATATAACTCACATTCCTAAAGTTCATAGTCCAGCCTCACTCCTTCACAGGTGCTTTCCAGGCAAGTTTTACACACCACATAACTATTTCTAGTAGGAAATAGATTATACCTTTTTTTTTTTTAAATTTGCCAAAGACTGAAATTTCCCCTGTACTTCCAGAGGCAGTGCTGTGTTCACTAATCTAATTTACCCACATAGCTAACACGATTCCAGCCATTAAGATATCAGCCAATATTGCTTAGCAACGTAGCATGGTCTCAGACGGTTAAAATAGGTTTAAAATAGCTGTGCATCTTCTCAATGTCACTTTCTAGTGGCAAAGTCCTGTTTAAACTCTGCCTGGGCTGCACCATAAATGTGCTGGGTAAATAGCCAGGTACCAGCAGTTTGGCTTAATCTGTTGCGCAACTTGGTATTCTGCAGTCATCCTCGTCTTGACAAATAGCCCAACCAGGATACAAAGAGCGGTGCACAGGTACGTGGAAAGAATTCCTGAAATGAGTGAACCGCTCAACAGCTGTACTGATTACTACAGCTCCATTTACATTCATGCTCACAAGACCAGTTTGGTTGGCTGATTCCTGACGTCAATACAGCCTGCCTTGCATCATGTGGACTCCAATTACTGTTTGAGTCTGTTTTCTTTTTCCCTTTGAAGGTGAATGAAGAGCGGTGTCTAGACTCAAACTATTGTGTGGTCACAGAAAGCTATTTTTATTCTTAGTTTTTTATAATTCAGCATGTTTTAAGATCACTTCACTTTACCGTGTGTGTCTGTGTGTCTGAGTGTGTCTGTCTGTCTGTCTGTGTCTGTGTCTGTGTGTCCGTCTGTGTCTGTGTCTGTGTGTCCGTCTGTCCGTACTATAAGTGTGTTTCTGTGTGTCTTGGCCTGGTCAGAAGGGCAGTGCAGCGATTCCATGTCTGTTCACTCAGCAGGAAGTTCCTGTTCCACTCCATCCTCTCATCACACCTGCTGCTGGACAAATACAGCTACACACACACACACACACACACACACACACACACACACACACACACAATGTAAGTGTGTGACCATTAGCCCTGTGCTGCCCCTACTTACCAATAATGTTGTTGGGATAAAAAGCTGTATTATTGACACCACATTGACGCAGCAGCTGGGGCGATGGAGTTGGGTTCTCTGTGTGATATTGATTCTTCTGTCAGTATTTTTCCATGTAATCTGTTTTCTTTCTTTCTTCCTGTTTTTTTCACTCATCTCCACCTCTCATTCTCTCAGTATTTCATTCATGCTGATAAATCCTTTCCAAATCCTAACTCTCACTTTCTGTGTATGTTGCCCTCTCAGTCTTCCTCCTCCTGTGCGTCTGTGTTCAGGCGTATCTAAGTCCCACACATGTTCTCTAGTGTATTATGTGATACACCAAAGTGTCAAAAGTGTGTGCGTGTGTGTGAATGTCATAAGCCGGCATTGCAGTGTTTAAAAGTCCAGCAGAATACTTTCACCCTGCAGCCATCTCGAGATGATGATTGGGAGAGCAGTGGAGAGTGACAGGCCTTCATCACTCAGTGAACACACATACTGACACCATTCCTCACTGCGGGGCTTTCCTCCTCTCAGATAGCCAGTCTAAATGATCTTTCTGGTCCCATAAATAACACTGAAACAAACTGTTATGGTTGTCCATGTTTTTTTTCTAAAGAAATGTCTGCTAGTTGAAAGGCATTATTGATGATTTGTGTGACTAATTAATTGATCAAAGGAGGGAATATCTTTTTTTGCCTTTTGCATCCAGCCTCAATATCGTTTCCTAGCCCTGTTTTCATATTGGCATACAGGCACAGACTCATTTGCATCATATGTAGTGACACTGTGGCTAACCTGCTGCTACTGTAAAATGTGTCTGCTTTATAATTATTGTTTACCAAGAAGGGGATAGTAATTATGATAATGGAAAAAACAGCCAGCTTTTAGTCATCCCTAACAGTTGCCAGGATAGTCACCACATAAAAGCATAATGTAAAGGGCCTGCAGACCATGACAGATGCCGATTCACCTTTCCCTTTATGCATTACGACCACGAATAGGATAGAATAATTATCCCTGTGCAGCTTAATTCCTCCTTGGCTTGGAATCTCATTTGGGGAGCAAGTTAATTGGCTCTGATCGCTGTGTCATTTTTCCTTCTTTGTAGTTGTTCTTTGATGCTGAAATTGACTCACTTTCTTTTTGAGTTTTGGATCACGTAACAGTCAGCTCGTTTAATTGATAAATGTTGATATTAACTGAACATTTGCCTGCAGCTTTCAGGCCAGTTATATTGCTGTGAGTCAGTGCCCTATAATCACAGGTTCCTTAAAGAGCCAAAGTCTTTTGGCAGCTGCAGGGCAGACATCTCCTCTGGGTGGCCTTAACTGAAGGGAAGGGAAAAGGATGAGAGGACTGCAGGGGGGAGGATAAGCAGAGGGGGGGCGAACAGGGACCCATGACTTCTCACTATTAAATAAACACTTGAATATAGCAGAAAAGTAACTGTAACCATTAAGCAGCATGTTTATACTCACTGGAAGTTGTCAGAATTGGCTAAAGGACTTGAACTTCACTGTTATATCTTTTCAGGTCAGTTCATTTAATGAAGCTGTCGTCACACTTGAAGTAATCTGGCCAAAGGGTTTCACTCAGCCGTGTTCAGATACTACTTCAGATTAGATCTTTTCTTGCAGTGACTGCTTTTTTATGGTCCCGGTCACTTCCTTGAACATTAAATGGTACTTTGGATTGATGGTTAAATTGAAATCATTTTTACAGTTAGGAGCTGGGAAGTGGTAGCGGGCTGGATGTGTCAGCAGTAATGCCCGTGTTTTAATAACCCAGCTGCTGTAGCTAAACTCACTTGCCCTGACGTGGTTAGTTCAGAAATGACTGTGCGGCTGGTGCAGAGGAAGAGCTCAGTGTTAACTGTGAGATCTCTGGCTTGGGATTGCTGAGGACCGAACAAACAACCATGCATGAAATTTGCCACAAGGCTGCCTTAAACACGTTGTTCAACTGTTGATAACATCATCTTTGCCATTTTATTTTTCTCTTCTGAATCAGCAGCTCTGTAGGAAGTGCGCTCTGGTGCCTGTCTGTTTTCTTGTCTCTGCCCTGCGTGCTAACTGGCTCGCACTGGGACAACCAGACCTGTTTAACTTGACATAAACAGTGTGTCTGTCTGTGTTGGATATGATGGGTGATAGACTGCAAGTGTGTGGTTAAACTCCTCAGCTTGTCTCGACCATAACATGGTTCCACCGTGACATTTTCTGTGGTTGCTTGTCTCTCAGATTGTGACAGTCTCCACCTACTCACTAATCCACGTAGACCCTCTGGGATCAGGTTGCACCAAGTTCACAAAATCACAGTAGGAATACTGATCCAAGAATGGGCAGCTATCAGTTTTTGTTGGATTAGTTTGCTGTTATATATGAGTATAGGCACAGTCCAGGGATATAAATTGCAATCTTAGATCAGCATTCTTCCCCTGAGACTCTATAAATGTGCTAATGCTCGCTTTTTTGTTGTGAGTCAGCCATAAGTAGGATTAATAGATCATGTATTAACAGCACTTTACTGAGGCCTGGTGAATATGTAACACCGTGTTTCCTCAGGTCAGTGCAGTGCTTGGCTAGAATACCCAGTGTGTAGTATTTGGCCTGATTTCTCTACCTTGCTGCAACTCTTCTAATGGCACTTTACTTCTCTCAAGAACACCAAAGCTTAATAATGGAGCCATTTTGGCTCTGGGGCCTTGAGATGCTGAAGTCATCTGTCTCACTTGTGCATGTGTGTTTTTGTGAGCATTGAGTTTTTGAGAGTGTGTATTGTGTTCATATTTGTGGGTGTATGGCAGGTTTGGGTTTACGAAAGTGTGTTTTCTCTCTGCCAATGCTGCTTGTGTGTGTGTGTGTACGGGGGGGCCAGTGATGTCAAGGGGAAAAAGTAAACACGGTTTCCATGAGTAGCTTTTTTGCTCTGAGGTTTACTCAAAAGTTTCCCAACAGAGGTCACTTCTAGAGTCAGTGACAATGTGTTGCGGTTCACTCTGAGTGATCGCCTGTGTGAAGGTTAAGCTTCTGTCCCACAGTTTGCACAACACTGATGTCTTCCCAACAAAGAAGGAAGATAGTGATTCTTCTCAATTAAAGAGAAAGGAACACATGGATTTCTTTTTTTTTTTTTGCTTTTTTAGGTCAGCCGGGGTACAAAGTACAGCCACTTTATAAAGACATCTTCCCATGGCTGCCACATTAGTGGGTACCTATTGTGCTCCCAGCAGCAGTCTCCCATAAAGAGGGACCAGGATTGATGGAGTTAGGGCACTCAGACCACTATATCAAACCCCTCCGAGCAGGCCTGTGCTTTCAGTCAGCAGCTCCTCTCCACAGCACGACTGCAGTGTTTACAACTCTATTCATTTAATAGAAACTCCACTCCATTTGGCATACCATCTCTTCTGGCAAGAATTTTTGAAAAACGATCACAAACATGCTGTTTTGGGGAAAATGCAAAGGTCATAAATCTTGAGGATGCCTTCTGGATTCCCTGTGAGGCCTTGTGGTGGAAACCAGGCCAGACCCTGCCTATTGATTCAGTCTGTGAATCATCGACGGGGCATGCCTGAGGGGAGACGATACAGTGACAGTGATTTGCCACTCCCTGGTGCCAGGGTACTGCCCTGGTTGTTTAAATGTGGCCTCAGCTGTTGCCCAAAGTGATGTGTGGCTCTCTATGTTGAATGGCCGGCTGGCTGCTGGACTTGCTGCTGGGCCGGGCCCCCTTAATACCACGCCTGGCCGCTCCTAGAAACACACACACACACACACAAAAACACAAACATGACCACAGACAGAATACAGATATATAGATACTAATGGACACACACACACACACACACACAGACTGGCTGGAGAGAAAAGCAACTCAAAATCCGCCGTGCAGCAGTCTGGGCCCTATTTTCTTTCTCTGTCTCAACCCTAACCCCGGTCAGTCATGTGTACTCAGGAAACGGAGGTTATCGTGTCTTGCTGGGGGCAGGGAACAGATTGAAGGACTCAGTGGCAGACAGGGAACGAGTGTGCCATGCAAACAGTAGCCAGCGCTCCTATTCCCACCATTTCCTTCCTCAGCACAGTACCACCCATTTGTACCAAATCCTCATCGTTCTCTCTCTGGCTCTTGTTCGGTCCCTTAAACATCTTGAACCTCCTAAAATAGATGCTTTTCAGGAATACAAATACTGACTCATTTTCCTGGTGACTTGTTTCAGTATTTTTATTAGTTCAGCTTGCTCTCAAGCGAATAATGCTTTGCGCTTGACTGGCGTTGACAGTTGTACACTGCAGGAAGGAACAGGTTAAATTGCTCGTCAACACATTACAGGCTGCTGATCATAGTTTGTTTTGCACTTGTCCTTTGGATCTGCATCCATCTGTTTGTCATGGGTGTCAGGTTGTGTCTGTGGATCACTGCACAGACACATGTTGTACCTGGCAAATCAAGTGATTCTGATTATTGTGGGGACACTGATGGTACAGAGTATACAGATAGAGAGTGGCGTGCTGAGCTGAGCAGCTGGCGATGAGCTACACTTGTTTACTGACACTCTGTCTTTCCACCAGCTTGGACACCCTGTTACTACTGCTGTTATTTTATCTTAAGCCATTTGAAGTCAATTACAGTAATTGGCTATGATGAAGGCAGGAGTGTTCCTAATTTTGGGGTCACAGCTGTATTAAAAATCTGTTTTGCCAGGGGAAAAAAAGACTTGCATTGTGTGACACCCTTTAAATGCTGTTGCATTTGATAATCACTGTAAAGCAGCCTATTATGTTGTACATAAACTGAACTAATTAGGAAGCTTCACATACAAAGAGATAATTTAACATCACACTTAGCCTATAACAAGTATTTGAATCCCTATATTTGAATCCATATCATAAATGATAGAGTTGCTTTACTTGTAGTATGTTGGCACTTCATCATTTTAGCACAGAAGCGGATAATTTTATTGAAACAACGCTGCCTTATTTGTCTTTTTTTTTGGGTCATCAGCAATGTTTACTGTGCCATGCATGTACAGTACATATGAGACATCTGGGTCAAATGTGGCTGTCTTGAGAAAGACAAACCTATTTCTATTTTTGGTTATTCCAAAAAAGTTGGGTTCTTTGGGGAAATCTTTTTGAACAGGAAAAAAACTCAGCAAAGACAGAGTAGTACCAAAGAAATACAGTCTGGTAAGGGGTCTGCACAATGTTACCAATTATTTAGTATAGACAGCGTGCCACTACTGAATGTATATAGTCACTGAATAGACTCCATTTAGGTCAAACTGCCCCTGAGTGGCAAACTGTGATACAGTAATTAATTCTGTACTGATGCATGTGACCCAGAATATCACATTTAGGGGTTAGCATTAACGATTAGCATTAATGAAGGGAATCATCTCACATTGTTCGCTTGTACTTGAACATTGAATGTCTATCAGGCTGTCATTAAATCAATCGCAGCCCCGAGCATGTCTGTTGTGAATTTTTTAACTCAGATGTTGACAGTTTTATTGTATTTGTTGAGCAGTTATTGGTAATAAAAAATACAGAGTGTTTAACTGGTTTTGTCGTCACCATAAACTCCCCAAACAGGATGCCAGAAAGCGGATTGCCCTAACCGTGGACCCTGATCCTGGTTCCACAGTTTGTCCTGGACATTGGTTTTCCCTTGTTTTTCTAACTTGGCTTTCCTTTTGATGCACTGCACACTTTCATCCAGATTTTCTCCTTGTTTTCCTTTTCTACCCCTCTTTTTACATAAGCATGCCAAGCTACAAACCAGGGTCCGGAAAATTGGATTAGCACGGTAACAGCATTTCTCAAATTCTCTCTTCATGTGGCCGTTTGGGAACAGAATAGAGGCACTATCACCTCAAGTCGGCCGGCTCCCCGATAACAGGGCTCAGCAGATATGCCAGCCAGGCCTGCTTTGCATTACGGATGGCTGGATGGTCTTATTGATTGAGCCTATCCTATCGCATTGTTGCTCCCCAAACCATAAACTCAGTGTGAACACAGATAACATGGAATTCCCCCGAACAGAGAAGTATAAAATAGGATGAAGAGGAGCGGCTGGCACAGTGGTGGGGCAGGTCATGAAAAGAGACAGTGGGGCCTTTTTTGTCTTGAATTGCTGCCCATTCTTTCTCTTTCTCTTTCTCTCACGCTCACTCGCTCTCCCAGCCTCTCCCTCCCTCCCGATGTCTTCTTTGAAACCCAACCGCTGTACTCATCCCTAGGATCCTTCTGCAAGGATTAATCAGTTTTCCATTCCTGGAGAGATTATTCAAATACTGTTACATCTACCGCCAGCAGCAGCAGCACTCCCTCCTTCGTTCCAAAGCAGCAGCACAGCACTGACTGAAGGAAAAGTCTTGTTCTGTCTCTCTTTGTCTCTCTGTTTGTTTTGTGTGTGCCCCTCCTCTTCTGTGTATTTTTGTGTTTACATTTCACAATTGTTGAGTGTGTACACGCTTATGTTTGTAATTTTTCAACTGAGTACATTGATGATATTGCATGTGAGAGTCTTTCGAGGGCTCAATGCTTTTTTTTTCACCGTTGCTTATTCCTGTGTATATGAGCACAGAGAGAGTATAAATGGTCCTTGTGTAATTGTCCTCATTAGTGATGGTAGGAGAACAGCCAGAGATCCTCACGGCACCAGACTATAGTAGCTGTGACAGCTCCAGCAGGGTTCAGATCCTGCTTTCCTACACCAAAGCCTTTACCTCCCCATCAGCCTTCTCCAGCCTGTATGTAAAAAGTACCCTTCATTTCTGGTGTACTTTGTTTGGTCTATTCCTGTGTGTAAGCTGTTCAACAACAACAAGAAGCCAATAGTTGAAGAGGCAGAGAAATAAATCCAAAGACAGTAACTTAATTAAACCAAAATGCAGTGCAGACACAAAGCATTATATATTGCATAAAGAGTGCTACTCACTTTTCTCAGTGGGGAAACAGTGCTCCGCTATGGCTTTTGCTATTGCTTTGTTGATGCACAAACAGCAACATTTAGAAGTCACTCCATTTATATTTAGCTGTATTTGTCTGCTTCACTTGAAAGGAAAACTCCAGCGTATTTCTTTGTACTACCACCATGATGAAGATCATAAAGTCTGTGAAGTATTTGCCAGAGTCGTAAGCTTAAATCTCTTTAAGTCTCTTGTACTGCAGGTTTGCTTACCTCCTTGAGGTCAGATTTATTTGATTTTTTTTTTTTTTAATCCAGCTACAAACATCTTTTGAAGACATACTGTTGCTGTGAGGAACATTAACCTTATTTTTAATGAGTATGGAATATATACAAACCTAAGAGAAACTGTGGTAATTAATTTTCTACCGCTAACTCCTCCACCCTACCTCTCCACCTTAACTTAACTCTTTTCCTTCCTAATTGTTTTACTTCCCTCTGTCCCCCTCTGCCACTTATCTTGACTTTCTCCTTCCTTCACCCTCTTTTCACCTCTCCCTGTCTGAATCTGCTGCTCCATCTTGGTCTCTCACTTTTTCTCCCTCCTTTCCTTCTTCTTTCTGGCTCACGGCCAAACCAAGGGCTTAACCCACCTCACCTGATCCCCACCCATCCAATCACCCACCCCAGCACTCTGCACCACACGAACACAGCCAGACTTTCTACCTCACCTCTCATTCTGTGCTCACGCTCCCTCTGGCCCACTCGGCCTGGCCTCCATCCCGGGCACTGCTCACCTTCCTGCCAACACCACAGACACACACACACACACAATAGAGTTACCTAATGCTGGTGGTACTGCTGCTAATGCGGATTTCATACACAAACTCCGTGTTTGACATGGGATAATGAACATGTGTTCAACCTGCGTTTGACCTACCAGTCTGCTTTCACAGGTTAATCCCCGGTTGTTGCCGTTGACACAGACCTCCCTCTGCAACTGTAGTTCAGTACACTTTACTGTTTGATGTTGTACATATAGTGTAAATACTTCATATTTGCTGAAGTATTTCAGTTGATCTGTTTATTAATAGGTTTTTGCCACAGTTTTCTCACTTGAAGTCAGCTCAAGGGTTTACTTTATAATGTCTTTATTCTATATGTATCATAAATGCTGTCATACCAAAGCCAAGCCAATACATAAACAGACAGGGATTAAGAACAGATCCAGAGGCAGGGCGAGAAATCCAGTTTAGATGGTCTGTGCTTGTTCAAATCAATGGCAAATGTGGATCCATCACAGGTCATTGTGTCAGTCTGAAAGGGGTACAAGGGGTAAGAAGTACAAAGAACTTCAGCACGGTGCTATAAGTAGGGTGTAGGTCCTTTTTTAGAGATTGTGTTAGGGTATTCAGGTTTTTCTAGTAGAGCTCATTTTGGCAACACTACTCATATCATATTCCTGCAAATGGTTAGACATGTTTTACACTCACACTGCAGGTGCATATGCTTGGTTTGCTTGGCTGATTCGCCATATATACACACACATTTTTTTTAAACGTACGCTTTCATTCCCACGCTCATGAGTATACAGTATGTGCTTTCACTTACATTCCTGCTCTCTCCTTTTTGTCTCTCTTAGACACTGCAGTACGCAGGAGAGAAGGTGTGTGGGTTGTAAGCTGGCAGTAGCATAAGTGTTAAGTGATTTAGAAGGTGAGTTTGGTAAGGTGCTGTGAGAAGAGGCATAAAAACTATGGAGCATTAATGGACCGACATCGGCCTGTAAAATGAAAAAAAGTTGGTTTATCAGAGCTGTTTGGCTGCTGGAAACAAGGCTGAGAGCAAAGTTTGCTGGTCACAAAACCCAAACCAGGAGCTGAAAGATGCTAAAACCATCTGTAGAGCTGAGGAAAACTGCAGAGTTGGTCATTTCTGTTTGTGTTTGTCATTACAACCGACCCCTTTAACATACAAGTAGTCATTTGATCCATTGTTTATATAGAGGTATTGATTAGTGCAGCTTTCAATAATCGATCAAGCATCTCTTTTAAATATGAGGATTTACTGCGTTTCTCTGGTTTATATCATAAATTTAATATTCCTGACATGTTTCACAGTTTTCTGATATTTTATTGACTAATTGAAGAAATAAGACAGATTAGCAGATAAATAATCAATTTTTGCAGCTCTAAAACTAATCTCCATCTGGTAGTTATTTGCAGAAAATGTGTGGTTGTCAAGTTGGCAAACCACACCAAATTCTGGAAAGGCTGTAAGAAATAAGGATGCCTGTTTTATAAAACACTGCCTACCTAAAAGTACAACGTGCCTGTGTATCATTCTGCAGTGCCACAAACAAATTAGTTTCCCAGATGTGTTTATAAAAAAAAAAAACACTAGCCCCTTTTACATATTTAGATATGTTTAAAAACATGAGCGCTGAGTGGTGTTTTGTGTCTGGTGACAATGTGACGAGTTAATTAATTGTGACACCATTTACTTAAAAATGCCTGCATAATATATTGGAAACAAATGCTTTAATTTGTTGCACCGAAGACGAGGTGCTCTAAAGCAGACAAATCTGTTTTCCTCCTCCTGCTCCTCCTCTTCACTCTGCAGGCTGGAAGCATGCAGCCTGTCACTGGCACTGCAGTGAGCCCAAACACGATGTGACCTAAATAAACCAGTGTGTTAGGAGAGAGCGGGAGTGAGGGATGAAGCAATATTTTTTCCCTCTCACTCACTCTGTCGTCTTGTTTTCAAACACTTCACTCTCCTGCAGGCTGCAACTTGTGCATGTGTATGTGCAAAGTCAAATGCATACACACGGACATTTTTATACACACTGGAGTCAGACTGGGTGCTTTTATATCATGGCACCTGCAGAAGTATTTGGCTCTTACTACAAAGCAGGTGCTTTCACACATCTAAGCACCTGCTTTACACCTTGTACAGTCTTTGTTTCTGCCACTTTTTCTCACTTTGTGAATTTCTATCTGACCAACAGTATGGCTCAGGGGTCATGATTGTCTTTCTATGAGTGATGCCATAAAAACTGACAATAGAAATGAAAGGTGGTGGCTGTACCATATAATAGCAAGAGTTTCCAATACAGAACCTGTGGAAAAAGAGAGACAGAAATCCCCAACTACAGCCAAAATCTCTGCCTGAATTTGACTAATGGTTTGCAAGGTTGGCCACACTGGCTCATTTCGCCAGGTGACTGGCCGTCATTTAGAAGTCGTACTTAGTTCATGATATGCAGTTGTCTTGTGTAGCCTAAGCAGCAGGTTTAACTTTGTTTGGCGTCTTTTTGTAGGTGCACTCAAGCTTTTTAAAGTGCAGAAATATGCTACTGCACAGGACAGATTCAGGCCCCTTGAGGCATTTCCTGAGTCCAGGCTCCAGTCCAGGTCCCCCCTTTAATGACAGTAGGTTTGATGTGTTTATGTGTGTTTCGGAGGCCTGAACAGGGCTGAAAGCCACATTGTGTGCTGCCCACAGAGCTGAAGCCTGGCACAGACAGATAAGAGAGCCTCACCTCAAGCATACTTTCTATCTCCAGCCGGTACCTGCTCACAGGACAGGTTTCACTATGCAAACAGACAGCTCAGTCGTGTGTGTGTGTGTGTGTGTGTGTGTGTGTGTGTGTGTGTGTGTGTGTGGTTAAGTAGGTGCATATGCGTGTGGTTGCTGTGAGCGTACGCTGCTATGTTGCTTGCTTGTTCTTGTGTATGTGTGCGGACAGTCCGTTCTCCTGGATTAAAGAACTTTAATCCCGGCAGATCCTCATCAGCTCAGAAGTTAATGGGTGCAGTTTGTTAGTCAAGGAGTAGGCTCTGCTCACGTGTTACTTAAAAGTTAGAAATGCATGGCTGAATGACTTCTGGTCCTCGGTCATGAGTTGCTAAGGGAGACGTGAGCCAGGCTTTCGATGATGGATGCACCTCTCAGTTCTAGTTTGGATCAGCAACTTTTAATTGGTTCTCTGCTTTTTTGTGCCTCCTAATCTCCTCCCAAAGCCAAGAAGACATACATGCACCGTCTAAAGTAGTGCTTTTAGCTTAATTAATTGTGCTGTTTTAAAGATTTCAGAAAATTTCAGTGTTTAAACCTGCATTAGAGTGAGACGTAGACTCAAACCCTAGACCCAGCATAAATAAACAATTACGAAAATTACGGTTTATAATAACTTGGGTATTATTTTCATAGCTCCAGCCATCGGTTCTTTCGGTTATGATAACATCGTACTCTCCAAAGTAATGCTTAGATCTCTAAATACACCAAAATTCGCTTAAGGACTCTGACATGTGCGGTCAGACAATCACACAAGTGCAAAATAGGCCAGTTTTGCCTGGTGAGCTTCAACTTTATGTGGTGGTTAAACCAGAAATAAGCATATCCACATTGTTGCTAATAATCCCTCATTGTAAAAGTATTGTAGTTCAAAGCTAAATTAGGATGTGGGTTTGTAAACTGTGCTGGGTGTTTAAAACAGGCAGTTTGGAAAATAAGTTAACCGTGAACTGTCTATGGAGTGGTCTGGATTGTCATTCAACTGTAATCTTGCAGCCCTGCTATATTCAGCAGGTAAAACGTTCTGTCAGTAGGAGCAGCAGACTGCCCTCAGTGTCCTCTGTTGCCTTTTATTTGGGCTGCCTTGACTCCTAACACTACTGAGACTCAGGCTCCGACTCTTTAGTTCCTCGTTGTGAGTCAGAGAGACAACAGCTTACTGTGCTGTGCACTGATGTCAGTATTTAAACCGTTCCTATTTACAGGCACTAAACAGGAGGCATCTGAGTGGTAGTGTGACAGTGTGGTTCTGCACAATCACCAGCTTCTTATCCGTTATCAAACACAGGAAGTTGACTAATTTCTGTGATGACATACGCTGTTTACTTCATGTGAATTTGTACATTTACCAGACTTACAAACTTTTATTATTACTTAATACATTCTGTTGTCACTTTTTCAACTGTTGAATTTTTGTGCTGTTTCTCCAGCTTTCCAGCCAGTCCTGCACCTTTTTTATTTTGCTGCTGACAGCCTAATCTTCACCCCAGTATTAACAAAGTGTCTCTCACCATTCACAGGGAGCTCAGCGATGAATAAGCTACGGCAGAGCTTCCGCCGGAAGAAAGACGTCTACGTGCCGGAGTCAAGTCGGCCGCACCAGTGGCAGACAGACGAGGAGGCGGTCCGCAGCGGCAAATGTAGCTTTGCAGTCAAGGTGACTCTCCCTCACACATAAACACACCTGAATACAAAACCTCAGACACAAAATCTCACGCACACAGTGTGCAGTGCTGACCCTACTGGGGCTCTCACATACCTCTGAGAAACTCGCACGCTGCTTGGCTCCCCAAGGACGCCGCTTGTGATTAATCATAAGCATTCAGAGACTGAGAGCACAGCTTTTATCTAGGTTGCAAGATTATCTTCTGTAGCCTTCCAAACCTGTGGGATGTGTGTGCACAATTGATTTCTGTCCTCCAAGAGTAATGAGAACCATTTGTATCCGCGAGTATAATATACAAAATTAAAGAAAATGTTTCTTTAAAGCTGACAAATAACAATTTCAGGGGCACTGCGATGGGGCAGCGCAAGACACAAAATTCAGTAGGCGATGAAGTATCTTTCTACATACAGCATGTATCTAAAATGGCCAAACTGGACCGGCTGTGCTGCAGTTGATGGAGTGGAGAGTTCGCTGTATTTTGGCAACAAAACCTTCCACTTTTGCAAACAGAAGTGCAACGGTACACTTCCTCTCATCACAAGGGTCCAAATGCTCGCCTCACTCAGAATAAAAGGGAATTGAAAACCTCAGAGCCGAGAAAGAGAATATTTTCCCCTGACTATATGACCTGTATGTACAGGTTATGGTTTGATGCTCCCTGTGTGTTTGATTTCTCCTGTTTCCTTTTGAGCAAGAAACTGGAATTGAAAATACAGCAAAACGGAGGGAGGGTGAATAGACGGTGGTTAGAAAGCAAAGGAAGGTAGTGGACGGGGTTTAAGACTACCTTCAGAATTTTTTTCCTAAGTTGGACAGATACATGTGTGCATGTGTGTTGCTTCATGGCTTCAAGTCGTTTGTGCGTATATTTCTGCCAGTGTGTGAAACGCCTTAACTTCAGGATCTCTTCTAAGCTGTCTTCCAAATGTCTCACACACACACACACACACACACACCTTCCCTCCCCCACCTGCTCTCCATAAGTTGACTCCCTTCGCTGTACTCTAAGCTAGATTTGTTGATTAGCAATTACTCTACTCTTTTACTCTCTCTTATTAACTCTTTTAAGGTGTAGAAGAACTACATCCTTTCAGGCTGTGTTACCCGTAGGCATACTTTGCCAAATTTTAAACTCAGGTAGCTGACTATTGTTGCAGGGTGTTGCTCTTCTCGTAGAATCCTTTTTGTAAATTGTTCAAGTAGTGACAGCAGTCTGTGAATTACAGATAAGCGACAAATTAGTACATCTCTCATTGTAATGCTTTTCTTCTTTTGCTTCTGCAGCCACACATACTTCCCCACCAACATTTTTTCCCCCTCTGCACTGGCTTTCATTGTGCCTGTGCAACCTACCATGCTACTCCACTGTATCCCTCCTCCCCCTCCTGCTCCCTGTCTCCCGCTCTAGGTGCCTCAGGAGGAGCCCAGTTGTGTGTGGGTTGGAATAGTTGCAGTGAAATGATCACTGACTGCCGCACTAAAGAGTAACCAATAGAGGGTAGGAGAGGAGACGAAGTGGAGAAGGAGAAGAAGAAAGGCTGTTTCAAAGTGGCATGGAGGGAAAAACAGGGTGGTGGTGGTGTCAACACAGGGTGAAGCGAGCTGTTAACGCGGTTTGGGCCTTCCCTCACTACATAGCGCCTTTTGACAAGCATAGTGTAAGCCCAGTTCTCTACTTACGAACACATCTGAGTTTTTACCTCTGATTGTGCTCAGCCTGTTGGTGGTGTGCCATATTAAACAGCAGTTGTGTTTATTTGTGTGTACATTTATACTTGTTTTTGTGTGTGTGTGTGTGTGTGTGTGTGTGTGTTATTCTCATGCTGAAATTGCAGTGACAGACTGTTATTCATGATTCAAGGTGATTGTCAAAGGCATAAAAATGTAGACTTGCTTTTTTTGTATGGAAATGTCTTGTGAGACTGCTGAAGGCTGGAGATGGTTGTGAGATTAGATGAGATTGCTTTTGTTTGTTGTTTACCATGTAAAACAGATGAGAAGTAAAAGTATTTATATGTCCTTGGTACGTTTGAACTGTGTAGACCTATTTGTATGGAAATGAATGTGTGCATTTTTGTGTGAGCTTGTTTTTCCGCTGTTAATCACACGTTGGAAGTTTGGAAGGCTGCATACAGCACTTTTTTATTGAATCTGACAGAATTTTTCACTGAAACTGATTTATGGCCAATACCCTGAATTAATTCCTGGCATCCATCTGGGTTACATCCAGAGCACTTTTACACCAACACAGCCAACTCCACTTAATTGATATTGATATGGTTTGTGTATATGAAATGCCGCTTTGTACCCGTGCTGCCTTCAGAGCTTCTGAGCAAGAGGTGCTGGTAGGTGTTTTGTTAACTGTGGACAGAGCCAGTCTAGCTGTTTCCAGTCTTTATAATAAACTAAGATAATTGGCTGCTGGTTCCAGCTGCATATTGACCGTACAGACTTATGACCAGGATCAATCTTGTCATCAAACTGTCAGCAAGTAAGCGAAAAATCAGATTTCCCAAAGTGTTAAGTATTCCTGTAAGATAAAACCTGAATATTCAAACAATACAGGACTGTTCTTTTTAACTGTCAGACTGTTGTCTTGACCCCTGTCCGCTTCATCATTGGCTGCTTCAGATGTTTACGAAATGTGAATTAAAGCCCAGGGTTGCACATGGTGTTTCCTTTGTGTTACCTCTGCTGGCCTATTACAGCTGGAAAATCAACATCAGGGACCAGGAAATAGAAATACAGCATCTCATAGTATGTTTTCCCTCATCAAACACAAACAGTGCAGTGGGAGTAACAGCACCATAATACAAATATCATGATATATAAACTGCATCTAATCCTAGCCCACTGCAGGATTAGTGCCAAGTGGAACTAATCCTGGAGTGGGCCCACAAAACAACCTGCATTTCAGAACCATATTAACCTACACATGTACAACACACTGTTCAGGAGATCTTCATTTAATTTTGAACCAGTTGTTTTGGTTGAGCGCATCTGTTAAATGTGAATGTTTCAGCCCCCAGATTGTTGGGATTGTAGGAGGACGGAGTGAGATGCTAGAATGAAGCATCTGTTGTGACACTCCGAGCCTCCCCTGCATTTACTCATCTCACCTCAGCCACGTCTCCGGGCTGATCCACTATTAGCGACGCTGCTGCTTTCATTGTCCTCACTACCCACAGCTGCCTCCTTGCATCACTATTGTCTATAGCACACCAGTGTTTTTGTGCCCATCTCTGTGCGTTTACGTGCATGTGTATAAACACAAGTGTATTCCAATACGCCGACAGTGTGACTCACAGCTGTGGCGTCACATTCTCAAAATAGCAGGGCCAGTGGGGGGGTGGCGGGCGTGGGTCAGCGTCACTTTCTGTCTGTGTGTGTGTGTGTGTGTGTGTGTGTGTGTGTGTGTGTGTTTGTGTGTATCTATAAGGAAAGGGTAAGGACTTCCTCTCCGGCCCCACACGCACAATGGCTTCTGGGGCGGTCAGGGTTGTGACTCTGGAGCGACACTCAGCAGGGTGTGATGCTGCTTCAGGGTCCGGGAGGACGGAGGGAGGGAGGTTCTGAAGGAGGCAGCCTTTTCCGTTCATTCAGTTACACTTAAACTCACTCAAATAGGATATCCAAGTAAGTCTTGCTGTAGGTTGTTAAATGGTTGCAGCTAAGGTTTCCCCAACAAACTGGGCAGTATAATTGGAGCGAACATATGTTGTATGTCGATCGATCATTCTCTGCCGTTTCCTGTGCTGGTTCTGACAGATCCTGATGTGTTTCATCTCTTGATTAATTAGTTTCTAGATGACCGTCTTAATTAATTATGTGGCATATATGGTGAAATAGCGCCTTTGTTCTTTATCCTTGAAGGTTAACATTACATACTGTGTATTTTTAAAAGTGGGCTGATTATTCTGAAGTTAGTGGAGACAGTGCAGTTAACTCTGACACAACTACTTCCATGGTGTGAGGAGAAGGGGAAAAATCTTAAGATGTCAAAACTCAAGCAACACATAAGCCTATACTGTAAAGGACAACTTTTTGTGAGACCATGCCATCCTAATGACAAGCCAAAACCTGTTTGTCTCACAATAAAGTTGTTTTTTGTACTACATGTGTTAGTAGAGGCAGTTTTTATTTCCTGTGAGGCAGCCTTCCATAATATACTGTGGGAGGCCTTGGAGTACCATATAGTTTGGTCTTATCTTGTTGCACAGTAATTTACAATTCATACCAAAAAGATTGCATCAAACTTAATGCCACTCACACTGTTACCTGGCCTGATCTTATTTGTGTTGTGATGAGCCACACAGAGGAACACAGAGGAGCTGGTTGCATGTTGACCACACTGAGTGTAAAAGGAAAGAGCTTCTTTTTGCCCCTTCATGTGTTTGTTGTTATGTTTTTTTTTTTTTTTTTTTTTTGCTGTTAGATTTACCTGCCCATTTACTTGCCCATTTTTATTCCTCAGGAAAGTGTTTAGCATTTTTCCCATGGACAAAGTTAGGCATCAGCTAGGGAGCAATTGAACTGCTATTGACCTCGAAATGGTAATTAATTAGGTGTATAAATCACCAGCGTCAGCCTACCAGAGGATATTAGACCGTCTGGACTCATTTAAATACCCATGCTCATTCCAGAGTTTATTATTGTAACCTTACTTAAACTTCAGTAGAGATACCCACAGGAAAGCTTTGTCACAGCATTACTCACTCTCTCTCTTTCTGTCTCTCTACCTCTCTCTACCCTGCAGTACCTGGGACATGTGGAGGTGGAGGAGTCCCGAGGCATGCACATCTGCGAGGATGCAGTGAAGCGGCTGAAGACGGTAGGTTTCACTAGAAAAACCCCTCCATACTTCCAGGAACGAGGCTGCTAAATACCAGACATCCTACTTCCTTTTGATCTGTTTCTTATCTTTTCCTCCATTAGTTTCCTTCACTGTGCTACCAACATCCTACTGACTCTTTCTAACATTTCCTTTATTTAAGTGGCAGCCCTCCTCCATCTGTCACCAAGCAGTGTTTCTCTCTTTAGCATTTCATTGTTGTTTATTCCTGCCCAGTTTACTCTGTACATCGAGGCCTGAGTGTGGCTGATTGTTGCCATTTGTCAGTAAGGGTCTCCACCCATCTTGACCCTCAGACAACCTCCAGGGGTGTCGGGGGTCCTCTCTGAAAGTCTCTTCCTCTCTCTCACTCTCCATGTACACTCTCAGCCAGAGGAGATAGGCCGGCATGTACTTCCTGCTGCAGTAGATTCCGGCGGAGTTGCGCAAAAAGAACAAATTCCAGTTTGGGGAGCACGGGAGGGGAAGGGGGAAATCATGGAGCAATTGCTTTTCCATGTTGTCAGTTGTTTGCCAAGGCCCCACCCAGGTCGTAAACTCCTGTGAGTAAATGAGGCAGATTCGTCAGGGCCATTCAGAGGATCAGCACGTCATACCTGAATCTCAGGACGGAGCTACATATAAATTCTGAGGAAGTCATTCAAACATGACAGACTTATTGAGAATTCACAACCTGTTTCTTCTGATATCAATACCTATTCGTCTTGCTTCATAAAATTGCATTAAGGGCCATTGAGTCGTTTTGCATGTTCAACTCAATGAGCTGTTGAAGACTACTTGAGCTATTGAGAGCCATTTGTTAGTTTGATTGTACCGTAGAACATGCTTGAGAATAATTTCACATTTTATGAGTACAATTTAATGGACAGTAAAACACTTTCCATACCAGTCCAAACTGGGCAGTATAATAAAAGTTATATAATGGACACACACACACACACAGTCTTGCATTTATGCAGAAGCATGTTTCTTCACACTTACACATGTGTTGACACATCCTAGTATAAGACGTGCACAGAAAACACATTTATATTTGACACAAAAGCAGTAGTACATAATTTGTGTAAAAAAGAGTGCCACACAACACACGCACACCCTTGTAGACCCCCATAGCAGCATGTTTGCGTGTGCGTGTGAATTTCCACACAGTTTCACAACCTCACACGTAAAGGTACAAACACACATTTGTAGCAAATGGAAGCACAACATAACACACAACTAAAAGACACACTCCGACAGGCAGATCATTTGTACACACAAAAGCACACACAGGAAGACGTGGACCCAGAAGCACATTAGACGGACATATTGTATACACACACATCCAAACGTACATATTCCTATAGAGAATACACCAAGCTTGAACACACACATACACAAGCCTAATAAACACACACAGCAACACATACGCACTGGTGCTTGATGAGGTCACATGGTGTACACAGAGCCTGAGGCTGTGAGGTCTTATTGAGTTACAGTCATTTTAACAAGGCGGACAAAATGGAGCCAACTCAAAAGGAGAGGTGGATGTTTTCTGCCTACAGTCCTCCTGCGGGCCGCGACGATCTGACCCTCCTCAACCTAATGACATTTCCTCCTCTGTCTCCTCCGCTTCTCCACTCCCTCGCCTTCTCACCACCCAAAGGTCTTATACATAAGCCAGCACAGGCATGGTTTATTGATCCAGTTTTATAATCACGGAGGGAAATTAACATTTACCACATTCAAGAGAGCCTTGGTCTGGATGTAGCAGTTTACCTGTGTGCCTGAGAGGTTCGCCTTACAGGAAATGACACAAAACAATGGTTGGTTGAAACCTGCATACTCTGTTCCAGGATGGTGCTCATTCATTTGAGATTCAGATTTAGTTTTGTTTCTGCTGGATTGTCCCATAGACTTTACATTGAGATGCCATGCTCACACAGGAAAAATAGCCTTTCTCGGCTTTGGGAAAAATATACAAATACTAAATCTTCACAATTTAAAAATGGGTATTAACATTTACTAACATTCAACACCGGAGTTCAGAGCAGTGGAGTAGTAAAAAGAAAAGAGTTGCACTGCGCTTTGTCGCTCTGCCCTTCATTTCCGATTAGTTTTGTAGTTAGGTAATTTCTAAACAAAGTAGGGTCATAAAGTATATAACTTTCCATGCTGTTATCCTGTGTGGCTCTGTTCACAATGACGCAGCTGAAAAGGAAAAGTGCAATGATTCGACCTTACCAAATGAGGTTTGACTCGGGGGTTCTCTCTTGATGTTTTGAATCATAGACGTTCAGCCCTAATGCCATTTTAGGTCTCTGTAAACAGTTTCACAGGCCTCTTTGTTAAAACGGTGCACTATGGGGGAAAAAGTAAGCGGGACAGATTTTGGCTGCAAGGCTGACACTGCTGCCGAGAGCAGAGCAGAGCAGAACATAGTGGTGGTTTACTGTTTGAAGGTTGACTGTCCAGACTAGACAAGGGCCCTCCTTTAAGCAGATATACAATTAGCGAGGCCCTGATAGATCCCAGTTCACCCTCGTTAACTTTTTAATAAGATAACTGTTGCCAGGCAACAAATACAGTTCCTACAGGTGGAGGGAATATGAGTTAAAA
Organism: Lateolabrax maculatus; assembly: GCA_031216445.1. Classification (NCBI taxonomy): domain Eukaryota; kingdom Metazoa; phylum Chordata; class Actinopteri; order Acropomatiformes; family Lateolabracidae; genus Lateolabrax; species Lateolabrax maculatus. The sequence goes on along the minus strand of CM062205.1, from coordinate 21,194,424 downwards.
TTGCTCAGCGGTACGCTCTATTGCCGGGAACTAATAACTAAATTGGTCAGGAACCAGGACCCACACCTGTAGGCACTTAATATCTGGTGAAGGCTGATGGGGGCTGTTTCCTGAAAATCAGCTTGTAGCAGGCAGACAGCAGCCACAACACCAACACAATCTGGCAGCATCAGCACTTAAAAGTCTTGGAGCGGGCAAGAGAGATGAAGAACAACCGTGAGCTGATGCTCTCTCATGAATAATAAGGAAGAACATGAAAATCTATGTGTAGTTGCGTGTAGGTTTGTCTGTGTGCGCCCGGTGCTGGAGGGTGCGTGCTGCTGGTCCAGCTGTCTATTGATGTGTGTTTGTGTTTGTGACAGCTACAGCTCTGAGCCGACTCCATTGTATTCCCAGCAGCCTTTGGGACGGTAATGAGAGTTTTCTCACAGCTCAGAGGGGAGAATGAAGGCGGGTGGAGGAGGAGGAGGCTGCACTGCGGCACCATCAACCTCCAAGCTGCCCTGTTGCATCGTCATCATGACGTCACTTCCTGCTGCTGTTGGCCGATGGCCTGGGATTGGAGGTGTAGTCTAATAGTGGAAATGTTTTTGCTGTTACTCAGGAGCCTATGGTGACCTGGAGTGTTTCCTCGGTGTAGACTGGGTGGGGCATCGCAACCAGGAGATGGTGACATGCTGAAAGAATTTCATGCATATTTGTACATCAACACCCAGTAGCCTCGGGACACATCATTGACAGTGTATCTAAGTCCATCAGACAGTGTGTATATAAACTGGTGCTTTCAATTAAAACTTTTCGTGTCATATGTTATGAGAAGCTGCCTTAGATGACTTTGCTGTTTGCATTCTCCCTATAGTTACTCTGCACTGTGGTTGTTTTTAGATTCTTTGACATCCTGCTGTAGATAATGCTTTGTAGCAAACTTTGTGAGGTGTGAGTTGTTGCACAAAGTAGCCCACTGACAGACGTTACGCAAGATGTATGATTCGTTGTTGCACATCCTGCCGGTGGTTAGTGTTGTTTTTGAGGGCAGAAATAACTGACACCAGAAAGATAGGACCACTAAAAGCTTTTGGTTGTGCAAGGTTGTCTATTAAAGAGAGGTTAAGTATGGACAACGTTTTATCGCTTTTATCAACACAGAAATAAGGCTTGTTGGCTGCAAAGTAAGTTCCCGGCTTTAGTTGTTTCATTTTTGCCTTGTTGGCTTCACCCTGATCTTTCAAAACTCAGCTATCATCTCTGCCCAGAAAGCTTATTCCCCTACCCTAGTTTCATCCCAGTTCACAAATTTAATACCTGAATGTTGTATTACCTTTTTGTTCGTGTTATACTTTTTTTTTTTGTCTTTTTAAGCAGGTTTTAATTGTGGTGTTGCAGAGAAATACCTCCAAACCCCCTCCCCCACACCGCTCTCTCACTCTAGCTATCTCACCCCTATAGAGATTCTTCCCCCTAACCTAAACTATAGCTTACTAATACTAGCTGTGCAGGCTCTGCCATCATCTGCATGTCTGTGTGCTTCTCACAAACACACACACACTAACGAACGCTTAGCTCATTCCAAATGAATCTTCAGTGCTGGTTAACATGTTAAATCATGCATTCACATGGTGCTCGGAGTGCCGTCTCCACCATGGCTGTGTAACAGGAACAGAGTGGCACTCCTTTTCAAAGCTTATGGGGAGGACAGGAACTCTCAGGGAGTGGGGGAAGAAGGGAGGATTAAGACTAGGCTGGGTCTGGTTGTGGTTTCTTTATGTGGTTGTGGCGGCCTAAACTTGACCCCATGACTCGAGGTGACCAATGAATAGTCACAGGTTTGTCTCACAGGTCAAACTGTCATCTGTGGGAATCTGTTTCTGTCTGCTGAACAACCATGGAATGACCACATGTCTGTCTAGGAATAAAATGGGATGTTGGGTTTATCCCCTCCTCATACTCACAGGCCCAGTTCGGACCTGGCATTAACATGCGTCTTGGGTGATCCGTTCACAAGTGGACGGCTCTTAGTGCAGGTGTGAGTGAAACCCAAGACTCACTGAGGACGCATTGAGATCCGACCACTCAGACCACAATCTGAGGTGGTCTGGGCCGCATTCTTTCAGCAGCGTGTACGTGAATGTGTCCTGGGCCTCACTGAAAGACCACCTACCCAGCTGATGTCCTCTGCTTAAGTGGAAGTTAGTCGTATCACACAGTGCTTATATGACCTGATTTTACTGAGCTGTAACGGTATTGAGAATGATTAGATTTTTGTCTGACTAACAGTGTGAAAAATATTTTTTAGACATGGAAAACAATAACGTTACAGCACGGTAAAATCAGTTCATATTGTCATTATTATGTGTTTGTATTCTATTTGTAATCGGAAAAAAGAGCAATCAATCAGTATCGATGTACATTGACGACCTATAGTCTAAGCACAACAAGAATATGAGTGAAATGCTGTAGAGTATGTTCAAAGAACGTGTTTATTTGCATACAGAGCGGGGGAATGAGATCCGATCACAAGTCACTCGAGACGCACGTGGAGATGCATCCGACCGCCAGTTGTGAACTGACGACTTAAAGCCGTCCACTTGTGATCGGATCACACAAGATGAATGTTAAAGGCATAGTTCGGGTTTTTTGAAGTGGGGTTGTATAAAGTACTTATCCATAGTTAGTGTATTACACTCTGACCGTCATCTATTGTAGGTAATACACTGACTGTAGATAAGTAATTCATACAAACCTACTATATAAAAACGAACTGTCCCTTTAATGCCAGGTATGAACAGGGCCACAGAGACACAGCCCTGAAGGTCTGCCATCTTTATCTCCTCTGTCCAGGCAGTTTGATATGCTGCCTCAGCTGTGGGGTTGTTGTAGTCTTGTAGGGCTGTTGTTGTTTATTTAAATCACAGAAGAGCCCAGGGGTGTCACTTCGCGCTGTCCGGAGGGCTCTGGTGGGATCAGTAATATGGTTTTACTGGCTTCCCGTGTGGTAATACTAACAGTTATCATCATAAAGACAATAACAACCACAGTATCATCCATCAAAACATCCATCAGTAGGGAATCATGTGGAGCTCCCTGATCCATTGCCTCACTCACTCACTCATGACCAGCTTCACCTCCACCCCACAAAAAAAAAAAAAAGAATCAAACCCTTTCCTGTGGGCTCCAGACGATTTTTAGCCTTCCTAGGTAACATTTTCATGCCTTGTTCCTCCCCCCGTCTCCTCCACCCCTCTCACCCACCCTCCCTTTTTACCACATCCACTTCCAGGACAGGAAATTCTTCAAAGGATTCTTTGCAAAAGTAAGTTATTGCTTTGTGTGTCTGAGTGTGTCTCTTTATTATGAGCATTATTATTCTTTTTCCTCCTCTCACGTAACACTTCACTCTTTGATCACGTATGAAGGCTGGAACACACACACACACTCATACAAGGGGTCTCTCCAGACAGATCCCCCATCTGTCTAGAGAGACAAACACAGTGATGCATGTGTCTTTGAGCAGGTAGGGTGGTTTAGACTGGGGCGGGGCACTTTTTGTGCGTTTGTGTGTGTGTGTTTTATATTAACAGGCGAGTTTTCTCTCCCTTCAGCCCTTCTACCATGAACCAAGAATGGGACAATGAACAGTTTGTGTGATTGAACGTTTCCCTCTTGTGCACACACAAATATTTTATTGTTGTTATTCTAACCAACCACTATCGATTGCATCAGTGCACCAATTCTCATACCAACCTTCTTGTTTCTTTTTATTAAAATGTGGGTACTACAGAATGACACAGCACTCAGAAAAACAATTCCTGACTTCCTTTGTCTTTTACCTGGTGCCTTCTCTTTATTTACAGGTGTGCTTTGTGTGTTGTGTGTTGACTGAATTTTTATTAATAGGTACCAAGGAATGGTACTAAGGGAAATCATTTTATTGGGGCATGGAGCGACTGGAAAAGTTTCCTTGTTTCTTATTCGTACCTGTGCCTATTGTGTTTTGTTTGCAGGCTGGGAAGAAGCCAGTGCGGGCTGTGTTGTGGGTGTCGGCAGATGGTCTTCGCGTAGTAGACGACAAAACAAAGGTAATAAATCCCTTCAGTCCTCTATCACAGGGTCGGAAACACCTTGATCAAAAAGAAAGAGCTGCCAGAGGAAGTGCACGTGGCTTTAGTAAAGGTGGAAGCTGCTTACCTCCAGCAGTTAATAATGATAGTGAAGCTGCTATACTTCTGGTCTAGTGACCTCCAAAAGGCCCTCTTTGGTAATATGCACTCAATGCTCCTGCAGGATTAGATATTAGTGAAGTAAACAGTAAAGGTTGCATTGACACCTGCTGGAAAGAACTGGTACTACATCAAAACATGTTCTTCAGAGCACCCACACACCTTTTAAGAGAACTGGGCAGTCAGATTATCTGTGCTGGTGGTGTTTCATGGTTTCTGTGAAGCTGTTACTTACACATGTGCGCTAACTATCTGTTACCTATTTAAGTTTGTTATTAACTGGCTTGGTATTCATTAGTATTGATCAGTTAACTTTGCCAACAAGGCCAGGCAGACGACCACACACATATTGATTCACAAAATGTTGGACTGTGAGTCTAGTTTAATTTAAAAGAAAAAGTCTCTCTTTGGGGTTAAGTAGGTTCACGTTTGTGTGTGTGTGTGTGTGTGTAATGTATATTGTATATTGTGTGTGTGCATTTGTCAAATTGTTTTATTAACATTAATTCACGAAGAGAGTGGATACCAAGCTCTGCCAAACCAGGGAAGTTGTCTAAAATTAGATTTTATTAACAGAAAATGTTAAGGAATATTGCCCCCGATGACCTGGTCTGTTGTGTTATTTTATTCTATTTGTTTTGTTGTCTTTATGTTCTCTTAAATTAATAAAGAATAAAGTTAAAATTTTTCATTGCTGCCTTTCTGTGTGGGTCAGGGTTATGGTTTGGTCAGAGACGAGGGTCGGGGGCAGATTAGTGCTACTGGAGCTGGTAGTAGTTCAGTCTTATTCGAGCACTCTTGAAACAAGGCCTTCACATTGAAGTACCGTTCACTATGCAATCATTCAGCCCACGTTTTGAATTGACTTGATTGAGTGTCACTTAACCCGGACCATCACTTTTAAGCTCATTATAATGAGGTGAAAATGCTTTTTGTAGGACCTGATTCTGGACCAGACAATAGAGAAGGTGTCGTTCTGCGCTCCGGACCGTAACTTTGAGAGGGCGTTCTCTTACATCTGCAGGGACGGCACCACGCGACGCTGGATCTGCCATTGTTTTATGGCCATTAAAGACTCAGTAAGAACTCCTTCTAAAGCTACGGTACTATTTTCTTGATTGATGTTACTCTTAATTGATATTGAGGCAGCTCCCCCTTCTGATTCCATTTTGTTTTTAATCATAGTTATCCTCCTTCAAAAGCCTATAATCTACTACAATCTTCAGAGTATTATGTGTCATTTGAATGATGTAGTTTACATAGATGTTTTTATACCATGTTAATAAAAGGAAATTTCTGTACATCAGTACTATGCTCAGAGCTTTGTGTAAATAAGACCAATATATTAACTTCATGCTTTGGTCACAATCACACCTTCATTTCTTACATTGTCTCTTTCAGGGAGAGCGTCTCAGTCATGCTGTGGGTTGTGCATTCGCCGCCTGTCTGGAGCGAAAACAGAAACGGGAGAAGGAGTGTGGGGTCACGGCAACCTTTGACGCCAACAGAACCACTTTCACCCGCGAGGGCTCATTTCGTGTTACTACGGCAACAGAGGCGGCAGAGCGGGAGGAAGTCATGAGGCAGCTACAGGATGCTAAAAAAGGTCTGTAAATATAGTCATTCAGAGTTATTCATTATGGTTCGGCTAGTTTTAACCTCCACATTAGTTTAAAAATTTACTTTTTATTTATACTCCAGCTAATGTTCCAATTAATGTTCATGCCTCATTTGTCCATTGTTGTTTCATTGCTTGAACGTTGCCCTTCTCTAACAGCGGAGACGGATGTGAACGTTGCTGGGAACTCCGCCAACAGTGTGACAAACTCCTCCACGCACCAGACGGGAGGCTCACCATCCCCCTCGTCCTCCCCGCCTCTCTCTATGGCCGCCCTGGGACCCCAGGCGATACCGCGCAGACACGCGCCGGCCGATGTTATCGCCAGGCAGGGCTCCTTCAGAGGCTTCCCGGCCCTCAGTCAGAAGACTTCTCCCTTCAAACGACAGATGTCACTGCGCATGAATGAGCTGCCCTCCACCATGCAGCGCAAGTCTGACTTCCCCATCAAGAATACAGGTGAGTTTGGGATCCTGACCAACTGTCCTGCTGATAACCTTCAAGCACAACTGTCTGTAGGATCCACCCTAAAGATGAAAAGAAAACCAGAAACAAAGACTTTCTTAATTTGTAATATACAGTATTGTATTACATGAACACATTCTCAGGGATGAATTCTTTTCTTTCTTCTAATGCATTAATGTTTTTTCCTTCTTATCTGGTGTTTCACCTTCAGTCCCTGAGGTAGAAGGAGAAAGTGACAGCATCAGTTCGCTGTGCACTCAGATCACCTCAGCTTTCAGTGGACCCCCAGAGGACCCCTTCTCCTCAGCCCCAATGCCCAAACCGACTTCCTCTCCACAGTCTCCTGTAGCACCAGGTAACACCAACATAACCTCTTCTTAAACCCTTAATATCTAACACATGTGAAGGGCAACTACACTATGATGAACTTAGTTGATGGTTTACTGTATTCTGGACAGCTGTGTAGTGTGAGGGGGTCTGATTGGATCTGTGTTGTGGTTTGATACGACTATATTGTTTTAAATAGACAAGTCACATATTTTTGCTGCTCTGGTATTAACTGCCAAGAATTTCATTGAGTGAGTTCACAGTGAGAGCTACAAATTGCTAATTATTTGGCATTAATTGAAAATGTAAAAGTTCAGAGACCTTCGCCGAGAACGACTGTAATTAACTATTTTTTTGGCCTTGCCAGGCAAAACTGCCACAGTCAGTGAGAGAATGAGGAAGTAAACACTAATAGATTGGTTGTTCAATGCAGAAGAACGCCAAACGTTATGTGTGGCCAGCTTTTCTGGCCAACAGCCTTATTCATTGCCCACATTTTGGCTGAATTTCTTGGTCATGCAGCTCTGCGGGAAATTACTTCCAGTGATGATTGTTGCTTGCAGTTTAAATTTGCAGATAGAGAATGTGTGCCTGATCACATTTTCTCATAACTACATTTGTAACATTTATTTAAATGTGTGATTAACACTTGTAAAGACTGCTGATTAACTGCACGGTAATGTTGTGCATGTCTAACAAAAAGATCGGTCCACGTCGCCCGACACACGAGCTCGCTTGTACTAGCTTCTGTCTCTTATTTGCTGTAGTGAACGGCACAGCTCCTGCCTTCTCTGTTGCTGTTGCTGCCGCCGCTGCTGCTGCTACTGCTAACCCCCCAGTTCTGCCCCCCGCTCTGCCTGCTCGAGACACTAACCCCTGGGCCAAGACCCCCGTGGGGGCCCCGGCCTCAGCACAGCCAGGTAAGCAGCACTTCAGAGAGGTTCGACAAGTTTGCATGTCACGCTGCACTGAGAGTGAAAGTATCCTTGCATCATGTTCTTGAAGATGGGGACACAATAACTGGATGTCAATAAGTTGTTGGGGACACCAAGACCTTCATTGTACATTATGAAAGTCTGACTATGACTCGTGAATTTTAAAATTTTAAAATACGCTTATTGGCTTTCCAGCAAAGAGTGAGAAATGAAGCTACAGCTCTGTGCCAAGGTAACAACACCGTCTATCAGCAAGAAGTCTGGCACATAATCCTCTGTAAAATGGCAAATTGTCGTTTTTACACCTCAGTTTTTGTCTGAATAATACAAATGAGATATAATGTGTCGATTGGTGAGCTTTATATGTGCTGATAGGTGGATTTTGTTACCAGGCTGGCTGTTTCCAGTCTCTGAGCTGAGCTGAGCTAACTGGCTGCTGGCTGTAGCCTCATATTTAACGGACAGATATGAGAATGGTATCGATCTTCTCATTTCAATCTCCGCCGGAAAGCCACCAAGCAAATTTCCCAAAATGTCGAACTATTCCTTTAAACCAACTATATTTAGTATAGTAATGGTAACTTTCTGTTATTTGCAACTCGCAACCCTAAACAACTCTGATAAATTGTTGTTCTCCCAATTATTTGCATTCATTCACTATTTTTGCCTTTCTGATTTCTTTCTGCCAACAGGGAGTAACTGGTCATCCCCTACTCCGGTGATAATGGTCCCCCCCACTTCCTCCCCCGCCATGCACTCCCACAAACGGACACCATCAGAAGCAGACCGGTGGTTGGAAGAGGTGTCCAAGTCTGTCCGAGCCCCGCCGCCTAATCCAATCATGGCAGCAGCCACGCCACCCGCCCAGCCGTTCGCCGCCCCTGTGTCGATGCCTGTGGCGTCTGTTCCCTCTGTTCCCCCGGTGGCCTTCATGTCCTCTCTGCCCTCCGCCGTGCCCATGTTGCCCCCTCGCCAGCCCGCCTTCCACACTCAGGCTCCAGCCCCCTACCCGATGCCGAACGGGCTGCCGTTCCATCAGCCCAGCGTGCCTGTGGTAGGCATCACTCCTTCACAGATGGTGGCTAATGTGTTCGGCTCAGCTACGCAACCCCAGCCGTTCCCGGTCCCGGCCTCCACAACACCCCAGCATGATGCCCAGGCTGTCGGCAACGTCAGCCCCTTCATCAAGCTCCCACAGCCCACTGCAATGATCCCCGCCACCCAGCCCCCGCCATCTAATGGTAGTGTGACCTTTAACGGGGCAGACAGCTGGGCCGCTCCATCCCATCTCGCTCCATCCTCCCCGGCCATCCAGCCGCCCCCACAGCAGCAGGAAGATGCCTTTGAGGCCCAGTGGGCAGCCCTGGAGGGCCGCTCGCGCCAGCGCACCACACCTTCCCCGACAAATCCCTTCTCAACTGAGCTGCACAAGACCTTTGAGATCCAGCTCTGAAGACTGTGTCTGAGATGAGAAAGGACTGGACAATTAGGAGGCCATTTTAGTTGAGGGAGCAGAGGGCGATTGACTTAAAAAGAGAGGGGAATGTCCTCCTGTCTGTATTCATCTCTGTGTCAGTGGATAAGCTCAGCGGGGCCGAAAAAGAACTGGGAGACAGTGGAGAGCAACGGGTGATTCAGCAGGGAGCAGAACTCTGCACAGCAGTGAGGGGAGAAAAAAAAACAAAACAGGTTGCTGTTAACAAGCGTGCAGCTCCCCAGGCATTTCATTAGCATCGTCTGTATTGTTTTGTTTGTGCTGTGGAGCGCAAGGTCGTCATTACCCTGTGGAATATCTGTGCCGAGCCACACCCAGCCCCCTACCACGCACCCAGGTGTGGCGGCTCCCGTCCCCCACTCGTCTTTGCTCGGCCCGGCTCCCAGTGTCCGCTGTTGACAGGACGAGACCTCCCTCACTTAGCAGAGGAACTGCAGCACTGAGAGAACTCATCTTCCGGATGAGAAGTTCTCATTAATAACTTCCCAATCAGAAGAATAGAGTGAGACAATGCCAAAATCTTTATTTTTATGCATTAAGTATATTTTAAATAGCTTTGGAATCTAACGGAAGAGTTGTAAGTAATCGTGCCAAAGGCACAGGCTAGCTACAATGAGACAAGTTCATGTTCGTGTATACAAGAAATGACCGTATATATTATACATAAATATATATATATATATCTATAAAGAATCTATACTGTACACACAGCTCACAGCAGTGCTAATTTTTAATGTGATGTAAAGAGATTTTGTGAAGGGACAGCTGCTTTACTTATGTGTTTTTTTTGTTTGTTTTCTTTTTGAAGAAAAATCTCTTTATTTCCGTCTGTTGCATCCTGTGATTGGATGTGAAGCATCTCACTGTAAATAAGGTATCATTGCAGCAACAATCAATGTGGACCTAGCAATGGTGGTGGTGCCCAACTGGTTGCCTCTCTTACCTGTGCTCAGTTTTTAATAGTTTAGTACACATCAGTACTTAACATTTAACTTCTTCTGTCTCCATTGTCATTCTTTTTTTGTGTGGTAACAGTCTTGTTTTTATTTTATTTAACATGGTAGGATGTGTCATCTCCTGTTTCTCCACCTCTTATATTATTTTTTTAAGTAGTTGATTTCAAAATTTTTATTTTGCACAAGCACTAAAGTAGATGATTTGACCTCACAGGTGACCTTGATCAACATGGGTTAGTCAGTTGTGGTGCTGCAGTAGCTGAGAGGCTGCACGCTGACCTCCGTTACCCTGCTGTGGGTCTGACTGTCAGCAGAAAACTACAGGGAGATAAAAATGGTTTCATCTCTCACTGTCTGATTTCTCTCTGTCTTGTTTTTATTTTTTTAAATCAAACCTGTGAATATGATCTATTATCTGATCTATTTTTCCATTTTGTAATTATTTCATTACTTTATTCCACTTCTTCGGAGAAATATTGAAGCTAAAAGATTGAATAAATTGATGGTGGTAGAGGAAAAAGTGGTCTGTGTTCTTGAGTGAATACCATCATTTTTTTTTTTTTTTTTTAATGTATACGACGTATAGTGAAATCCATTAACACTGATAATTAAACAGGTACTATTATTTGGGGCACAGGCTACAGCTGAAAGGATTAGGCCAACCAACCGGTTGACAGAAAATAATCTGCAACTATTTTTATATATGTATCAAACAAAAATGAAAACATTCAGTCATTCCAGCTTCTCAAATGTGATAAATTGACGCTTTTTTTGTTCTAAGATTGTAAATTGAATATCTATTTGAGTTTGGGGTTTTCAAACAATTCAAAGATGTCACCTTTGACACTCTTATAAAGTTTGTCATCATTATTTATTGCATGTCATAGACTAAATGTTAATTGAGAAAATAATTGGTTAAATAATCCATAATAGAAAAGTGTTTAATTGTAGCCCTAGCACAAGAACATGCAGAATACACTTATAAGTATTGAATCGATATAAAGGAACAGAATGCACAGCAGTGAACAACATCAGATGCATGTAGGATGCAGTTATATTAGACCATTTTCAGACAAACCAGACAATAAAAACAACTTTTCCAGTCGCACCTCACGTCCTGTTGGTCTCTGCTGTAGTTCCCTCCGGCCGACAGGCGGCGCTGTCCGCGGCGCTGCGTCCCGGCGCGGCGGCGTCCTTATAAAAACAGCCCGGAAGACATGCAGCACTTCGGCAAAGACCCGCAAGTGTACATGTGTGAGAAACTGGCGCTGTGGTGGATAAACACGTAAAAAGGTAAGAGTCTAAACGTCGTGTGTTAAAGTAGAGAAAAGAACTTCTCTGCTGCGGTGCGAGCGACGGATTAAACTGAGCCCAAGGACGCCATGACTGACCAGGCTACCGTTGGTTTAACTTTTGCCTTTACGAGGGGAGAAAACTACCCAGAATAACACCAGAAACTAATGTCCGTGAGTCCTGGCTTCACACCCAGCCTCCGTGTGAGGGCAGAAGGGAACCCGCTGTGGTTTCAGACGCGGTTGTTCAGCAGGAAACCGTCACCGCGGACTGAAGTTGTCCTGCTAACCGTTAGCTGTCAGGTAGCTCGACGCTCACTCGGTGCTGCGCGTGAAGTCGAGTAAACTCCGCGGGTTCACGCGCTCATCTTCATCTTCATCTTCGACTCAACATCTGCAGATGAGCCAAACAGCTGCTGTCAGTGTTTGGCTCCGACGCGGGACAACCGACCGGCAGGAGGCTGGCTAACAAAGTGGCTAACGCGACCTGTGACGGGTGTTACAACGAATTCTGTCACCCGTGCAATTCTGTGACCCGATGACAGTTCTGCCATTGTAACCTTTTTTTTTTTTTTTCGTTTTCTCTTATCATATGTTATCACATTCTTATAAGATCGATATATTTAGAGAATCACACAGCTTTGGATACACAGAGATCACATCTATTAAAATGTGTTTAAATATGGCACCATGTTTGCCAACAGCTACCAGAATCAATTATGCAATTAATATATGCTTGAAGTGACAATATAGCTTCAATTCCTAATTTAATTTTCATAATCTGGTGTGAAACCGGTTTGAGTTAAGGTGAAAGTGTGTCAAAGGATGGTGGTGTTTGATAGGAAGTGTTTGTTCTATTAAAAACTTCACTAACAGGTTTTGCAGTTTAATATCAAACAGAGATGAAGGTTTAATGTTGCTGTTTTGTTTATGAATGAAGGACGTGTGGTGTTGCCGTTTTTCTTCCAGAGAGATGCAGTGCCTGTCCAGATCACAGAAACAGAGCCAGGTTTACATGGGATCCCACTGACACATGAAAGGTAAAAATTCACCTGCCTTTTTTTTTTATGAATTAACATGTTGGTTAGGACAAGCAGATCTCAGACCAACTGGGTTTGTGTGTTTTTTGGCTCTAGGTTTGCACTTTTTCAGCCAGCTGAAGATCACTACAAGTCGACATGTCTCATCGAGGGCCTTTAACTGCTGTCCTGACAACAGTATTAGGGGCAACCTTGGGAGGGCTGCTCATATGGCGAGTGTACCGAACGAAAAGGAAGAGGCTGCCTTCCGTCCAGAAGGTGGCTGATCCTGTGGAAGCTCCCTGTCCTGTGGAAAAGGAGTTTTCAGTCGTGGAGTACCAATACTCGCAACCACCACATCTCGAGAAGGAGTTTAAGGCTGCGGAGTGTCAGACCACACAACTGCCCCCTCCCGTACTGATACCGTCTTCTGAACAGCTGCTGGGGGTGAAACCAGTGATGGTGAGCTCCGAAGAGGAATGGCAGCAGCTCTGGCCACTGATGCAAAAGGAGCTGTCAGTCTTCCCTGTGCTGGGGCTCGACTGTGAATGGGTAAAGGCCAAAGGCGTAAGAAATACCTTTTGCATGTTTTTGTATATGAAGAGGAAAAATCCACCCTGAATGGTTCAGCATTGTTTGGTATACTTTGCTTATTCCTGTGGGTAACTGACCTCATGTTAGACAACTGATACAGTTTACACTTTAGGTTTTTATGGCTAAAATGATCAGTCAATAATGGATTAGTTGATTAAAAGAAAATTAATGGAAAACTATTTTGATCTGTTAATTTCATAAATTTTTCTGCAAAAATTACTAAAATTGTTTTGGTTTTAGCCTCTCAGATATGACAATTTACTGTTTTTCTTTGTCATATACAAACGTAAATTGATTATCTTTAGGATTTGGAGTGATGCTTTGATAAAGTAAGCAATTTGAAGATGTCACCTTCACCTCTAATAAATTGTGATGGGTATTTGTTTTTATTTTTTTTTTTTAATGGGAAAATAATTGTAACATTGATCATGAATGGAAATTACTTGGTTGCACCTAATTTGAAAGTGTCAACATTGGCTCTAGGAAATTCTGATGGGCTTTTTCACTATTTTCCACACAATTTAATCAAATCATGTAAATCAAGAATGTAATCAACAGATATCGATAATAAAAATTGTCAGTTGCTGCCCTTTTGAAAATCGGGTCAGTTCTGCTATTCTGTTTTAAGGTAACGTTTAATAGTCATACAGGGAAAAAACTTTTCAATAGGGAGACGAACTAGTGCCTTATCCTGACAGACCAAGTACATCACACTGCCTGGTGCAAAAAGCTGATTATAAACACCTCTTAAAATGAATTAAATATCCAATTTGACAATGTATAAGAGATTAAGATTATCAGAAGGGTGGAATTTTCCTTTAAACATCCTCCTTTAACGTGTGTATTTTATCCTGGACTTTTCTGACCTGGCGTCTGTTTCCTGTTGCAGGTGTCCATGAAAGGCAGAGCCTCTGTGGTCTCCCTGTTACAGATGGCCACATATTCAGGTCTGTGTGTCCTCGTGAGGCTGCTGACGTTTCGCAGCGGCCAGCAGCCGTTTCCTCTCAGTTTAATGGAAGTCCTCCGAGACCCTCACATTTTGAAAGTTGGCGTTGGTTGCTATGAAGATGGAAAGCGTCTGACACGTGACTACGGTCTGTCGCTGACGTGCACAGTTGACCTGCGCTTCCTCGCCTTAAGACAGAGGTACAGTTTGGTTGTTGCTGTTTGATTCCCTTGTTCTTAGAAAGCAGCAGACTTTTCCTCTTGTTTTTTTATGTTTGTAACATTGTGAGATAGATAGATATATATAATATACACACACACACTTAAATTGTAAATGATCCTCTTAAATTCTGTCTCTGTTTTCAGGCTAGCTACAGTGAATAATGGCCTGAGTCTGAAGTCTCTGGCTGCAGATCTGTTGAATGTCTCTCTGGATAAATCTCTGGAGCTGCGCTGCAGTGACTGGGAGGCGGATCAGCTGACGCTGGAGCAGGTGGGGATTCGTTGTATAATAGCATTCTTCACATTTGTCATATTTCTCATTTTTCAGGTCTGCTTCAGTGAATAAATTTAAAGCGGCGTAATGTTGCAAGGTGGGTGCCCTTTGGGAGCCCCTGGTTCTCAAAGTCAAATTCATTTTCTCCATAGACAGTGTTAGTGAGTAAGTGAGTGACAGAGTACATCTACAGCTCGGATGGGCATGATCGAAACAACTGCATTAAAAAATGTTTTTTGTTCTTTCATAAAAAGTCAAAAGCTTACTAGCTTGTGTACATAAACATGTTAAACACCCAAACTCTGATCTTAAGGTTCTGTTATGTAAGCCGATAAAGAAGAGCAGATGCTTGTTGAGGAAACTGAAAATACCATCTGGATCTTAAATTAATTAACTTTTCAAATTCTGGGTTAATTTTGGATACATCTTCAGTTATGGCGACAGTTTAAAGTCACCTCTGATTGGGTTTATCTTTTTATAGCAGCAGTGGCAGAGGCTCTTGGGTGTTGTACTATTTAGAGCCATTTGCCAAATTTGATAGAAAATAACATGATTTCTCAGAAAGCACATATCTGATCAGATACAGATCTTATTATTATCCTGGAAAATCTCATGTTTCTATGTTGGGTAACCTCATGGAGACCAGCCCACTTCGTAACTTGATTTCCTCTAAATGTTTGTCATCGGTTCTCTTCAGATGACTTATGCTGCCAGAGATGCCCAAGTTTCCATCGCTCTCTTCCTCCATCTCCTCGGCCTCCAACCTGAAGCCGGTCCCGCCTCTTACTCTGAGTTGGCCGCCCGCTGCCAGGGCCTGGTGGACGTCCCCTTCAGGGGCCGAGGAGACGGAGACGACCGGTCCGCTGATGGAGAGAGGAGGCGGAGGACGCGGAAACCACCCACTTTTGAAAGCCCGGAGTCTGGAGATCAGCAAGTCCCAGACCCCCGAAAGAATAACAAGAGGAAACCGCTGGGTGTGGGCTATTCTGCCAGGTGAGCATGGACCTCGTCCTATCAGAGCCAAGAAACAGTTCGCCACAACAGCTAAAAATGAATCTGCTTGTATTTAGTCCTGCAGGACGTGATTTTTGGGGCATCGAGCAGAATGAAACATTCAAATGCTAAATGACACAGCTGGACGATGTTGTTTAATAAATGTTTCAATGAAAGTATTATGTTTTGTTAAAGAACAAATCCAAAAATCATCTTCCCCTCTCTCTGTTACAGGAAGTCTCCCCTCTATGATAACTGCTTCCTCCATGCTCCAGATGGCCAGCCTCTGTGTACCTGCGACAAGAAGAAAGCCAAATGGTACCTAGATAAAGGAATAGGAGGTACACTGGAAAACTCCAACGTGTAAACATTAAAACACAATGTCAGAAAATCTTGCTCTTACTTCAAGCTACAACATGCCACTATTTTGCTTTTTGAAATATCTCCCTGGAGAACTCACATCAGCATCTTTTAAAGCCTTCTGTCTTTCCCACGTGTTCGTCTGCTGCATGTTTGTCTTTGCGGCTCTTTTGTCTTCCTGCAGCTTTCCAGTTCCTTCACTTCCTGCACTCTGGCTGCTTAAAGTCAGTCAGTAGGAAGCAAATGGACTGAAAGCATTAAAAAGACACTTCTGTCGATGTTGCATGAAGACACCAGTATTTAATAAAATAATAAAATCTGTTATGTCAGATGAACAGCTTCAAAAAAGAAGCTCCAACACGTCTGGTGAAGACAGGGTGTCACTCTCCACTTTAGCCAACTAGTCATCTTTTCTGCGTTATCTCTGAAGATATAATGTTCATGATCTCTCTGTTTTTACTCAGTGCTCCAAAGTGAAGATCCTTTTGTAGTGAGGCTGCTGTTTGAGCCGTCAGGACGTCCCGACTCTCAACAGGACTATTATCTCACTGCTAAGGAGAATCTCTGCGTGGTCTGCGGCAAAGCAGATTCCTACATCAGGTTTGACATGATTTACTTACATTTTAATTAAAGTTTTTTTTGTCTGAGTTCTGTAAATTGAGTTATTTAATGTGTAGGATTTTGCGTTTTTCTAAAGGTGTATGTTTGAAATGTAAAATGTGACCAGACAGATGTGATTAATTCATGTTTTCCTTTGGTCCCACAGGAAAAACATTGTGCCACATGAGTACAGACGGCATTTTCCCACCGAGATGAAGGACCACAACTCCCATGACATCCTGCTGCTCTGCACCAGCTGCCACGCCGCCTCCAACGTGCACGACAGTTTCCTGAAGCAGCAGCTGGCCGACGAGTTCGCCGCCCCTCAAGGCTGCGAGGAGGGAGTCCGCCTGCTGGAGGACTCGGACCGACGGAGGGTGCGCTCGGCGGCTCGGGCTCTGCTCACCGCCGGGGGCGTGCTGCCGGAGCAGCGGCGAGAGGAGCTGCAGGCTTTGATCAAGGGCTTCCTGGACATGAACGAGGAGGAAGAGCTGACGGACGCGGCGCTGGAGCAGGCTGCCGGGTTGGAGACGAGGTGAGCGTCAGCGTTGCTGATTGTGCGGTCACTTATTTTCTCTACCTGTTGGTTTACATCAGACAGGTGACAATATTATCTCACTTACAAACATGTTTTTTAAATGTAGTTGTAACTTAAATAGCCTGACAGATACTGGATTATTTTCTTTCTTTTATTTTTTAATATTACCAGAATCTGCCCGATTTTTTTATATACAGTTACTCGTCACGCTGTCACTGGCAGTTTGACTTCCAGGCGGTGAGTGAATTGTACAGACTCGCCCTCTGACTGCTCCTCTCTCCTCCTGAAGGATTTTCAACGAGGCGTACGTGCCTCACGGCCTGAAGGTTGTGCAAGCTCATGCCGAGCAAGGTCTGCAGGGCCTGATGGACCTGGAGCGTCGCTGGAGGCAGCACTTCCTCACCACCATGCACCCTCGCCACCTCCCTCCCCTCTGGTCCGTCGACCACAACCACAGCAAGTTCCTCCGCAAATACGGAGAGGACCTGCCCATCAAACTCAACTGACTGTCGGCCTCTGCGAAGGGACCGCGAGCAGCTACAGACCAGGTCAGGAAACTGAACTTTCTCTTCTGCCGGGCAAAGTGCCGGTTTGATTTGAAAAAGTCCACAGCCACTCTCAATTTTACAAGCCAAATTACTTTTCTGTTTTTGTGAGCGGATGAATGAACTGATCTACCAGCCGGGACCAAAATATTACCAGCATGTGGCGGCTGATAAGTTTCCACTCTGGTGTTTGAGAGGCCGTGACGAGTGTGTGAGTGAATACGCTCAGTCTGCGACGGTCATTGGACGACGTTTCACTTCCTTTACCAGTGAGATGCTGCTAGGTGGCCACCTGGACCCTGAACGAACTGAAGGAACTTCAGCAGAGACGATTTCCAGCACTGAATCTGAGAAACACTAACTCCACACCGCCATGGTGGACGTCATGTGATTTGCATATGGCCACTTTTTTATCATGAAAAATGCATAATTATTTATGAGATTAAAATATTGAACTTTAAGAACTGACTTTTAGAAAAAGCTGCAGCCTGCTCTTAATTTCCCCCCTAAATATAATAATAATAATAATGAACACCCCCGCTCCCCCCGGCAGGTTAGCAGCTGATTACTTGAGAATTAATAATAATAAATGATTTGCTTTGCAGAGAGAGGGTCATTTTAATATGACCTTAAATTATCTGGCACTCCACCCTGCTTTTGTTTTCAGTCTATTGTCTGTTTTAAGTCGATAGATGAAAAATTAGTTTGACAAAAGCGTCTTGAAATCAAATTCCATCTTCGCCCTGTTCACTTTTTTTGAAAAGATGAGTTTGGTCTCGATGTGCGTCAGTTTTTTGTGGGTTTTTTTTCAGGGGGAGACGAGCGCTGACCACAGTAGAGTTGGCCGTTTTTAGTTGATCATTTAAACTCTTGATGTTCGTGTCCTGCTGCTGGTTCTCCTGAGGGTTGGGACACCTCCATGGCTCATGTTCTAATGTGCCTCTTAATCCCCAAACCTGACCGGAGCCGCCGCACCAGGACGTGACCTCCTTCCAGTTCACAGCGGTTTCACTAACGACGTCATTTTTACAGAATCCAACCTGCACAGTGAAGAAAAGGTGCCAACTCGAATGTGATTTTGAAAAATTACCATATAGCTAAACCCCCCCTCCCCCCTTTTGCAAGGCAGAGTTATCTTTGAGCGTGACACATTTATTGACAATACAGCTGCTTTGTCTTTATCGTATTTTCCCGGATGTAAGCCCTGAAGCTGTTTGTTTTCCTAAATTGTAAATGATATAAAAATAAAAGTCATGTTTGTATTAAACTTCTGGGACTTGTTTTGATGGCGAACACATCTTCACATACAGACACGACCACATTCACTGTTTGTTTTTTTATTTCTTACAAAATCACAGTTTAATAAATAGTCTGTAAAAATGAGTACAAAAGTGTTTTTTTCTTAACATTTCATATATGAATCACTCGTGACTTTCAGGTCAAAGGAATCTTCCGTTGGATTTTTTTTGTCAGGAATGACTTTTCTTCTTTTTTTTTACAATCTAGTTTTGCTGAATTAAGGCCTCTTGATTTTGGCATCAGAACAATCTGTCAGTCAAATGTTTTGTATCTGAAGTTGAATTAGTGTAGTGTTATGAGCTCCCCTGGTTTCACAGTTCAGTCAGAAAAAATAAATAAATTAATTAAAAAAACACATTTACAAATAAATACCAAAATGGCTCAACATGCAGCTGTAATCCTTTTGTCCTAAAATGCTGACAAAACTAAGCACATTTCTAATGGTCAGTGTTTGACACTGCAGACATAATGCAACAATAACAATGGCACATGAGGCTGCTTCATTGAAAGGGATTCCACCAAAGTTGACAGATGTATTTTTCTTTAAAGTATTAGAGAGGAGAAATATGGGCAAATGAAATACTTTCTTAAAAAATAAAAACATTTTGGTGGAATTCCCCTTTTTAAGAAGTTTAGCGGTGACGAGGAGTGCAATCCTGCGTTGTGAAAGACACTCTGACATCTTTACTGCATTACAGTGAAACCTCTGAGGGTGGAAACACCTGAAGATTTACTGTTCCAACGGTTTCAAACTCTCAGATCTTGATTTAGGGACAAATTGTGAGTTTGTTCTTTGGGAAATACACCGATACAGTGATGGGAAACTGCTGTATTCAACATGTAGACATGAAAGTATTTCCCAAAATATCAAACTAGTCCTTCATGAATCCTCCAGTGTGTCCACCGTTACCACTGCAGGGTTTCAGCACTAAATTACTGCATATTAACTCCTTTTGTTCATTCCAACAAAAGACAATTTCTACGTATAAAAAATGACAATGCAATTCAAGAAATGAGGAGGCCCGTTTGATTTAGCCCCAAATCTCTGGAAGTGTGTGTTTTTTCTTTTTGAAGGGACAGGTTACTTTCACATTTTAGACCACCAGATGTTACAGTATTTAAAACATCACATTAATTATCTTTTCTTTGCAGATTCCATTTCCTTAAAAAGGTACACTGAATTAACAATAAGGCATATTCTAAACATTTCCAATTCTCAGGTCACACCTTGACCCCTAACAGTATCTCCAAAGCTAAATTTTGAAGCACATTTTCAATTTTATATTACAAAAATTAGAGACATTTTGCAGCTTTAACATTTTGACCTTCAAGGTAAAATCCATCTACAAAGAATATTTTGCACAAGTTTCATGAGGGAGAGTCGTACAACCGATACAAATGACCTCAACTCTCTCACGTATTTTCATACGTACAGAATTCGCATTTTCACACAGACCAATAAGATTGTCACGTTAACGTAAGATGTTGCAAAAATCACATTGCTCCACAATGGCTGCGTGAAAGTAAATCTTCGGCTTAGTACAGCGGGCTTCAAACCAATAGTTGAATAAATAAAGAGAATTCTAAATGTGAAGCGGATGATTCCTCTAGTTTTTGGTCAAAGGCTGTTTGATGATGCAGAGAGGCTCAAGTTCTGTACAGCGTGTTGTGGGAAACAACTGCAGTTTTGGTGTTTTTCTTTCTCAAACTGGACATTTTGCATGATCATTTATGCCGTGAAACATGTTTGAAACACAATTTCTAAAGTACGCCGGCTTCGGTGACAAAATAAGCATCTCTCATTCCTGAAGAACAATCTTGTTTTTTTTTGTTTTGTTTTCTTTATCCAATGACGGCGATAAGCAAGACAGGCAAAGATCTCCCTCTTCCTCCTCACTGCACCACCACTGCTCCTAACAACCCTAACTCATTATTGCTTGCATGTTAATACATAAAGTATGAGAAAGCATTCTTGTCTCTGAAAACTAGAAATATTTCACAGTCAGACTTCAGCATGAATGACAACAAGGGTCCAAACTTTTTCAAAAACAAACAAAAACGAAAGCACGACTCTGCCTATTTATTTTTTGTGTGTTCTTCTCGGGTTCTTTCTGCTTTAACAAGGACAGACTCCGGTTTGTGGGAAGAGACACAACATGGACGTTTGCTGGTGTATTCAGGATGTAAGCAAGTCACAAATTCTTTGGAGTTTCATTCGATAAGCCGAGATGATGGAGCCTGCAGGGTTTGTATGTACTGTACCGGCGCAGGATGCTATGTTTTCACACATACACACCCAAATAAAGACACACACACGCACACACTCGTCACACACACACTCGTCACACACTCACTCGTCACACACTCACTCGTCACACACTCACTCGTCACACACTCACTTTTCTCAACGCAACTCATCTGAAAACACAATTGGCACAGATTATCAAAATAAATACCCTGGAAGCTTGGCACTATGCAAAAGAAACTTCACATTTTTGAAAGAAATCTTATAAAAAACTATTGAATAATCTCAGTCTACTCCACGTTTTCGTTATCCTCACTATTACTTATATACTATATGCTGATGAAGGTTACACCAGTGTCGTAAACCTCTGAATGACTTAACTACCACTGAAACAATATAGCTCCTATTCAAATAGATTTTTTTTTCCACAAACGTACATCAAAATGAAGTATCTAACATCTATCGGACTATAGATAGTGCTGTTGTCTGGTATGCATCTCTTTATAGTGCCTCTTCATTTTTTTCCCCCTCCCTCTTCTTTCAAACAATCAGTTCCTTAAAAGTAATCTCTCAACCCCCGAAAACAAAATCTCTTCAAGTTCCGGGAACAGAAAAGAAGTCAAGTGCACCCTCCCGTTGTGTGATCCCACCTCAGACAGATGTTTCTGTACCTCACAGGTGTCCCTCCAGGATGCTGGTGACAGCCTGGTCCAGTGAAGGGCCTGACGTGGCCCTGGTCGGGGCTGCAGAGGGGCCCTGCAGGCGCTGGAGCTCCAGGATGCTGTCTATGGCACTCTGTAGATGTTCACTGAGCATGTTGTCCTCTTGGAGGGGGGGAGGCGGCGGGCTGAACCGCTGCTCCGGCCGCGGCGACGCATCCAACCTGTGGCATTTCAGTTTTGGGGCGCTGACGTCTCTGGGGGGCAGCTCGAAGCAACCGGCCTGTGGCTCTGGCATAGAAAGAGGATTTGGGGCTTTTATTTTGGAACTGGGTGCTGTCTGTGGGACTTCCTCTGCAGAGTCACAGGGCAGAGCTCCGTTGGCGACCTCCTCGTCGTGCCGAGGATGCCGGGGGGCTCCGTTGGGGGCCTGAGGGTGGCGTTCGTTCACAGCTCCGCCGCCGCCGTTGGTCAGCTGCCCCGTGTGGTCCCTCTTCAGTCCCGGGTCGCAGGCCGAGTTGTGAACCACCTTGCGGGAGCCGGACTCCTGCTTGATGGTGAGCCTGAGAGCCCCGCGGGAGCTGGAGCGGTACGTCTTCAGTCCCGGGGGCCGGTCGGACAGTCTGGTCCAGGCTGGTGGAGAGGAGGGGCTGCCGGAGGGGCCGGAGGAGGGGGCGCCATGGGGGGAAGACGCTGATGTAGCCAAGGCCATCATAAATGACTCTGGAATAAAGAATTATGAGCAGAAGATTGAACAAGCATTAAAGTTTGCTCACTTTGTCTTAAATGCCTGGAAAAGGAGGCAAGATGAAGTATTTAACTAGTATTTATTCATACAGTACATGAATATAGAACATGAATTTTGTTGTAGACATGAAAATGATCCAAATAGGTTTTTCTTTACTTCTGGACTTTTTGTTCTAAAACGTTTACACACTATTCTGGATCTGCTGTGTATGAATCAGTGGTGCTGTGAGCCGGGGCATGATAATGTGTGCTGTTGTCAAACAGTGTGGCAAAACATTTCAAATAATTAAAGGCTTTTGTTGTAGTTAACGTCAACTATTAGTAGTGATTTCTATAATAATAATTCTGTTCTATTATTATTATTATTATCATTAGGAGTCTCAGGGTCCAACAGCAGCCAAGTCTGAGATTTAGCAGTTTTCAAGAGCTTCCTTCCCCTTTTCCAACTTTTTAATTAACATAAAAACCCGGCGTTAATTTGCTCTTAACCTCTCACATGTAATTTTCTCGTCACCATGCAGAGTCTTTCTCAGCACGACCCCGCTCCACATTTACACAGCTTAATTACACATTCACACCTGGGAGCTGCTCCGGAGCAAATATGGAGGTTAAGTGCCGCGCTCTGAGACACTGTTAAATTAGTTTGTAAGAAAAGAGGGGAAAAAAAACGAGAGCCACTAATTCACTTTTCCCGTCCATATTTTCTGCCTCAGTCCTGGGATTTGAAACGACATCTTTCTCTGCATAACAGGCACTCACATTTATAGACACACACACACACACAGACACATGTCTATAAATAAAGTAGGTGGCGATGATGCTTGTGTTGCCTGCTGGGACACTGACCTGGGTCTCTGCGGACTCTCCGTCTGTCCTCCGCTAAAGCACATCGCTCAGCCTGGAGGAAGAGACGCTCCAGCATCACCATCTCTGCTGACGGACTCTCCTGCTGTGGAAACCAGTTCATATCCCATCACACACACACACACACACACACACACACACACACACACACACACCTGGGTGACTCTTGAATCTCTGGATTTGGTTCATTTAACTTGCAGAGTTTATAAATAAAAGGCACAGAGGAAGAAAGCCGCGTGTTTCTGTCTCACCTGGGCTTCTCTAACCAGTAGCTGCCTGTATTTGTTGACCATGTCCTTGGTGCGTTTCAGCAGGAAACCGGACACCGTGTCGAACTCCTGGTCCACTGTGAGCAGAGAGACACCGTCAGTGGCACATCGACTGTTAATCAGTCAGAGCTCTTCATTGTTTTCTATAGTTTTAATCCATAACACTGTCAGTTGTTTGGGTGTTTTTTTAGAGGAAGAGTTATGTTCAGTTTCATTTTTTTATTATCCCTGTCCCTGCACGTTTAGAGAACCTTTTTTTTGTAAATATTGTAAAGAGTCAAATAAATACCACTGTCTCCAGTTCCCTTCATCCACTTTGGGGACATAACACTATCCATCATAAAGACGCCTTGGTGGACACGTTGACTGGCACCAAGTTTGAATTAAAAGCCGAACATATGCTGTATTACACAGGTTAAAGCAGTAATCTGTGTCCTTATAAATCGTTGGGATGATCGTCACACAAAGCTCACTAACCTAAGTTAAAGTCATCCTGAGTGGGCAGGTGACCAGCACAGGTGTGGTACGGCAGCAGCCGTCTAACAGCGTCCTTCAGCGTGGAAAAGGCCGGGCCGGTGAACGGGGTCTGAACCGCTCCGTGGTCCAAACAAATCTGCTGCTGGAACCTGAAGAACACAAGGTAGTAGTACTAAAAGCAGTACTGGTATTGGTAACAACTGGGGATTTTGGGACAACCTTGGTAGTAGTGCTAGTAGTATTAGAAACAGTAGTCTAGTTTTTATTAATGTACAGGTAGTAGTGGCCGTAGTAGCAGGGGTAGTAACAGAAACAGTAGGAGTCCTAGAGGACTTGGATTAAAAAGCATTACTCAAGGATCAGACTTAATCCATGACTCTGAAACCAGCCAAGTGTTAATAAATAATAAACTAATTGGCTGATTATTACTGAGGTAAGAAAGCTTCCATGCAGTAAATCATATCCAGTAATATGACATGTACAATCCTGAATAAACCATCGAGTTGTCGAAAAATCTTTAGTGGAAGAGGCATCGATTTCCTCTGTGTTTACGGATGTTGAAGGTCAGTTGGAAACAAATTTATCAACTTCAACTTCTTTTGACTTACAAATGTTGTGTCAAATGTAGTGAAGCACCAGAAGTCTTAAACTGGTTAAAGTAGCCTGTTATTGTCCTACAAGAAAGAGGTTAACACACATTTTCTGAGTGATTGTAAACTTTTCTTTGTGCAGCTATTTTTTAAAGCTTCTATTTCAACCAATTTTCTACTATTCCATGTCCATGACATCCATTAAAAATGTATTTCTGTCTAAACCTGAGTGATGTTTTCTATTACAGAGCATCACTCGCTGCTCTCTTACCTGTGCCTGCGCATTGCTGGTGTGAGCCTCTCGTCTCTCTGCTGCTCCAGAGGACCTGCCAGCTGGCGGCCGGGTAACATTGTGGATGAGATCAAAAGGACGGAGACAGGGGCGCATTTTGAAGCCATTAATATTAAGTTTAACAAATAACAACAAATAATCATTTCAAAGGCTGCCATCTCTGATTCAAGACTGGAGCCAATTCAGTTTAATCCAGAGAGGAAATTATTTAGACTCATTACAGAAATTATAATAACCGTTAATTATCAGTGTAAAATAAAACAAGTTATATGATATGATTAGAGCTGAAACAATTAGTCAATGAATCACTTAGTGGGTTGACAGGCAATTCACCAACAATTTGTTTGATAATTGTCATATTTCTTTAAAATAAAAATGTTTACAGGTTTCAGCTTCTGGTTTTCTTAGTTGTCTGACAGTAAATTTAATATCTTTGGATTTTAAACTGTTGGTCGGACAAAACAAGACACTTAAATAAGTCAAGTTAGGCTTTGGGAAAGTGTGATTAATTGATAATGACAATAATCTTTGGATGCAGCCCTAAATATAATATGTATAACTGAAAAATAAACCAATATGTTTCTATTACATTCTGTTATTTTGGGATTATTCAGGAGTTTTTTTTCCAACCTTTGAAATTAAAATAATTTCATTTATACTTACATTTGTGACATAAGAAAACAAACTGTAATTCTTAAATTAACTGGACTTAAAGTGAAAGGATCTTAGCTTTTTCTCACCTTGGTGGCGGTCTGCTGGCTTGTCTGGACGGGGGCACCCTCTCTGGGAGCAGGGGGCCCGTGAACCTGGACACCCTGGGCTGCAGGAGAGGTCGGATGGACGTCGAGAGTAAACGCTTTACTCTCCACGACCAAGGCAGCTGTTGGCTCTGAAAAGCGACACAGCGACAGGGATGATTACAGTGATGGTGAAAGGTAAGACGGCAGGAGCAGTGACAGTGGGAAGAGTGATTTGCTCTGTGTCACATTTGAACTGAAACTCACTGTTTTGTGTGTGCTGTTGGACAGCGGAGTCGTCTCCTCCTTTGGAGAGACAAGCAGCCGTGGGATCAGGCTGCTGCTGAGGCACCGAGACGCTGACACGCAGAGGGGAGGGACTGCTGTGGGCCGAAGTGTCGCCCGAGGACTGGGGCTGGGAAACGGACGACTGGACCTGGAGCTGGGAAGCCGAGGCCTGGACCTGGGGCAGCGGCTGGGAAACAGGCGACTGGATCTGTACCTGGTTCTGGGCGAATAAGGCCTGCGAGACCTGGAGCTGATGAGGGACCTGGTACTGGACTTGGGGCTCGATGTGAGGCTGGGGGGCTGTGATCTGGGGGACTGAACTCTCGGGTCCAGGCAGAGTGATCAGAGGCCCAGCCGGAGGGGAGAAACTCGCCAGAGCTGGTCTCTCTGCGTCCTGAACGGGAGGAGGGGAGCAGATCAGCGGTGCTTCCTCTGGGTCTGAGGGAAGCGGGGAAGCCTCAACACACTGCTCGGACATCCCGGTGCGGGGGTCCTGACCGGAGACAGCATGGGTCTGCGTTTGGGTCTCTCGCTCACTGGCGACCGGGGAGGCGAGCGACTCCATCGGCACCACCGGCAGCGCCCCGACCAACAGTTCGGATGTGATAGGAGAACTAAGTGCTTGCTGTGGTCGGAAAGATAAGGAAAGAAGATGAACACGTGCAGTCAGATTGTACAGATCCTTTAGTTGTACAGAGAACCAGCTTTAGATGCTTTCACATCCAAACTGCTTCTTCTACTACTTCTACTCCACTACATTTTGGAGGCAAATATTTTACTTTTTACTCCATTTATCTGATAAAAATCAACTTATAAGCTACACAGCAGTATATAAAGTAATTAAAATGAACCTTTACCAGCTGCAACATTAAAGTGAGGAATACATTAATGCATCACTAGTTATAATCTAGTAATATAATATATAGGATTCTGAAATGGGCTATTCTGCACAATGAGTATTTTAAGTATATTTTGATGCTAATACTTTTATATGTATATATAAGTAACTATGTTTACTACATTAATTACTGTGTTGTACTTAAAGCAGCACATTTTTTTGTGATTCCAGTTTTATTTGTTACTGTAGTAATTAATTTGGTCAAGTCTTATTGGTCTTATTTAACGATAATAAATCACGCTGTCCTACTACTTATACTATTAGAGACACAAACATCATCACTGAAGAGTGGAAAAATGTAAACCAGCACAAGCATTTCATCACTGAATTGAAAAATAGAAATCTGCAGGAATTTGCTGAAGCTCTGACCTGTTGCAGATGTTGCATAAAGGCCTCGTTCTGACTGATCGAGTGGGTCACCTCCTCCACTACTTGGGTCATGTCTGCTGGGGGCATCAAAAGTTTAGGGAGCTCCACAGCTGGATCGGGGGCCAGAGGTGGTTCAGGAGGAGGCTGCAGGACTGTAACTACAGGAGGAGGGGAGGACTGCAGCCCTGCAGAGGAGGACTGCACCGAGACATGCTGGAGAACGTGTCCATAGGGCTACAGCAAGAGAAAAAATAGAAAACTGATAAACTAATATGTTTTGATTAAGAAACACATTGCAGGATCTCTGCTGGATCTTACATTTCCCATAATGCAAGAAATATCTTTTCATTCAACCCTTTCTCACTGGTAAATGCACACATCTCTCAAACTCCATGTTCCCAGTTTGTAACAGGATTTCTGTTAAAAAAAAAATTCTCCAAGCCAAGATAGCCTTAATGACATCATTAGGGTAATTTGTTTTTATTGCTCCTGTAGCGCCACAGATGCCACTGTACAACTGTTTCCACAGGCTGAGTAATACCCCTTGTGATAAGTAAACTAATCTCCACGTGCAGGATTGGAGCACCTCTTTAAAAAGTCTGCACTGTATTATCTTACTACGATAATGTAATATTGGACACAGACTTCACTGTGATGGATTATACCAACCAAGCAAGTTTCACAACTGATTGTTATATTGTGCGGGAATCAATGCACGCCTGCAACATTAAGCAAAACCCATTCAAACTGCTAAAACACAGCAGCACATAGAAGATTTGATTCTTACTGCCATCCTCCGAGACAGAGGTGGCAGCTCACCTGTGGTAGTTGGTGGAAAGTCTCCTCTGAGCTGGTCCTCTCCTCTTGAATGGCTCTTTCTGGCAGCAGCACCACGGAGGCCTGCTGGAGGCTCAGCTGTCCTTCTGTCACTCCAGTCTGAGGAGCCGGGGCCTGGGCAGCAAAAGGCAGCCCCTGAACCACTGAGGGGCCATTAACGATCGAGATGGAAGTGAGATCCGGGGGAAGCACCCCCGAACTGTTGATCAAGGTAATGTGGTTTCCAAGAGCGGGACTGTGGACCAGGGTGGCACGCTGCCCCTGCCCTCCTGGAGTGTAGGTTCCAGCCAGTTGTGCTGGCATCTGGAAGACAGTAGGGGGCGCTGACTGTAGCTGCAAAGGTCCTGAAAGCACAGTGGCCTGGCGGAGCGCTAGCTGCCCTGTAGGGGTGGTGAAGACAGGGCTGAAGTTCAGCTGTCTCTGGGGCACAGTTAGGATCTGAGAACCATCGACGAGCTGCCCAGTGGAGGGAGCCAGGCTGTGGACTGACGGACCCTGGTGACTGGGGGGCAGCAGTGGTCGAGCTGCACTGGCAGGCTGGGAGATCGTAACAGGGCACTGGCCTGGAAGAAGGAACTGGTTTTGGCCTTGGAAGAGTCCCTGAGGCTGGAGCACAAAGGAGCCACCCTGGTTGACCAGCTGCAGGCTGACCGGTTTGTGGAGCTGCTGGGTGGGCTGCTGCGGTGGAGCTGAGGGCTTTTGGCCTGGAGGTTGTGAGAGTAAAATATTTGGTGAGGCGGTCCCAGGGACGAACGTAAGACCTGGAGCGTGTTTCTGCCCAGAAGGCTTGGGGCTAATTTGAACCAGTCTGGGCTGAATGCTGATGGGCAGCTTGGGTTGGATGGGAAGAGGGGCGCGCTGCAGGAGGATGCCCGGCGCTGCTGCCGCCGTTGCTCTCAGGGTTGGGGTGATGAGAGGACGGCTGGTCATACTGGGGACAGCCTTGTGGATGATCATACTGGACCCCTGGGCGGGACTCAGAGAGAAGGAGGTCTCTGGAGAAGCAGCGGGGAACACATTTCCAGGCAGGAGCCCCATCAGCTGCGGAGGGGCAGCAGGTTTTAGAGAAGGGCAGCCCGGCCCGACAGCCAGGAGGGAGGGCTGGGGAGGCTCCACTGCTGCCTGGGTGTCTCTGGGCAACGCCGGGGTGATGGGCAAGGTCAGAGACTTGGGTACAAATGGTACGGTGGGTGGAGAGAGGAGAGGGGCAGGCGAGTACAGGGACAGGCTGTCCCCAGGCTGGGCCAGACCTGCCTCCAGAGCCATGGTCTGCTCCGTGATCTCCGCCTCCTGCAGGCTCTGCTGGAGGATATCACACGCCACCTCTGCCTCCTCCGCTTCCTCCACCTCGCCCTTCTTTGCCTCAAATCCAGCCTCCACGGGTGTCCCACCCTGCACCACCTGTGGGTCTTCTCCACCCTCCGGCGATGACAGGAGGGCCTCCTCCAGGAAGGACAGATCCACACACCCGGGTGGAGGTGTGTCAGGGGAATCCCTGCCATCTCCCAGCAGAGAGACGGGGCTCTGGAGGAAGAAACAGTGGGAGATAGAAAGAGAGGTGCAGACGACAGGATAGAGGAGGGAGAGTGAAAAGAAGGGGAGAATTGTGCGATTAGCAGGAGTTAACAGGAAGCAGTTTCAGGCACAGGAGGAAAGGAAAAAAAACGTTCTCCTGGGGAAAAAGCTGGTTGTTGTGACGCTGCTGGCTGTGGATCCAGACACTCACCGGGGCATCTGTGAAGAGGGAGGGCTCCCCAGAGGAGGAGTTAATGAGCAGGTCTTCAGTCTGCAGCTGGTGGGATGAAATCAGTCGATTTTAGGTTGGGCTCACAACGTTGTGGCGAGAAATGCAAGTGGTATTACATTACGACTCTCATTCACACCGTCAGCCCTCCTCCACACATCTCACACGACCGTGTGCCAAGAAATATTCCCTTCTTGAATTTATCATTTGCACTATTGATTTTTTTATTTGAGTCCCTCTCTATTTAAGACTCTTTTGTTACCTCATTGGTCCCATGAAGGAAGTCGTTCAGGGCTTGGGGGTCACTGCGAAGACGAAGAGAAAATCACAATCACAATCAGTTAAATCTTGGTGAATAATTGATGCAAACCAAGGATTTTCACATGATGACAAAGTACCAGTTTAAGTAATAACAAATCAATCATTTTTTCTCCGGGCGGATCCAAGTAAGAATCAGAGAGACTCACCACAAAACATCAAGTAGACAAGTCCCATCTTCATCCTCCATGTCAACTAAGAGGAAGAGGAGGATAGAGTCATGTATTATTATTATAGTTATTATGGCTGCAGCTATCGATCGTTGTCAGTATCGATTCATTTCCAACGGTTCTTTACGTAGAAGTTATTATAGCTGGTGATTTTATCTAAAAAATAATAGGCTTTTCGTCGCAGTCTGACTCAGAGAAACGTATGCATGCCTCTGTCATGAAAACGCTGGCCTATATTGCAATTTTCCTGTTTTGGGGTCTTCCTGCTAAAACCACATCTGGCTCATTCAGTAAGCTGCTGCACAAAAGAAATCAGACCTGGTCCTCAGAAACCTCCACTTACAGCCCCGTTGCTTTGTGACTTTAATGTCCTCCTCTTAGTACAAAGCTCCTGATGGCCTCGCTCTACTGAACAAGGATTCAGTCTCCTTTATTATTCTTACAGCATTTTTAGACTTGAATCACCACCGAGTTCATTTAAAAGCAACTTAAAGACCTTTTTATTCGGTTTAGCATTCTCCTAAAGAAATGTACTTGTGCCTTAGTATTGATGCTCTTGTTCACGTAGATACACGATATATTAATATATGTATTGATGTATGTACAATAAATGTACTTCTCTTCTGTTGTATAATCCATTAAACTACATTTGTATATAACTGTGCATGAACTTCCTCAATTAATCAATTGTTGGATCTATAAAAATCCCAATTTCTCACAGCTTTTTGTCAAGAAAATCCAAAGAAATTCAATTTACAATGATATAAAACAGAGAGAAAGTGGGAAATCCTCGCAGTTGAGAAGCTGGAAGCAGCGACAGTTGACTTAGATGATTGATTTTCCAAAAGAAGTGTTGAATTATTGACTAATCGCTGCAGTGTTAAGTATTTCAGACCAGTGGTTCCCAACCTTTTTGACTTGTGATGCCTTAAAACAAAGTGACGTCTATCTGCACCCCTCATCAGTGTGATCATGAGCTGATCAATCAAAAGAGTGAATTTCTCTGTCAGGCTGAAGGATCTTTAGAGGCCAGAACAGGTGAAAGTATCCAGCGTTTTGCAGAGAAAGAAACAAGAATTACAGTTTATTTTGCATAACAGAACCTGAGGGTCCCAAACCAAACAGAACCTGGCAGAACCACAATGCAAAACCTACTTCATATGTGAGAGGCCCCATACAGAGCGGTCGAGCTGAGTTCTGGTGGTGGCCTCATGGGAAGTCGTGGCCGGGCTTCAGTGTCTGCAGGCGGAGGGATGCCAGGCCGGGGCGGCGGGACGTAGACGGGTCCCCCCTCTGCTGGGGCATCGCTGCGTCCTCACGGTGCTGGACGGGCTGCATGTGATGGAGAGGGGATGGAGGGTGGGGGGGGCACAAACAACACCACCACATGCTGTCAGGTCACTTGAGGTTACCACCAGCCAAAACACATTCTCATCTCAGCTGTGAGACATAAGATCAATACAGGATTCATCAGTTTCTCCTCAGCTGGTGCGATCAGAGGAGGCTGGAGCAGATCTGTACCAGTAATAGCATCACGTCTTTGCTTTTTTTTTTTTTTTTTCTTCCTTTGACTGTATTGATTATGCTCGAGGCTGATGAGGAAAATGGAAGCTATTGTTGTGGCGATCACAGACATGAAGAGGCAAATGTGCGCGGCTCGGCGGTGAGCAGACGGCTCGTCCTCCCCTCATGGCTGAAAATAAGAAGCGATGTGGGAACAAGCTCGGCGCGGCGAGAGCCAATTATAACATTACTCAACGCCTTGCGCTCAATTTCCCGGGGAGGTCCCTTAAAAAAAAAAAACACACACACACACACACACAAGACAAACCTCCCTCTCCGGTCCCGCTGACATATTTTTGTTTACAACACGACAGCCGCATTAACAGCCTGAAGGTACCGCATCGCCCAATGAGATCCAGGCAGACGACCCTCATGTAAACCTGCAGCGGCAAGTGCACGCTGCTGTCCTGCAACAACAGCTCCAGGATCCGCTGATGCATTCACAGGTTACGTAAGGTGAACGTGTGTTCATGTGAAATGAACAGGATGCAGGATGCGGAGCCGCTGCTTTGCTCCTTGTGGCATTTTTCTGATTTTTTTTTTTATTTTTTTATTTTTTTTAATATATATATATATATATATATATAATTATTTTTTTCCCTGAGTGGGACCACGGCAGCTGACGCCTGCTGTAAATCATATCGCGGTAACAAAAGATGCCTTGTGTTAAATATCATTTCCACACAGCCAGCCCCGAGCGACTCCCCTATCGTTGTGCCATTAGAGTAATTCCGCAATTCAAAAATACAACCAAGAGGAGGAAAAAAAAAAACTCACCCCTTCTTTGTGGTTTATTGTCCTGTCAAGCGGGCCTCTGCGCCATCGATTCTCACTCAGTGGTCTTTTCAGATGCTAAAAGGAGGAGAGGGGGTGGTGGTGGAGGGGGTGGTGGATGGGGTAGGGTAGGGTGGGATGGAGGTGGGCAGGAGGAGCAGGAGGAGGAGGAGGGGGGGGGTGTGGAGGAGGGGGTACCGGGGTGGGTGTGAGAAACAGACTGGGAGAGCCGATCACAACACAATAGGTGGAGAAAAACACAACGCAGAGGAGCCGAGGATCCAGCCTCAGCAGCGCGGCTGCAGGAGAGGAGAGCGGCCGCCTCCTGCGCTCCGCCAGGCGGCAGCAGCTCTGAGGTCCCCCCGCTCCTCTCTGGAGCTCTTTCCACCACGTTACAGATGTTGTTTTTATGCATTTCATTGATTTTTTTTTTTTTTTTTTTTTTTAATTCCCTTCAGTCCAGACAACTGTAAATACTTTCTATGGGAGACTTGTTAAAAAAAAATCAATATTTCGAGATGCGCTCATTTGTTTTAGTGTATTGTGCCAAAAGGAGGAAATTACCACGTGCGAGACTGCAAACCAAATTGTCATCCTGAACAGCACTTTACTGTTCAGGAAGGAGAGAGGATGGAAGAAGGAAAAAAGAACTGAGGCAGAAAACACAAAATAATAAAACTAAATGAAAGAGCAAAAGGAGAAAACACAGGACAGAAAGAAGTGATATTCTGCAGATCATGTTTACATCCTTATAGCACTTTTCTACAGTGAACATCCAACTGTTCAAGAGGGAGGAAAACTAAATAAAACAATAGAAGAAAAACAGAAGGAAAAAGAAAGAGCAAACAGCACAGAAAGGAACTAAACCATTTACATCCACCTATTTCAAAAGTCCAGGAAACAAAATCTTTTTTCCCCAGGCAGATATAAAAAAAACAATATTTCCAGACTGGCTTATTTGTCACTGTATTGAGCGAACACTGCAAGGCATATTGACATCCCTAGTAATAGTTTTCTACAGTCAGCAATATACTGTCAAAGAGGAAGAAAGGGTGAAAGAAAAATATGTTGGAAATTGGAAAAAAGGAACACGAGGAATAAGGCAGTAAGTAAGTTGTACAACAAGTAACACGATCATAACAGAAAGGAAAACAAAAAGAAAAGACGGGCAGAAATCAAAGGAAGGATCATTTTTTAATCTTATTCCCACAAGGCCCGTCTATTCTGAAGGTCAATGAAATAGTAAATATTCTTCCAAGGCACAGTTAAAAGGAAAAAAAATCAATATTTCAAGACTCGCTTGTTTGCTATTGAGTGAAATAGGAGGAAATTACCATGTGCGCTACAGAAAATTCACATCCTCAGTAGCACTTATCTACAGTCAACAGCACACTGTCCAAGAGGAAGGGTGAACAAAGGGAAAACGACAGAGAAATAAGGAATACGACAGTAAAAGAAAAAGCTAACTGCAAAAGGAGAAAAGACAGAACAAAAAGGAGAAAAAAAAGGAAAAATAATTGAATGTTTTATGACCTATTTTAGCCCAAAACAAATTTTTCCCAGAGAGTAAAATAAAATCTATATCTGAAGATGCTTATTTAGCGAAAACTGGGGAAATCACCTTGTGCAAGACTACAAGGCAATGTGTTGTCCTTAGTAGCACTTTTCTACGGTCAACAGCAGACTGGTGGCAGAAGGAAAAACATTGGGAATTGACAGAAAAACACAAAATGACAAGAAAAAAGGAAGAGAAAGGAAATTGAATTCACAAAATGGGGGAAATAACTGCGTTCACTACAGTAAAATAAGCATCTTGGTTAAATAGCACTTTTCTAGAGTCAAAAAACCAAACTGTTGAAGAGAGAGAATGAGGGAAGGGATGGAAATACAGAAAAACAATGAAATTAGATGTATAATAAAAGGGAAGGAAACCAATGGATGGAAGGAAAAGGAAAGAACTAGTAGGAAGAAAAGGATAAAACGAACAATAAGAACAAGAGCAAACAAACTCAACTCAGAAACGTGTTATTGAAAGAAAATCTTTTTTAATCAGTCAAGCATAAAATACAAAATACAACTCCCCACCATAAAAAAAAAGAACTTTTAAAAACTGCCAAAAACTTCTCAGGACAACTGAATCAAATGGTCAGGACACACAATATTGACCCCCCCACCCCCCACCCCCCTCAGAGGATTCACTTTGCCGCCTGCTGGGCCTGACGGCGAAGCAGCACGTAGATCTTCTCCTTGATCCAGTCCTTGTTGTACGGCTGGTAAGTCTGTGTGTCGGCACGATACCTGTAGCACCACGAAAAAATTACATTCAGTTTTACATTTTGTTTTTAGGCTCGGCCGCCCTGGATGCTCAATCTGTAGGACACGAAACACCTTTTCCTCCAAGGAAAAACCAATAGAATGAGACACTTTCCTTCTTGATTTCTCTGTTTGCTTGTCATCTCGTTGAGGTCAGAAGTGAAGCTCAGCTACTGGGACAAGAAAACACCACGGCAGTGCTCAAGGGCACTTAAGCAGAGTGGCTGCTTGTATACACGAGTGTTTGAATCAACCAAACTAACAAAAATGCCCCAAATTGAGTGGACTTCAGGAACAGCAAGTTTCACCTGCTCTCACGAGATATTTGCAGCAGCGCAAGTTTAAATCCTGGCTTGTTCTACATCTCTGCGACGCTAAATAGGATCCCCTTGAAAACAACATGGTATATTAAAAGAGGTTTATCTTTATACATCTTAACAGTGTGATAAAACAGAAAGAATAATGGTAAAACGATGCAAAAGTAGGAATATGAATGATTGTTCAGATTTTCCTGATTTCTACCAAATACACCAGGACAGCTGGAGCAAACGATCTTTAGAAGTATTAATAAAAATAAACTTAAATTGTTGGTCAGATGTCGCTTCATGAGCAGTATCAATGTTGTGGTAGTTTTATTATGCTCCTCATATCTGACCAGAAAAATAAAAAGACCCTATCGTGCTCTTTTGTGTGGATTTTTTAAGGTATTGGGTTCTACATAATTATATGAAAGCTTTTTGTCCCGGAGGCGTTAATCTATTTTACCACAAGAAGACAAAACACCATCATGGATTATTGTAAATTGAAATGACCTGTCGTTCAACGTTTTAAGTGTTCCTGTATCTCTGGACAACAAATGATGAGATTCCCACGGTCTTATAGTTTTAAGGGATTCACACCTCACTGTGGAGTAACTCCACATGAAGTCGCACTCACAGCTTTGGAAGCACTTCTAGAGGGAAGGTGTAAATAAACAGGTAAACTGTGGGACACACATGCCAACCTCTCCCATGAGCAGGAAACAGCAGTTACCATGGATACCGATAAAACCACAGCTCGCCCTGCTGTGGGGCCGTTTCCCTGCAAATATCTAAACAATTATGAGCTTGTGCTCTAAAACAAACTGTGCAGAGTTTTCCTTTTTTTTTTTTTTTTAAGAACTGATGCTTGCATATAGAATAATTTATTTAAAAAAAAAAGTTATACACTATAAAAGCTACCACAAAAACGCAGTTTAAGGATAATGGAGTAAAGATGTATGTGGCTAACATATTACATCAAGTATTTAGGGAACTTTAATTTGATTGCTGTACCTGCCATTTTACAGTATGTGTGCTCCTGTTTGGGAGTACTGGAGGACCATAATACAGTTGGAGGGTTTTAAATGCATTGTTAAATGCATTTACACTCCTCACTTACTGTCTGGGACGGCCCACAATAATGTAAACTCTCCCCAAGGAAGTACAAATAGAGGCAGAGACTTGAAACCATCTGTCAGACATAATTTTTTCTTATTGCATTGATGTCTATAACTGAATGAATTTCATCACAAGAGGAAGATTCACGTCCTTGTATTCTGGGACTTTTGTTCTAATATTGTAGACATTTGGATTTGTGAATACTATACTGGTGAGTCCAACCAAAGTGTTATATTACAATTACATCAGATTTAGAGTTGCCTCTTGACACTCGATCTTTTATAAAAATAAATAAATTAAAAATATCAGTACTGAGTTTGTTTTCTTGTCAAACTTACACCAAACAGCTGAGGTCTGCCAGGTCATCGATGAAATCAAACAGCTGGCTGATGTCGTATGTTATCGACGGACTGTTGGGGTTCATTCTCTTTAAATGTTCCTCGTACATCTTACACACACCTGCGCAGGAGACAGAGGATGCAGTGTATTACACTCATCGAAAACAACTTAAAGAGAATTAGAGAGAAAAGACAAATATAATGCAAAAAAGACTGATAAAACAGTTTCTTATTGACTGGATACTGTTTTGATTAAGGTCTGATTTGGTTAACTGTTGCACTCTATAGTGTCAGCTAAATATCTGACAAATAGTTATACTTACATAGTTTCAATTCAATATTTTGGTCACATCATACCAAAATAAACATCATGTTGGTACAACACTTAGTTTTTGTTTCATGTTAAATGTGCTTTACAGCTGATTTTACACCAAGAGTTTGATGTCACATGCACATTTAATAGTTACTAGGTATATTAATGTAGCTGGTGGGTGGTTTTATTTATTCTTTCTTACCCAGAACAACCATAATATAACCATAGCTTGTAAGTATACACAAGGTGCATACATGTCAACAGTGAATATTAACAAATACAACTCAACTATTTACAGATACAGACTCAAGCTAGGAAGGACTTTTTTATGGAAATGTTTCTAGGTTCAAATCAGTAAGACTTTTAAGGAAAAGTAAGGCGGGGGCTTATTCAAACATGAGCCCAATATCATACACACAAACGTGCATGTCTGTTAGTAAAGAGCATGCCTGTAAGGGAGTCTTTTTTTATTTTTTATTTTATTTTTTATTTTCCAATGACATGCAGCAAAAGTCCTGAAAGATGCAGCGAGAACATCTACACGAGGAGTGGAAATGTCGCTGTGGGAGTGGACTAGTCCTTCCAAAGACTCAGCTTACCTTCCATACACTCGTTGACAGATTCATAATCAGCGTATGTCCTTCCCTCTGGCCTCTTGGTCGGCTGCACCAGCAGGATGGTGTGGGACTGAGAAACCAGACACAAGTTGTTAGACAGTTGGTTTGAGTTTTCCTGCTGAAACAATAAGGGCTACATATTCACAGATGCGCAAACTTGCCTGTCTTGCTCCACATTACATCAATACAAACTGAATACGTTGAGTTCTTTTGGCTGTTCCTACAAACTAACCGATGTTAACACCAGTTTTACTTTGAGCTGTAAAAGTTTACTAATGATGTTTAAGGTGTTACAGAAGAATCTTAGCAGTTAAGTAGTCAACAACAGTCACAGTTAGTCTTCCTTTGTTGTGATATTTCGTTTGGCTGTAAAAAATAAAAGTATATACAAAATATAGTCAGTATTTTTTCGGAATATTTCAAGATTTAAAGAAGTCTTGGACTTAAATCTGAATATTTAGGTGAATGAGCTCTTAGCCAACACTGATTATAACGATAAGAAAGTAAAATAACGTTAAATAACTTCAATGAATAACAAATGTACCCACAGCTGAGGGGCTGGGGCAGTAAATGTGATAAAATGTGATTTATTTGACCGAGTCAGTCGATGTTTATTGCAGCTGCTCGACGTCCCCCACAGCCGTGCTAACGTTAGCAGAGAGCTTGCACACCGTTTAACGTTAAAACATCTTTTTCTGCGGGAATAAGACGCTAAAAACCGGCACACTGCTTTGACTATTAACGGTCTTCGTGAACACACAAAACGTCTGCTCTCTAAACATTGTATCCCGACGTACTAACCATGGTTTTAACGGGTTTTCAGTCGGTTTCGGTGGATTTTCTTGGATCCTTGCTTCTTGTCGGACGAGTTGACCTTTGACACCGGAAGTAGAATGGACCAACGTCTGGGCCGCTTTCGAGTCCAACGGTTCTGGTTTTTATTACCAATTTAAGTCTTTTCTCGGTTTAAAAACTAACACTGACTCGACTAAATTACACGTGCGCGAGTTTGACTCAATTAAACCCGCGTTAGTGTTAAATAAAGCAAACACCGAAAAAAAAAAACCCACAATCTACAAACAAACGTCGAACAACGTCGTGTTCCTGAACGCCCCTCCGAGCGCCCGAGAACAGGAAGTAGTTTCCAGCCGCCGCCGGATGTTCAGCGAGGAGACAGGAACAACAAAGAGCCCGGGTTTTGAACCGACCTGACACCCCAAATCAAGGAAATTAACTATCCTTCACAGTAGGTAAGCTCGGTTCTTGTCAGCCGGCTGTCCGGGGCCTGTGTTTGGTTGGAGGTTTGTGGGGTGGAGAGGCGGCGGAGACTCCGCGCGGCCGCCGGCTGCTCCGCCGTTAGGACATTATTGGCTAACTAGCCGTTTTAGCTGTTCGCTTGTGATAACGAAAAAAAAAAAAAAAACCTCCACGAGTAATGAAGACAGTTAGATTATTAACGTCCCCGCCCATTGGCTTCACGGTAAAAACCGAGTAACGTTAGGAAGAAGCCGTGTTTAAGCTTCGGCAGCTAAACAGATGATGGTTAAATATTATTTACCGGCGTTTAATCGGTAACGTGAACGTTACATCCCCACTGGAGTTAATGGTTAGAAATGTTAGTTCCTAATGTCCGCAGACTGACTCCTCATGGTGTAACACGTTAACCAACTCACTGCACGTTATCACTATAGTTGCATGCATCTTTTTTTTTAAGGTGCAGATATTTTCAAGTACCAAGTCCATATGTATAATTTAAAGGGTTATTGGTTGAAGTGATTATGCCATATGGCCATAATGAAGTGAAGGGATCTCTTCCTCTCTCTCTTCTAGTGTAATTTAAATGTATGAGCTTGAAGACAAGACCCAGACTCCCAGCAACACTTTGTTCTGGGTAAAATTTTAAAGTCCAGCCAAAGCTAATAGTTTACAGCAGTGGATATCTCCCAAAGTCATTGTCTTTTTCCTACAAAATTCCCTCTTTGTGTTACTATCCCTGCCCTGCAGCCCAGCAAGGAAACACAGTCTGGTGAGGGAATTTCCTACTAAAAACCCACTCCATTCAGCCAACTAGACTGTTGAAACCTGATAATGTCAGCTTTGGCTGGTCTTCAGCATGCATTTTTGCACAGAACGAGGGCTGTGGATTGTGGACAGTTACACAGGGAGGGGAACACTTTATGTCCAATGTGGACATGAGGAATGATTGCAGAGACTTTAATGCAGTGAACGTGCATATGGGTATGTTGGTATTCATTTAAGATGCTTCTTTGGAGTAACTCAAATCTTATATGGTTTAAATATCACTGGATCTCCAGGAATTGAGACAGATTTGGAAAAAATCGGAACCCATCCTTTAACATGACCGATGAACACAGATTGATGCTGTGTGAAAGACAGTTTAACACAGCACCTTAACACCTTCACAGGGCTTTACAATCTGTGCAATTTAAAATATCCCCTATGTTTACACCCTTGATTTGATTCAACATTGTCTGATATGCCTTCATTGTACCCGTTTTGTGCCGCTAACAGAATATTGTCTCCCTTTCTCTTTCATCAGGGCAAAAGAATTTGGTTTGCATGTGAGGACAAGTGTCTGCCGAGCCAACCATGGCGAACAATGCAGAGGATATTGAAAACAATATGGTCAGTATGAAAGAATGTGTCACAGTTGCTCTAACACTTTATCTGCATCTCTGTTCGTGTTAATGGATTGGGTAATGATTACTTAACAGTTTTAGCTGTGGTGTGTGTTTCAGTGTGAAGTAGTCGCTGATGAAAGAGTCATCTGTTTCTTTGTCAGTCTATGACACAACACTCTGGAGGAGTTTCAGTCTTTCAGACTTTGGTTTTGGCCTTTTTTATACAATAAAATGTGATCATGATGGTTATGTTGTGATGAGGAAGGATGTTACACTTTGAATCACTAAGCTCTTACCATAAATAAAGGCGTGGTCTCCGGAGCCAAAAAGTCAAAGTCCCCTTTTACTGACACAGTCCACTTAACAACCCTAAGCCTTGACTAAAGTTTTGTTTAACCCATAACAGTTGTGCATGTACATAACCACAATATTTCTCAGTGTTAGAGAACGACAAAACATCTAATTTCTGTCTTGAACGGTATATTTAAGATCATTAATGGGGTCAGACAGCTCAGTCAGGCCAGTATGGCTAAAAAAGGTTTTTAACACGCATTTTGACATAGTAACACAGTAATAAAACTCTATGTTACTGTTTCTTTAACACAGTTTTTGTAAATTAGTCCGTACCTCTTGTGTCCTTGAGTCCAACATTGGCCGTATTCCCAATGCTGAGTAACACACAGTGAGGTCATTTTGTACAGCAGCCTGTTTAAGAGCTGTGGCAGCTTTCACTATTCAGAACAGTCTCTAGAGATGCCTGCTGTCTTCATTTCTGTGTACCTGATGAGATTGCTTCATTTCTGGGCTGCTGCATGTCTTGACTCGCCTGGCAGCCTGACAGTTTGAGTTCACACAGTCTCCTTGATATGCCTTTTTATTTGGTCTGACGGGACAGATCCTCGGGGTGAGTGGGAACTAGCGGGGTAGTTATCCTTGGAGGAACTGGTCTAGTGAGTGTAATTGTGCCAGTTAAGCGCTGAAATGCAAACATGTGTGACCTGATAGCGGTTTGCTGTTTGTCCAATTTGTCGGTATTTTTGCCAATAAAAACAAACAACATTTCATCTTGTTGAAATATGTGTTGATCCAGAACTGCAGAGAGATAGAAGAAGAAGCATACTTTTTTTTCCTTTAATTTCTGTTTTCTCATGCTCAAAACATAATTTAAGGACAAGATTGAAAAATGGGTTTAAGGAGCCAACCATGAACCACATCATCCATATTTTGAGTCTGGGGCCTGTACTGCTTCCATGCAGATTGCAAATCGTAGCAGCGTCACATTTCACAGTTGAATGTTGCTTGCAAAATTAACAAGTCCTGCAAGGCTCTTCCGTGCTCATGCATAAATCGGAAGTATGGCTTTTGTTTTAAGCAGTGAAACTTAGAAGAAAACGAGAAATGATCCTGTGTTGCAAATCACAGCTTGCAGATTTGGTGAAATTGGCCCCTAGCTGGGGACCTTTGTTGCATGCCATCTCTCACCAGTCGTTTCTTGTCATCTCCATGTTACGGACTATCAAATTAAAGCATCTTATTTCCTTTTTATTAGATAGTTCACAGCAGGGAGTGACAGGAAACACTGGGAGACAGAGGGGGTGATGAGTGACAAAGATTGAACCAGAATTGTCACAGTTACTTTGTACACTGTATCTTCCATCAGGATATCCCAGAATGTTTCACAGTTTATCATTTGATGTGACTGTATTTGACCACACCTAGATGGAATATTTGATCAACGGGCGCGGTCTTGTTGATTCTGAGAAATCCCTGAGTTGTTTTTGCTGTGTTCAGTCTGCTATCTGCATGGTAATGTCTGTATACACATATAAGTTGTGTTTGTGTCATTGTTATTATAGAAATATGCTATTTAAACTGTCCATACTCACTGTACAGTACACTTATTAAATAACACGATTCTTCTCCCATACCTGAAGGACCAACAGGAGACCAGTGTGGCCCCTAAACCCACCCAGCAGCCACAGGAGGCCGCGGTGACCAGAGCACGTTCCAGAGGAGGAGGCGGAGGAGCTGGAGGAGGAGGTGACGGCGGAGGTGGAAGCGGCAATGGCAGCGGGCCGGAGCAGAACGGACAGCCCCCCGCCGCTCAGCCACCGCGTGTGGTGGAGGCCGAGGAGGACGAGGATGAAGAGTTGACCTTGAAATACGGAGCCAAGCACGTCATCATGCTGTTTGTTCCCGTGACCCTCTGCATGGTGGTAGTCGTGGCAACCATAAAGTCCGTCAGCTTCTACACCCGGAATGACGGGCAGAGATTGTGAGTGTTATAACTCTTATCGGTCAGATTGTGGTAAACAGGGAAATAAAGATAAGTCAGATGAAGCTCATTAGAACTGGTGTTTGAATAAAATGCAACAAGGCCGCAGTGCCACTAGGTGGAGTTAATGCAATATACATCATACCTTCATAGTTGGAATACCAAGACAGTATTGTAAGTGCATAAGATCATTAAGGTAAAGTCTGAATCTGGCTCAGGCCACATAAACATATAACGTCATATATCTTTAGCTCTTATCTAGAGCAATTGAACCCCCCTGAAATAGCTGGAAGCTTAGCTCACCAACATCGAGGGCAACCAGCTATAATAAGAACCACAGTTAAAGCCAGTGCACACAGACGATATTTTAAAAATCCTATTGTGTATCGAAATACAATACTGTGAGCTAGATGGATAACTATTTTCTTTATTGTGTTATATATTTTATTGTATGCTGTTTAACTGAGATTTGTCCTCAAACTGTCCCCCCCCCCCCCCAAGGATCTACACACCGTTCCCTGAAGACACGGACACAGTAGCACAGCGAGCCCTCCACTCCATCCTGAACGCCACCATCATGATCACTGTGATCATCGTCATGACTCTGGTGCTGGTGCTGTTATACAAGTACCGCTGCTACAAGGTACACGCTACAGCTTGTAACATCACACATGCTGTGCCCCCATTCACTGCAGACCGGAGACAAATACATTCGTCTAAACTAGGTTCAAATAGCTTTTTCACAGCAGACATTATTCTAGTGTTCTAGTAATGCACAGTCTAGTACACAGGGAGTGATTTCAAACGCAGTCAGGGTGTTTTCCTCTAAATCATTAGACCTCTTGGGTGGAGTTATGGTGGACTCCATGTGCTAATAGATGTTTCAACTTGCAGAACAGAGGTAACTACTTTAAAAGGGCTTCATTCCATTTAGGTGTGCCAGTTCCCCTGTTCTCTCCTGTTCTGGCACTCTCTCATGGCTCACTGGGACACTTTGTTGTAACAGAGCCATCGCTAATGTTATGAGGTGTGTATTGCTCTGCCCAGACAGGTGTCCTGAGAGTAGGTTAAGTGAAAAAAAAAAACACCTGTAGGGGCTTTAAATAATGTAGGCTTGGCTCTGAATATTTTAACGATTTAAACCCCAAACTCGTTCAACTCTTGTTTAAACCAGACAGCCGAAGCACCAGACAGGTGGGGCTGAGCACTTCACGACAATGGATTTTCCCTTTGTCCAAACTCTCTGGTGCTCATTGCGTTGCCCTCTGTTGTAACCCCACCCAACCTGGTTGTCCAGGTATTTTAAAACAAACACTAGTAACAAGTATTTGCAAGTACTGATTTGTTGAAACAGTGTTGCACTTTAAATCCCATGACTCTGATCTCTGCCTCCACAGGTGATCCAAGGCTGGCTCTTCCTCTCCTCCCTCCTCCTGCTGTTCTTCTTCTCCTACATCTACCTCAAGTAAGCCACCCCCCTCAACATTGTATCTCACTTTACAATGTTCCTACACGTTTTCATAAACAGTTTATGATGGTGGATGGAGTCTTACCAGGTATTTTTGTCATGTGTCTGCTCTGTCCAACAGAGAGGTTTTCAAGACTTACAATGTGGCCATGGACTACTTCACCCTGGCGATAATAGTTTGGAACTTCGGAGTGGTGGGCATGATGTGTATTCACTGGAAAGGGCCGCTCCGGCTCCAGCAGGCCTACCTCATCATGATCAGCGCCCTCATGGCCCTGGTTTTCATCAAGTACCTGCCAGAGTGGACCGCCTGGCTCATATTAGCCGTCATATCGGTCTATGGTAAATCTTTCTATCCCTTCCTCTGACCTCTCAGAGGAAAAAAGATGAAGTCTTTACCCAACCTTTGAAGACGTTATTTAGTGCAACGTTCAGTCATCTGTTTTTTATTAGTGCTTCAGAAAAAGGGAAAATTAAATTAAAAACATGTAATCTAACAGATTTGATGCACAGAACCTTTCTTTGTTACAGGAAAAGGGGCTAATAAAAAAAATCGCATTTCAACATTTTATAGAATCATAAAAAGGAAAGAATTTGGAACTACAGTCAAACTTATTAACATGTAAAACAACGGCATAAAACCTTTATCATAACCCTTTATTCTAATTTATTGTGAGGATTTTTTTTCTTTCCAACTGTATGAAATGAGTGTTGATACATGTCATCATAGGTGTGCTTAGAGGAAGGATGTGTCTCAAGACCTGAAACCTTTACACAAGTGCTTTAAGGAAATGTGGGTTGAAAGACAAATCTATGAGAAAAGGAAGTCTGGAAGAGCTATGCCAGCAAAAATAATGGTTGATTTCCTACAAGCTGCTTTCTTGGTGATAGGCAGGGGGCAGAGGTGGTTGCTCAGATTAGCAAAATACCGGGGACCAAAAATGATTGTAGATAATTATAGGTTTTTGATTTTTCTCTAGAAACACAAGAAAGGTGTTTCGATAAATTAGTCACAGAAGCAGGAGTAGTAAATAATTCATATACT
The DNA here is from genome assembly GCA_031216445.1 of Lateolabrax maculatus. Lineage (NCBI taxonomy): Eukaryota > Metazoa > Chordata > Actinopteri > Acropomatiformes > Lateolabracidae > Lateolabrax > Lateolabrax maculatus. The sequence continues at coordinate 21,149,460 of CM062205.1, read as the reverse complement.
TGCCAAAAAATAATGAACAGTAAGTTTGCAGAGGTTCAGATGCTGTGTTTCTAGTGGAAATCTAGTGGAAATAGATCACAGTGTAGATTGAGTTTAAGCGATTAAGTGATTAAGCACTTATTTCATTGTACGTAGAACCCCTTTAGAGAAGAAAGAGAGCGTTTGGGACTTCACTTAAGTCCCTGCCTGTTATCACAGATGTCATGTCAGGTGCTGTTTGGTCTCTCACAGCCGTCTGTTTGGTGACTAACGTGACTCGTCTGTCCTCTTTCATCAGATCTGTTAGCGGTGCTCTGTCCCAAAGGGCCTCTGAGGATCCTGGTGGAAACGGCTCAGGAGAGGAACGAACCCATCTTTCCAGCTCTCATCTATTCATGTAAGACAGACACTGATTATAGACGTACATGTATTAACGGTGGAGCAGTTAAACACTTGTCATTTTACAACCATTATCACGAAAACATACAGAAGCTAAATCGCTTTCTCGTTAGATAGATAGATTACTTTATTCATCCCCGAAGGGAAATTTAGTCGTCATAGCAGCCGGTATATTTGAATACAATAAAATACAATACAACAATAAAATACAATACAATAGAATAAAATAAAATAAAGTTAAATGTTCCAGTATATGGAGCGGAGTGTTAAACTGCCACTTCAACTTCTTTCAGTGCTGAAATGTACCTACACTTACTTTTAAGGGATTCAGCTCCTCAGCTCCTTTCATATATCGCTTTCTGTGCTCTGTTTAACTGACTCTTCATCTATTTCCAGCATTTTCACTTCCAATGACTGTTAAACCCCTATCATCACCTTAAATAAAATACAGTTTCAACTCCTGTCAGCACTTCCACTTTCATTGTCACTTATACATTCAGTACTTTCCATTAAACTGCTACTTCAACTTCTTCAGTGCTACAAAGTGCTTACAAGTCTCCTGTTAGTAATCAACTGATGCCTGAAATTCTTTCAGAAACCAACTGCTTTCTGTTCCTTCACTTATCTCCTTTTAACATATTCACTTCAAGTGACTTCAATAACTTTCAGCACAGTCACTTGTAATGACACTTTGGCTCATTTCAGTGCTTGCTAAATCAACTAAAATGTAATTTTTTTTTCAGCACTTTCACTTCACTGTCAAAGTGGCAGTTAGAACAGAAGCTAATTTTAGTAATTCAACTTTAGGTCTAAGTTGAATTTGAGTTGATAATCATCAAAATCTTTAAAAGGGACATTTAAGCTGTTTCAAAAGTGTCAAGTTAAACCTTTAAGTAATAAGTTAACTTGGCGTTGAAACAGAAGCACTAGAAGAAGTTGAAGTGGCAGTTTAAGTAAGCACGCTTTTTTTGTTGTTGAAAATTTATCTTTTTTTATAATCACAACACAAATCTTGAAACCTTAACATTTTCACTCTCTTCCCCAGCTACAATGGTGTGGCTCGTCAACATGGCCGACACTGACAGGCCGAAAAGGAACTCGACGGACGCAGCATCACCTCAACAAGAGGCTCAAGAAGGTGAGTGGCTGTCAGAGTGATTGAGCGAGGTTTAATCTGGTTCTGGGTGGTTACATTTCAAACAGTGCGCTTCCTGTTTAGTCTGACTGGTATCACTTGTCTGCAGCTGTGGCGTCCCCGGCTCCCTCCGGTCTGTCTCAGGACGACGGAGGCTTCACCCCCAACTGGGTCAACCAGCAGGTGCACCAGCTGGGGCCGCTCCAGTCCACAGACCAGACCAGGCGAGAGATCCAGGAGATGCCCTCCGACCGTCCTCCTGTTGTTGATGACGACGATGAGGAGAGTAAGTGCTGCGAGCCAAATATTTAACATTTGAACAATTTGAACATTGATAGCTGCAATTCTATTTTTCAGCTGTGTTTTAGTAAATTATCTGATTTATTGTCAGTGAAGCTTCTGTGCCTCTCCTGGCCTGTGCATGCTTGTCCATTATAAACCATACTGCTTTAATATGCCTCAGGTTTCAAGTTATGACAGATGCAGAGGCATCAAATCTCTTTGAACGATTTATCTCTGTGATCAATTTATTCGGCCTTCTGTTTAGCTACATAACATTTATTGATAGCAGCTCTTTAAAAGACATTATGTCTCTTACAAACAATTTGATCGAACGATGGATAATGAAAACTTAATTTCAACACTACAAAGTGTCCATTATATATGGAGGCTAATCTGTTTCTTTCCTATACAACAGTCTGTCTGTCCTTTCATGTGTCTCTTTATACACTAAAAATCTTGTGTTGTTATCAGTATCGTGTATTGGGGGGAAACTGCATTATATACTAAATTATCATCATTTTAGGTTTACCTCCCAGCCCTAATATGAAGCCGAGCTCTGTAATTCAAACCCATGAATTCCCAGATTCTCTGACGGCCTCCCCTCACTGTGTAATCATCATCTTTCAGTTCCTTCTTCTCCGAGCACATAAAAACATTCCCAAAATGTTTTTATGTGCTCCCTTTTCTGTGAAATTAGTGCGTATGTGAATGTGACTACATGTTTGGCTGCAGACTGTTTTTAGTCAGAGCAGATTAGGAAGCGATTATTCATGGCAATTGCTAGGTTTCATGTGCGTACTATTCGGGGGCCTGTGCTCTTTCTAACTTAAAGCTTCGGTAAATATGGGGTCGGAGCTCTTGTTTGTACAGTAATTACAGTTGAGAAGAGATTTCTATGGGGGTTGGAGGGCGTGGGGCTGAAGCGAATCTTGTGTTTGAATTGACTCCACCCTGAATGTGGTGTCCTCCTGTGTTTTCAGGGGGCGTCAAGCTTGGGCTCGGAGACTTCATCTTCTACAGCATGCTGGTGGGAAAGGCCTCGGCCACAGCCAGCGGCGACTGGAACACCACGCTCGCCTGCTTCGTAGCCATCCTCATTGTGAGTGACCACAGCTGCTTATTTTGGTGTCAAGCTCGAGCCACCGCAACCCCATCTCTGTCTCTCAGCACCCCATCCAACCCCTCTTTATGTACCATAAACCACTTGATTGTATAACAGGCAGTGTTTTTTCCTTCAGAGCTGATTTTGTTTGGTACACAATCTTTCAGTGTTCTATTTCCTCTGTGTTTTATTTTGTCTCTTTCTACCCCCGCAGGGCCTGTGTCTAACCCTGCTCCTCCTCGCCATCTTCAAGAAAGCGCTCCCCGCTCTGCCCATCTCCATTTTTTTCGGCCTGGTCTTCTACTTCGCCACAGACAACTTGGTACAGCCCTTCATGGACAAGTTGGCGCTACACCAGTTCTACATTTAGCAGGACGCTGCCCTGATAACCCTCACCCACATAGCCCTCCGGCCAACAACATGAGAGCGGTCCCTTCACAGCCGGGAAACAAAGAGAGATGCGGGGGCCCCTCCCGCCCCCACATCCCCTCCTAAGAACTCATGATGACGGGACACAAGTTGTTTTTGTTCTGCGTTTCTTTCCGGCGCCAAGGGGAGGGTATTCCCCACGACGGCTGTTCTTAAATATTATATTTCTGTTTTAAACCAGGAACTGACATTTCTCACTCGACTTTGGACCTCATCTTCAAATTGTCGATCACCGCTCTCAGGCTCAATCCAAACTAAGAGAAGTTAGTGGGAATATTTTACCTTTATTTATCCAGGGATGCTTTACAAGAGCTCATCTGCTCCTTCCCAGCGGCGCCCTGCTTCACATCCACACACTTTCATACCTGGGAGCTGCCCAGCACAACCACAGTCTTCTACAACTGGGGCTTTACAGTAGGTGCCTTGCTCAGGGACACCTTGGCGGTAGCTGTCGAGCAAAGGGAGACCTTCTTTCCTTAAATCTCCCTTCAAAGACTTTGATCAAACATCTTCATTTTTACGACTCGTGAGCCACCACCGCCCCTCAAACTAAACCCAAGTTTAAAAAGCCTTCATCAAACGAATGGATAGTCTGTGATGATATTGATAATAGATTGGTAAATGTGTAGTTTGATCGTGTATGAGCTGTCAGTCACCAGACGTGCTTTCCTCACCGCTGTTAAGAATGGTTAAGACGTGTTTTTTTCTCCCACTTTATACACACGAAAAAACCAAAGCTCCGAATCCGGAGCGATTGACACCTCGAAAGATTTACACTGAACAGGATGTGTTGAACACGTGAATCTTTCTCACGGGGGAAAAAGTGGCAGAATTTATTGTCTCTAGAATTAAAATATGAGTAAAATCGTGACACTGACTCATCAGAGATTTCACCATGTTTTCTGCCCTTAATTTTTTACCTTAAATCACATTTGAATTCATAGCCTGCAAAGGGAGGAAAGTTCTCACACACTGACACACTCACACCTGAGACTTGCCTGCCATGTCAGTCATGTACTGTCAGCCACTGAGCAGTTCTGCTGGAGCAGTCGGAGGTTCAGTGCCTTGCTCAAGGGCATTTCAGTAGTAGTAGTTGTTGTTATTGTGGGACAGAAATGTGCTTTTCATTCTCTTCCCTGACTGAGATTAATTTTTATTTTTTATTTTAGTTTTTTTAATCTTCAACCTGTCCAGGGATTGTAACCTGTGATCATCTGGTCACAAACTCTGAACCTTTAGGCTATAGCTGCCCTCATGACACTCGCCTGGTGCTGTCTGGAACTATGCTACATCAAACAGTACAATTATTTCAACTACCCATGTGTTTTTTCAAGATATGCAGAAGAGAAACTTTGTACTTTTTGAAACATGGGGGTAAATGTTAACGGGTTCCTACACAGATCAGGAAAATCTGGAAAAGCAGGAAAACCACTTTTGACAGAAATAATGTGTGTGTAGTGAAGACAAAACACATCCTGATGAATGAGGGAGTTATACACGTAGTTTAATCTGATACTTGAATTTGTGAACATTTTTGGAAAACGTAATTTCCACTTATCAAGCATTATTTGCTTAACTGGCTATTTTAATGAAGTTAAACAAACCAAAAAGATTAAGGCAAAGAAATAGAATAATAATGGTCTTGTATGAAATATTGAGATGTGTATGAACCCAATCTCTGGCTTCTCATAAATGAGATAACGCACACTGATAGAGGAGGACGAGCTGCACTGATTGCTCTTTTGTTGTTGCACTCGAGTTTCATGCTTGCAGCAAATAAACCAAGAGGGAACAAGTAATATTGGCTTTTTTTTTTGTTTTTAGGGAAAATGTTGGGTGACTGGCTTTTTTTCTGTCCTTCACATGCATATGTGTGTTATGCAAGGTTAATCAATTCAGATTTTGTTTTTTTAATAAATAATGAAACTTAAAAGACAGTTTTTTGGTTTGTTTATTGAGTCTGACACACAGATTCTCAAGTCTTTCATTTAAATTTTGTGGTACACAATATAGCACTTAAAGTGGTAATCTGTGAAATCATAGTTTAGCTTTATTTTTGACAGCGTCTTTTTTATGCCAAGTGGTGACTGTACTGGTGTTTGTGCTCTTTTTAACCAGAGTTAATCAGAACATGGGTGTGTCCAGTACGAGGAGAGCACAGTTAACCCCCCATTCACACAGAGGCCCGTTACATTTGGTACAAGGCTACTGGAAGTCAGCATTGAAAACTCAAAAATACATCAACACAAAGGAATTTTACAGCAAATTTAAAGGGCTACTCCACCAATTTTACATGTCAAAGTCAATTTACTCATCACAAGGAGCATGTAACCCTGATGATGCCATAGTGAGGTCATCCGTGTTATCTCAGCTTGGTTTTAGAGACTACAGATGTATAACAGAAGGTCCACGTTACAAACTTGGTCTTGTCTAACGAAGAGATGTTTTTGAGTGGTATTGTGGGAATTGTAGGATCCAGAGCTTTTGGAGTTGATGCGTATTTACATTCCACCACTGCAGAGTTGATAAACAACGCACAAAGCGGAATGATGTGAGATCTCTCTTTTCCTTTGGCCTCCTCCACACAGAGGTCAAAGGTCGGGTACTAACACCCGGGAGCTGCTTTTTTACTTCAGCGCGGTTACAAAATACTGTCGTTTCTGCTGCATCAACTGTTTTCCAGTGAGCAAACGCTCCCGGGAATCGACGCAGACGGTGGGAACATTGTGGAAATTCCTCGGCGTGCTGATACCCTGGCATCCCGCGCTCGCCGTCCCCCGGTGCCAACTGGCTGACGGGTCGCAGTTGGCACGTGGCCTGGAGCCCTGGACGCATTAGCTGTCACCATGGGGACCGTTTGGCCTCGCCGGCCGAAACAGTGGCACAGTATGGCAGTTTACCCAGAATGTTTAGCCCCATACTGTGACTTACCTAACAAGCCCTCAGCGAGGCCTCAGTCTGCCATGTGAATCTGTAGCTCAGCTGGTGAACAACTACAGAGTTAATTCCATAAGGCTTCCCTTGCATCCCTTCCAGACACCTGTTGTGTTCAGATTAGGTTACACCGGCCACATGAAGCTGTTTGGGCTGTTTTCCCAGAGAAGATTAACCCTCTTTCTTTTTCAATAATAAATAATCCCTATTGAAAGAAATGAGAAACTGTTTTTGTTTTGTTTTGTTTCTCTTCTTGCAGATGTTAAACTAGACATCACATTCCTTTGTAGGCCTTTAAGCTTGTTCTCTGACAAGTGGATGAGTCCAAAGAGTGAACTGAGGTAATCTGCCAATCACTGTCATCCTCTGTATGGAGTGGACTTACACATGAGACGTCGTGGCTGTGTGTCACACCTGTGTGCGTTACAGGTTTCCCAGGATAGCTCTGCTAAGGGGATTACTGTGCAGGGAGGGATATCTGCTCCATGTGAGACGTAAGGAATTGAGGATTAGACTTCAATAATCGCTCTAGACAGGGCAACAAGAGCAGGCACTCAGCAACACAGGAGCAAGGAGACGAAGCTCGGACACAAAGAGCAAAAACCCTTTGAAAAGGTGAACAAAAACATTTAAAAGATGTCTAAGGACAAGCTGGAGAGCCTGGTGATGCGCATGGAGGAGACGCTCTCGGAGATGGAGCAGCTGAAGCTGCACTGCGGGAAGCAGAGCGAGGAGCTGAGCCAGCTGGTGGTGGACCTCCGGAGAGAGAACCAGGAGCTGGTGGAGAAGTACAGCCAGCTCACCGTGGAGATGAAGGAGGCCAAGGAGATTATAGAACAGCTGCAGGACACAAAATATGCCTTCAATGCAAAGGAGAGGCAGGCGCAGAAGCTCAGCCGGCAGCTCTGAAGGCCCACGAGGAGGATGTGACCTGCGTGTGCTGAAAACAGAGTCCTGGAGAACAAGACTGGACGAGGCGGATGGAAAAAACAGCTTGTTGCAGAAGATTTCTAAATACTGGGTGGTCATGAAGACTAAACTGGGAGCAGCTGTTTTCTTAAACGTATAGAAAGTGTGTTTTTTCTGTCTGCATATGTATACGTTTTAGGTCCGGAGGGGATGGATGTAAATGCTAGTAATTTGAATGTTAACTTAAAACCTGTGGCTTAGGGCTCCTTTTAAAGCCACGGCTAGACTTAATGACCAGGAATCAAATGTGGATGTGGAAAATGTGGACTCTGGTTGAAAAGGGGCTTTTCAAAAGATTCTGCATAAGGCATTGGGCTTATTAGGTTTCTATAATTAAAAACAACAACATGTCTGGAAACTAGGCTGCACTTTCCCCCGGTAAAGATTTTATTTGATGAACGCCACTGGATATTATTTTTAGTTGTTCAGGGACCAGAAGGAGTGGGTGGTCACCTATTTCTGCTTTTTGTAGAGTCAAAGTGCTCAAAAATACCTGGTTATCCCTTCCTGCCCTCAATCTTGTGAGACTTTACGGTGCCGCCCTCCACACTGGGTCGCAGGACGAACAAGAACGGAAAAAGAAGAAGTGAATGTGACTTAATGTGTATTATTCCTTTTGTCCCAATAAAGTATTTTTAATGTTCGGTGTGTCCTTAGCTCGTGTTGAAGGCTTTTTGCATCATGCACAACTTTGTTATTTTTATGGGCGACCATAAAGACTAAGACTGGGGTTTGAACCTGAATCCGGTATAAAATGTGCTTATTTAATCCTTTCGAATCACACGTGGGTTTTTAAAAGAACTCAAAAAAACGTAAAACTCAAGAAATAGTTTTTCTTTCTTGCCGATAGTTAGATGTAGCTGGCTGTAGTTTCATATTTCCAACCGACACGAGAGGAGTAATATGAGTCTATTATGAATATGAGTATATTTCTCAAATATCTAATTTTGTGAGAAAATGGGCAAAACATATTTGCTATTTATTTAAATTGCTACCTGAATACTTTTTACATTGTTCTTTAATGATAGACGCCTCAAAAACAACAAATACTGTGTATTTATAAGTGATGGGTCCGAAAATCTACTCATTAACAAACTAAAAGTCTCTCTGATGACAGCAATACAGAAAAGGTAATTATTTAACCAAAATCAACAGGTTTCTTCCTGCTGGTAGTGTCAAATGTTAAATCAATCCATATTTGTACAGATTGGGCCAACGACAATGGATTAATTAAAGAAATGTTGCATTTACTGAAGTACTGTACTATTTCAGGTACTTACGTTACTTGATTATTTCCATTTGATGCCACTTTACTTCACTACAGTTACTGGTAAATATCGTATTTTATTTTAAAAATAACATTTAACATACAAAACGTATGATCAGTTGATAAAATATAATGCATTGTTGTAGATTAAAATACCCAACAGTAACAGTGCTGCAAACCACTTGGATTATGCTGCACAAGCTTTTTGCAGAAACCGGTTGTATATGACATGTTTTTTGGGAGCTATGAATAGACGACAAAGTTGACTTTTTCTATAAAAGGGCTATGACAGGACTGCTGGAGGTAACTCGATTTCTATTTGATGGTCCAATGAACGTAAGTGGTGTTTCGAGCAGACGTTTTGGTTTGAATGTTCCTTCCCTTTGGAAAGCTTACGGTCACCTGTGAAGTGCTTTGATTTTAAACATTTAGACTGAAGCCTGTGAGTCATTCAGTCTGTCCTCAACATGGACAATTATCCTTCAGTGTAACCAGATAAGCAAACATGTGGCTTGAATGTGTTTTGGTGGCATATTCGGCACTAAAACTGTTTTTCTTTGGTTTATTCACATGTGAACAAAAAAAAGAGGCTCTTTAGCTATTTAACACACCCTTTCTGAATGAATCCCAGGCAAAAATCAAAGATGTAAACAATAAGAAGTTAGCTCAAGACACGTACATATTACACCCAAGATGTATTTTTATACTACATAACTCACACTTTCAGTAATTTTGGGTTGTTGGGATGTTTAGAAAAACATCACCCCCAGATGAGGAGAGAGGAGGGGGAAATTCTTTTTGGGAAACATACATTGGCAGATGTTTAATCACAGCTTTCGTAGTGGCTGTGGCGGTTTCCTCCTTAAAAACCCAAAATAATCTCTTTTCCATGTTGCTTTGATGCAATTTTAACATGTTATAGTTGATATAGCAATTAAATTGTCACATTATTTGCAGAACACAACACAAAAGAAGACAAAATGACAGATTCACTTCAGGGGCTGATTTAATTTGGTTTGGTTTGTGCTTTTTTTAATCCAAATGTTCTGTTTGGGCCCCTGGAGAACAGCTCAGAAAACCTTCATGACTTTTCAAATTTGGCTCTGAGGATGGGAGTCAGTCAGGCGGTCCACCATTTTGTTTCAGACTGAAATATCTGTTGAATTTATTGCCAAACAACTTTGTACAGACATTTATGGTCTCCAGAGGATAAATCCTACTGACTTTGGTGATCCTCTAACTTTTCATCATAGACCCTGTTACATCCAGTACTTTGGTTTATGACCAAATATCTGCAGAACTAACGACTTTTTCACCAGTTGAACATTTGTTAAATGCTAATTTGCAAATTTTACCATGTGGCAAATAAAGGTTGTATAAAGCCTCCTGTGACTCCAGAGGGAGCTGCAGGAAACCTGAGGAACTGCCTGCAGGGATGTCACTTGAGTCAACGTTTGGTTGGGGCTGAAGACTACAAGTTTGAAAGCCTGGCACTGTCGGTCATTTAGTTGCCAGGTTTTGACAAAGAAGAAGAATAAAAAAAGATAAAAAATCTCTGGTTCTACTGGATCGAATTTAGTCCTCTTTAAAAAATTGTCCATGGTGAATCTGCGTGCGACGCTGCAGTGTTTTTAAGAACAGCCAAACACAGCAGTGGCCCCTTGTCTTTACTCGGTGGGGTCTGTGGGACCCCAAACAATGAGGAAGTAAAGCTTCTGTCAACAGGACACAAGGGTTAAACCCTCACACTGAGTCCTGCCACACATACAGTCCTCTTCTGACAGAGTAAGGGAACATTTGGGAACCATTTTCAGCTAAAAATTACAACCCTGCTGTTCCATTAAAGCCCAGACTTTCTCTGGAAGATTACCCTGGTATTACATGTGCGGTGTGTGCAGTGGGGGGGGGGGGGGGGGGGCGTGATGATGATGCTGCTCAGAGCAAAGTGGGAATAAACTGCTTCTTTTTTTTTTTTTTTTTTGCTTATGGGGACCTTGCAACAATCGGGACACGCTGATTAACTGTTATATTTACAGCCTGAAATTACAGACCCGCATCTGTGTGTGTGTGTGTGTGTGTGTGTGTGTGTCGGTGGGGGGGGGGGGGGGGGGGGGGGGGGGGGGAGCTGCTGGTTAAAAAGCGCGCTGATGACGCTGCGGAGGAGGTTCAACCTACAGGACTTTCTCTTCTTCTTCCTCCTCCTCCTCCTCCTCTTGTAGGTTTCCTGTTGGACGCAAGACAGACAGAGAGAGAGAGAGAGACAGACAGAGGGAGAGAGACAGACAGAGAGAGGGAGACAGACAGACAGAGAGAGAGACAGAGAGGGAACCCTGCTCTTATATCCAGGACTCTGCAGATCCTCCGGACGCATCTTGCAGGTCGACGCTCCGCAGCTGCTCCGCGGCTCCAAGAAACCGCCTTCAACACTGAACAGGGTGAGTGGGCTGATGATGTCCCCTCAATGGCAATGGAGGTTTCTTCTTGTGTGAAATGTTCTTTAAATGACAGATTTTAAAAGGGAAAAACTTTTTTTTTTTTTTTGTCTCAGCGAAATCAGAAATATTCACCAGAGGAGATAAAAACACAAGCTTCAGTCTGAGAGAAGTGTTGATGAGAAAGTTTTATAGATTGAATCATAGCTCACACTTACATTTCAAACGTGTAAAGAAAGAGATATCACAGGGAACATTAAAGGGACACAATATGAGAAAAAATGTGTGCTTTTATTATTATAGAGATATAATAGATAAAATAAATACGTTTAATAAAGTCATAATAAACTACAATAAGTGACAGTGACACTTTAAGTAAAGAAAATCAAAGAATACAGTGGATTTATTATTGAGTCTATCTTAGATATAATGGTTTTTACCTTCAGGATCCCTTGATGGTTTTCTGGAGTGACCAGGTGAAACACACACAAGACACTGCTTGCCCCGGCTGACGAAGAATAATTGTTCATTTGGTTGGATAAAATCTTGTAAAGCCTGAGGCTGAAGGTGTTATGAGCTGGTACAATAAAATGTGAGGGATCATTTTTGTGGCGCAGTGGTTGATTGTACTCAGGGTGAAGAATAGCATTTGTACTGAGAGGACAAACAGTCAAATGAATCAACTGATGAGAGAATTAATTAAGTTTTATAGCTGATTTTTATTCAAGTCATTTGCTGTTTCCAGCCTCTCAGATGTGAGCAGCTGGTGACTTTAAATGGGTTTTTAGTATTCACAGTTTGTGCAGACTGTAACATGTCTGCAGTGTGAGCTCAGTAGTTCTTTATTGTGTTCTTCTTAGGGGAACTTGATTTGAAGAGAATGGTTACCTGATGGTTATTACTATACTATACATTCACAGTCAATGCTCAATTTGTGGATTTGTTGACAACAATTTGGGCATTTTAAGTCGTTTATCAAGCAAAAATGTCAAATCTGAGAAACTGGACCTGGTGAATGTTTAAGGATTTGCGACTTCTCTTTGTTTTATGTCATTGTAAATGTAATATCGTTGGGTTTTGGAGCATTGGTCGGACAAAACAAGCAATTTGAAGACGTCATCTTGGCTTCGGGAAACTTGCGACGGCATTTTTATGGACTAAACATTAATTGTTATTGAAATCATCATTGTGGCAGCCCTGCTCATCAGGTGGGGGATTACGTACAGAGTTATTAAGATGTAAATGACGGAGCTGTTGTCCCAGATTACCACCACCCAGCAGTGATGACACCATTAAACTGCTGAATTTGGAGCTGTTGGTGCAGTGAGGTTTTGTGTTTGGGACACACGGATCAGACATGCTGACTGCCTGTCTTCTCTCCTCTCTGACATAATCATCATGCCTCTGACTGCTGGTGTTCCTGGCTGCAGGGTAACTTTCCTCACTGTCGGAGGCGTTTGGTGGTCGCGGCAGGGTCAGAGGTGGTTTGGCAGCTCCAGCTGACCCCCCCCCCTCTCTCTCACAGGGGCAACAAACCCAAACACTCACCCTGGAAAAAATAAACAGTCTCTCCACGTGCAACAAAGGATAAATCTTTAGCTCAGTTAAGCGATTAAGTGATGAGATGGTGGAGGGAAATGATAAGGTTGGAGTTTAAAGTGTTTAGAGTGCAAATTTCACAAGGCCTCATTAATTATACAGGCTTGTGTTAACTTTGCTGGAATGTGACATCCACAATTTTAGTGATTTTCAGGTTTTAGATGCTTTAGGGTTGCAACTCACTAACTTTCATTATTGATTAATATGGCAATTATTATCTCTATTAATCATTATTTCCCAAAGTCCATGATGGCATCTTAAAATGTCATGTTCTCTGCGACCAACCGTCCAAAACTCAGTTTACTATCATAGAAGACTCAGAAAACCAGCTTATATTGAAGTATGAGACACTGAGGCCTGTAATTGTTTTCTCTGTTGATTGTCAAATTGATTAATCGACTTGCCGTCTCTCAGCTCTAGATAACTTCCTCTCCTGAGGATAGAGAACATAAGTTTCCCTCCAACAGTCAGACTAAACAAAGCTGAAATTGACATTTTCAGCACACAACGTTTTCATCATTCAACACATTACATTACTAAGTAGACACACAGATACAGTCCTGCTGTTGGTGGCTGAAAACCAAACCACAGAATATGCTGTTGCATCAATCAACATGTCCGCTCCGTTTACTACATACACTGATTTATATCTGATTTGTATACTTGGCGATAATTCAGGAAGCGCTGCAGGGCAACAAAAGTGATGTTTACAGCCAAAAGTGAGGCTGATGCTTTGTGTTTTCATTGTTTTGTATTTGCTGTTGTTGGATCAGATAAGAAGAGGTTTGTTTTCTCAGAGACTTCTTTCAGTTTCCTTCTGTCCTCATAGACCCTGATAAATATCTTGGCCGGCGTCTCACATCAGCCTCTTGTTTACACTGGCTTGATTCCGGGAAAAGTTGCTCAATGTGTAGTAACCTCTGTTAGTCACAGCGACTAACTGTGATGTCTCGTCTTTCTTCCAGGGAACAATGAAGATGCTCCTGCCTCTGGTAATCCTTCAGCTGCTCGTGGCTCCAGCGCTCATGGTAAACTCCCAGCAGACCGTCTGAACACGCACTGATGAGAAACACTGAAAGCTGCAAACAAAGTCACCACCAAAACCTTAAAGTGGTGCAGTTTATACATTATTTCAGGTGTAATGTAGAGCTGCAATGATTAGTCGAATAATCGTTGATCAACAGAAAATTAATTGACTTTTTTGATAGTCAATTCATAGTTCAAGTCATTTTTCGAACAAAAATGCCAAAATTTAATGAGTGCAGGCTCTAAAACATGATGATTTGCAGTTTTTCCCTTTTCTTAACATTATTGTAAATTAAACATCTTTAGGTTTTGGACTCTTGGGTGGATGAAACATTTAATGATGATGGCCTTTTTTCATTATTTTGTGATGTTTTATAAACCTAATGATTAATTGATTAATCTAGAGAATAATCAATTATAATTGTAAAATAATAATAATCATTAGTTGCAGCCCTTGTGTAATGCCTATGTACAACTAAAGCCAACATTACATTTTGAGTACAGATTTTTTTGTTTTTTTCTAATTTATAACATTAAGACAGATGTTTCTTTTGCTTTAAACATCACGACACAGAAAATACATATAATAATATAATTTGCTACCTCAAGGTCCATTTAGTAGCTTCTTTAACAAATGGAGTTTGACCAGTCGTCATGGAAGTTCACATTTTCACTTTAATGATTTCTCGTCCATATTGGCTTAAAAACTGAGTTTCAAAGTTAAATCTTGATTGATTTGGTCTGAAAACAAATAAAAAACGTCATCACATGATTTAAAGTTTGTGATGTATGAACTGCTGCCTTGTGTCCAGGTGCCCGGTGTGGATCACTGGGATTCCTGGGGTCCTTATGGAGAATGCAGCCGCAGCTGCGGCAGCGGTGTGACCATGAGAACCAGACGCTGTATCACCCACAGGTATGTCTCCTGCCCATATTTATCCATTTTTAATAAACCTTCATGTACATAAACATGCCTGAGCACATGTACAAAACACACACACTCTGCGCGTGAACTCACAGCCAGCCTCTCTTTGAGGAACTCAGCCCATTGTGAGGCCCTGAATACACACCCCTGTGTGAATAAAGCTAATTGTGAGGTTCATGGGCACAGACTGTATCTTGATTGTAAAAGAATGCCTTGAAGTCACGAGGACGTGGGCTTGTCTTACATCCAAAACAGACTGCAGGGAGGGGCCCTTTGACATTAAAAGGACTTCTCTTTGCTGGGTGTTGCCCGTTGCTGCACATGTGTTTTGGTTTTTTAAAGTATCATTTCTTTAAATATGGTTTTCCGTCCATATTTTGGTTGGTTTGTAAAGCTGCTCCACGTACATCTGACTAAACAGGACAGAGTGAGGAGAGATAAAGCCATGCTCGCTGTTGTTGCCAGCTTCCACTATGAGATTCTGGTAATAGCTCGTATTGCTGGAATCCAGCCGGCATGTTGCCTCATGTAACACATAAAGATCTGTATTCATGAGGTGGAAGTGGCTTGTTTAAGCCATTCAAAACCCTGCTTATGTAAAAGTATGAAAGTATTTGCAGCATCTACTTAAAAACTTAAACTATTCGTTCTGCAGAAATGACTGATAATTTGTTAAATATGACATTATTAGACTGTTAATACTGATGAATCAATGTGTAGACAGCAGTTTTAACTACTTTATATACTTTGCTACACAATTTGTATTTTTTTTTAAACTTTTCTCTAATCTTTGCTTTTTTTCTGAAATATTGCATACTTTTACCTCTTTGGGTCTCAAACAATTATTTGAATTAAACCATCTGAGAAGTTTAAAGGGGAATTTTCTCTTTGGTGGAACATCTGAAACATGTCAAAGGGCCCAACTAAGACACAAGATTTAACTAAGATTTTTTAGTAAGAGGTCACACGACGAAAAGATTGAGAGCCACTGGTTTAATATTTAAAAATGTGTTGTTTTATAAACTAACCATGTGTTTTTTTAAATGTAAATTCTGAATCTCTAAAGTAAGCAGTGACTGTAGATGTCAGATAAATATATTGCAGTATGAAGTGCAATATTTTCCTTTTGAAATGTAGAAATATAAAGTAGCATTAAAAAGAAATGCACAAGAACTTCACTTCACCTGTAACTCAACCTCCAATCAAAGGTCACTGCTGCTGTGATCTTTTACTAAACCTGCAAGAGAACTTGATCTACTGCGATCTGGACGTAATCTCCAGCAGTCAAGAATCCTTAAATTTTCTACCCAAAAGTCATCTGTCATTCATCAGCTGCATCTGCTGTGTTTACGGTCTTTCTGGCCATAAAGTGCTTGGCAGTTTTTAGGTGTGCCGCAGTAATTGAGCAATAACTCTGAGGGAATTTGACAAAAAGTTCGATTTTTTTTTTTTTATGCCCACCGGGCAGAACATGTCTATAATGAGCTGTTTCTTTAACATGTCCAAACAGTTAAACACTGATTCACCTTGTTTGATATTTTGTTACATTTATGTGAGGGGCAAACTGTAGGAAAATGTAGTTTTGTTCTGATCGATGGTGATGTTGATGATCCATCTACTGCTGGTTTCCAACATGTCTGTGCAGTCAGTCAGTGAGTCACACAGTCAGTCAGTGAGTGTGTTTCCCCCCTTTAGCTGAATGAGGAATAACAGGGAAGAAGTCCTGCCCACTGCTACCTAGTTGGATGAACTCTGTCATGTCTTGTCTGCCAGGTTCTCCAGAATCACACCTTTAAATACTATGATTAGACTGCTGTTGACTCATTGTGTGCTTTACAGGAACTCCCATTTTCCCCACATTCATTTTAGTATAAAATTACCTGACCTCCATCCAAAGGTTGTCATTTATCAGTCATTGGCTATAATCTACTTGAATTTTCTGTGATCAATAAGGCTGCATGAATGACTGTCACTTTTTTCAACTTTTTATTATGTATCATTTTAATTGAAAGTGCTGTTTGATGCTCTGAATGTTTATCTTCCATTGCCAGGTGAAAAGTTGAAGGCTGGTTGTTGTCACTGACTGTTAGGGTTAGGACATGTTTTAGTTTCAGGTTTGGTATGCTGACAGGAGCGTGTCTTGTTTTTTGCCTTAAGGGCAGGTACTTTTGGAGGTGACTTAATCATGAGTTATCAGCATGGCTGGAAGGGAGGGTGGCGGAACAATCTGCTGTCTCACGGTTCAGTCGCCGTGCTCGCGGATGTTTGTGCGAGTTTTGGGCCCCACAGTGACGATGTCGAGGCCTCTACTGTCTACTGTTTTTTTTTACAGGCACAGATTAAAGAGGAATGCCACTTAATGCCACAGCTGAAACTTGTTATTTCTGTCTGAGCTGTATTTGCATACGTGCGCTGCAGCCTCACCTAGTCATTAACTGTTTCTGCGTCACAATGATGACCCATTAAGTTTAAATGAAACTTCAGAAAAGCAGATTTTTTCACATATTTATGGCGTAAAGGGGCCCTCCCTCGATTTTATTCATGCAGTTCAGTTTATTCATCCTGAGGAGTTTTACTCAGCATGTGAAAACAGTTGTTTAATGTCTTCTTTGCCTCTGGAGGAGCTTTCCAACGCCTGAAAAAATAACTGCAAATGTCATCAGGGTTATCTCAGTTTGGACTTAAAATATAAACAAAGAGTCTGCGGTACAAACTGGATGAGTGGGGTTTTCTGAGGCAGAGGGGAGGAGATGTAGGATCCAGTGATTTTGGAGCTTTACCTGTAACAGGGACTAAAAGTCAGGATATCTCGACCTCTGCTGCTTCACTTTTGACCATCTTTATTTGAATATGTCCCTAACAGGTCCAACTTTATTCAAAGTGCAATACTAAATCACTGGAATGCCCCTTTAAAATGGACCAGATTAATCATATACGGCTTATTGGACTCAGACAATGAGCTGTTGCGGCTTCACAAACATGTCGCAGATAAAGAAGGTCAAGCATCAGGGTTAAGCTTTAACAACATCGGCCAATAGCGTCTCATATTGATGCTTCATTTTCTACATACAGGGCTGATGGAGGACACAACTGTGTGGGACCAGACAAGTCTTACCGCTCCTGCAACATCCAGGTGAACAAACACATCTGAAACTAAACTTAAGCTCTTTTCTCTTGACATTTTGTATGTAAATCATTTCATAATCAGTGTGCCTTCGATCAATCCATAACCTAGCTGTCACAAGTATCATCTGTAAGCCAGATATATTATTGTTTGACTATCTCTGTTTATAGTATGTTTCACTTTGTTTTGACCCTGTAAGTTGTCTTACTTATTTGTCCTTTGACTCCGCTGCTGCCTCTTATTGTTGCACTCAGGACTGTCCGGAGGGAGCCAAGGATTTCCGTGAAGAGCAGTGCACCCAGTTCGATGGCACCGACTTCCAGGGGAAACGCTACAAGTGGCTCCCATATTATGGAGGTCAGAAGCAAAGTAAAAGTTGTGGTGTTTATGGGTTTGCAAGACCATATAATGGGCATCAAAAATTGGGGTCAAATGGGGAAATGAATCGAGAGAGCTTGGCTTTATTCTAAAATGAAACTGGTCTCTCTGACAGCTGAGAACCCCTGTGAGCTGAACTGCATGCCAAGAGGAGAAAACTTCTACTATCGTCACCGCAGCTCCGTGGTTGATGGTACGCCCTGTCACCCCGGGCGGAGGGACATTTGTGTGGCTGGAGTCTGCAAGGTAGGCTGCACATGAAATGAACACACACATGAGATTAGGTGAAGAGCTGAGAGGTGATAAAATCAGGAAAGCAGAGAGGAAGTTTGGTGCTTTCCAAAACCACAGAGGGGCATTTTGGCCTCTCAAGTGCTGTAAACTAAATAAATTTGCCACCTTAAAAAAAAAAAAAGTAGATGGGGCCTTTGAGTGCAGTTTTATTGTCTAATACCATTACCAGTGACATTTCTGAGATCAAAGTGTTTGTAAAGGAGCAAATTAACAAGTATGTAAATGTCAGAAGTGCATCTTACCCACCATGGACGACGCCACAGGAATAAAATATCTCAGAGGTTCAGATCACAGAAACTCCTGGTTTACAGCATCGCTTCATTAGTCAGAGTGCACCCAGTCAGAGGAGCTGAGCAGCAGGTCGTCAAACAATTCCTCTGCTCTCTTTCTGTTCTCATGTAATTATCACAGCAACCTTTTCCTCATGAAACACCTCCTCTATTTAACCTCTGTCATCACGTCTTCATCACCTCCTCTGTGGGGAGCAGCTGTCCAAAATCCACCCTGTTCTCAGTCTTATTTTGGAACCGTATTGTCCCTTTTACTTTTTTAATCCTTCACTTATATAACCTCTGGCTCCAGATCTTTCCTGCCTGGTTTTAGGATCGCAACTGTCGCAGAATAATTGTGTTCCCACAGATCTTCCCGTCTCTTACACCTTGTTAAATGTTAAACCAGGTCCAGTATTGGTTTGGCCCCTGAACCTGCTTTTCTGCAATTGGCCTTTTGCCTTTTGAGGGTTTATGTAGTAAACACCCTTCTTCACACCCTGAAGAAGGCTGTTTGTGCTGCTACTTGTGGGTTGTTAGTTACCCAGCTCTATTTTAACATGCAAAGTATTGTTTATGTTTTTAGAATTTCACTATGAAACCATCTTTTACACTTTTTGCCAGAAGATTGCCTTGGACTTATGTAGTAATGTTGACTCAGCACTTTCATTTTGTGTTGATATTTCTTTCTTGGCCACCTCTGTTAAAAATAAGTAGCCGTTGGATTTTGAAGACCACTAACACTGTAATGTATATTTTAAATGGAAGTTGACAATTTTTTTGCTCACAGCACTTCTAATAAGTACTTCTCAAAATGTCTGTATTCAGGGAGGAATCAGTGTGATATCTGCAGCAGACAACATGAATGACACTGACAAAAGGCCAATATCAGCCAAGTAAATATCAATCAACTTTGTGCTTATGAAATATTTCCTACTTTTTCCTTCCTCAGCGTCTCGGCTGTGACAACATTTTGGAGTCTCCTCAGCAGGAAGACCCCTGCCTGCAGTGTGGGGGGAACGGACAGTCCTGCCACCGTGTCAAGAACAGCTTCTCTGCACGCGAGCTGCCAACTGGTACGCTGCATGTTTTTTACACGGGAACACAAAGTCAGAGATGCTGATTTTTCTGTCCATCGTCTAGATCCGGGTCAGAGTTTGTAGCGTTTTGTAGTTTGCATGTGTGAAAGGAGTTATGTCTCATTTGCATCTCAGGCTACAACCAGATGTTCATCATCCCTGTTGGAGCCACCACCATCAGCATCAGAGAGACAGTGGCCACACGCAACTACCTCGGTGAGGATCAGACGAAGTCCTTCACAGCTTGCACATAATTCTGTGGTACGTTTGACTGTGTTCTGTACATCCAATGACTGTAACCTCTATGCGTGGCCAGCTATCAAGAACCTGCGTGGCGAGTACTACCTCAATGGCCACTGGGTAATTGAGTTTTCCAGGGCGACACCCATTGCTGGAACTATGCTGTACTACCAGCGAGGAGCTGAGGGCGACAACGTCCCTGAAACCATCATCGGCCGCGGCCCCACCACTGAGCCCCTCGTCATTGAAGTAAGATTGGACATTTACAGAGATATCTTTTATCTTACATAATTTTAGTTATTCTCTGCCCATAATTTATTAGATTATTAGATATCCTGTCGACAAGTAGGAATTTGGTTTTATGTCTCAGGTCAGGGAGTCTGAAAAACAGAAGGATTCATCCTCCACGGACTAGGAATCTGTTCTTTAGTCTTTGGATGATCTCAGTCTTTGTAAATGGTGTTTCATCTCTATGCACAACCCCTCTCCTCTCAGCTGATCAGCCAGGAGCCAAACCAAGGAGTGGAGTATGAATTTTATCTCCCTAACGGACGCTCCAGAGAGGGCTACTACTGGAGTTTTGGATCCTGGTCTGTCTGCAGCAGAGAGTGTGGATCAGGTCAGAGTCTCAGAAAAACACAGTCAGTAATTGAAACATGCCTGAATTCAGAGCAGTATTTGTGTAAAGCTTCTTTTTATCCTGCTTCCTCGACACTGAAACAAGTCATTCTCTTGGATCGCTAGGCTACCAGTCTCGTTTGGTCTTCTGCACCATCGATAACGAGGCCTACCCCGACTATCTCTGCGCATCTCTGCCGAGACCACAGACCAACCGTACATGCAACCCCCATCCATGCCCACAGATCCGCAGGTACATTACACTCGCTGGTAAAATGTGACATTTCAGTAGACTTTCTAAGGTCAACAGCATCCAGAGTTCATTTCAGTGCTCAGAATTATGAAAAAAATAACTTTCAAAAGCAGCTTTTTGACTGTTGTTGGTGTGTTATGACTGTCTGAAAGGATGGCGTACCTGTATCCACCACAGTTGTGGAGAAGCTCAGAAAGACCCAGAGCCTATGTATTCAGGTAACACAGGGTCTCTGGTCGTAGTGAAGTTTTAGGTAACTGCAAACACAGGGGGAGACCAAAATCCTTAAGTCATTATTTTCTCTGATCGCTGATTTCCTGAGCATGCTCAATCATTTTTAGTAATTCTCCGTCCTTCACGTTGACACCTGACAGCTACTGGCCTCTAAAAAATGTCAAAAAATAATTCAGAGATGTAATAAATGTTGATTGAAATGTCACAAACTCTCCCCCTTCAAATGTGTTTGACTCTAGCGTCTGTGTTTAGCACAAAGCCTGTTCCTCCACGCGAGGGCGAGGACGAAGGCGTGGGGCAACTGTCCAGCTCAGAGATCTCCTTTCAGCCTTTTAATGATCCTCATTTGTCTTGGACACACTTAAACGTCTCTCTCCAGGGAGACCGAGCGGTGATTTGATGCCAGATTTCCTTCAAAGACCTTCTCCTTCTTGAACCTCCCAACCTGTGGCCCCTGTGCCCGATCCCTGAGCTGGGCTGCTGCCTGATTGCTTTAGCAAACTCTAACCCTCTGTCACTGTCCATTAGTGTAGCTGGTGTGTTGCGAGCTGTTCGTAGGTTAAAGGTCACCGTGCAGGGGGGCGTCGGGGATTGTGCACATCTGAATGGGATGCAGCAGCAGTGGTGTGGTAGTAAATAGCCGGGGCTTCAGTCAGTGACTCTCTGGTATTTCCTGCTTATTTTCTTTGATGCTGCTGCTGCTCAGAAACCCGAGATGTTTATAAAGGTCGGGTGACGTTAACTGCACCCTCATTATCCCTCAATTTAAAGATATACTGCATGGAAGAGTTGTATATGTGTGCTATAGTTGGGCAAGAGATGTGGGAGATTAAAGGTGAGTGGCTGGTCATAGTTTTTATTTTCAGATATGATTTCTAGTCTTTGTCATTACTGCTTCTGGTAATCAGTGTCTGTTCAAACTAACCAGCAGGTGAAAAACTGGTGGTTGGGTTTCTTGATTTTCCTTAACAATGCAACAAAGTTTTTAAAAGGATGTATTGTTTTTAACATAGTCGCGTGTCTAGTAGTTTAGTTTTTTTTAGGTTTTTTTGTGTTGTTAAAACGATGCATCCTTTTATAAGCGTGCATTTCATTTGAAGGGTTTCATTCCAAAACACTGATATGTATCTGAACCAGAGAATGGTTAACAAATGAACTGAATGTCATTATTTGCAGCCCTTTATTCAATCCATTCTTTTACTTTAAAGAGTAACTTGAAACCAGGCTAAAAGTGGTGTTTCTATGCCTGCTCTGATTAAAAATCTCTCTTAATCTCTGAGCATTACTGCTGGGTGTGGTTGGTTGTGTGCTCTGTTGCACCCGTAAGCACGCACAAGACACATGGGATCCTCAAGTACACTTCTTCATCACAAAGTTAAACCAAGGGATGTCAGCCAAAACAATATTTTCAAGGGGTGTTAAGTTGCTTTTTAATGTTTGTCAAGAATTTTTGATGTCAAAGTTCCCATGTCCCTGGCCAGAAATATGACGTGGGGTTTCACAAGTCCTAGATTGCACTAAATCCTAACAGAGAAAGCTCTCTCTTGTCCCTTCGGTGTCCTTTTCACCAGATGAGACACCTTTTTTTTTTACATTTTGGAATGAAACTCTCGTATTTTCTCTGCACTACACTACAACATCTCCTGACTCCTGTTTCCTGTCTCTCCTCCCTCCCGGTGGGTTCCCCAGCTGGAGAACCGGGGAGTGGAATACCTGCTCGGTTACCTGCGGTGGAGGCTCCCAGGTGCGTAGCGTGGAGTGCATCTCCCATGATGCAGCGGGCCCCCGCGTGGTGGAGGATGCCGTCTGTGCTGCCTACGCCGAGGCACCACCCACTCTGCAGACCTGCAACATGCACAAGTGTGCAGAGTATCATGTGACTAGATGGAGCGCGGTGAGTGAAGCAAAATAAATATTTAAAAATATTGATATAGAAAAATAAACCTGATAATAAATGTGTTATATGAGACAAGCAATGAGATGTGCTTCTATCTTTTTTGGCTTAAAAAAGGATGGGAAAGATCTTGTAAAAATCCTCTTTCACTTCAGCTGGAAAGGGGAATCTTTATGGAATTTAAAAATGTCTTTAAAACAGCAGTGACGTGTTAAATGTTGAGGGCTTTTTCATAGTTTGTCTTGTATTTATCTGTGAGGCAGAACAGATGCTTAGCTCTGCGACTTTAATGCAATCAAAGCAAAAAGTCTTAGACGTAAAACCAAAATTACACGAGAAGCCCAAACTGAAGCTAGAAAAGTCCTATAAGCCGAACACTAGATGCAAGTTGGCAACATATTTGAATAGCGAATGAACTGGAAAGAAAGCTGCAGAGTTTAGTCCGGATTTGTCTTTATTTTTCTGCCTCAACATTCAGGTGTAGTCTGTGTCCTAAAATCTGTACTGTGTGTTTGCAGTGCTCAGTGACCTGCGGCTCAGGTGAACAGACCAGGGAAGTCACCTGCGTTGGTTCAGGAGGAATGAGGCTGGAGGAAACGTCCTGCAGAACTTTGCTCCGCCCGTCGGCCGTCCGTCCCTGTGAGATGACGGCCTGCCTGAAACAGATCAGCTGGAACGTCGGAGAGTGGGGACTGGTGAGCAGGATGGGGAACAGCAAAAACACAAACAGCAGGGGGGACACTTCACTTGTCCTGTCACCCTTCTGTGCTCTCAGTTAGATGCTTTTCATTGGTTATAATCCTCCTCCACTTTTCTCCAGTGCTCTAAGAGCTGTGGCTCCGGCTCACGAGAGCGGCAGGTGATCTGCTCAGACCGAGAGAGGAACCTGTACCCTGTGGACCAATGTAACGCCCAGCCCAAACCCACCACAGTGGAGCGCTGCAACAGCCAGCCCTGCTACAGCCCACAGGGTGAGCATGTTCAAAATGAGCTCCTAAATTAGGCCCATTGCTACTGCAACACCTATTGTCATGCTCTTATCTGCTGTATTGCAAGAGTGCAGAAGTTAAATTAACACCTCGCAGTGTCATAATCTCTGTTACCATCACCGAGATTATTCAACCACTCACCGACAATGTAAACTGTACTGAGCTCTCACTGTTTTGTGTTTGTTCTACCTGCTCTTTGCGCAGTGGTTCCCAGCATTCAGGACCCGAGAGGACATGACAACACACAGACTGTCTTCCAGCCCTATGTGCCAGACCACGCAACAGGTTGGACTCTATCTCAAAGTTTATCAGTCGATTAATGGCGTCGTGGTCACAGTGTCGTCAATGTGTCTGTGAAACTAAGCACGTGTTTGCCAGCCAAAATGTTTTGTGTATAAGGTGATAGATATTCCCTTTTAGTCTCAGCCAGCTCTTTGTCCCTTTTGCAAGCCCTTCGTCTCCCCTCAGTTGCCCCGCACCCCCTCCTCTCTGCTGACATAACTCCTGTCACTTTGTGCCCATCAGCCCCCGTCCGTTCTCCCCATCCAGACCCTGTCCCAGCACTAATTATCCAGGCCTGATTGACATGTTTTCAGGGGTCCATGGACACTGTCAGCCTGATTAAAATATTTCCAAATCATTGAAGTGTGTTGGTGCTGGCTGTGGTGTTTTTTGGCATGTTCTGGCATTCTGCAGCACCATCCCAGTGGTCAGGAATTTCAAGTTTGAGGTCTTGTGTGTGTTAATTTCCTGTGAGATTGTTTATTCTGCATTGCTGGAACTACTTGTCCCAGTTCATTCTCCACTGTTCCCTGCTTCATCTGTCCATAAACAAATAGTTTGGTAATGTCTTTTTTTTCTGTGTTAATTATATGAATGTGTTTTTTAGCAGTTATTTTCCTGCTTGCATTCTTTTGTATTGCAGTCTATGGATTACACGGCCTCAAGCACAATAGCTTGGACTCTATTGTACATTTTCTAAAGCAATGTGTGAACTTCTCTATCGCTTTGTGAAGTCTTGTCTATTTATATACCATGAATTGTGGGATCTGGTCTGCATGTAAAACGTGTGAATTCTCCCCCCGCTTGGTTTCATCACAGCCCGCAGGCCGGAGACGGATCCGACCCAGACGAACACAGTCCACGACCCTCACAGCTCCGCCCCGGCCCTCCACTGCAGCCAGTCCTATTATGGCTGCTGCCCAGATGGACGCACTTCAGCCGGGGGCCCCCAAGGTCTGGGCTGCCCGCAGGCCCCAGCTCCCACTGCTGTCCAGCCATCCTGCATTCAGACCAGGTATCCAGTTCCAACCTGTCATTACTCTGTGGTTGAGGTCACATATGGAGTCTGTTTTAGAGCCTTTGTTTGTGTGTCGCTTTTATGGCTGTTTTACCACTCTAACCCGAGATAGTTTGTCATTATGCATGACCACATTACTGTAACTACCACTAAGTGACCAGACTGAGGCTTTGGTTTTCCTAGAAATGTCCAAGTTGCAAATTTTTGTTATTTTTGGCACAAACTTTCAGCACAAAGTGTTTTATTGTCTGTGCCTGCCCCCTTCTTGTTCTGTGTGTCAGTTATGGCTGCTGCCAAGACGGACTGACGGCTGCTCAGGGCCCCAACAAGGAGGGCTGTGTGGAGTATGTGGCCCCTGCACCCACTGTAAGGAAACATACATGATATTCTCATTGTTCTTTTCACATGTTTGCTGGCTAGGAAAACTCTTTCTATAAACTCTTTACCATAAACAAAAAAGTTTGCTTGTGTGAAATATCTTCTGAAACCTGAGAAAATGGTTATGAGAAACATCAGCAGAAAATGTTTATAATTTGTAACTCTTTTGTACGGATGATTTTATTATATATATATATTTTTTGTGCACATTCTCATCATCATCATCATTATTGTTTTTATATACAGGGAATCGTTCTTAATAGGATGAAACTCCAGCTAATGCCAACTAATAAACATCAGTGACAAAAACAAAACTCAATACACAACAAAGAAACTATATTAAAAAGAGTAAATGAAATAAACAGTTGCAGAAGGACATTAAAGCAAGATCTTTGATTTCATTATTCGTATGTTTTAGTGGACAAAATGTTTTAAAAAAACCACCTCTTCCTCTCTGTCACGTCATGTTTCTTCAGGCTGCTTCTTCTATTCCATCTGAGAATGCAGTACAGTGCCGTACCACCACCTACGGGTGCTGTTATGACCGCACCACACCTGCAGGAGGACCCAACGGGGAGGGCTGCCCCAACCCACCCAACCACAGTAAGAGACTGAGAAGTTGCAGTATTACATATTAATGTCTGGTGTTGTGTTCTTTAACTCCTATTTGTTTCATCATAACTAACATTAATGCACATGTGGATTCATCCAGTACAGCCACCACAATCTTTTGATTTGATCAAATTTCTATTTGTTCGAAGTAATTAGAAATATAAATGAAGAATTGTTCCTCAAACCTTTCAATGATAGGATAAAATAAAAATAGAAAAGCTTAAAAATTATTCTTGACTACAGTCAAAAGCTGTAGTAAGTCAAAACAATCCTCAGGGCCCTTTAGTGGCTTTTTCTGGACTAAATTGTATGACACAGCCTTCATCAGAGGATGATATCTGTTGATGAAGATCTTGTGATTCAGGCGAAAGTGCAGGAAAAGCTAAACCTTCATGTCCTGCATGTTGGTAACTTGGCCTGCTCTGTTCCTCTGCTGCAGTCGAGCGCTCTATCTGCTCCCTGCCCCGTGGTGCCGGCTCCTGCAGCAGCTGGGTGTCACGCTACCACTACGACATCGTCACCTCCAAGTGTGTGCACTTCTGGTACGGAGGTTGCCACGGCAACAGCAACAACTTCATGACCCGGGCCGAGTGCCAGCGGGCGTGCCAGGTGCCTGCGCCGAGCCAGTCTGTCCCGGGGCCGGTCGCTCCCGCAGGTGAGCCGGCCCCCAGGAGGGAGTCCACGCCCGGGAGGACCCCATCTGGACGAGGCACCGCAGCTGGAGGAGGATCTAGAGCAGGTGGATCCGCATCTGGAGGGTCAACAAGTGGGGGGTCACGCAACATGGGGAGGATTTTCACAGTCCA
Source organism: Lateolabrax maculatus (assembly GCA_031216445.1). Taxonomy (NCBI): domain Eukaryota; kingdom Metazoa; phylum Chordata; class Actinopteri; order Acropomatiformes; family Lateolabracidae; genus Lateolabrax; species Lateolabrax maculatus. Next base: position 21,122,514 of record CM062205.1, on the reverse strand, counting down.
GGGAGGCGGGACCAGCGGCACCGGCAGACAGGCCACAAGTGCCGCCACACATGCCCACAGAGCTAGAGTCTATCTGCACACCCGCCGGCCTTCCCCCGACACTGCTGCACAGCACACCGGCCCAGCAGCGAGGTAAGACCCCGAAGACCCAGGGAGCGCGGCGAAAAGCTCACTCCCTGCCCCACCCCCGCCTCCACTGGCCTCATAACGCTGTTAACAGCCTTCCTGCTCCTGATGGAGGAGTCCCGATCCTCTCAGCCCTGCTCTGAGTGTGAGCTGGAGGAGATAGAAACGTCATCCACCGACTAATCATGTTCATTCACTTACCCCCAAAATATGATGTCAAAGTTGTTTATTATTGTCTCATGTATACTCCCCCTGCATGGTCCTAGTCCTACACAACAAATTTATAAAAAAACAGATCCAGAAATAAGCACATTTTCTATAAAACACCAAAAAGTTCATATAAATTACACAGTCTGGTTTTCAAATGTCTTAGTAATAAAATGTATCAATTACAAAAAGAAGCAACTGTAATTGTAAAATGTGAGAGAAATGAAAGTGAAGACTAAATAAAAGTCGACTCTGAGAGTTAACTTAAAAGAGTAACTTAACACCCCCTGAAGGAGCAGGGGCCTGGTGTTAAGTTACTCTTTTTAGACATTATATTAAAACAATTCCCATTTGTGATTGTCCTTACAACAGAATATTTCATGTGTTGTGCTTTATTTTATAAACAGTTTCTTTACATTATGTATTATAATCTAAACCCTTGCTTTGTAAAATACACCACAGCTTTGCGTCTGTACTTGTAGCTCCACGGACTCTCGCTCTCACGCTCGCCTAAGTAGCAACACCTTGTTTCTTCCTTTAACCTCGACAAAATGTCTGGAGAAGTCGAAAACCTCACAGCGACCCTAAATGGACACTTCCTACAGTTTAGTGCTTCTGGGACTTTTCACTGTCTGTCTATAGTGAACGTTTATCGTCTTGTGCTTATTTGTGCCTGCTACCTCACTGTGTCAGTCGCCGCCTCCTCCGGGGCTTTGTGTCGTCACCTTGGTGTCATTAGATCAAACTAATAAAGGTTCTGCTGTGATGCTTCATCTGTCGTTGTATGTGTGCAGTCACTAAACCTTCTTGTCTTTCCTCACCTGACATCTGTGTAGTTGTGTGTATCATCATAGCTTTCTTTGGGGGACAGCGTTTCTTGCTGGGAACTTACTTTGGGGTTTTTTCTGGTGCAAGGAAGATTTTTAACATTTAAAAATTGTTGTTTTGTGGGTGAAGGTTGCATTGTCTGTTTGTCTCGTCACTTCTCACGTTGCATGGGCCATTTGTGTGCCGAAGCTGGGTTTCTTCTTTGTCATTTCTCTCTGATAAACCTCTGAAGCCAGGTTGTGGGCGATCTTTATGCTTGCTTTGGTGACCACCAATAAGGAGTACCAACAGCAGAGCATAAAGTGACTCTTTCATTCTCTTCCTCCCTTCAATCTGCTCTTTCTTTGTTTTCCAACTGTCTCCTGATCGTCCTTCCTTCTTTCCCTCCTTTCCTTCCTTCTTTCTATCCTTGTATCCCCTCCTGATTCCTCAGTTTGACCCTGGGAGAAGTGACCATCGACAAGTCCGACCCCTCTACAGTGGAAGCTTTGGTCGGCCAGACAGTTGTGCTGCCCTGCAGAGTCAGCCCGCCGCCGTCCTCTACCGTCATTGTCGATTGGAGAAGAGATGGCGTCCCGCTGTCTACTCACAGGTCAACACACACACTCAGTGGCTTTCGATATATTTCATTTAGCTTTCTGTCATTGTTTGTGATAATTGTCCACCTCTTTACTTGTATTTTCTTTAGGCATCACCAGCAGCCCAATGGTTCCCTGTTAGTTGGACCTCTCACTAAGTCAGACTCGGGTTGGTTCTTGTGTGTGGCCACTCGAGAACAGGAGAGAGACCACCGCTACATTTACCTGTCTGTCTCAGGTAATGCAGTGCATCTGCATGAAATTATTTCATGTAATGAATTAAACCACAGTAGATTCATGATAAAATAATTACTCTAGTCACTCTACAGTGAGACCAAAAAATAGAGCACATCTATAGACATTTTTTATCATTCCCTATAGGTTTTTGTTGATCATTGAAATCAACATATTCTTGATTTCTACCTACATTTCAAAACATGTATGGATACAAACAGTTTGTATTGTCCAGTAAATTCCACATTGTATATCTTTCAAGATCTGAGAAAAGATTTTCACCCGGTGTGCAATTGGCTAATTGGGGCCAGATTCGGTCAAAACTTTAATTTGACCGACTTTGACCCCAATTAGTTCAACACACGTAAATCCAGAAGACCGGGATGAGCCCTGAGGTCATAGATGACGTGCGTCACAAGTTGTGTCAGAACATGCTGACCATGAAAAGTTACGCATGATGCGTTAATGTGACATTATGTGAGTGAATTATGACAGGAGCGTTGACCCAATCGTGTGTGTGTGTGTGTGTGTGTGTGTGTGTGTGTGTGTGTGTGTCACAGAGGGATCTTCTCAGCTGACTCCTACCTCGTTGCCCAGAGATGGTCCTTTCCCTCGGTAAGAACAATCTCTTTTTTTCTCGCCATACACAAAAATGATTTCTTCCATTTTTCAGCCTTTTTTCCAATGTCCTCTCTCATGCTGTGTGAAGCTGTAAGTGAGTCACTGATGTCAGCTTTCTGTTCCTGTCATTTGTCTCAGGTTCAGTATCGAGCGGTCAAGCTCCTCGCTGCTGGAAATGCGCTCAGGACAAACTGCCAGACTGCCCTGCAGGATCGTCCCTCCCTCAGCACTTCAGTCTGTCAACATTCAGTGGACTAAAGATGGACAGAGCCTCAGTGACTCCAGGTAATTTTCACACTGGACTTTTGTGATTTTTATTTGGCAAGGAAAGGATCCTGTAAGCAGTTCTCAGGTGAGCACAGATAAACAACCGCAGTGTTGTTAGTGTCAGTAGTTCTTATAATTATGACCACTGTTTTCCCCATTTTAAACTTTAAGAGGTTGTGTCACTCCAAGAACATTTATCGTCTCTGTTGTTTACTGAGGAGAATAAACATTGTAAAAAATCTTTCTGTCATCTATGACTCTCCCCCACTTGACATATCCAGAAACTCTGGTTGCACTGGAAGAAAAGCACATTTTTCATGTTTGTAGGATGTCAGTGTTTTTTTTTTTTGTTTTGTTTTTGACATATGAGAATTATACTATGATGTCTTAAATGATTCAAAATAATTGTAATCATGTATTGTTGTTAAAAATCCTACAGTCTGCATGTGCTTTTGAAGTATCTGGATAAGTGAGCAGTGGTGGAACGTAACTCAGAATATTTACTCAGCTACTGTACTTAAGTACAAATTGGAAGTATTTGTACCGTACTTGAGTATTTCCCTTTTATGGATGTTTCTACTTCTACTCCACTTCATCTCAGAGGCAGTTTTACTTAGTGAATAGTGAATAAACAAAGGTTGTCCTTCATGTTCTGGTCTGCAGTGTGAACAAAGGCCCTGACTTGCTGCTGTGTTGCAGGTATACTCAACATTCAGACGGCACGCTGATCATCGGCCCTCTGAAGTCTGGAGACTCTGGTGTTTACACATGTACAGCCTCCACCCAGCAGCAGCTGGAGCAGAGACAGCTGCAGCTCAGAGTCCAAGGTGAGCCTCGTTCATGTCTTTGCCATCAAGTTAAACACATCACCTGCAGTTGTTAACAAGCTCATTAGTATTGTGTGTTTGTTTATTTGATTGCCAACAACTTCTGTTGATGTTGTAATTTCACATAATCACCAGCAGAGGTCAGTATATCTGAGAGGTTCAGTTCCTCTGGGGGATATCCAGAATAATTCAGTGAGTATTTAGGAGAGTGTAAGGATTTTTAGGTTGAAAATATATCACCCTTTTTATCTGATATCTTTCTGGTTTTATTTTCCAGCGGACCTGAAGATCACCACAGCTCCCAATAACATCCAGGTATCTGAAGGCAGCACAGCTCTGCTCCCCTGTGTGGTGTCAGGAGACAACGTCAACATAGGCTGGTCCAGGTAATAACTTGCACTATGCAGCTCAAGTATTTATCCTGTTACATCTGATAATGAATTGATGCTTAATTTTGGGCGAAATAATAATCAGCACAGCAAGTAGCTGCACTTACAGAGTTTGGTTTCAGAATAAGATATCTAGCTACAAAAATTATTTTAAAGGACAGCAGTTAACTTTCAGTGATCATTTTTATTTGAAAGATATGATTCATATGATCACAAAGGAGAAGCTCCAGATTGCAAAAGGTTCTGTTTTCTTCTGTGGAGTCACTCAAAGAGAAAATCTAAAATACTTTATAAGAACATTGTAAGATAAAAAGTTTTACATACAGAAATAAAAACTTTTCTAAGGTTGAGGTTGACGTAAACTGATTCTGTAAAAAGCAGCTGTAAATATTAATTCTAGGTAAGAACTCATGGGCTTTAACTGGCTTTTCACTTCACTTTTCTTTGACTGCAGAAACGGCGTGCCGGTGCGTCCAGACGGTCGTAACATCCTGATGTCTTCTGACGGCAGCCTGATCCTGAATAACGTGAAGCCGTCAGATGAGGGCACCTACACCTGTAACGCTTACACTGGCATCTACTCTGTGAGTGCCACGGCCGAAGTTAGAGTCACTAAAGACACACAACAAGGTGAGAATAAAAAATAATCTAACAGACATCCTGATATTATATGTACCCATTTGAAAAATAATCCATTGTTTGAACAACATTGTTTTCAGATGTTGGAACTATAAAACAAATCTTTTTACATACAATACAACATAAGTAAACTCAGATCTGTGCCATGCAGGTGAACAAACAATTAGAACGAAAGTGTAAAAGACTCAATATAGTCATTTCAAGATTAATTTACTCCACCTCACACCTCACAATGTCCTGTGTATTGTATTGATTTTAAAAGCCACAGAAAAGAATCTAAATGGGACTGTCTTTCAACTCGCAGGCGTTGATGTGCCACCAGAATGCGCAGACCAGCCTGAGCTTGCCAACTGCGAGCTGATAGTTTACGCCCGACTTTGCTCCAACTCGTACTACTCCAGTTTCTGCTGTGCCAGCTGCACCAGGCACTCGCAGAGGAACGACAGGTTTGGTCGGCTAGGATAAAGCCGAGCAGGGTTTAAAAACTCTGGGGCGGGTGGGAGAGGAGACAGGGGAGGGCAATGTTTGAAACATTGAAGTTTAAAAAAAAGAAACCTTCCAACACTGAACTTCTGCAATAGCCAAAAGGACTTAAAACACTCACATCTGACCAGGTTGTGCAGAATCACAATATAAGACTGCGATGAAAAAGGGACTGATTACTGTAGATGTAGTTAAATCTGTGAACCAGGAGTTCCCAGATTGTGAACGTGTTGTTCAGGGAGTCTGTTTGTACACTGCTGCATTAAACACTGAATATGGAAACATTAAATAGGGGCCTTAAGATTAAACATACGATGTAAACCTATAAAGTCTGTTGAATGTAATGAAGCAAAAGTCAAAGTTTCTTTAGTTGAGTTTTTTACTCTGCCATGTCTTTAAAATAAGTTATTTACTCACTGGACTCTACACGTTCTCTGTTTTCTAGAGAATTATAATAATTTTACTTTCAGGTCATTAAAAGGATTTAACATGTAAATCCAGAAAACCCTTCCCTTGTGAAATTATTCCACTGCTCTTTTTTAATCAATATTTTGACATGTCACTGATAAAAGGTTGTATTTCCTCTACGTATTGTTTATTTTTATGTAATTATTTGATAATAAAAATAATATTTTGATAAAAGCTCCTGGTGCTTTCAATTACTGTATGTGAATCCTGCATGACTTGACGTTCAGTTTGCACCACAGGGGGTCGTTCAACATGACAAATCATTCATACTGAACATCTGGGTTTAACTTTTACTTTATACCCAGATGCTGAACTATGATATATCTTGTATTACAGCAATACCAGGCTGGTATCTTGCAAGTTCTCAGTTTTACCTTAATACCTAATCGAGGAGGTCGAGGTGTTGCTAATTTAAACCAGGTGTGCCAGATGTTTTCTCCGTAGCATCAGTTAGGCTGCCGATGTCACATATCTAGACACAGATAGTACGTGACCCTCATAATTATATGTACAACTTCATTTTTTTCAAAGGTTTCAGGCTGTTATCTAAGAGGGGTTTGTGCCTGTCAATGGAAAATGCCTCCTTAGGAAGATTATTGTCCAGTATTAGCTTTCATAAGTTTTGAGATAAGAGAAGAGAAGATAAATTCACATTACAGCAGAAATAGTTTAAAGAGGCATCAAATAGATAAAGAACTATTTAATATAATGGTATAAGACGATGGTATAAGATGGCTACAAGGTACAATACACATGACTTGACTTGAGCATCGTTTTGATATTGTATTTTATTTTTGTAAATATAATTGTGATGATGATGATTTTAAGGTGGAAGCTTTGTTTGGAGGAACGTTACTCTTCTGGTTGTGAAATATCAGAGGAACTCCTGGTCTGCAATTCTTTAAAAAATCAACTGCTTCTCATGAAACAGGTTCAGCTCAGTGCAGCTGGCTGTATGATATTGTGCCAACAAGTACAGAACTACAGCAAGATTTAATCGTGCTACAAGTACAAAATTCCCATAAGAAAATCTCTGGTTTATAAGGTAGCATTTATTGTGTCTCAGGTTTATATTGTGTACTATTTATACACCCCATGATATGATTTGTGAAAAATAACTGTAATCGACTTTACATTTTATCTGTAGGTGGTTATTTTTTTAATTCATCAGACAGTTTAATGTTTAGTGACTGTAAAAATGTACTCAAATGTCTCATATGTGGCTCTTACAATATTGCATGGCACAAATACTGCCTGGGAGTTTTAAATAACCACACAAGCAAAAAGAGATAAAAACAGCAGCATATGAATTAATCTAAAGGTCAGGGTTTGCAGGAGAAGATATAATTATCTAGCTCACAGATGTCACACACTCCATGTTTCTGTTGCGGTCTCACAGACGTTGTTTCCTGTTGATGTGACTCCTGCGAACACAAACATGTTTTTGAAGGAAACAAATTGTTTTCATCGGTTTGATTCCCACATGGGTCTTTACTGATAAAAAATGTATTTATAGTTTGATGAGGGACAGAAGCATTTAGTAAATGACAAATCTATGTTTCTAACACTACAATTAAATATAGCACCCTTACAGACTCATTAAGTGAACTGTTGATAGTTCAGTTGAAGTCTACATGATAATGTTTTAATCTCTGTGATTGTGACAGAACTCATTTTACACCACTCTCATGCTCTACTTAAAAACATTCAAATGCAAATTTCTGCACCAGATCTCAGTAAACAGCTGTGGTGAAGGTTTCTGACATTATATGTAATATAACACACACTTATGTTCATTGTGTAGCTTCAGTTGACACAGAAGTGGAGGTTTTCCCAGCTGTTTGCTCAGAGATGTGCTGTACGGGGGGGGGGGTTGGTGCAAAGATGCAGATGTGCTCTGAGAGCCGGAGGTTGTGGTAAAGTTGCAGGTTGCACCTTCGTCATTTCTGAGAACAGAGAACGATCTGCAGGCTGCTCTGACCACATCCTCTCCTCTGCTGTCGCTCTCTGCTCCCCTGCAGGGTTTCAAGACTCGTTTGTCTCCCTCACCAACAACAGCTTTGACCTTCTTCTGTACTCAGATGACAATGTTGATATCCTGTTGTTATATGGTAGACTCACAGTCTTACATTTATGTTCCTACTGACAGTGTTTGAACTAAAGGAATAACTTCTTTATTCATAAAGAGAATGTAAAATGTAATAAGCTTCCCTCATTTGTGCAAAGTGGAAAAACTAGATATGACTTAAATAAACCCAATTCAATAAGGTCAAATGCTGTTAATATACAGATTAGTCATTGGAATTAAATCTATCAATCAAATGTCACTAGAGAAACTTTAGTCACCTCTCAGTTTGCTCTGTGGAAAAAAATTTTAAGACCCAAATTAACCTGCTTATTAAGTTTTTCTGAGCTGAGATGTTTTAGCATAATCTATGTAGGTGAGAAATAGTTTCTTTCTCAGAAAACAGGCAGATAGGCAAGCAGCTAAAAATACCTCATGAGATGTGAGAACAATGAGGGGGTGGTGGGGGTTACTGCTTATATGTAATCAACTCTGTTGGCAACAATTTAGAGCAACTGACAAATGTAATTTATCTGCCCAAATCTTTCTTATTTAAATCAACCATTACTGTATGAGCAGTGTCTTATATTAAGATTAACCCACGTCCTTTTCTGGTCATGGGTTATAAAAATAAAAAAAAAAACTCAGTGAGTAACTCAGGGTACAAAGTTTTATAGAGAAATAACTGCACATGATTGACGAGATCCTCTGAAATACTTTTATTGAGAAGAAAATTAAGCAAACAAGTGATTCACAGCCACAAACACACAGAATTATTATTTATAGTATTTATATAAATCCAAAGTAGCTTTGAGATTGTAACAAGAATATGCAAATAACTGTTCATCTTCATCATCATTTTAGCAAAATTTGATTGTCTATTTGATTAACAATGCAAATGCAACATATAAAGTTGTGGAAATATAACTTCAATGTTTTCACCCTTTATTTACAGAAACAAACACTATTGATCTGTTGATTTGTTCAGCTCAGCTCAGCTCTCAGTTGTTCCACTTTCCACCTGAACCCTGCAAAGGACACAATGTCATGAGCTCTTCCAATTACTTGTTCATTCACATATTAAAGCGTACAAGACCTGTTTTTATGTCAAGTGCAGTAAATCATTAAGGATAAGTGTCAGAGACAGGTCACACTGTGTAGAACAAACCTGAAGCTTCCACACCAGAAACGCTACAAAGGCTCCATAGATGCTGCTCTTGGCGATAAAAACACTGTAGGAGAATTTGGCAGTGTGTGTGATCCTCATATATTTGTCTGCAGAAAGTTCAAACATTCATATGAGTGACTTCATTCAAAGAGGAAACGTCCAGTGCAGTTTGTGGAGACAGTTTATGAATGCAGTTAAGACTTTGTTTATGCTTTAAACACCACAATCAGTTAATTGTTTTCAGATATGTAGGAAACTAAATGTTTTCTATGTGATGATAATTATGGAAGTGTTCTTGACTTGAGGTGCACAAAACCAAAAATTTGTATATTTACCTCTTGTAACGTTCTTCCCTTCAATTGATTCCATTGATAGAAAAATAAAATGGATTAGACAAGGACAGATGATTGTTTACAGTTTTCCCATTAAAAGGTTAGGTCATATCTGAGTTCCAAAAGAACATACCTTTAACACCAAGAATTGTGTCTGCCACAGTGATGGTTTCCTTTCCATTGAAGAAACTGACAATACAGGTGAAGTTCTTTCCCTTTTTGTTCCAATCTTGTACAAAGACCCTCAGCCTGCTGGTGATTTTGTAATAGCTGCCATTCCGCAGGGCAGCGTTGTCAGTTGCCACACCGTCTTCGACATTGGCCCCATTGATTTCCCAGTTTACACTGACGTGGTCTGGGTAGAATCGACTGGCCACACAAACTAAGGTCTTCTTCTTTCTTTCGTCTTTTGAGTTTCGACACTCCTTTTTTGAAGGTTTAAGTACTTTCACTGTTGGTTTGGTGACTTCAAGACCTGATTCTGCAAGGACAAAAGACATAAATCACCAAATTAAAGTTGCATATAGATCTACAGCAAATCATTACAGGTTTCAAAGCTCACACTGAGAGTCATGACAGCCTTCTTCCTTCAGATAGATTTTGGGTTTTATTGCAGTGATCTTACCAAGAACTGTTAGCCTGGTTCCCTCTCCGAACTCAGCAGGATAAGTGCCTGAGCACACCGCTGACTCACATGTGAAAAACTGACAAAGATCTGCAACCACTGAATTAATGTCTAACTTGTTTTGTTACTGCTTTTGTGAGTTTTCCACAAACTTGTAAATATAAGGTACAATCACTTCATCACGTGTATCCCACTTTTAGATTCATTAATGTAATTCAAATAGAACTTTTTACTTAATAATACAACTTTTTACCATCTGTTTAACAGCAGAGAAAATCTTAATGTCCTCTGAGTGTCAATTTATACAGCTTGAAAATAAGTAATGGATTAACTTAAATAAGTTGAGTACGACTAGCAGATCAGAGAGATTTATCTCAATTCATTAATTAACCTACACAGCAACACAGTGCTGCTCCACAAAATCACTAAACAAGACAGTAAAACAACCCTAAATTTAACAATAATTCTCAGATTTAAGTTAAGAGAAGCCTAAGACAGGCATTAATGTGCAGGATTTTTTAAAATCTTTTTCTTACCCAACACTGTCAGTCTGGTGCCACTGCCAAAGTAAGCAGGGTCGTAGTTGTTCACACTGATACAACGCTACAGAAAAAACTACTCAACCTTACAGCACTGAAATCTGTAGACTGTGTTTGTGCTCTTTCTTCAGATAATCTAAAAACATTCATGCACACAAAAATGTAGAAACAATACGTATTCCTGCCAAATTAAATGAAACCTTTTTTTAAATAATCTTCAGATTTAATGTCCAGTCAAGAGCATGAGATTAAAAACAACCCTTAACTCTAACATGGTAATTTCCAACTAGTGTTGCCATCATATCCCACAGAACATTGTGTTAGTTTATGTAAGTTTTTGTAATCATCTTACCTAAAACAGTGAGTTTAGTTCCAGCTCCGAAGTAAGCCTCTGACTGAAAACTCACAGTGTTTCACAGAGTTTATAAGAACTAGCTGCGAGAGTGACAATCTGGGCATCGAGCCAAATATTTTATTGCTGCAGAACTTTTACTGGACAGCGTAGACAACGTTTGTCACAAACTTCCACCATAATCTCTTTTGCACTTTTTAAAAACAGAATACTTTGTTTACAAGCATCAAATACAAACTCTAAAAGTATAAGTTTTATACTGGACACTCTTTCTTACACATACACTGCAAACAAGCTGTGAATAAATATCTGTGAGAATTTTTGTTGCAGGTTTTCTTACCTAAAACAGTGAGTTTAGTTCCAGCTCCAAAGTAAGCCTCGCTGTAGGAGCACAGAGACTTTCAACTGTAACAAAAGCTCTTCCCGCTGCCTCTCTTTATCTGTGCCACTGTGTCACTCCTAGACATGCAAAGACTCTAACTTTTCTTTTGCAAAATCCTCCCAGATTTATTTTCACCATTTAAACTTCTATTCATGCTTTTTGTATTTGTTATTTTATGATTATTTAATCTAGTAATGGTTGAAACTTTGGTGCTTAGGAGTCCTTTGAGATTAAGGGTAACTTTACAGTATCAGAAACATCTTAACAAAATCGTACCTGAACAATAGCCTGATTAATGAACTTTAAATATTTTCTTACCTAAAACTGTTAACTTTGTTCCTCCACCAAAGAAAGCCTCTGAACCACCACCAGAGTCACAGTGAACTGGATCAGTGCTCAAAACAACTGAAGAGGCTGCTTTTACTTTGCATCTTTTAGTTTCTAGTTTTGCGATAAATGCAACGTTCCTTTTTAAAATCAACAGCCTGTTTTGTGCAAGTTGTATTCAACACAAACCTCTCAATGACCACCCTGTTAGTCTTCATGTTAACTTACCTAGAACAGTCAGTTTTGTGCCTTGGCCGAAATAGGCTTCGTACTGACACAGCGTTTAAGCTTAAGAACAAAAACCTCTCAGCTAAACTTTAGCTGGACTTGAGTGCAGTAAGTTTCTTGAATAAACATTTAAATAACAGTGTTTTTTTTTTCATTTGTTTGATTTCTTACCTAAAACGGTTAACTTTGTCCCTCCACCAAAGAAAGCTTCATAACCAGAGTCACAGTGCTCTTGATCAGTGCTCAAAACAACTGAAGAGGCTGCTTTTACTTTGCATCTTTAGTTTCTAGTTTTGCTATAAATGCAACGTTCCTTTTTAAAATCAACAGCCTGTTTTGTGCAAGTTGTATTCAACACAAACCTCTCAATAACCACCCTGTTAGTCTTCATGTTAACTTACCTAGAACAGTCAGTTTTGTGCCTTGGCCGAAATAGGCTTCCCTCTGACACAGCGTTTAAGCTTAAGAACAAAAACCTCTCAGCTAAACTTTAGCTGGACTTGAGTGCAGTAAGTTTCTTAAATAAACTCTCCAATTGTAATGCTTTTTTTCATTTGTTTGATTTCTTACCTAAAACGGTTAACTTTGTCCCTCCACCGAAGAAAGCTTCATAACCACCAGTGTCACAGTGCACTTGATCAGTGCTCAAAACAGCCTAAGACATGCTACTTTTACTTTGCATCTTTAGTTTTGCTTGCTTTTAAATTTACTTTGTTGTATTACTTACCTAGAACAGTCAGTTTTGTGCCTTGGCCGAAATAGGCTTCGAACTGACACAGCGTTTAAGCTTAAGAACAAAAAGCACTGAGCAGAACTTAAACTTTAGCGGTACAGTAACAGAGTGCAGTAAGGTTGTTAAAGAACTACTCCAGTTACAATGCTTTTTACATTTATTCTGATCTCTTACCACAGACTTTATCATAGACTTTAAATACAATATATGTTTCTTACCTAAAACGGTTAACTTTGTCCCTCCACCGAAGTAAGCTTCATTAGCACCAGAGTCACAGTGCACTTGGTCAGTGCTCAAAACAGCCTAAGACATGCTACTTTTACTTCTTTATATTTTGCTTGCTTTTAAATGTACTTTGTTGTACTGAATGTCACTTTTATTTAAACCCAATGCAGTCTGGTTTTTAGTAAGCGAAGTGAGTTTAAAACTGAAAAAAACCTTTTCCTTCAACAACCAACCTGCTTGTATATGTTTTACTTCTCTTACAGGTGAATTAATCAGAACGTTTGTTGTCTTACTTACCAAGAACAGTCAGTTTAGTTCCCTGGCCGAAATAGGCTTCGTAATTGGCACAGCGCTTAAGCTTAACATCAAAAAGCACTGAGCTGAAACCAATCTATAAAGACCCAACTACATTAAGTTTCTTAATGCACCACTCCAGTTACAAAGCTTATTACATTTGTTCAATTTGAATCATCCTTGACTTACCCAGAACAGTCAGTTTAGTTTTGTTCCTTTTCCAAAGTAAGCTTCATTTCCAGAGTCACAGTGCTGAAATACTGAGCATGAAACTCTTGTCTTTCTCTACCAGAATTATCTCTGGAAAGATTTTACTAATACTTCTGCTTATAGTAAGAACCTAAAGCAATGTTACATTTACCAAAATAAAGTGATAAACTGAAATATTTACCCAAAACAGTGAGTTTTGTTCCTTTTCCAAAGTAAGCTTCACTTCCAGAGTCACAGTGCTGAAATACTGAGCATGAAACTCTTGTGTCTTTCTCTACCAGAATTATCTTTGAAGATATTTTAGTAATACTTCTGTTTATAGTAAGACTCTTAAGTAATGTTACATCTATCAAACTACAGAAAAAAGTGAAATATTTACCTAAAACCGTCAGTTTGGTTCCTTGGCCAAAGTAAGCAGGATCAGTGTAGGTCACAGTGTTTCACTTCAGCTCAATATTTCAGCTTATTCATAGCAACAGTATTTTTTCTTTGCTTTCATACCAACAATTCTACTATTTTAAGTTTGTTGCAGTAAACTGAAGCGGTGAGAGCTCAAACTTACCCAAAACAGTGAGTTTTGTTCCTTTTCCAAAGTAAGCTTCATTTACATTGTCACAGTGCAGAAATACTGAGCATGAAACTCTTTCTCTACCAGAATTATATTTGGAAAGATTTTACCAATACTTCTGCTTATACTAAGACCCTAAAACAATGTTATATTTACCAAAATAAAGTGATAAACTGAAATATTTACCTAAAACCGTCAGTTTGGTTCCTTGGCCAAAGTAAGCAGGTTGATTGTTGGTCACAGTGTTCTCACTTCAGCTCAATATTTCAGCTTTTTCACAACAACAATTTATTCGTTCACTTTCATACTGACGTTTAAATAAGTTTAAGTTTGTTGCAGTGAACTGAAGTAGTGAGAGCTCCAACTTACCCAAAACAGTGAGTTTTGTTCCTTTTCCAAAGTAAGCTTCAGCTCCAGTGTCACACTGAATGTCTCCTCTACCAAAAGTGACCAAAATTTTCCATAATCAGCATGTTGAGACTCATAGATTAACAGACTAATAATCCAGAGGATGAAAAAGGTTTAAACATGTAGGATGAGCTTCATAATGTCCAAAGATGTTTTGTTGTTTGTCAGGATGAGTAAAAGAATCATCCAAATGCTCCACATATGAATTGAAAGTCATTTTAAAAACTTTTTTCCAGCTGATTTTTTGCATATAAATTGTCTTTTCAGTGCCAGAGTGTCCTGCCATCCTTTACGCCTTCAAATAACCATTTTTTCTGCTCTTCCAAGTGTCCCAGGTAGCATGTAGCAGTCTACACAATGGTTTTTAATGGGAGGAGGTTTTTGTACAGCGGCTCTATAGGATTGTATCACCGTGGCCCCCTGTCCCCACGATGAAAAAGCGTCACACAAAAACCTGAAGTCTTTTTCGTTGTCTCCCCCCTCCTTCCCCCACCCGGCTTCTCCATATCTCGGCCTCCATCTCTGTCTGCCTGTCAGAGCAGCTGCACAGGTCGGGCTGACTGACGGCTGAACGGGCTCCAACCTGACTGCTGCTATTTCTGTGACAGCTAAGAAAAGCAGCTAGAACAGAGGGAAGGAAAAGGGTCTTTGTTTGTGTTTGTTTGTAGCTCCTCAGAGGGAGGGACGTCTCTGCTGGTCACACCTCTTTATCCACCCAGTCATCAGTGAACTGAGGAGACACACATTCACTGAGTAACATTTACTGACAGATGTGGCTGATACTGTAGGCGATCTTAACATTGTTCATTCTAATCTGGAGCAACACACTTGATATACATACATACTCTTTAAAAAGGACACTGCATAAAACATTCATCACTAAATGGTATAAAGCTATTTATTCCTTGACAACAAATGATCACATCAAATTCATATTATGACATCATAACAGGCATAACACATATTAATGTTAAGATGCAATACATTACTTTGTGATTTCATAACTGGTAAGAGGAAGATAATGTGTTATAATGTTATTTAAGTAGTAGCTTCAAAATATACGTAAAGTACCCAAAGTAAACATCTTTATATGCAGACTGGCTCATTCGAGAATCATACATATTTTATATTTGGATCATAATTACTGATGACATTGTAAGCATCACTCATCAAGTGCTGCAGCTGGAAAGGTGGACCTGATCTCAACTACTTTATAAACTCAATCTATAATAAGGCATCATCATTTATTTATTCATCATAAATTATAATCAATTTTGTATTAATAATGTAAATCTGCAAAGTAACTAGTGACTAAAGCTCTCAAATAAAAATATGAAATGTACGTGTGTAATCAATGTGCAAATTAGCATAGACATAAAATACTATCGTGTGACATTAGTGTATTCAGTGAATAGTCTATGTTTATATATCTGTTCAAAAATAACATATTGAATTCCTTACTCAATTCAACCAAATTATTGTAGTACAACCAGTGTGCTCATAGTTCAAATGAGACTTTTTGCATTCCTTTATATCTACACAATTGTAATTTGAGATGAAATAAGCATTTCTATGATGAAATGAGAGGTCACTTATGTGTTGTATGTAAACTGAACATTATTCAGCCTAATTATTCATTCATTATTCATAAATACATTTTAATACCACTTTTATTATTTGGCTGTTTTCCCTTTGACATTTTATCCTTTTTTATTTATTTAATTTTATTTATGTGTAATTCTACATGAACCCTGTAGAGGTCAGTGTATGATAACCTCTTAATGTTGATATACTTTCATGTCAGGCTGCACGCAGAATTATACTAAAATAAAAAAGCTGAGACTAAATCCCAAATGAGTCACATTATAGAAACTGTGCGGGACAATAATACTGAATGTGACACGTAAAGTTTACAATGCAAACACCTGTTCACTTATCTGAACCGATCAGCTTTGTGGTGTTGCCGAAACATCATGACTTGCAGAGAAGCAGTTCTTGTACCTTCAATGAATTAATAGCTGAGGTTGTTGTTTAGCTGATCAGGCTTTCTGAACCACTGTGCTTTACTAGATGCACAGTAATACAGAGCCGAGTCTCCAGCTTCAACAGGGTGTATCTGCAAAGAGGAATTAAGCACTGCAGGCCGGGACATGGTGTACTTGGACTTGTCGAAAGGAGCTTCAGTGTTCACTGAATCTTTATTGAGAGAATATGTCACTAGCTGTAATTCCCTACTGCTGCTTTTTCTGTACCAGTACATATAGTAATATTGACTGTCATCTTGTTCACACTGCAAAGTTACAGCCGGGTCTCCTTCACGGCTGAATACAAATGCAGGCTGCTGAATTTTCACACCAACAGAGGAATCTGGAAAAAAACAAAGAAGACAACAAGTATATTAACAACTTCAATGAGAAAATCTGTATAGAAACAAGCATTAGATTTTTCTTTAAAATAAATTTAAGTGTTCTTACTTGTGAAGATGAGAACTGCAACCAAGAGCAGCTTCATTTCGACATGGATTATACAGTTAAGAGTAAAAATATCAGACCCATCAGGCTCAGCAGCTGCTGCTGGACCTTACTGAACTGCTACAGTCAAAACTTCTGAAATAAGAAAGTCTGGAGGAGTTTCTCAGCACAGCCTCAGTCTCCTAGTGGCCACTGAGCTGCAACTGCAGGTTAAAGCTCTTCCCCGAGAGCACTGTGATTAGTTCTTAGAGGTTTTTAGTGCTTGTACAACAGATCTGACTGTTTGGCATGAAACCAACTGATTGCTGCAACCCAGAAAAACATCATTTATATGAAGAAATATGAATTTCTCTGATTTATTTTATTTTCATAAAATAAGTGAGTTTAGTGGTGAAACTCACGTGTAGTTGTTTATCCCTCACTGTTGCAGCCGCCCAATTATCTTTGTATTCCAATATAGGTCTGTCCACCACTTTGGTTGATCAAGAGATGCTGATGCTGTATTATGTATTTTGCCACCAAGAGTTATAGCAACCACTACTGGCACTGTTCTTTAGCAGTTTATGTGAGATTATTACTTCTGACATCTTTTATCCATAATGCTCCTTTTGTAGAATTATCTATTGGTTCTCCTTTTATTACAGCTGTTTTGTGATTGTTGATTTGTGATTTAGTGGAATTCAGTTTTTCTAACCACTTAACTGTTTTTTCTGATTTGTAATCACTCTCATTGAATTTGTTGTCCAATACTCTTTCACAGTTTCACAGTTCCTTCCAGTAAACACTTAAAACGCAATCTGCTGTCTTTATCAGCATTAATATTTATCAGTTGGCACAATCCAAATCCTTAAAAGATGTGAGAACTCAATATTTTAGTCTAATCCTTTGTGCACGAAGAGATCATGAGCCATGCTTTAGTTTTGCATTAATCAACCACTATCAGACATTACAAATTTGCATGTCAGTCTTACCCTACATTAATATAAATTGTGATGCTTTGACTATTCTGAATCCATCTCATCATTGTTCCACTTCCACTATGGCGACTATAATCTGATAGTCGAGTATAAAAACCCAACAAGCCACAGCTCCTTCCTGCCTGTGTGCCATCTGTGACAGACAGACTTGTTATTTGTATGACTGTCTGGTCTGTGTGCATCACTGTGACTGGCGGCACAGTAGTATGTGCTGCTGTCATTGAGAAACAGCTCGGTAATTTGAAGAGAGAAGTTGTTGTTGGGGGTGTCAAGAGACGACTGGAAGCGGCCCCCGCCTTGTTCGTACTCTTTGATGAGAAACTCCACTGGAGCTCCGTAGTGTTTTTGTCTGTACCAGAGCATGGTGTAGCTGCCCATGCTGAACCCTGGACCCATGCTGCACTCCAACATCACTGCGACTCCTGGGGGAGACACTTGATCTCCAGACTGAAGAACTACAACAGCGAGACCTGCAGCACATGAAGGATGATATTTTATTGCATCTTACCTCCATATACAGAACAGTGAATTCACTCATTATGTATTGATGGGAATGTGACCCTTCAAGAAGTGCTGGTTACATCCAATATGGGTTCATACACAAAACCCACCTGACTGTAAAAGAAGTGACAGATAAAGGACTGTGATAAGCATGTTAGCGACGAGCTTGCTTCCAGCTGAATGGTGCAGTCAAATGTCACAACACAAAGGAAACAAAGGCCACATGATCACATGATTGGAGGGGAAGTACTGTCTAATTCTCACTCACTGATTATAAGCTAAAGGCACACAGAAGCTCATCTTTGATGAGGTTTGGATTTAGTTTGAAGGTCAATGATATTGATATATATCTGATATTTTTTTACATTTAGGTTGCCAGTATTTTGTGTTGTTATTCAGTGACATTTAGATGTATAAACCTGAAGCTGCAAATGTCAAGGGGGAAAAGCATCTGATCGATGATGTGAAGGAATTTCTCTTTTTGTATGTTAAACTTCCCTCTTGTAGGTTAACGGTAAGTTAAGACAGGGCTTCACAGGTTAGGTCAACTGTCTGTCTCTGTTCGCCTGCCTCACTCTGTGTGCCTGACAAGGCCGAGTTGGCTCCGGCAGCCGGTAGACCAGGGT
The DNA here is from genome assembly GCA_031216445.1 of Lateolabrax maculatus. Lineage (NCBI taxonomy): Eukaryota > Metazoa > Chordata > Actinopteri > Acropomatiformes > Lateolabracidae > Lateolabrax > Lateolabrax maculatus. Next base: position 21,103,816 of record CM062205.1, on the reverse strand, counting down.
CAGCTAGAAATCTTCTGTATCCGGATTAGACACAATAGGCTGGTGCCATTTTTGGAAGTGCTGGATAAGAGAGACTGTACAGAGGATGTTGCTAGGACAGCAAAGGTTGACATATTCCCTATTTAGATCCCATATCCAATAGAATCCTCACACATGCCAGGCCGAGTTAGAAATAACTCTGTTTGAATATAGTGAAGCAGGTCTGTGGAGGGTTAAATACTGTGCTTCAGGACACCATCTTTAGAATTGGGCTGTGATTCACATGTGGCGTTTCCCTTTTTCTCCTCGATCGAGCTTCAGTAAATATTCCTGCTTTTTGCAGTAAATACATTTATATTAGCAGGAACCTCGTCACATAAAATAAAGGCCCCATCATTTAGCAATGTAATACATGAATCATATCGTAGTAAACAGCATAATATGTTCAGTTCTCAAACAACTAAACCCCTGAGCAACAGCTGTTATTAGTTTCCATGTTGTAGGAGGTTTTTAGTGAGGCAGTGGTATTAAACCACATCACTGTGTGCTAGCAGCGCAGAAATACACAGCTGAGTCTGATGGATCCACTGTGTGAATGATCAGAGATCCGCTCACTGTGTCGGCTCTTTTTATCAGGAATCTGTCTTTAAATTGGCCCTCGTAGGTTGGTTCACCCTGGAGGACTGTGAACCCGATGAGGCTCATAGACCGACTGCTCTGTTTGTGTTGGTACCACAGCATTACTTGGAGGCTGCTGCCATCATGACTGCAGTAAATCCCAAGCTCCTCAGTCCCTTCCTTCACAATTTGAGGAGAGGACTGTTCAAAGGTAACACTCTCCACTTTCCCTGTGAATAAAGTCAATTCATGTTGGATAATCCCACAGGGGTACAGATGTTACAGAAACAACAGTGCTTAATATTCAAAAAGTCATATAACATTGAGTAAGGCTTACTTGTAAGCACAAGCAGTAAAAATCCAAACGTGTATAAAGCTGGAGGCATCCTGGAAACTAAACTTAAATTGAGACTTTTGCAAGAGTGACAAATATCAAAAGTACATTTACAATTGTTTTGATATCAAATTTACAATCACAGCATATTCTGAACTCTGGTATCAGAGGAGGAGCATTCACATGTTGCTCCCGTCTCACAAACTTATCACAGATCAAATGAGCGATGACTACCTTCCCCTCTCCTTACATCACACCTCCTCTTCCCCACCTTCTTCCTCTGATCTTGTCAAAAAAAAAAAAAATTCTGCTTGCTTCTGCTTCTTTGCTGCAATTTTATTTCTGATCACAAATTGATCCACACCTTTATATTGTGATGGATTTTCTCGGTGTAGTGGTTTTAAGCTTTAAAGTCTTCAGAAATGGCTGACTGTAAAGCTTGTAATTGACAATTTGGAGTCTTTTAAATGTTGCACTAACAATAACTAAAGCTGTGAAAACTAAAGCTTCATGTGATGAAGCTAACTATAATTTGTCAATTTCATTGTATAACATTTTTAATTGACATTTGTAATGTGTATACAACCTCCAGCATACAACCTTTTTTTAATATTGTCTTCATGTTTTTTCTTTTTAACTTTTAAAGAGTTTTGCAATCAAGCCAGGGAAATCTGTTGACTTTTATACTTTTATTAGACAAGATAAGCAATGGCATGAAATGCATTTGACCATCTATTGTTTTCAAATGTTTACAGTTTTTAAAAAAAATTCATAGCTGGCTATCATTGAACATCGACAGCTTAACTTAATTTAATTTATCTTTTATTACATACTGTAATATTCTATTCATGTATATAAATGGAGAAACACTGGGCCTATAACTTTTTTTTTTAATTAATGAATTTATGATGTATTCTGCCACCTTGAAAAAGATTAAATAATAAAAAACAAAAGTCTCAGGTGAGTATACCTGTCAGCCTGTCATCTTTGCTGTCCCCTTGTTATTGCTTTAATTGAATTGAAATCCCCTGCTGAGCTGATTGGATGAAACCTGCTGACGTTCGGGCCGAGGTGGAACATGATTGGTCAACACTGAATTGGCGGTCTTTTTAAACTGACAATGCCCCGCCCACTCGCGGCGCCGTTTCCCCGGTGAATTTCTGCACGCGCCAACTCCCGACGGTCAAACGAATTAATAAATAATTAAGTTTATAGACACACCGTTTAATAATGGCGCTACGGGACACCGTGTACAGGATTATCGTGCTTTCGCCGCCCTCCAGGCTGCTCATGGAGTTTATTTGTCGGTTGTTTGTGTTGTTCCTCAGGCCAATGGTCGGACACAGATACACACTTTGGGAGTTTTCCTTTCCTTTCCTGCTTTTGGCTGCTTCGGACTTTATCAGAAAGTTTACTCTTCTCCAAATCGTCAGGAATCACAGCTTCACCTCGCCAAGGTAGGAATGTGCTGCTTATGGTAACTTGTCACATATTAGGACTTAATGTTTTGGCTCCTGTCTGTGCTGAGCTAACGGTTATGACGCGCGGGATAGCTGGCCAAGATGGCTGCTTGCTTTCTTCCTCTTCCTCTTCCTCTCAGGTGTCAGTTTGCTCCTCTCCTCTCAGACACTGGATGAATAGGTAAGAATTGGGATTAATTGTGAATTAATTATTTGAGTGGCTGAGCTTTTTCTTTAGGTTGTTGTTTGGCAGTGATTTGGTGAACTATGAATAGTTATGGTTAAGTATATTTGGTGTTTTGGGGCTGAAGGGGTAATGCCTCATATTTCCCCCTAGGTTGTTGGTTGTTGCTTTGCTTTGCCATATATTCCTGTCATGACTTCCCTGTCTGTGCCAAACATGGTGTTTGCTTGTGGTTGGTGTTCAGAGTCATATACTCTTTATTCACAACCCAGGTCTGTTCACTGTGGATGACTGACTAATAATTACCAAAGAAAATCCTGTTTTCTACAGTTTAGTCAGCTTTTATTTAAATGGCATAACTTGCTCGCTGCAGTTGACAGTTTGTATTTCCATCTTCACTTTTGTTTTTATTTTATTTTATCTTCGGTAGGTGGTAAAGTGTACATACCAACACCACAACTGGATTTGGATAAATTGGGGAAATCTGAAATAGCTGAAAAATTATGCAGTCTAACTAATTGATTATGTCTGATGAAATAAAAAAAAAAAATTTTTGTTCTTAAAAATGCTTAAATCAGTAAAGGGACTTGAACCCTTTCATATTCATGTGATTCTTCGAGACTGTGTGACTGAAGAGTCACGTTATTTTACATTTTCATTAAGCTGTTTGGAGGCAATTTCCCCCAGCTGGCTTCTCAGGGTCTTGAACTTGAATGCAGAAAAAAAGGGAACAAGGTTTTTGGTGATGGGTGACATTAAACCACATCACTGTGTACTGCCGGCACAGAAATACACAGCCGACTCTGATAGATTCACAGTGGGAATTGTCAGAGCTCCTGTTTGGACGTCTTTTCTTGTAATCTCGAACCGACCTTTAAACTGCTTCTCATAGTTGGGTTCAGTGCCAATGAAGCTGTATCCAATTAAATTCATCAGACCGTTGTCTGTTTGCTGATACCAGAGCATTACGTTAAGACTGCTATCATCGTGGCTGCATTTAAAATCCACCCTGGCCTTTTCATTGACTATCCAGGGCTGAGATGGCTGGAAGGTCACACCGTTAGCTCCATCTGTGGGAAAAACACAGATTTAAAAAGTAGTTCATACAGAAGCCATGGGGAAAAAAACATGAATATAAATGCTTTATAAAATCAACAAAACAAAATAATTGCTGTTTTTGCAGTTAATTTCATTACATGGAAGCAAGATGAGAAGAAATGCTATCAAAACTAAAGACATTCTTCAAGTTTGTGCTGCAGGAGAAACACAACTTCCTCCAACGATGTATTGAGAGGCACCGCCTCTTGTGCCAATGCAACGTCTCATTTACAGGAAAAGAATCAGGGTTTTTAGTGAGGGAGTGACATTAAGCCACATCACTGTGTACTGGCAGCACAGAAATACACAGCCGACTCTGATAGATTCACAGTGGGAATTGTCAGAGCTCCTGTTTGAACGTCTTTTCTTGTAATCTCGAACCGACCTTTAAACTGCTTCTCATAGTTGGGTTCAGTGCCAATGAAGCTGTATCCAATTAAATTCATCAGACCGTTGTCTGTTTGCTGATACCAGAGCATTACATCAAGACTGCTATCATCGTGGCTGCATTTAAAATCCACCCTGGCCTTTTCGTTGACTATCCAGGGCTGAGATGGCTGGAAGGTCACACCGTTAGCTCCATCTGTGGGAAAAACACAGATTTAAAAAGTAGTTCATACAGAAGCCATGGTGGGGAAAAAAAAAAAAAAGACTATAATTGCTTTATAAAATCAACAGAACAATTTTTGGTTTTGTTTTTGCAGTTCATTTCATTACATGGGAGCAAGATGAGAAGGAATGCTATCAAAACTGGAAACATTTTTCAAGTTTGTGCTGCAGGAGAAACACAACTTCCTCCAACGATGTATTGAGAGGCACCGCCTCTTGTGCCAATGCAACGTCTCATTTACAGGAAAAGGATCAGGGTTTTTAGTGAGGGAGTGACATTAAGCCACATCACTGTGTACTGGCAGCACAGAAATACACAGCCGACTCTGATAGATTCACAGTGGGAATTGTCAGAGCTCCTGTTTGAACGTCTTTTCTTGTAATCTGGAACCGACCTTCAAACTGCTTCTCATAGTTGGGTTCACTGCCAGTGTAGCTGTATCCAATTAAATTCATCAGACCGCTCTCTGTTTGCTGATACCAGAGCATTACAGTAAGACTGCTATCATCGTGGCTGCATTTAAAATCCACCCTGGCCTTTTCATTGACTATCCAGGGCTGAGATGGCTGGAAGGTCACACTCTTAGCTCCATCTGTGGGAAAAACACAGATTTAAAAAGTAGTTCATACAGAAGCCATGGAGAAAAAAACATGAATATAAATGCTTTATAAAATCAACAAAACAAAATAATTGCTGTTTTTGCAGTTAATTTCATTACATGGAAGCAAGATGAGAAGAAATGCTATCAAAACTAAAGACATTCTTCAAGTTTGTGCTGCAGGAGAACCACAACTTCCTCCAACGATGTATTAAGAGGCACCGCCTCTTGTGCCAATGCAACGTCTCATTTACAGGAAAAGGATCAGGGTTTTTAGTGAGGGAGTGACATTAAGCCACATCACTGTGTACTGGCAGCACAGAAATAAACAGCAGAGTGCTCCATGCTTGCTCTTTGTATAAGAGGCGTTCCTCTTGCTGTGTCTTCTCTTGTCAGCTTGAATTGTTCTTCAAACTGACCCTCATAGTTTGGGGAACTTTTTCCATATCCATCCCCAGTGAGGGTCATAGACAGACTGTCCTTTCTTTGCTGATACCAGAGCATTAGTAGCAGGCTATTATCATTATGACTGCAGTTAATCTGGACCTCGCTGCTCTCCTCCACTATCTGGGGAGGAAATTGCTGAAATGTGACAGCGCTCACCTGACCTGCGGAGAAAGCAGATTTAATGTTATTGATGCAGAACAAAAAATTTGAGAAAATAGTTTTTAGTATGTTCTATGAATAGTGATATAAATGATGACTATTTTCATGTAATTCAGGATGAAAATGTACATCTTACAATAAAAACAGATGCAGAGGAAACCAAACGTTGGCATAGATGAAGACATTGTGATGATCCTCATGATAAAAGCTGCATAGCATGTGCTGTGCCTCCACCCAGTGGTTGAATTGGCTCTTCAGCTCTTCAGGACCCTGCTGTACTGTATTTTGCATTTTTAATTGTAATTAATTTAGTTTCAGCAGACTTTTTATTAAATACCTCACTTTTCATAAAAACTATAAATTGGCACTAAAAAAAACAATTACCAACATAACAAACAACCATGTTCTGAACAGATTTATACATACTGTTGCCACTGTTATTTAGCTATTTATTTGATCTTTTATTTATTCTTCATTTAAATGGTCAGAAACTGACCGATACTGAACATAAAAGTACAGATGTTTATTAAGCTATTTTATGTTTATTTATTCTTTATTTTCTCTCCGTGTCCATCTCTGGAATTGGTTGATAGTGTATGATGATGTTAAATATTCTTTAACAAAGTTATTTGTTTAAGAAAGCAGCCTTCTGAGTACCTTTGCATAGTCATATCGGTGCAGAATCGGTGGACAATCCACATAGAAAAGGACTTTTTTCATTAATAGAAAAGGTTTATTTTCATCATTATATTGGCTGCCATATCAGTAATCTGAAGTTTTCCCCTCTAAAATCGGCTTGAAATCTGCCCATATTGGACCATATAAGGATTTATAAAGAAAATAATTAGCTGATGAGGTCATAATGAAAGTCATTGTGAGTTGCAGCCCTAATGTGAACACAGGACAGATCAGAACTGAAAGGCTAATATATATGACCTTTTTCCTTGATCCAGACCAACTGAACCCAACAGCAGATGTAAAAGCAGCATAATGTAACTCATAGCATGAAAACAAGTTAACAAGAAACAAGATATACCTGTGAGCTCGAATGGCAAAGGTAGAATTTGTCTTGAACCAAAGTCCTTAAGTTGTCCTGTTAAAGTTGCAATGCAATCAACTCGTAAAACATCAACAATAACTGTGAAATGACTCAATATATAGGCCTAGTTATGATTTGACTCGACTTTATCTGCTCAGTGGACATTTATGTGTGACTGTGATGGGTGATTACATCATTACAAAATACACACCTGTCTATAAAAACAAGAAAATATATTATTCTAATGAACCAGTTACAATGCAGACCTTTTTACATAGTTTTGAAACGTTGGTGTCTCGTGGTTTCAGTGGTTTCCTGTTGGTGTGCTGTTATCTGCTGGATCATTATGGAGGTTTTTGTATGAGAGAGTCACTGTCTTTATTACTGTGCATACTTGCTGCTCCAAAATATTCTCCGCTGTCTTCAGGGTGTCTTGGGTTCAGGATGTGAAGATAAGCGGTATTCTCTCCATCTCCACTCGTATTAAAGCGGCTTTCAAATGATTCCTCAATCTTAGTATTCTTATAACTCCTGTAGCCAATCAGCTTTAGGGAAGTGTTTCCTGGTGAGCGCTGATACCAGAGAACAGTGTCATAGCTCGGGATTCGATGTGTTAAGTTCAGCTTGACTTCAATATTTGGTTTAATCAACAGTTCAGGTGGATTCTGAAACACCTGTTTTTCTTTACCGAGGTAAACCCCTGTAAAGAGATCAAGACACAATGTTAAGTACTGCTGTAACATCGTGCCTCTAGTGGATAAAACCTTATTGTGCGTTTGTAATTAAATAACTGGGAAAACAGCAGTAAGAAATAAGCAATCTATGATTAGTGGACGTAAATACTCCACACCAATTCCTACTCTTATAAAGATTTTTGAGGGTTAATTTCAAATTAAATGGGGGAAAAAAATGGCATCATGAATATACAATACCTTTAATCCAGAAGACAGTGATGATGAAAATGATGATGAAAGGAGACGGCATCATGTTGAATGTGAAGAACCCGCCTTTGCTGTGCCTAGTGGATCAGAAGGAGGTACAGGAAGTGATGTAGAGAAATCAGGGCCTTAAATTGACACTGAGCAACTTGCTTTCATTCAGTCTATCTGCCTTTTCCTGTAAGGCAGGAAACCTTTCTTTTTGTCAAATTACAACAATTGCTATTGCACTAGGCAATTATGCCATATCACAAACAATATTGTTGTAGGGCGGTGGGCGGTGAGCGATGAGGAAAATGGCAGCGGAGACTGCACCACATTCAGGATAATTACCACAAAAATAATAATGATGGCCTGGAAAGTTATATAGCCTAAATATTTTTTGGGGTTTTTGTTGTTGAAACATGATTTCCTTGCAGCCCAGTTGCAAATGTGTTGTGGCCCGGTACCAGTGGCTTGGGAACCACTTGCTGAGAACAAAAAAATGCAAGGAAAAAGATACTTGCAGCCTGTTTAATCCAGAAAAACTGGATGGTTGTAATTGAAACTCATGTTCATGTTCATGTCACCGCTGTTGAGCATGAAGAATTGAGGAAAAGCTGTTGAAGGGAAGGGAAGTGAAGTGTAACAGATTATAAACAAGGGTGATAAGTTGCCAAATCAAAGTACAACCACAAATCATCACATGATCAATTGCAGAGTATTTGAGTGCGTTTAGATTAATTATGGAAAGTGAACCGTTTTTTGTTTTGTCTCCACTCCAGCTAATTTGAAATGTTTCTGAACTGCTCTTCCGTGCCGTCATTTTTTGAACTGTATATATCCGTATCCAACAAGTACCAAAGCCGTGTTCCCCGGTGACTGCTGGTATCACAGCATCACTCTGTAGTTACTTTGTCCATGTGTGCAGAAAAGCTTTACTTCGTCCCCAGCCTTTCTGATGACTGCAGAGGGAGACTGATGGACCTGAACCCCCCAGAGAAATACCTAGAGAAAAAGATAAAACTCAGGGTTTATCTACTAGAATATGAAAACAAACTACAAAATTGTTTGATCCAGAGAACAGATGACATGACTGTTAAGATGACAAGAAAATAGAAAACAAATCATTTTGGTTCTTTGTCCCATGCCGATTTAATTCTCTGTAAAACTGATGATGATGATGAAGGTTATAAGACGACCACTCTTTCTGTATGCCTAGACTGAATATTAAAAAACCCAGCAGAGACATGAGGAAGTGAGGCAGAAATCAGGCGACAGAGACATTGACTGCAGCTGGCTGGTGAAGATGACGACTCAGAACCACAGTTGATAAAGGATGGGGTTTAGTTTTTGTTTAGTTGAAAGGAGATCTGCCTCAACGTGCATATCGAGCTGCACAGTAGTACACTGCACTGTGCTCAGGCTCCTTTAGGTCCACTATAAACAGAGAACCATTCTTTGCTGTATTTCCACTTATATCTCCAGTGATATTGAAATGATCTTTATATAATTCTTCATAGTTTATTTTACTATGATCTACATATCCAATGAGTTTCAGAGCCTTTTCTCCAGGTAAATACTGGTACCACACCATCACTGTGTAGTCAGTTTGTCCATGTGTGCAGACAAGCTGCGCATTGTCCCCAGCCTTTCTGATGACTGCAGAGGGAAACTGATGGACCTGAACCCCCAGAGAAATACCTGCTGTAAGCAGAGTTGTACAGATTATTGAATTTTAGATTTAAGGGTAAATAGTATCTTACTTCAGAATGAAGCAGTTGTTACCTGTGAGGAAATGGCAAAAGAGAAATCTGATCATCATGTTGAGATCTCACATGAAGCACTGAGTCAGTCTGAAGTCATGGATGAAATACAGTATGTGTTAAGTGACGACGGAGTCACATTAAGAGGGAAAACGTAATGTAGAAAGGAGGAGTGGCTTCATGTAGTTGCATATCAAACTGATCTATATGCGCTCTTCCTTTCACCTACTTCCCTCACAAAAATGGGTTGCTTTTCAAAGATTTCATTACAGTATAGAAATAGCTTCTCTGGTTTACTTAGAATAAACCAATAAAATAGAAGCACATTCTCATTAGATAATGTTGATATGACTGCGTCAAAACAAAATATAACCACAAAAGCAGGTGTCTGGGAGCAGTTTATTCTATGTCTTATTCAAAACCACAGATGAGAAAAGATTGTCTCCAGTTTTTGTTAAGTTCACAGGGGATTTTTGTCGGCGTGTTTCTCTTGCTGCACAGTAATAAACTGCACTGTGCTTTTGTTCTACAAGTTTTAATATGAGAGAGCCGTTCTTTGCTGCAGTCCCCCCCAAATCTCCAGACATGTTAAAATCCTCTTTATATGACTCTTCCATTTTGACCTCTTTGAAGTACAAATATCCAATGAGTTTCATAGCTGTGTCTCCAGGTGACCGCTGGTACCAGAGCATCATCCTGTAGTCAGTTTTATCATGGCTGCAGAAAATCTGCACTTTCCCTCCAGATATTGTGATGAGTTCAGAGGGAGACTGACGGACCTCCAGACCCAGACAGCCACCTACAAAAGGGAAAATCAATAATCATTGCAGAAACTAAAGATAAAGTGGTATTTCTGAAAGTTGAATGTAATTACCAATGAGGCAAGTTAAAAAGAATAATGTCGGCATGTTGACCTCCTGTCTGAATGAACACAGAGAACTGAGTGACTCTGTTTACTGTAGACTCTTTATCAAGGCTCTCCTATCAAATCTAAGCCAGCTGCATCATATTCCACAGTGTTGTGTGTAAGAGCCCTGGTGCCACCTACTGGACAGATATAAATGACAAAATTTGGTTTCTAACACACTCACCAAATTTATTGTCAAACAGTTTTTGTTCAGCTGCTCAGCTTCTCACATCACTGTGTTTGCTGACAGCACAAAAATACACACCGCTGTCCTCAGGCTGCAAGTCTTTCACAGTAAGAGCCCCGCTCTCTGTGTTCTCTTTGATGGCTGAATATTTGGTTTGAGGGACCCCTCCATAGTCCGGCTGTCCACCAACAACTGTGTAGACAATGAGTCTCATGGTTTCCCCTGGACGTTGCCTGTACCAGTACATCTGGTTATGAGTAATATCTCTTTTGTGGCTGCAGTTCATCTCTGCAGATTTGGACACATAACTCCAGCTGATTTCAGGGTATTGGGTCACATCCTGGCAGTGAACTGTGTGGAGAAAAATATAAATTTAAATATAATTTGTATTCCTTCATCATCAACAATGTTGATCAGCAAATTGAATTTTGAAATTTATTATGTAAAAAAACATGTAGACATTACAAAAGATAGTAAGAAAATGAATCCCAATCCAGTTCTAAATTAAATCCACATGTAGCTGCCATGTCAATAAATGTGTAATCAGTTAAAATCTACTAAGTTCTTACTCTTAAAAAATAAAAATATAAGTTGCTCACTTTTACCTTGAAGCCACAGAGATGAGATTAAAAATGTGATGATAACTTGAGTCATCGTTGTGATCCTGCTAACATGACGTGAAGCCGCAACAGACATGATGACTATCTGAGGGAGGTTAAGTACTTGCTTTTCTCCCCAGAAGGATCCTCCCATTTAAATCTCTGATCTTAATAAGAGGAAAGAATAATGTTGGTTAGAATGAGCTGATACAGGTGCAAGGGGCTCTGAGCTATAATACAAAGATGAAAGAATGTGATAAGGAGGTTTTTGTACTGAGCAGCAGTGATATGTTGCACTGTGTACTAGCAGCACAGAAGTAAACTGCGCTGCTGTTCAGTCTTTCAATTGTCAATGTGCAATTCTTGTCTTTTTCTGCACTCCCATTCATCTTCACACCTAGTCCTTTCTCAGGATTACCTATATTTGTATACATGTATCCCAGAAACTGTAGTTGCCTGTTCTGTAATTGCTTGTACCAGAGAATGCGATCATAGCTCTGAATACTGTGTGAACAGTAGATTTGGGCTTCTCCTTCAGGTTTTCTGTACATGTCAGCAGGAGTCTGGTGGACTTTGTCGTTGGGTGAAGAGCCTGAGGAAAAAGCATCAACAAAACAATATACAATCAGAGTGAAGACAAATGAGCAATGAGTAAGCACAGGAGAGACATTTAGGAAAAAGCCCTTTTATTTTTTTTAATTATTATATAAAAACCCTATACATTTCTTAAATCTTAACAGCTTATTTTGAATTTTCTTTAATTCAAAAAATCTTTTCAGAACCTATTGCATGCAATTGAAATAGCTACAGCAGCTGACTGTTGGCAAAATAAGTGTTAGTATATGTTTTAAAGGAAAAATGCAGTAAAAGACTTTATTACCTGAAACCAGTAAAAGATCAAAGGTAATGCAGAAGAAAATTATCATCATGTTGTGTTTTCTGACTAAATTCAGTCTAGTCATTGGCACTGTATCCACCTCCCTGGTTTTTTGAGTAAACCTGACTATCAGGAAGGCAAAATACATGCTTTTCAAGGTAGGTGGTGTCTTAGTGCTTCCTCCTCTTCTTAACATTGAAACCATCTTGTCAGCTACCACTCACCACAGCCTCAGTAAAGATACACTGCCACCTTATGAAAGGAAGAAAAACGACAACAAAAACTACCTGTACTTTTCCCTTCAAACTTGTGTACACAACAATTATTTGTGAAACATTGCATTTAACTCGTGATGCTACCTTTCAAAATAGAAGTTGTTTGTTGAAAGCCCTGTTTGAATTTTACTGACTGAATTTGTTTGGCTATAGACCTTAACTGAGGACGTAATGCATCTTGTTTATCACGTCATGTTTGTTGTTGTTTGCACATATCTGTAGTCACAACAATTAATGCTTTAACTTAACATTAAAGCAAGACTAAGTTGTGGAACAAAATAAAACATGTTAATCTTCTTACAAATGGAAAGTTGAATTTATAACCAATAAATCGTACGCTTCCTCAATTCAGTATACTCACAGGTCTTTACTGCTATAGTCTGACTTGGTCTGGTATGGCCAGTACCAATGGCCAATGCTAGCTTATGTTAGTAAACTTGAGACAGATATTGCTGTGTACCTGACATCATTGAGTGGGTTTTCTGGCTTTTAGGGTATTTTCTTCCTGGGCCACTGTTATACTACCCTTCACATGTAACATTATTCAAAAACCACACGTAACATTATTCAGCATAAGTTGCATAGTTTGCAAAAACATTTGCCATTAATAATATTATTACACCCAATCAGTTTGTATCATACACATTACAGATGTACTCACATATAAGAAGAGTCTTACATAAAAAAATGAGCATTTTGTGTTTCACAGTTGTTCATGTTTTTAAATATTCTTTTATTTCATGTATTCACCAATATTGGTAAAGAAAACACCAGAGGACACCACTAACTCGAACTTGGTTGTTGCCCAGTTTTAAGTCAGTCAGTTCATTTGGCAGTAATAGGAAGTTCAACTTAGGTGTGTTGAATTTAAATAATGGGACAATCCTGCCTCAAATGCTTATTTACAGTATAATGAAGGTGAATATTTGTGAAATTATGAGCTATTGACAGTCATCAGCAATAATGAAATTCAACGGGTGGATTGAAATATGTGATGAGAATGCAAGTCATGAAAGTGATCCTGCTGAAATGAGATGCATCCACTGCAGACATGCAGTGGATGTCTTACGCTGCTGTTAAGGAACCTCCCATTATAATATCTGATCTGGATGTTGGTTAGACTGGGTTAATACAGGTGTAAGGGTCTGTGAGTTGTAACATGGAGATGAAAAGAATTTATTATCGGGAGGTTTTTGTATTGAGGAGCAGTGATATGTAGCACTGTGTAACTAGCAGCACAGAAGTAAACTGCACTGCTGTTCAGGCTGAGTCCTTCAATTGTTAATGTGCAGGTCTGTCCTTTACTTGCACCCCCTTCAATCTTCACATCTACTCCAGGTTCAGGATATCCATCATTTAAATTCATATATCCCAGGAACTGCATCTGTTTGTTCGTGGATTGCTTGTACCAGAGGATTCGAGTATAGTCCTGAATACTGTGTGAACAGGTGATTTTTGCTTTTTTCCCATCATTGTTGTACATTTCAGCTGGATTCTGGTAGACTTGGTCACTGAGAGAGGAACCTGTTAAAAAGATATCAGCACAAAATATCAAACAATACACAATCATATTAAGTAAGTAAAAATCAGAGAGAACAGAACAGGTGTTTAAGATAATAACATATGAAAAGAATAAAGGGAAAATATTCTATTAATTACATTTATTATTAAACACCCTTTTAAAGGAAAAATGTCTTTAAAAAAACGTTTTATTACCTGAAACCAGTATAAAATTTAAAGTTATACAGAAGAGAAGGATCATGATGTTGTCTTTTCTAACTGAATTTAAGATGAATCAAGTTAATGGTATGCTACTCAGTTCTGTTAGTATACTGATCTCCCCTTTTCTGAGTGAAGCCTCCTATCAGGAAAACAAACACAACCTTTTTAAGGTAGGTTGTGTCCGTGCTTGCTCCTCCTCTTGTGAACATTAAAACCATCATGTCAGCTACCACTTACCACTGGCTTGGTAAAGATATACTGCCACTTAATGAAAGGAAGATAAACAACAAAGACCTATTATTAATACTACAAACGTTTGTACTAAATTTATTTCAAAAAGTTTAATTTAAGTAGTAAGTGTAAGGATAATGTGATGGAAAAAGGTTAGATTGTTGGATTATTGTCTTAATTAACTATAAACCTTAATTGGTGACGTAATGCATATATTTGTAATAGGTCATGTTTTGTTAGCGAAAACTGTTGTCACGATTTATGCTTTAACTTAATATTAAAGAAAAATATTATCAGAATCAATAACAATCTGATGTGCAACATCAATGTGAAGTGCCAAAATGTCAGCTAGGGAATAAAGTCTGCACCTTATTACATCGCTGTGAACCATTATTATAAAGCTTTCCTTCTTTCTTTGGAAGTTATATATCTTATTTTTTTAATTTTTTTACCTAAACCTGTTAATAATAGACTTGGTTGTTGCCTTGTCTCAGTCTGAGTATTTAAAATAATATGTTCACTAATTTGGCAGTAATAGAAAAAACAAGTAATGAGTTTTTAGAATTTAGATTATTGTCCTGCTTTTCGGTGCTTATTTACCGTACATGAAGATTAATATTTTTGAAATCATGAGGTATTGACAGTCATCAGCTACACTAAAACTCAGCAGGCTGATATTTGTGAGAAAATGACTCATCATAAAATTAGTTATGTTAAAATGAGACACTGCAGTTTGACGTATTAATTATATGTAGCTGCTGTTTAACAGGATGTGGCAGGTTAAGTGTTGCATAGCTGCACATAAGGAACCTTTTATTATAATATCTGATCTTTGTGAGAAGGGGAGACCAACATTGGTTAGACTCGCTTATTCCAGGTGTAGGGGGTTGTGAGCTGTCATACAGAGATGAAAATTGTGTGATGTGGAGGTTTTTGTAGTGAGCAGCAGTGATATGTAGCACTGTGTAACTAGCAGCACAGAAGTACACTGCACTGCTGTTCAGGCTGAGTCCTTCAATTGTTAATGTGCAGGTTTCGTCCTTGTTTGCATTCCCTTCAATCTTCACATCCACTTCAGGCTCTGGAGATGCTTTGCCTAAATACATATACCCCAGGAACTGTAGTTGTCTTTTTGACTGCTTGTACCAGAGGATTTGGTTATAGCTTGCAATGTTGTGTGAACAGTTGATTTTGGCTTTTTCTCTTGGTTTTCTGTAAATTTCAGCTGGAGTCTGGTGGACTTTGTCGCTGAAAGAGGAACCTGTTGAAGAGACATCAACCAAAAACAAGACACGATTTATAAGAATGAGCACTGCTAAATTCAGCAATGCAAAACTGTAGAATACTGGCTGTACACAAATAAAACTACAAATAGATGTTAAAAACTTTTAATGACATTTACCTGAAACCAAAAAAGTGCTAAAATAAATGCTTAGAAATAAGATGATCATATTTTCTTTCCTGTTTGGTTATTTTGTTTGGCAATAAATTGATATGAAAGAGATTCTCAGTATATCAGCGATTTATAATGATTATTTCCAACCTCCTCTTTGAGTAAACCCTCCTATCAGCAAATCAACATGAAGTCATTTAGTGGGTGGTATCATAGTGGATCCTCCTTCTCTTAACATTATAACCATCATGCCAACTACCACAATCCAACACTGGCTCAGTATAAAGCTCTGATTAAAGATATGCTGCCACCTGATGAGAGGAAGAAATACATGTGCAAGGGGCTGTGAGCTGCAGTACAGATGTGAAAACATGTGATGTGGAGGTTTTTGTATTGAGGAGCAGTGATATGTAGCACTGTGTAACTAGCAGCACAGAAGTACACTGCACTGTTGTTTGGGTTGAGTCTTTCAATTGTTAATGTGCAATTCTGGTCTTTTTCTGCACCCCCTTCAATCTTCACATCCACTCCAGCCTCTGGAAATTCACTGTCTCCTACTATGTATCCCAGGAGCTGTAGCTGTCTGTTCTTTGATTGCTTGTACCAGAGAATGCGATCATAGCTCTGAATACTGTGTGAACAGTGGATTTTGGCCATTCCTTCAGGGTTTCTGTACATGTCAGCAGGAGTCTGGTAGACTTGGTCACTTGGCAAGGAACCTGTGGAAAAGCCATCAACAAAAACATAACACAATTTACAGTCAAAGTAGTTAAGCTGAGTCCTCACAAATGGAAATGTGATGAGGCAAGACACAAGTTTAACTTGGAAAGGAACTAGGACGAAAACAGTCCTTTCTTTCATTACTTTAAAATGCTTTCTTTGAATTTATGGTTGTACATGTGCTGATTGTCACTTTACTGTATATAACTGCATTTACATGTCAGAACCTGTAGTGTGAGACTTAAATAACAGGAACCTATTTGCAAAGAAAAATAACAAATGTTTGAAAAGACTTTTCATTACATTACCTGAAACCAGTATAATATTCAAGGTTATGCAGCAGACAATGATCATCATGTTGTGTTTTCTGAGTGAATTTAAACTTCGTCTTGCTTCTTGCTTCTTGCACGTTTTTCAAAACTATACTGTGTGGGTATACTGATGATTCCCTCCTCCTTTTCTGATTAAGTCCTCCTATGTCCTCCTCCTGTGTCATAGTGCTTCATCCTGTTCTTAACATTAAAACCATCCTGTCAACCACTGCTACACACCACAGGGTTGGTATACAGGGTAAAAAACAAACTTCCAACTCCATAAAAGGAAGCAATAAATGTTGGTATAAAATATAACAAATAAATAACAAAGACCTTGAATGAACCCCACAAGACTGATATGTTGTTACCGGTGTTTAAAAAAAACATAAATGTAAGGAACAGGCAGATTTGATTCACTTCTAGACCAAAAATTATAATTTTTGGCCAATACTAGCCTGTTTAACTCCTACTATTACCAACATCATGGACATTTTAAGACAAAAACCCCAAAACAAACCTCTGTAACAGAATGAGACAACACATGCAAGTGTTTAATGTGTGCATGTTATATGATCTCTTAGTTTTGGGAGTGATAGCATCTTAAATTTTTTATCATGGGCTACCTTGCTTGGATCACAGTTTGTGCCTTTTACTTTATTTTTTCTCTTGTCTTTGATATGGCACAAATGCACTGGAAATTCTCCAATTTCATGTATGTGTAAGAGATGATCACACATCAAAAGTTCTGTGAAGAAACACTGCGCCCTGATGGATAAAATAAGAATCTAGCTGTCTGATGGTGCACCAGCTGCCTGATATCAGCCATTCACAATGTGGTTTATTTGTCGTTCATGTGGTAATTTGTGTAATTGTGTAACTGGCTGTATCAGAGCAGGTTTTTGTTAAAGACAGAGGGGTTTGTGCAGCACTGTGCTTTACTGGCAGCACAGAAATACACTGCGCTTTCCTCCGATCCACTCAACTGTGGAATATGAAGACATGCCAGACTACTTCCATGACCACTCACATTATAAGTGCCTTTGAATTGATCTTCAACAACTAAAGAAGAGAATCGTGCATAGGCAATTAGAGCCATATCATTTTTCCCAGCGGACTGTTTATACCACTGGATCATATCAAAATTAGTGTTTGAATGGCTGCAGTTGATCAGGACTTCTTCTCCAGGATGTTTGATCAGGGCAGTTGGAGTCTGAAGAACACCGTTTTCTGAAAATTCTGCAAGAGACATTTAAAACAAACAGCTTTAGTGACAAAATTAAACTTAAGTGAAAATATTTTGGTAATTTTTTATGACTTAATGTAATGTTACTTGTTAAACAAAAGGGCAGAACTGCTAAATGTATGAGGAGTCTAATCATGATCATAACGCAGATGAAACAAACTATAATGACTGCAAACTGAACAGAGCTGCCTGCCTGTAAAGGAGGAGGAAGGGTTGACATGGACCGTCACGTGTCTTGTGAACAGACTTTTAAGGTTTATCAGTGAGGATTTCCTGCCACAGGCTGCAGTTAGATGCAGGTGTGCACTTCTTCAGTGTGGATTTATGTGACTGATTATCAAAGACTGAACAGACATTATGGAATCAGCTCAGAGGAGCGGAGACTGAGATTTTGATTATTTTAAGGCACCTTCCTCGTGAACATTTATTTTATATGATATTAGTCAATAAATTGTGAAATGAATGAATGAATGAAATGAAGTGTGAATATAAAACCAAACTTGTGTATAATAGAATTTTAATATCAAAGGGTTTGCTCTTTAAGAAACTTTTCCAACCTGAAATATTTTCTAATAAATCTGTGCTATGAACACACCTGCATTGAGTTTTGTCTTGTTCCTTATTTCAGTAGTTGTCCCATTAACAGTAGATCCAACTTAAAATCTGTTTCTTAACAAGGCTCTTTGCCTGTCAATGAGCCTGCCTCGAGCGGCTCATTGACATTTGATAAAACAAGGCAGAATGCCTGACTGAGTCGTGTCTGTGGTTTTTGTGCAACGTTGACAACTCTCTGCATCACCGTGGGTGTGCTGACGGCACAGAAATACACTCCGTTGTCACCTGGTTCCACATTTTTCACTGTGAAAGATCCTCTCTCTGCTTCAGTCTTCGTGGCTGAGAATTTGTCCTCGCTGAAATTTCCAAAGTCGTGCTGGCTGTTGTAAGGCACCGTGTGGACAATCAGTGTTATACTCTCCCCGGGCAACTGTTGAAACCAGCTCATCTGAAAGTAACGGCCATCATCATGACTGCAGTCCATCTGTGCAGACTGACCCCTCTCTACCAGTAAACGTGAGGTCTGGTGGACTCCATTACTCCTAGTTCTACCTGGAACCAAACCATGAACCAATAGTTTTAGGGTTAACAGCAGAGGACACACTGAAATGATTTTAAAGCCACACAGTACTTTTTCTGACATCAAAACTACTTCAAAGATGTTAGCAAAAGTTCAATACCTGCAGCACAGAAGAGAGAAACCGTGAAGATGAGAGCTGAGATCATTTTGGTCTGCTGAACAGACGGATATCAGCATCACATCATCCATCCTGCCACATGATGGTGCTCTCTGTAAAAAAGGTGTCTCTCATGTGTCTATATTTGTCTTGATCAACATTTTGTATCAGTCCTGTTGCTTCGAGGCGGAAGTCACTACCTTTGGCAGTAAACACAAAGATGATGGTTGTTTATGGATAAAATGTTTTTTATTCTCGATTCAGGCAGTTGTCCGTCACAAAATACAGTAATAGTACAGTCATTGTAACCATCAAGTGGGGTATTAACGCAGCTCTGCAATGCATGAAAAGATGAAAAAAAACATGATTTATTTTTTTTATTAATAAAGGGGTCACAAAGGAAAGTCAAAGATTTTTAGTGAAAATGAAGGGAAATATAATGCAAAATATTATAAAGGAGTATATAAAATTTTACTGGAATGTATGAATGTATAACAAGTAGCCTATATTGCAAAGCCACTTTTATCACACATAATACTGAATACTAACCAAAAATCTTAACATAGTCTACAGGTCCTGAGTTCCCCCTACAGATAATTAAAGACACTGATGTCTTCTATTCATTGTGCTGTTGGGTATTTGTGTGTGGGGCGTCAAAAATCACATGTCAGGCTACAGGACCACCGGTGGCTTCTCTGTATTCTGAGAGCCACAGCATACAGTCACTTTTATACAGTAGTTGATATGAAGAAGTGCAGGCGGGAGTGTCACTTCAAAGTGTCATGTGATCCTGTTAGCAAAGTCTTCAGTATCGTCCAAAGTATAGATGGTAGTACATGTGGTAGTGGAGGTCAGAGTACAAATTGAATCATTTGAGATCCTATCATTCCTGAACCTGACAAGTTTAAGTTCAGCAATAAAAGATCATTTTAAATATTTATCAAATGCTTAAACAATCTAAACTTCACTGTGTCCGAGAATGTGTGTTTCAATAGTTTTGTCCTCAGAGTGGCAGTCAGTGAAATCTTCAATGCTGCAGGTGTTCAAGAGCTTATCTGCACACAGATAAAGGAGAGTTTTTGTATTGACTTAAGGGGAATTTGCAGCACTGTGGTAACTTGCAGCACAGAAATACACACCACTGTCATTTAATGAAAGATTGGAAATGTTGAGGCTAGAATGTGTGCGGCCGTTGCCATCGAAGCTGATTTTTCCTTTCACATTGTCCTCGAGATTTACAAAATTTACGTTTAGATTTCCCAGGAGCTTTATTGCTCTTTGTCCTTCTTGTTTGTACCAGAGAATGCGATCATAATTTGTTATGCTGTGTGAACAGTTAATCCCACTGACAACAGGTTCACCAGCTCTCTTAATGATGAAAGGAGGTGTTTGGAGGACTGTGTTGTTTTTAGAGGCACCTGTGGGGGGAAAAAAAACATAAAAAAACTTTTAGATACTAGAGTCATTAACTGTGCAAGGTTTTGCTTAGTTTCGAATATGTCAACTCACCCGTAATCCACGCCTGATGAAACATGCAAAATATGAAGACCATTAACATCATGTTAAAGACAGTCTGACACTACTATCAGCTTTCTGTTCATGTCCTGCCAGTTCAGTGACGGGACAAGAGCACTGTTACTGTTACGATATGATGAGCGGGGTGGTGTCAGTTATCTACATACCCGTGAACTTTATTTACAGGGAATAGCACTGTGTTGATATATCCTGAGTGCAAATTGTTCATATTGTTTATTTATTGAAGTATGTTTCCCCCTGCTGGTGTAAAATATACTGTTGGTGCATTCAGTGAGTAAAGTTTTGTAAATTTCTGTGAAATGACGAAACTACTTTGCATGGTCAAAATTACAATGGCTGATCCTAACTTAGGATAAGTGCAGCAGTTTGTGGAGAGTTGTAAAATACATTTATTGATTTGTCTTTTGAGTTAGCTCAGTTCATCAGGAAAACCCCTTCAATCGATAATTTCATCATTAATCCTCTGGAAATTATCTGCTGATTATTTTCTTTGTTACTACAGACAGGATTTAGTCAAATTCTGCCTTATGGAGTGGTGTCAAATTCCCTTTCTACTCTTATGTCTGTCAAAGGTATAGTAGTTGAAATCAATCAGTCATCTTTTATTATATTATAGCTCTGACTGTCTTCCGTGTGTAGTCGGCCAGCCGAAATCTGCCAACTGTACCACAACATACCCACACTAAAGCACCAGTACACCACTGTGTGTCCATTACTGTGTTAGTTGCTGTTGGTTAATCTATATGAATCCTGTACATTACTTTATGTCCGGTTTGCACTAGAAAGGGACCGTTGATTCTATCTAACTGCTTAAAACTGAACATATGGGTCCAGCATTTTTCTTTGAATCCTAATGTCTGAAGTGTATAAACCTAACAGTCATTGAAATCTTCTAGATCTGCTCTTTCTTGTTGCATTTTAATAAATGTTTAATCAAAGTTTCAATCTACCATTCCAAATATTATCTGTCCAGCTGTAGAGGTTAATATCTCGATAAACTGGTATTAAAACTTCCTAAAATAAAAGAGTGGTTACTGTAAAATACCAGCATGTCTGCTGTTTCAAGTTTATGGTTTTGCTCTAAAACCATCGTCAGGCGGTTGAAGTGTTGGGAACAACTGCTAAAAATGCATGCCAGGTGTTCCAGACGATTAGTCGGTAGTACCAGTTAGGCTGATGTCACAGATAAAGAGATTGTATGTTTTTGTTCAATCATTATACTATATCAGCACTTAACCCTCATGTCAATATGTACACACTTTTATTTCTCTGGAGCCTTTCAGACCACTATTATCAGATGGGTTTGAATTTGTTTCAAAAAAATTCTTCCCTGCAAGGGACCTCAATTTCTATATTGATGAAAATTGTCCATAAACATAATTGTGATAATGAGGGTTTTAAATGAAACCAGAGGATTAACACTGAAAACCTGCCTCTTCAGTGTGGCTGTCACTTCTCTCAGCATGATGGGTTTGTACAGTTTGGATACTTTTGTTGCAGCAGGTCTCAGCAGTCTAGTTTAGGTCCAATACAAAATCCCAGTATGAAAATGTTGTATGTATTGAAAATATATTGAATATCTTGAAATTTGGTTTATTTAAAAGTAACTTATCATTTACGTCTTGTATTCACTGTCACTTTTTATTATGAACCCATAGGGAGATGGTTTTTAAATTAACTGGTGTTTTTGTTTTTCTAAAACTTTACAAATAATGCGGAAAGAATATTAATTTATTTTTTGATGGAAGCTTATAAATATTGCAGGTTTGCAGGGGGAGATATAATTCTAGCTCACAGATGTCAGACACCATGTTCCTGTTGCTATCTCACAGACGCTTCCTGTTTATCTGACTTTTGGAAGCACAAACATATTTTTAAGGAAACAAATGGAGACGTAGAAACAGTTTTTCCTCACTTTGATTCCCACTGGGGTCTTTACTGATAAATCAAATTTTGATGGAGAACAGTTTAGACTAAAGCATTTAGTAAATAGCCCTGATATGCTTAAAATATGGTCATATATTGTAGATGTGTGTATTACTGTAGGTAGTGATTGACATGAAGATGATTTATAAAGGAGATTACAATCAAAAGTTTTTATTATTTAATATTTTGTTTATTATTCATTACTGAGATAGTTGTCTTTTATCTGTGATTGCAACAATGTTAATTTCACATCTCTCATCTACTTGAGCATTAAAACCTTCAGCTGCAAATTTCTGCACCAGATCTCAGTAAACAGCTGTGGTGAAGGTTTCTGACATTATATGTAATATAACACACACTTATGTTCATTGTGTAGCTTCAGTTGACACAGAAGTGGAGGTTTTCCCAGCTGTTTGCTCAGAGATGTGCTGTACGGGGGGGTTGGTGCAAAGATGCAGATGTGCTCTGAGAGCCGGAGGTTGTGGTAAAGTTGCAGGTTGCACCTTCGTCATTTCTGAGAACAGAGAACGATCTGCAGGCTGCTCTGACCACATCCTCTCCTCTGCTGTCGCTCTCTGCTCCCCTGCAGGGTTTCAAGACTCGTTTGTCTCCCTCACCAACAACAGCTTTGACCTTCTTCTGTACTCAGATGACAATGTTGATATCCTGTTGTTATATGGTAGACTCACAGTCTTACATTTATGTTCCTACTGACAGTGTTTGAACTAAAGGAATAACTTCTTTATTCATAAAGAGAATGTAAAATGTAATAAGCTTCCCTCATTTGTGCAAAGTGGAAAAACTAGATATGACTCATATAAACCCACCTTATTAAGTTCAAATGATTTATAAAACAATTTTAGAATTTAATATGTCTGTTTTAATTTATCAGATAAATAAGGACTCAGTTTGCTTATTGGAAAATGTTATGAACCAAATGAACCTGCTTATCAATTTTTTCCTGAGCTGAGATGTTTCAACATTATGTAGGTGAGAAATAACTGATTTCTCAGAAAGGAGGCTGGTGGGTGAGCAGCTAAAAATACCTCACACTATCTCTGGAAAAAGTGATGTTCAGTGTAGGACGAAACGTGAGAGCACTGAGGGGCGTTGGTATACTAACTGCATATCAGCACAATTCTGACAGATATTGTAATATATCAGCTGAAAAGAAAAATGAAAAGCAATTGACAGGATCATCTGACTTATTTTATTTAGAAGAAAATCAAGCATCAAATGGTTCACAAACACAGAATTAATATTTGTAAAAAGATTCACATTAAACTTACTTCTATGCCAGTTATAACTTTTTAATATTGTAATAAGAATATACATAGAACTGTTCCTCTAATGTTAGCAGAATTTGATTGGCTCATTTATATATGAATGCAAATGCGCTGTGACATACAAATTTTATTTACAGAAATCAAGATAATCAACCTCCCAAAGATCGTTAGCTCAGCTCAGCTCTCAGTTGTTCTGCTTTCCATTTGAACCCTGCAACACACAGAAAGGACACAATGTCATGAGCTCTTTTTAGTACTTTTACATTCACATATGAAAATGTACAGAGCCAGTTTTTACTTATTGGATAGTTTACAAAAAAGAATATGTGTGCATGTTGGATAACAGTTGTAGGGACAGGATACAACATGGAGATCATGTCGAACAAACCTGAAGCTTCCACACCAGAAACGCTACAAAGGCTCCATAGATGCTGCTCTTGGCGATAAAAACACCGTAGGAGAATTTGGCAGTGTGTGTGATCCTCATATATTTGTCTGCAGAAAGTTCAAACATTCATATGAGTGACTTCATTCAAAGAGGAAACGTCCAGTGCAGTTTGTGGAGACAGTTTATGAATGCAGTTAAGACTTTGTTTATGCTTTAAACACCACAATCAGTTAATTGTTTTCAGATATGTAGGAAACTAAATGTTTTCTATGTGATGATAATTATGGAAGTGTTCTTGACTTGAGGTGCACAAAACCAAAAATTTGTATATTTACCTCTTGTAACGTTCTTCCCTTCAATAAATTCTATTGATAGAAAAATAAAATGGATTAGACAAGGACAGATGATTGTTTACAGTTTTCCCATTAAAAGGTTAGGTCATATCTGAGTTCCAAAAGAACATACCTTTAACACTCTGAATTGTTTTTGCCACAGTGATGGTTTCCTTTCCATTGAAGAAACTGACAATACAGGTAAAGTTTATTCCCTCTTTGTTCCAATCTTCTGCAAAGACCCTCAGCCTGCTGGTGATTTTGTAATAGCTGCCATTCCGCAGGGCAGCGTTGTCAGTTGCCACACCGTCTTCGACATTGGCCCCATCGATTTCCCAGTTTACACTGACGTGGTCTGGGTAGAATTGACTGGCCACACAAACTAAGGTCTTCTTTCTTTCGGCTTTTGAGTTTCGACACTCCTTTTGTGAAGGTTTAAGTACTTTCACTGTTGGTTTGGTGACTTCAAGACCTGATTCTGCAAGGACAAAAGACATAAATCACCAAATTAAAGTTGCATATAGATCTACAGCAAATCATTACAGGTTTCAAAGCTCACACTGAGAGTCATGACAGCCTTCTTCCTTCAGATAGATTTTGGGTTTTATTGCAGTGATCTTACCAAGAACTGTTAGCCTGGTTCCCTCTCCGAACTCAGCAGGATAAGTGCCTGAGCACACCGCTGACTCACATGTGAAAAACTGACTGAAGATCTGCAACCACTGAATTAACGTCTAACTTGTTTTGTTACTGCTTTTGTGAGTTTTCCACAAACTTGTAAATATAAGGTACAATCACTTCATCACGTGTATCCCACTTTTAGATTCATTAATGTAATTCAAATAGAACTTTTTACTTAATAATACAACTTTTTACCATCTGTTTAACAGCAGAGAAAATCTTAATGTCCTCTGAGTGTCAATTTATACAGCTTGAAAATAAGTAATGGATTAACTTAAATAAGTTGAGTACGACTAGCAGATCAGAGAGATTTATCTCAATTCATTAATTAACCTACACAGCAACACAGTGCTGCTCCACAAAATCACTAAACAAGACAGTAAAACAACCCTAAATTTAACAATAATTCTCAGATTTAAGTTAAGAGAAGCCTAAGACAGGCATTAATGTGCAGGATTTTTTAAAATCTTTTTCTTACCCAACACTGTCAGTCTGGTGCCACTGCCAAAGTAAGCAGGGTCGTAGTTGTTCACACTGATACAACGCTACAGAAAAAACTACTCAACCTTACAGCACTGAAATCTGTAGACTGTGTTTGTGCTCTTTCTTCAGATAATCTAAAAACATTCATGCACACAAAAATGTAGAAACAATACATATTCCTGCCAAATTAAATGAAACCTTTTTTTAAATAATATTCAGATTTAATGTCCAGTCAAGAGCATGAGATTAAAAACAACCCTTAACTCTAACATGGTAATTTCCAACTAGTGTTGCCATCATATCCCACAGAACATTGTGTTAGTTTATGTAAGTTTTTGTAATCATCTTACCTAAAACAGTGAGTTTAGTTCCAGCTCCGAAGTAAGCCTCTGACTGAAAACTCACAGTGTTTCACAGAGTTTATAAGAACTAGCTGCGAGAGTGACAATCTGGGCATCGAGCCAAATATTTTATTGCTGCAGAACTTTTACTGGAGAGCGTAGACAACGTTTGTCACAAACTTCCACCATAATCTCTTTTGCACTTTTTAAAAACAGAATACTTTGTTTACAAGCATCAAATACAAACTCTAAAAGTATAAGTTTTATACTGGACACTCTTTCTTACACACACACTGCAAACAAGCTGTGAATAAATCTCTGTGAGAATTTTTGTTGCTGGTTTTCTTACCTAAAACAGTGAGTTTAGTTCCAGCTCCAAAGTAAGCCTCGTTGTAGGAGCACAGAGACTTTCAACTGTAACAAAAGCTCTTCCCGCTGCCTCTCTTTATCTGTGCCACTGTGTCACTCCTAGACATGCAAAGACTCTAACTTTTCTTTTGCAAAATCCTCCCAGATTTATTTTCACCATTTAAACTTCTATTCATGCTTTTTGTATTTGTTATTTTATGATTATTTAATCTAGTAATGGTTGAAACTTTGGTGCTTAGGAGTCCTTTGAGATTAAGGATAAGTTTACAGTATCAGAAACATCTTAACAAAATCGTACCTGAACAATAGCCTGATTAATGAACTTTAAATATTTTCTTACCTAAAACTGTTAACTTTGTTCCTCCACCAAAGAAAGCCTCTGAACCACCACCAGAGTCACAGTGAACTGGATCAGTGCTCAAAACAACTGAAGAGGCTGCTTTTACTTTGCATCTTTAGTTTCTAGTTTTGCGATAAATGCAACGTTCCTTTTTAAAATCAACAGCCTGTTTTGTGCAAGTTGTATTCAACACAAACCTCTCAATAACCACCCTGTTAGTCTTCATGTTAACTTACCTAGAACAGTCAGTTTTGTGCCTTGGCCGAAATAGGCTTCGTACTGACACAGCGTTTAAGCTTAAGAACAAAAACCTCTCAGCTAAACTTTAGCTGGACTTGAGTGCAGTAAGTTTCTTAAATAAACTCTCCAATTGTAATGCTTTTTTTCATTTGTTTGATTTCTTACCTAAAACGGTTAACTTTGTCCCTCCACCGAAGAAAGCTTCATAACCACCAGTGTCACAGTGCACTTGATCAGTGCTCAAAACAGCCTAAGACATGCTACTTTTACTTTGCATCTTTAGTTTTGCTTGCTTTTAAATTTACTTTGTTGTATTACTTACCTAGAACAGTCAGTTTTGTGCCTTGGCCGAAATAGGCTTCGAACTGACACAGCGTTTAAGCTTAAGAACAAAAAGCACTGAGCAGAACTTAAACTTTAGCGGTACAGTAACAGAGTGCAGTAAGGTTGTTAAAGAACTACTCCAGTTACAATGCTTTTTACATTTATTCTGATCTCTTACCACAGACTTTATCATAGACTTTAAATACAATATATGTTTCTTACCTAAAACGGTTAACTTTGTCCCTCCACCGAAGTAAGCTTCATTAGCACCAGAGTCACAGTGCACTTGGTCAGTGCTCAAAACAGCCTAAGACATGCTACTTTTACTTCTTTATATTTTGCTTGCTTTTAAATGTACTTTGTTGTACTGAATGTCACTTTTATTTAAACCCAATGCAGTCTGGTTTTTAGTAAGCGAAGTGAGTTTAAAACTGAAAAAAACCTTTTCCTTCAACAACCAACCTGCTTGTATATGTTTTACTTCTCTTACAGGTGAATTAATCAGAACGTTTGTTGTCTTACTTACCAAGAACAGTCAGTTTAGTTC
Organism: Lateolabrax maculatus; assembly: GCA_031216445.1. Lineage (NCBI taxonomy): Eukaryota > Metazoa > Chordata > Actinopteri > Acropomatiformes > Lateolabracidae > Lateolabrax > Lateolabrax maculatus. The sequence goes on along the minus strand of CM062205.1, from coordinate 21,076,114 downwards.
CCTGGCCGAAATAGGCTTCGTAATTGGCACAGCGCTTAAGCTTAACATCAAAAAGCACTGAGCTGAAACCAAACTATAAAGACCCAACTACATTAAGTTTCTTAATGCACCACTCCAGTTACAAAGCTTATTACATTTGTTCAATTTGAATCATCCTTGACTTACCCAGAACAGTCAGTTTTGTTCCTTTTCCAAAGTAAGCTTCATTTCCAGAGTCACAGTGCTGAAATACTGAGCATGAAACTCTTGTCTTTCTCTACCAGAATTATCTCTGGAAAGATTTTACTAATACTTCTGCTTATAGTAAGAACCTAAAGCAATGTTACATTTACCAAAATAAAGTGATAAACTGAAATATTTACCCAAAACAGTGAGTTTTGTTCCTTTTCCAAAGTAAGCTTCAGTTCCAGAGTCACAGTGCTGAAATACTGAGCATGAAACTCTTGTGTCTTTCTCTACCAGAATTATCTTTGAAGATATTTTAGTAATATTTCTGTTTATAGTAAGACTCTTAAGTAATGTTACATCTATCAAACTACAGAAAAAAGTGAAATATTTACCTAAAACCGTCAGTTTGGTTCCTTGGCCAAAGTAAGCAGGATCAGTGTAGGTCACAGTGTTTCACTTCAGCTCAATATTGCAGCTTATTCATAGCAACAGTATTTTTTCTTCGCTTTCATACCAACAATTCTACTATTTTAAGTTTGTTGCAGTAAACTGAAGCGGTGAGAGCTCAAACTTACCCAAAACAGTGAGTTTTGTTCCTTTTCCAAAGTAAGCTTCATTTACATTGTCACAGTGCAGAAATACTGAGCATGAAACTCTTTCTCTACCAGAATTATATTTGGAAAGACTTTACCAATACTTCTGCTTATACTAAGACCCTAAAACAATGTTATATTTACCAAAATAAAGTTATAAACTGAAATATTTACCTAAAACCGTCAGTTTGGTTCCTTGGCCAAAGTAAGCAGGTTGATTGTTGGTCACAGTGTTCTCACTTCAGCTCAATATTTCAGCTTTTTCACAACAACAATTTATTCGTTCACTTTCATACTGACGTTTAAATAAGTTTAAGTTTGTTGCAGTGAACTGAAGTAGTGAGAGCTCCAACTTACCCAAAACAGTGAGTTTTGTTCCTTTTCCAAAGTAAGCTTCAGCTCCAGTGTCACACTGAATGTCTCCTCTACCAAAAGTGACCAAAATTTTCCATAATCAGCATGTTGAGACTCATAGATTAACAGACTAATAATCCAGAGGATGAAAAAGGTTTAAACATGTAGGATGAGGTCTATAATGTCCAAAGATGTTTTGTTGTTTGTCAGGATGAGTAAAAGAATCATCCAAATGCTCCACATATGAATTGAAAGTCATTTTAAAAACTTTTTTCCAGCTGATTTTTTGCATATAAATTGTCTTTTCAGTGCCAGAGTGTCCTGCCATCCTTTACGCCTTCAAATAACCATTTTTTCTGCTCTTCCAAGTGTCCCAGGTAGCATGTAGCAGTCTACACAATGGTTTTTAATGGGAGGAGGTTTTTGTACAGCGGCTCTATAGGATTGTATCACCGTGGCCCCCTGTCCCCACGATGAAAAAGCGTCACACAAAAACCTGAAGTCTTTTTCGTTGTCTCCCCCCTCCTTCCCCCACCCGGCTTCTCCATATCTCGGCCTCCATCTCTGTCTGCCTGTCAGAGCAGCTGCACAGGTCGGGCTGACTGACGGCTGAACGGGCTCCAACCTGACTGCTGCTATTTCTGTGACAGCTAAGAAAAGCAGCTAGAACAGAGGGAAGGAAAAGGGTCTTTGTTTGTGTTTGTTTGTAGCTCCTCAGAGGGAGGGACGTCTCTGCTGGTCACACCTCTTTATCCACCCAGTCATCAGTGAACTGAGGAGACACACATTCACTGAGTAACATTTACTGACAGATGTGGCTGATACTGTAGGCGATCTTAACATTGTTCATTCTAATCTGGAGCAACACACTTGATATACATACATACTCTTTAAAAAGGACACCGCATAAAACATTCATCACTAAATGGTATAAAAGCTATTTATTCCTTGACAAGAAATGATCACATCAAATTCATATTATGACATCATAACAGGCATAACACATATTAATGTTAAGATGCAATACATTACTTTGTGATTTCATAACTGGTAAGAGGAAGATAATGTGTTATAATGTTATTTAAGTAGTAGCTTCAAGATATATGTGAAGTACCCAAAGTAAACATCTTTATATGCAGACTGGCTTATTCGAGAATCATACATATTTTATATTTGGATCATAATTACTGATGACATTGTAAGCATCACTCATCAAGTGCTGCAGCTGGAAAGGTGGACCTGATCTCAACTACTTTATAAACTCAATCTATAATAAGGCATCATCATTTATTCATTGATTATCAATTTTGTATCAATAATGTAAATCTGCAAAGTAACTAGTGACTAAAGCTCTCAAATAAAAATATGAAATGTACATGTGTAATCAATGTGCAAATTAGCATAGACATAAAATACTATCGTGTGACATTAGTGTATTCAGTGAATAGTCTATGTTTATATATCTGTTCAAAAATAACATATTGAATTCCTTACTCAATTCAACCAAATTATTGTAGTACAACCAGTGTGCTCATAGTTCAAATGAGACTTTTTGCATTCCTTTATATCTACACAATTGTAATTTGAGATGAAATAAGCATTTCTATGATGTAATGAGAGGTCACTTATGTGTTGTATGTAAACTGAACATTATTCAGCCTAATTATTCATTCATTATTCATAAATACATTTTAATACCACTTTTATTATTTGGCTGTTTTCCCCATTTTATCCTTTTTTATTTATTTAATTTTATTTATGTGTAATTCTACATGAACCCTGTAGAGGTCAGTGTATGATAACCTCTTAATGTTGATATACTTTCATGTCAGGCTGCACACAGAATTATACTAAAATAAAAAAGCTGAGACTAAATCCCAAATGAGTCACATTATAGAAACTGTGCGGGACAATAATACTGAATGTGACACGTAAAGTTTACAATGCAAACACCTGTTCACTTATCTGAACCGATCAGCTTTGTGGTGTTGCCGAAACATCATGACTTGCAGAGAAGCAGTTCTTGTACCTTCAATGAATTAATAGCTGAGGTTGTTGTTTAGCTGATCAGGCTTTCTGAACCACTGTGCTTTACTAGATGCACAGTAATACAGAGCCGAGTCTCCAGCTTCAACAGGGTGTATCTGCAGAGAGGAATTAAGCACTGCAGGCCGGGACATGGTGTACTTGGACTTGTCGAAAGGAGCTTCAGTGTTCACTGAATCTTTATTGAGAGAATATGTCACTAGCTGTAATTCCCTACTGCTGCTTTTTCTGTACCAGAACATGTAGTAATATTGACTGTCATCTTGTTCACACTGCAAAGTTACAGCCGGGTCTCCTTCACGGCTGAATACAAATGCAGGCTGCTGAATTTTCACACCAACAGAGGAATCTGGAAAAAAACAAAGAAGACAACAAGTATATTAACAACTTCAATGAGAAAATCTGTATAGAAACAAGCATTAGATTTTTCTTTAAAATAAATTTAAGTGTTCTTACTTGTGAAGATGAGAACTGCAACCAAGAGCAGCTTCATTTCGACATTGATTATACAGTTAAGAGTAAAAATATCAGACCCATCAGGCTCAGCAGCTGCTGCTGGACCTTACTGAACTGCTACAGTCAAAACTTCTGAAATAAGAAAGTCTGGAGGAGTTTCTCAGCACAGCCTCAGTCTCCTAGTGGCCACTGAGCTGCAACTGCAGGTTAAAGCTCTTCCCCGAGAGCACTGTGATTAGTTCTTAGAGGTTTTTAGTGCTTGTACAACAGATCCGACTGTTTGGCATGAAACCAACTGATTGCTGCAACCCAGAAAAACATCATTTATATGAAGAAATATGAATTTCTCTGATTTATTTTATTTTCATAAAATAAGTGAGTTTAGTGGTGAAACTCACGTGTAGTTGTTTATCCCTCACTGTTGCAGCCGCCCAATTATCTTTGTATTCCAATATAGGTCTGTCCACCACTTTGGTTGATCAAGAGATGCTGATGCTGTATTATGTATTTTGCCACCAAGAGTTATAGCAACCACTACTGGCACTGTTCTTTAGCAGTTTATGTGAGATTATTACTTCTGACATCTTTTATCCATAATGCTCCTTTTGTAGAATTATCTATTGGTTCTCCTTTTATTACAGCTGTTTTGTGATTGTTGATTTGTGATTTAGTGGAATTCAGTTTTTCTAACCACTTAACTGTTTTTTCTGATTTGTAATCACTCTCATTGAATTTGTTGTTCAATACTCTTTCACAGTTTCACAGTTGCTTCCAGTAAACACTTAAAACGCAATCTGCTGTCTTTATCAGCATTAATATTTATCAGTTGGCACAATCCAAATCCTTAAAAGATGTGAGAACTCAATATTTTAGTCTAATCCTTTGTGCACGAAGATATCATGAGCCATGCTTTAGTTTTGCATTAATCAACCACTATCAGACATTACAAATTTGCATGTCAGTCTTACCCTACATTAATATAAATTGTGATGCTTTGACTATTCTGAATCCATCTCATCATTGTTCCACTTCCACTATGGCGACTATAATCTGATAGTCGAGTATAAAAACCCAACAAGCCACAGCTCCTTCCTGCCTGTGTGCCATCTGTGACAGACAGACTTGTTATTTGTATGACTGTCTGGTCTGTGTGCATCACTGTGACTGGCGGCACAGTAGTATGTGCTGCTGTCATTGAGAAACAGCTCGGTAATTTGAAGAGAGAAGTTGTTGTTGGGGGTGTCAAGAGGCGACTGGAAGCGGCCCCCGCCTTGATTGTACTCTTTGGTGAGAAACTCCATTGGAGCTCCGTAGTGTTTTTGTCTGTACCAGAGCATGGTGTAGCTGCCCATGCTGAACCCTGGACCCATGCTGCACTCCAACATCACTGCGACTCCTGGGGGAGACACTTGATCTCCAGACTGAAGAACTACAACAGCGAGACCTGCAGCACATGAAGGATGATATATTATTGCATCTTACCTCCATATACAGAACAGTGAATTCACTCATTATGTATTGATGGGAATGTGACCCTTCAAGAAGTGCTGGTTACATCCAATATGGGTTCATACACAAAACCCACCTGACTGTAAAAGAAGTGACAGATAAAGGACTGTGATAAGCATGTTAGCGACGAGCTTGCTTCCAGCTGAATGGTGCAGTCAAATGTCACAACACAAAGGAAACAAAGGCCACATGATCACATGATTGGAGGGGAAGTACTGTCTAATTCTCACTCACTGATTATAAGCTAAAGGCACACAGAAGCTCATCTTTGATGAGGTTTGGATTTAATTTGAAGGTCAATGATATTGATATATATCTGATATTTTTTTACATTTAGGTTGCCAGTATTTTGTGTTGTTATTCAGTGACATTTAAATGTACAAACCTGAAGCTGCAAATGTCAACGGGGAAAAGCATCTGATCGATGATGTGAAGGAATTTCTCTTTTTGTATGTTAAACTTCCCTCTTGTAGGTTAACGGTAAGTTAAGACAGGGCTTCACAGGTTAGGTCAACTGTCTGTCTCTGTTCGCCTGCCTCACTCTGTGTGCCTGACAAGGCCGAGTTGGCTCCGGCAGCCGGTAGACCAGGGTCAGCTAGAAATCTTCTGTATCCGGATTAGACACAATAGGCTGGTGCCATTTTTGGAGGTGCTGGATAAGAGAGACTGTACAGAGGATGTTGCTAGGACAGCAAAGGTTGACATATTCCCTGTTTAGATCCCATATCCAATAGAATCCTCACACATGCCAGGCCGAGTTAGAAATAACTCTGTTTGAATATAGTGAAGCAGGTCTGTGGAGGGTTAAATACTGTGCTTCAGGACACCATCTTTAGAATTGGGCTGTGATTCACACGTGGCGTTTCCCTTTTTCTCCTCGATCGAGCTTCAGTAAATATTCCTGCTTTTTGCAGTAAATACATTTATATTAGCAGGAACCTCGTCATATAATTAATTAAAGGCCCCATCATTTAGCAATGTAATACATGAATCATATCGTAGTAAACAGCATAATATGTTCAGTTCTCAAACAACTAAACCCCTGAGCAACAGCTGTTATTAGTTTCCATGTTGTAGGAGGTTTTTAGTGAGGCAGTGGTATTAAACCACATCACTGTGTGCTAGCAGCGCAGAAATACACAGCTGAGTCTGATGGATCCACTGTGTGAATGATCAGAGATCCGCTCACTGTGTCGGCTCTTTTTATCAGGAATCTGTCTTTAAATTGGCCCTCGTAGGTTGGTTCACCCTGGAGGACTGTGAACCCGATGAGGCTCATAGACCGACTGCTCTGTTTGTGTTGGTACCACAGCATTACTTGGAGGCTGCTGCCATCATGACTGCAGTAAATCCCAAGCTCCTCAGTCCCTTCCTTCACAATTTGAGGAGAGGACTGTTCAAAGGTAACACTCTCCACTTTCCCTGTGAAGAAAGTCAATTCATGTTGGATAATCCCACAGGGGTACAGATGTTACAGAAACAACAGTGCTTAATATTCAAAAAGTCATATAACGTTGAGTAAGGCTTACTTGTAAGCACAAGCAGTAAAAATCCAAACGTGTATAAAGCTGGAGGCATCCTGGAAACTAAACTTAAATTGAGACTTTTGCAAGAGTGACAAATATCAAAAGTACATTTACAATTGTTTTGATATCAAATTTACAATCACAGCATATTCTGAACTCTGGTATCAGAGGAGGAGCATTCACATGTTGCTCCCGTCTCACAAACTTATCACAGATCAAATGAGCGATGACTACCTTCCCCTCTCCTTACATCACACCTCCTCTTCCCCACCTTCTTCCTCTGATCTTGTCAAAAAAAAAAAAAAAATTCTGCTTGCTTCTGCTTCTTTGCTGCAATTTTATTTCTGATCACAAATTGATCCACACCTATATATTGTGATGGATTTTCTCGGTGTAGTGGTTTTAAGCTTTAAAGTCTTCAGAAATGGCTGACTGTAAAGCTTGTAATTGACAACTTGGAGTCTTTTAAATGTTGCACTAACAATAACTAAAGCTGTGAAAACTAAAGCTTCATGTGATGAAGCTAACTATAATTTGTCAATTTCATTGTATAACATTTTTAATTGACATTTGTAATGTGTATACAACCTCCAGCATACAACCTTTTTTTAATATTGTCTTCATGTTTTTTCTTTTTAACTTTTAAAGAGTTTTGCAATTAAGCCAGGGAAATCTGTTGACTTTTATTCCCAACAAAGACTAGAAGAACAGAGACACGATAAGCCATGGCATGAAATGCATTTGACCGTCTATTGTTTTCAAATGTTTACAGTTTTAAAAAAAAATTCATAGCTGGCTATCATTGAACATCTACAGCTTAACTTAATTTAATTTATCTTTTATTACATACTGTAATATTCTATTCATGTATATAAATGGAGAAACACTGGGCCTATAACTTTTCTTTTTTAATTAATGAATTTATGATGTATTCTGCCACCTTGAAAAAGATTAAATAATAAAAAACAAAAGTCTCAGGTGAGTATACCTGTCAGCCTGTCATCTTTGCTGTCCCCTTGTTATTGTTTTAATTGAATTGAAATCCCCTGCTGAGCTGATTGGATGAAACCTGCTGACGTTCGGGCCGAGGTGGAACATGATTGGTCAACACTGAATTGGCGGTCTTTTTAAACTGACAATGCCCCGCCCACTCGCGGCGCCGTTTCCCCGGTGAATTTCTGCACGCGCCAACTCAAACGTATTAATAAATAATTAAGTTTATAGACACACCGTTTAATAATGGCGCTACGGGACACCGTGTACAGGATTATCGTGTTTTCGCCGCCCTCCGGGCTGCTCATGGAGTTTATTTGTCGGTTGTTTGTGTTGTTCCTCAGGCCAACGGTCGGACACAGATACGCACTTCGGGAGTTTTCCTTTCCTGCTTTGACTGCTTCGGACTTTATCAGAAAGTTTACTCTTCTCCAAATCGTCAGGAATCACAGCTTCACCTCGCCAAGGTAGGAATGTGCTGCTTATGGTAACTTGTCACATATTAGGACTTAATGTTTTGGCTCCTGTCTGTGCTGAGCTAACGGTTATGACGCGCGGGATAGCTGGCCAAGATGGCTGCTTGCTTTCTTCCTCTTCCTCTTCCTCTCAGGTGTCAGTTTGCTCCTCTCCTCTCAGACACTGGATGAATAGGTAAGAATTGGGATTAATTGTGAATTAATTATTTGAGTGGCTGAGCTTTTTCTTTAGGTTGTTGTTTGGCAGTGATTTGGTGAACTATGAATAGTTATGGTTAAGTATATTTGGTGTTTTGGGGCTGAAGGGGTAATGCCTCATATTTCCCCCTAGGTTGCTGGTTGTTGCTTTGCTTTGCCATATATTCCTGTCATGACTTCCCTGTCTGTGCCAAACATGGTGTTTGCTTGTGGTTGGTGTTCAGAGTCATATACTCTTTATTCACAACCCAGGTCTGTTCACTGTGGATGACTGACTAATAATTACCAAAGAAAATCCTGTTTTCTACAGTTTAGTCAGCTTTTATTTAAATGGCATAACTTGCTCGCTGCAGTTGACAGTTTGTATTTCCATCTTCACTTTTGTTTTTATTTTATTTTATCTTCGGTAGGTGGTAAAGTGTACATACCAACACCACAACTGGATTTGGATAAATTGGGGAAATCTGAAATAGCTGAAAAATTATGCAGTCTAACTAATTGATTATGTCTGATGAAATAAAAAAAAAAAATTTTTGTTCTTAAAAATGCTTAAATCAGTAAAGGGACTTGAACCCTTTCATATTCATGTGATTCTTCGAGACTGTGTGACTGAAGAGTCACGTTATTTTACATTTTCATTAAGCTGTTTGGAGGCAATTTCCCCCAGCTGGCTTCTCAGGGTCTTGAACTTGAATGCAGAAAAAAAGGGAACAAGGTTTTTGGTGATGGGTGACATTAAACCACATCACTGTGTACTGCCGGCACAGAAATACACAGCCGACTCTGATAGATTCACAGTGGGAATTGTCAGAGCTCCTGTTTGAACGTCTTTTCTTGTAATCTCGAACCGACCTTCAAACTGCTTCTCATAGTTGGGTTCAGTGCCAATGAAGCTGTATCCAATTAAATTCATCAGACCGTTGTCTGTTTGCTGATACCAGAGCATTACGTTAAGACTGCTATCATCGTGGCTGCATTTAAAATCCACCCTGGCCTTTTCATTGACTATCCAGGGCTGAGATGGCTGGAAGGTCACACTCTTAGCTCCATCTGTGGGAAAAACACAGATTTAAAAAGTAGTTCATACAGAAGCCATGGAGAAAAAAACATGAATATAAATGCTTTATAAAATCAACAAAACAAAATAATTGCTGTTTTTGCAGTTAATTTCATTACATGGAAGCAAGATGAGAAGAAATGCTATCAAAACTAAAGACATTCTTCAAGTTTGTGCTGCAGGAGAAACACAACTTCCTCCAACGATGTATTGAGAGGCACCGCCTCTTGTGCCAATGCAACGTCTCATTTACAGGAAAAGAATCAAGGTTTTTAGTGAGGGAGTGACATTAAGCCACATCACTGTGTACTGCCGGCACAGAAATACACAGCCGACTCTGATAGATTCACAGTGGGAATTGTCAGAGCTCCTGTTTGAACGTCTTTTCTTGTAATCTCGAACCGACCTTTAAACTGCTTCTCATAGTTGGGTTCAGTGCCAATGAAGCTGTATCCAATTAAATTCATCAGACCGTTGTCTGTTTGCTGATACCAGAGCATTACATCAAGACTGCTATCATCGTGGCTGCATTTAAAATCCACCCTGGCCTTTTCGTTGACTATCCAGGGCTGAGATGGCTGGAAGGTCACACCGTTAGCTCCATCTGTGGGAAAAACACAGATTTAAAAAGTAGTTCATACAGAAGCCATGGTGGGGAAAAAAAAAAGAAGACTATAATTGCTTTATAAAATCAACAGAACAATTTTTGGTTTTGTTTTTGCAGTTCATTTCATTACATGGGAGCAAGATGAGAAGGAATGCTATCAAAACTGGAAACATTTTTCAAGTTTGTGCTGCAGGAGAAACACAACTTCCTCCAACGATGTATTGAGAGGCACCGCCTCTTGTGCCAATGCAACGTCTCATTTACAGGAAAAGGATCAGGGTTTTTAGTGAGGGAGTGACATTAAGCCACATCACTGTGTACTGGCAGCACAGAAATACACAGCCGACTCTGATAGATTCACAGTGGGAATTGTCAGAGCTCCTGTTTGAACGTCTTTTCTTGTAATCTGGAACCGACCTTCAAACTGCTTCTCATAGTTGGGTTCACTGCCAGTGTAGCTGTATCCAATTAAATTCATCAGACCGCTCTCTGTTTGCTGATACCAGAGCATTACAGTAAGACTGCTATCATCGTGGCTGCATTTAAAATCCACCCTGGCCTTTTCATTGACTATCCAGGGCTGAGATGGCTGGAAGGTCACACTCTTAGCTCCATCTGTGGGAAAAACACAGATTTAAAAAGTAGTTCATACAGAAGCCATGGAGAAAAAAACATGAATATAAATGCTTTATAAAATCAACAAAACAAAATAATTGCTGTTTTTGCAGTTAATTTCATTACATGGAAGCAAGATGAGAAGAAATGCTATCAAAACTAAAGACATTCTTCAAGTTTGTGCTGCAGGAGAAACACAACTTCCTCCAACGATGTATTAAGAGGCACCGCCTCTTGTGCCAATGCAACGTCTCATTTACAGGAAAAGGATCAGGGTTTTTAGTGAGGGAGTGACATTAAGCCACATCACTGTGTACTGGCAGCACAGAAATAAACAGCAGAGTGCTCCATGCTTGCTCTTTGTATAAGAGGCGTTCCTCTTGCTGTGTCTTCTCTTGTCAGCTTGAATTGTTCTTCAAACTGACCCTCATAGTTTGGGGAACTTTTTCCATATCCATCCCCAGTGAGGGTCATAGACAGACTGTCCTTTCTTTGCTGATACCAGAGCATTAGTAGCAGGCTATTATCATTATGACTGCAGTTAATCTGGACCTCGCTGCTCTCCTCCACTATCTGGGGAGGAAATTGCTGAAATGTGACAGCGCTCACCTGACCTGCGGAGAAAGCAGATTTAATGTTATTGATGCAGAACAAAAAATTTGAGAAAATAGTTTTTAGTATGTTCTATGAATAGTGATATAAATGATGACTATTTTCATGTAATTCAGGATGAAAATGTACATCTTACAATAAAAACAGATGCAGAGGAAACCAAACGTTGGCATAGATGAAGACATTGTGATGATCCTCATGATAAAAGCTGCATAGCATGTGCTGTGCCTCCACCCAGTGGTTGAATTGGCTCTTCAGCTCTTCAGGACCCTGCTGTACTGTATTTTGCATTTTTAATTGTAATTAATTTAGTTTCAGCAGACTTTTTATTAAATACCTCACTTTTCATAAAAACTATAAATTGGCACTAAAAAAAACAATTACCAACATAACAAACAACCATGTTCTGAACAGATTTATACATACTGTTGCCACTGTTATTTAGCTATTCATTTGATCTTTTATTTATTCTTCATTTAAATGGTCAGAAACTGACCGATACTGAACATAAAAGTACAGATGTTTATTAAGCTATTTTATGTTTATATATTCTTTATTTTCTCTCCGTGTTCATCTCTGGAATTGGTTGATAGTGTATGATGATGTTAAATATTCTTTAACAAAGTTATTTGTTTAAGAAAGCAGCCTTCTGAGTACCTTTGCATAGTCATATCGGTGCAGAATCGGTGGACAATCCACATAGAAAAGGACTTTTTTCATTAATAGAAAAGGTTTATTTTCATCATTATATTGGCTGCCATATCAGTAATCTGAAGTTTTCCCCTCTAAAATCGGCTTGAAATCTGCCCATATTGGACCATATTTGGACATTTTATCAGACCAAAGGATTTATAAAGAAAATAATTAGCTGATGAGGTCATAATGAAAGTCATTGTGAGTTGCAGCCCTAATGTGAACACAGGACAGATCAGAACTGAAAGGCAAATATGTATGACCTTTTTCCTTGATCCAGACCAACTGAACCCAACAGCAGATGTAAAAGCAGCATAATGTAACTCATAGCATGAAAACAAGTTAACAAAAAACAAGATATACCTGTGAGCTCGAATGGCAAAGGTAGAATTTGTCTTGAACCAAAGTCCTGAAGTTGTCCTGTTAAAGTTGCAATGCAATCAACTCGTAAAACATCAACAATAACTGTGAAATGACTCAATATATAGGCCTAGTTATGATTTGACTGGACTTTATCTGCTCAGTGGACATTTATGTGTGACTGTGATGGGTGATTACATCATTACAAAATACACACCCGTCTATAAAAACAAGAAAATATATTATTCTAATGAACCAGTTACAATGCAGACCTTTTTACATAGTTTTGAAACGTTGGTGTCTCGTGGTTTCAGTGGTTTCCTGTTGGTGTGCTGTTATCTGCTGGATCATTATGGAGGTTTTTGTATGAGAGAGTCACTGTCTTTATTACTGTGTATACTTGCTGCTCCAAAATATTCTCCGCTGTCTTCAGGGTGTCTTGGGTTCAGGATGTGAAGATAAGCGGTATTCTCTCCATCTCCACTCGTATTAAAGCGGCTTTCAAATGATTCCTCAATCTTAGTATTCTTATATCTCCTGTAGCCAATCAGCTTTAGGGAAGTGTTTCCTGGTGAGCGCTGATACCAGAGAACAGTGTCATAGCTCGGGATTCGATGTGTTAAGTTCAGCTTGACTTCAACATTTGGTTTAATCAACAGTTCAGGTGGATTCTGAAACACCTGTTTTTCTTTACCGAGGTAAACCCCTGTAAAGAGATCAAGACACAATGTTAAGTACTGCTGTAACATCGTGCCTCTAGTGGATAAAACCTTATTGTGCGTTTGTAATTAAATAACTGGGAAAACAGCAGTAAGAAATAAGCAATCTATGATTAGTGGACGTAAATACTCCACACCAATTCCTACTCTTATAAAGATTTTTGAGGGTTAATTTCAAATTAAATGGGGGAAAAAAATGGCATCATGAATATACAATACCTTTAATCCAGAAGACAGTGATGATGAAAATGATGATGAAAGGAGACGGCATCATGTTGAATGTGAAGAACCCGCCTTTGCTGTGCCTAGTGGATCAGAAGGAGGTACAGGAAGTGATGTAGAGAAATCACGGCCTTAAATTGACACTGAGCAACTTGCTTTCATTCAGTCTATCTGCCTTTTCCTGTAAGGCAGGAAACCTTTCTTTTTGTCAAATTACAACAATTGCTATTGCACTAGGCAATTATGCCATATCACAAACAATATTGTTGTAGGGCAGTGGGCGGTGAGCGATGAGGAAAATGGCAGCGGAGACTGCACCACATTCAGGATAATTACCACAAAAATAATAATGATGGCCTGGAAAGTTATATAGCCTAAATATTTTTTGGGGTTTTTGTTGTTGAAACATGATTTCCTTGCAGCCCAGTTGCAAATGTGTTGCGGCCCGGTACCGGTGGCTTGGGAACCACTTGCTGAGAACAAAAAAATGCAAGGAAAAAGATACTTGCAGCCTGTTTAATCCAGAAAAACTGGATGGTTGTAATTGAAACTCATGTTCATGTCACCGCTGTTGAGCATGAAGAATTGAGGAAAAGCTGTTGAAGGGAAGGGAAGGGAAGTGAAGTGTAACAGATTATAAACAAGGGTGATAAGTTGCCAAATCAAAGTACAACCACAAATCATCACATGATCAATTGCAGAGTATTTGAGTGCGTTTAGATTAATTATGGAAAGTGAACCGTTTTTTGTTTTGTCTCCACTCCAGCTAATTTGAAATGTTTTATGAACTGCTCTTCCGTGCCGTCATTTTTTGAACTGTATATATCCGTATCCAACAAGTACCAAAGCCGTGTTCCCCGGTGACTGCTGGTATCACAGCATCACTCTGTAGTTACTTTGTCCATGTGTGCAGAAAAGCTTAACATCATCAGAAGCCTTTCTGATGAGAGCAGAGGGAGACTGATGGACCTGAACCCCCCAGAGAAATACCTAGAGAAAAAGATAAAACTCAGGGTTTATCTACTAGAATATGAAAACAAACTACAAAATTGTTTGATCCAGAGAACAGATGACATGACTGTTAAGATGACAAGAAAATAGAAAACAAATCATTTTGGTTCTTTGTCCCATGCCGATTTAATTCTCTGTAAAACTGATGATGATGATGAAGGTTATAAGACGACCACTCTTTCTGTATGCCTGGACTGAATATTAAAAAACCCAGCAGAGACATGAGGAAGTGAGGCAGAAATCAGGCGACAGAGACATTGACTGCAGCTGGCTGGTGAAGATGACGACTCAGAACCACAGTTGATAAAGGATGGGGTATAGTTTTTGTTTAGTTGAAAGGAGATCTGCCTCAACGTGCATATCGAGCTGCACAGTAGTACACTGCACTGTGCTCAGGCTCCTTTAGGTCCACTATAAACAGAGAACCATTCTTTGCTGTATTTCCACTTAAATCTCCAGTGATATTGAAATGATCTTTATATAATTCTTCATAGTTTATTTTACTATGATCTACATATCCAATGAGTTTCAGAGCCTTTTCTCCAGGTAAATACTGGTACCACACCATCACTGTGTAGTCAGTTTGTCCATGTGTGCAGACAAGCTGCGCATTGTCCCCAGCCTTTCTGATGACTGCAGAGGGAAACTGATGGACCTGAACCCCCAGAGAAATACCTGCTGTAAGCAGAGTTGTACAGATTATTGAATTTTAGATTTAAAGGTAAATAGTACATCTTACTTCAGAATGAAGCAGTTGTTACCTGTGAGGAAATGGCAAAAGAGAAATCTGATCATCATGTTGAGATCTCACATGAAGCACTGAGTCAGTCTGAAGTCATCGATGAAATACAGTATGTGTTAAGTGACGACGGAGTCACATTAAGAGGGAAAACGTAATGTAGAAAGGAGGAGTGGCTTCATGTAGTTGCATATCAAACTGATCTATATGCGCTCTTCCTTTCACCTACTTCCCTCACAAATGGGTTGCTTTTCAAAGATTTCATTACAGTATAGAAATAGCTTCTCTGGTTTACTTAGAATAAACCAATAAAATAGAAGCACATTCTCATTAGATAATGTTGATATGACTGCGTCAAAACAAAATATAACCACAAAAGCAGGTGTCTGGGAGCAGTTTATTCTATGTCTTATTCAAAACCACAGATGAGAAAAGATTGTCTCCAGTTTTTGTTAAGTTCACAGGGGATTTTTGTCGGCGTGTTTCTCTTGCTGCACAGTAATAAACTGCACTGTGCTTTTGTTCTACAAGTTTTAATATGAGAGAGCCGTTCTTTGCTGCAGTCCCCCCCAAATCTCCAGACATGTTAAAATCCTCTTTATATGACTCTTCCATTTTGACCTCTTTGAAGTACAAATATCCAATGAGTTTCATAGCTGTGTCTCCAGGTGACCGCTGGTACCAGAGCATCATCCTGTAGTCAGTTTTATCATGGCTGCAGAAAATCTGCACTTTCCCTCCAGATATTGTGATGAGTTCAGAGGGAGACTGACGGACCTCCAGACCCAGACAGCCACCTACAAAAGGGAAAATCAATAATCATTGCAGAAACTAAAGATAAAGTGGTATTTCTGAAAGTTGAAAGTAATTACCAATGAGGCAAGTTAAAAAGAATAATGTCGGCATGTTGACCTCCTGTCTGAATGAACACAGAGAACTGAGTGACTCTGTTTACTGTAGACTCTTTATCAAGGCTCTCCTATCAAATCTAAGCCAGCTGCATCATATTCCACAGTGTTGTGTGTAAGAGCCCTGGTGCCACCTACTGGACAGATATAAATGACAAAATTTGGTTTCTAACACACTCACCAAATTTATTGTCAAACAGTTTTTGTTCAGCTGCTCAGCTTCTCACATCACTGTGTTTGCTGACGGCACAAAAATACACACCGCTGTCCTCAGGCTGCAAGTCTTTCACCGTAAGAGCCCCGCTCTCTGTGTTCTCTTTGATGGCTGAATATTTGGTTTGAGGGACCCCTCCATAGTCCGGCTGTCCACCAACAACTGTGTAGACAATGAGTCTCATGGTTTCCCCTGGACGTTGCCTGTACCAGTACATCTGGTTATGAGTAATATCTCTTTTGTGGCTGCAGTTCATCTCTGCAGATTTGGACACATAACTCCAGCTGATTTCAGGGTATTGGGTCACATCCTGGCAGTGAACTGTGTGGAGAAAATATAAATTTAAATATAATTTGTATTCCTTCATCATCAACAATGTTGATCAGCAAATTGAATTTTGAAATTTATTATGTAAAAAAACATGTAGACATTACAAAAGATAGTAAGAAAATGAATCCCAATCCAGTTCTAAATTAAATCCACATGTAGCTGCCATGTCAATAAATGTGTAATCAGTTAAAATCTACTAAGTTCTTACTCTTAAAAAATAAAAATATAAGTTGCTCACTTTTACCTTGAAGCCACAGAGATGAGATTAAAAATGTGATGATAACTTGAGTCGTCATTGTGATCCTGCTAACATGACGTGAAGCCGCAACAGACATGATGAATATCTGAGGGAGGTTAAGTACTTGCTTTTCTCCCCAGAAGGATCCTCCCATTTAAATCTCTGATCTTAATAAGAGGAAAGAATAATGTTGGTTAGAATGAGCTGATACAGGTGCAAGGGGCTCTGAGCTATAATACAAAGATGAAAGAATGTGATAAGGAGGTTTTTGTACTGAGCAGCAGTGATATGTTGCACTGTGTACTAGCAGCACAGAAGTAAACTGCGCTGCTGTTTAGTCTTTCAATTGTCAATGTGCAATTCTTGTCTTTTTCTGCACTCCCATTCATCTTCACACCTAGTCCTTTCTCAGGATTACCTATATTTGTATACATGTATCCCAGAAACTGTAGTTGCCTGTTCTTTAATTGTTTGTACCAGAGAATGCGATCATAGCTCTGAATACTGTGTGAACAGTAGATTTGGGCTTCTCCTTCAGGTTTTCTGTACATGTCAGCAGGAGTCTGGTGGACTTTGTCGTTGGGTGAAGAGCCTGAGGAAAAAGCATCAACAAAACAATATACAATCAGAGTGAAGACAAATGAGCAATGAGTAAGCACAGGAGAGACATTTAGGAAAAAGCCCTTTTATTTTTTTTAATTATTATATAAAAACCCTATACATTTCTTAAATCTTAACAGCTTATTTTGAATTTTCTTTAATTCAAAAAATCTTTTCAGAACCTATTGCATGCAATTGAAATAGCTACAGCAGCTGACTGTTGGCAAAATAAGTGTTAGTATATGTTTTAAAGGAAAAATGCAGTAAAAGACTTTATTACCTGAAACCAGTAAAAGATCAAAGGTAATGCAGAAGAAAATTATCATCATGTTGTGTTTTCTGACTAAATTCAGTCTAGTCATTGGCACTGTATCCACCTCCCTGGTTTTTTGAGTAAACCTGACTATCAGGAAGGCAAAATACATGCTTTTCAAGGTAGGTGGTGTCTTAGTGCTTCCTCCTCTTCTTAACATTGAAACCATCTTGTCAGCTACCACTCACCACAGCCTCAGTAAAGATACACTGCCACCTTATGAAAGGAAGAAAAACGACAACAAAAACTACCTGTACTTATCCCTTCAAACTTGTGTACACAACAATTATTTGTGAAACATTGCATTTAACTCGTGATGCTACCTTTCAAAATAGAAGTTGTTTGTTGAAAGCCCTGTTTGAATTTTACTGACTGAATTTGTTTGGCTATAGACCTTAACTGAGGACGTAATGCATCTTGTTTATCACGTCATGTTTGTTGTTGTTTGCACATATCTGTAGTCACAACAATTAATGCTTTAACTTAACATTAAAGCAAGACTAAGTTGTGGAACAAAATAAAACATGTTAATCTTCTTACAAATGGAAAGTTGAATTTATAACCAACAAATCGTACGCTTCCTCAATTCAGTATACTCACAGGTCTTTACTGCTATAGTCTGACTTGGTCTGGTATGGCCAGTACCAATGGCCAATGCTAGCTTATGTTAGTAAACTTGAGACAGATATTGCTGTGTACCTGACATCATTGAGTGGGTTTTCTGGCTTTTAGGGTATTTTCTTCTTGGGCCACTGTTATACTACCCTTCACATGTAACATTATTCAGAAACCACACGTAACATTATTCAGCATAAGTTGCATAGTTTGCAAAAACATTTGCCATTAATAATATTATTACACCCAATCAGTTTGTATCATACACATTACAGATGTACTCACATATAAGAAGAGTCTTACATAAAAAAATGAGCATTTTGTGTTTCACAGTTGTTCATGATTTTAAATATTCTTTTATTTCATGTATTCACCAATATTGGTAAAGAAAACACCAGAGGACACCACTAACTCGAACTTGGTTGTTGCCCAGTTTTAAGTCAGTCAGTTCATTTGGCAGTAATAGGAAGTTCAACTTAGGTGTGTTGAATTTAAATAATGGGACAATCCTGCCTCAAATGCTTATTTACAGTATAATGAAGGTGAATATTTGTGAAATTATGAGCTATTGACAGTCATCAGCAATAATGAAATTCAACGGGTGGATTGAAATATGTGATGAGAATGCAAGTCATGAAAGTGATCCTGCTGAAATGAGATGCATCCACTGCAGACATGCAGTGGATGTCTTACGCTGCTGTTAAGGAACCTCCCATTATAATATCTGATCTGGATGTTGGTTAGACTGGGTTAATACAGGTGTAAGGGTCTGTGAGTTGTAACATGGAGATGAAAAGAATTTATTATCGGGAGGTTTTTGTATTGAGGAGCAGTGATATGTAGCACTGTGTAACTAGCAGCACAGAAGTAAACTGCACTGCTGTTCAGGCTGAGTCCTTCAATTGTTAATGTGCAGGTCTGTCCTTTACTTGCACCCCCTTCAATCTTCACATCTACTCCAGGTTCAGGATATCCATCATTTAAATTCATATATCCCAGGAACTGCATCTGTTTGTTCGTGGATTGCTTGTACCAGAGGATTCGAGTATAGTCCTGAATACTGTGTGAACAGGTGATTTTTGCTTTTTTCCCATCATTGTTGTACATTTCAGCTGGATTCTGGTAGACTTGGTCACTGAGAGAGGAACCTGTTAAAAAGATATCAGCACAAAATATCAAACAATACACAATCATATTAAGTAAGTAAAAATCAGAGAGAACAGAACAGGTGTTTAAGATAATAACATATGAAAAGAATAAAGGGAAAATATTCTATTAATTACATTTATTATTAAACACCCTTTTAAAGGAAAAATGTCTTTAAAAAAACGTTTTATTACCTGAAACCAGTATAAAATTTAAAGTTATACAGAAGAGAAGGATCATGATGTTGTCTTTTCTAACTGAATTTAAGATGAATCAAGTTAATGGTATGCTACTCAGTTCTGTTAGTATACTGATCTCCCCTTTTCTGGGTGAAGCCTCCTATCAGGAAAACAAACACAACCTTTTTAAGGTAGGTTGTGTCCGTGCTTGCTCCTCCTCTTGTGAACATTAAAACCATCATGTCAGCTACCACTTACCACTGGCTTGGTAAAGATATACTGCCACTTAATGAAAGGAAGATAAACAACAAAGACCTATTATTAATACTACAAACGTTTGTACTAAATTTATTTCAAAAAGTTTAATTTAAGTAGTAAGTGTAAGGATAATGTGATGGAAAAAGGTTAGATTGTTGGATTATTGTCTTAATTAACTATAAACCTTAATTGGTGACGTAATGCATATATTTGTAATAGGTCATGTTTTGTTAGCGAAAACTGTTGTCACGATTTATGCTTTAACTTAATATTAAAGAAAAATATTATCAGAATCAATAACAATCTGATGTGCAACATCAATGTGAAGTGCCAAAATGTCAGCTAGGGAATAAAGTCTGCACCTTATTACATCGCTGTGAACCATTATTATAAAGCTTTCCTTCTTTCTTTGGAAGTTATATACCTTATTTTTTTAATTTTTTTACCTAAACCTGTTAATAATAGACTTGGTTGTTGCCTTGTCTCAGTCTGAGTATTTAAAATAATATGTTCACTAATTTGGCAGTAATAGAAAAAACAAGTAATGAGTTTTTAGAATTTAGATTATTGTCCTGCTTTTCGGTGCTTATTTACCGTACATGAAGATTAATATTTTTGAAATCATGAGGTATTGACAGTCATCAGCTACACTAAAACTCAGCAGGCTGATATTTGTGAGAAAATGACTCATCATAAAATTAGTTATGTTAAAATGAGACACTGCAGTTTGACGTATTAATTATATGTAGCTGCTGTTTAACAGGATGTGGCAGGTTAAGTGTTGCATAGCTGCACATAAGGAACCTTTTATTATAATATCTGATCTTTGTGAGAAGGGAAGACCAACATTGGTTAGACTCGCTTATTCCAGGTGTAGGGGGTTGTGAGCTGTCATACAGAGATGAAAATTGTGTGATGTGGAGGTTTTTGTAGTGAGCAGCAGTGATATGTAGCACTGTGTAACTAGCAGCACAGAAGTACACTGCACTGCTGTTCAGGCTGAGTCCTTCAATTGTTAATGTGCAGGTTTCGTCCTTGTTTGCATTCCCTTCAATCTTCACATCCACTTCAGGCTCTGGAGATGCTTTGCCTAAATACATATACCCCAGGAACTGTAGTTGTCTTTTTGACTGCTTGTACCAGAGGATTTGGTTATAGCTTGCAATGTTGTGTGAACAGTTGATTTTGGCTTTTTCTCTTGGTTTTCTGTAAATTTCAGCTGGAGTCTGGTGGACTTTGTCGCTGAAAGAGGAACCTGTTGAAGAGACATCAACCAAAAACAAGACACGATTTATAAGAATGAGCACTGCTAAATTCAGCAATGCAAAACTGTAGAATACTGGCTGTACACAAATAAAACTACAAATAGATGTTAAAAACTTTTAATGACATTTACCTGAAACCAAAAAAAGTGCTAAAATAAATGCTTAGAAATAAGATGGTCATATTTTCTTTCCTGTTTGGTTATTTTGTTTGGCAATAATTTGATATGAAAGAGATTCTCAGTATATCAGCGATTTATAATGATTATTTCCAACCTCCTCTTTGAGTAAACCCTCCTATCAGCAAATCATCATGAAGTCATTTAGTGGGTGGTATCATAGTGGATCCTCCTTCTCTTAACATTATAAACATCATGCCAACTACCACAATCCAACACTGGCTCAGTATAAAGCTCTGATTAAAGATATGCTGCCACCTGATGAGAGGAAGAAATACATGTGCAAGGGGCTGTGAGCTGCAGTACAGATGTGAAAACATGTGATGTGGAGGTTTTTGTATTGAGGAGCAGTGATATGTAGCACTGTGTAACTAGCAGCACAGAAGTACACTGCACTGTTGTTTGGGTTGAGTTTTTCAATTGTTAATGTGCAATTCTGGTCTTTTTCTGCACCCCCTTCAATCTTCACAGCCACTCCAGCCTCTGGAAATTCACTGTCTCCTACTATGTATCCCAGGAGCTGTAGCTGTCTGTTCTTTGATTGCTTGTACCAGAGAATGCGATCATAGCTCTGAATACTGTGTGAACAGTGGATTTTGGCCATTCCTTCAGGGTTTCTGTACATGTCAGCAGGAGTCTGGTAGACTTGGTCACTTGGCAAGGAACCTGTGGAAAAGCCATCAACAAAAACATAACACAATTTACAGTCAAAGTAGTTAAGCTGAGTCCTCACAAATGGAAATGTGATGAGGCAAGACACAAGTTTAACTTGGAAAGGAACTAGGACGAAAACAGTCCTTTCTTTCATTACTTTAAAATGCTTTCTTTGAATTTATGGTTGTACATGTGCTGATTGTCACTTTACTGTATATAACTGCATTTACATGTCAGAGCCTGTAGTATGAAACTTAAATAACAGGAACCTATTTGCAAAGAAAAATAACAAATGTTTGAAAAGACTTTTCATTACAATACCTGAAACCAGTATAATATTCAAGGTTATGCAGCAGACAATGATCATCATGTTGTGTTTTCTGAGTGAATTTAAACTTCGTCTTGCTTCTTGCTTCTTGCACGTTTTTCAAAACTATACTGTGTGGATATACTGATGATTCCCTCCTCCTTTTCTGATTAAGTCCTCCTATGTCCTCCTCCTGTGTCATAGTGCTTCATCCTGTTCTTAACATTAAAACCATCCTGTCAACCACTGCTACACACCACAGGGTTGGTATACAGGGTAAAAAACAAACTTCCAACTCCATAAAAGGAAGCAATAAATGTTGGTATAAAATATAACAAATAAATAACAAAGACCTTGAATGAACCCCACAAGACTGATATGTTGTTACCGGTGTTTAAAAAAAACATAAATGTAAGGAACAGGCAGATTTGATTCACTTCTAGACCAAAAATTATAATTTTTGGCCAATACTAGCCTGTTTAACTCCTACTATTACCAACATCATGGACATTTTAAGACAAAAACCCCAAAAGAAACCTCTGTAACAGAATGAGACAACACATGCAAGTGTTTAATGTGTGCATGTTATATGGTCTCTTAGTTTTGGGAGTGATAGCATCTTAAATTTTTTATCATGGGCTACCTTGCTTGGATCACAGTTTGTGCCTTTTACTTTATTTTTTCTCTTCTCTTTGATATGGCACAAATGCACTGGAAATTCTCCAATTTCATGTATGTGTAAGAGATGATCACACATCAAAAGTTCTGTGAAGAAACACTGCGCCCTGATGGATAAAATAAGAATCTAGCTGTCTGATGGTGCACCAGCTGCCTGATATCAGCCATTCACAATGTGGTTTATTTGTCGTTCATGTGGTAATTTGTGTAATTGTGTAACTGGCTGTATCAGAGCAGGTTTTTGTTAAAGACAGAGGGGTTTGTGCAGCACTGTGCTTTACTGGCAGCACAGAAATACACTGCGCTTTCCTCCGATCCACTCAACTGTGGAATATGAAGACATGCCAGACTACTTCCATGACCACTCACATTATAAGTGCCTTTGAATTGATCTTCAACAACTAAAGAAGAGAATCGTGCATAGGCAATTAGAGCCATATCATTTTTCCCAGCGGACTGTTTATACCACTGGATCATATCAAAATTAGTGTTTGAATGGCTGCAGTTGATCAGGACTTCTTCTCCAGGATGTTTGATCAGGGCAGTTGGAGTCTGAAGAACACCGTTTTCTGAAAATTCTGCAAGAGACATTTAAAACAAACAGCTTTAGTGACAAAATTAAACTTAAGTGAAAATATTTTGGTAATTTTTTATGACTTAATGTAATGTTACCTGTTAAACAAAAGGGCAGAACTGCTAAATGTATGAGGAGTCTAATCATGATCATAACGCAGATGAAACAAACTATAATGACTGCAAACTGAACAGAGCTGCCTGCCTGTAAAGGAGGAGGAAGGGTTGACATGGACCGTCACGTGTCTTGTGAAAAGACTTTTAAGGTTTATCAGTGAGGATTTCCTGCCACAGGCTGCAGTTAGATGCAGGTGTGCACTTCTTCAGTGTGGATTTATGTGACTGATTATCAAAGACTGAACAGACATTATGGAATCAGCTCAGAGGAGCGGAGACTGAGATTTTGATTATTTTAAGGCACCTTCCTCGTGAACATTTATTTTATATGATATTAGTCAATAAATTGTGAAATGAATGAATGAATGAAATGAAGTGTGAATATAAAACCAAACTTGTGTATAATAGAATTTTAATATCAAAGGGTTTGCTCTTTAAGAAACTTTTCCAACCTGAAATATTTTCTAATAAATCTGTGCTATGAACACACCTGCATTGAGTTTTGTCTTATTTCAGTAGTTGTCCCATTAACAGTAGATCCAACTTAAAATCTGTTTCTTAACAAGGCTCTTTGCCTGTCAATGAGCCTGCCTCGAGCGGCTCATTGACATTTGATAAAACAAGGCAGAATGCCTGACTGAGTCGTGTCTGTGATTTTTGTGCAACGTTGACAACCCTCTGCATCACCGTGGGTGTGCTGACGGCACAGAAATACACTCCGTTGTCACCTGGTTCCACATTTTTCACTGTGAAAGATCCTCTCTCTGCTTCAGTCTTCGTGGCTGAGAATTTGTCCTCGCTGAAATTTCCAAAGTCGTGCTGGCTGTTGTAAGGCACCGTGTGGACAATCAGTGTTATACTCTCCCCGGGCAACTGTTGAAACCAGCTCATCTGAAAGTAACGGCCATCATCATGACTGCAGTCCATCTGTGCAGACTGACCCCTCTCTACCAGTAAACGTGAGGTCTGGTGGACTCCATTACTCCTAGTTCTACCTGGAACCAAACCATGAACCAATAGATTTAGGGTTAACAGCAGAGGACACACTGAAATGATTTTAAAGCCACACAGTACTTTTTCTGACATCAAAACTACTTCAAAGATGTTAGCAAAAGTTCAATACCTGCAGCACAGAAGAGAGAAACCGTGAAGATGAGAGCTGAGATCATTTTGGTCTGCTGAACAGACGGATATCAGCATCACATCATCCATCCTGCCACATGATGGTGCTCTCTGTAAAAAAGGTGTCTCTCATGTGTCTATATTTGTCTTGATCAACGTTTTGTATCAGTCCTGTTGCTTCGAGGCGGAAGTCACTACCTTTGGCAGTAAACACAAAGATGATGGTTGTTTATGGATAAAATGTTTTTTATTCTCGATTCAGGCAGTTGTCCGTCACAGAATACAGTAATAGTACAGTGGGGTATTAACGCAGCTCTGCAATGCATGAAAAGATGAAAAAAAACATGATTTATTTTTTTTATTAATAAAGGGGTCACAAAGGAAAGTCAAAGATTTTTAGTGAAAATGAATGTAAATATAATGCAAAATATTATAAAGGAGTATATAAAATTTTACTGGAATTCAAAATGAATGTATAACAAGTAGCCTATATTGCAAAGCCACTTTTATCACACATAATACTGAATACTAACCAAAAATCTTAACATAGTCTACAGGTCCTGAGTTCCCCCTACAGATAATTAAAGACACTGATGTCTTCTATTCATTGTGCTGTTGGGTATTTGTGTGGGGCGTCAAAAATCACATGTCAGGCTACAGGACCACCGGTGGCTTCTCTGTATTCTGAGAGCCACAGCATACAGTCACTTTTATACAGTAGTTGATATGAAGAAGTGCAGGCGGGAGTGTCACTTCAAAGTGTCATGTGATCCTGTTAGCAAAGTCTTCAGTATCGTCCAAAGTATAGATGGTAGTACATGTGGTAGTGGAGGTCAGAGTACAAATTGAATCATTTGAGATCCTATCATTCCTGAACCTGACAAGTTTAAGTTCAGCAATAAAAGATCATTTTAAATATTTATCAAATGCTTAAACAATCTAAACTTCACTGTGTCCAAGAATGTGTGTTTCAATAGTTTTGTCCTCAGAGTGGCAGTCAGTGAAATCTTCAATGCTGCAGGTGTTCAAGAGCTTATCTGCACACAGATAAAGGAAAGTTTTTGTATTGACTTGAGGGGAATTTGCAGCACTGTGGTAACTTGCAGCACAGAAATACACACCACTGTCATTTAATGAAAGATTGGAAATGTTGAGGCTAGAATGTGTACGGCCGTTGCCATCGAAGCTGATTTTTCCTTTCACATTGTCCTCGAGATTTACAAAATTTACGTTTAGATTTCCCAGGAGCTTTATTGCTCTTTGTCCTTCTTGTTTGTACCAGAGAATGCGATCATAATTTGTTATGCTGTGTGAACAGTTAATCCCACTGACAACAGGTTCACCAGCTCTCTTAATGATGAAAGGAGGTGTTTGGAGGACTGTGTTGTTTTTAGAGGCACCTGTGGGGGATAAAAAAACATAAAAAAACTTTTAGATACTAGAGTCATTAACTGTGCAAGGTTTTGCTTAGTTTCGAATATGTCAACTCACCCGTAATCCACGCCTGATGAAACATGCAAAATATGAAGACCATTAACATCATGTTAAAGACAGTCTGACACTACTATCAGCTTTCTGTTCATGTCCTGCCAGTTCAGCGACGGGACAAGAGTACTGTTACTGTTACGATATGATGAGCGGGGTGGTGTCAGTTATCTACATACCCGTGAACTTTATTTACAGGGAATAGCACTGTGTTGATATATCCTGAGTGCAAATTGTTCATCTTGTTTATTTATTGAAGTATGTTTCCCCCTGCTGGTGTAAAATATACTGTTGGTGCATTCAGTGAGTAAAGTTTTGTAAATTTCTGTGAAATGACGAAACTACTTTGCATGGTCAAAATTACAATGGCTGATCCTAACTTAGGATAAGTGCAGCAGTTTGTGGAGAGTTGTAAAATACATTTATTGATTTGTCTTTTGAGTTAGCTCAGTTCATCAGGAAAACCCCTTCAATCGATAATTTCATCATTAATCCTCTGGAAATTATCTGCTGATTATTTTCTTTGTTACTACAGACAGGATTTAGTCAAATTCT
Source organism: Lateolabrax maculatus (assembly GCA_031216445.1). Taxonomy (NCBI): domain Eukaryota; kingdom Metazoa; phylum Chordata; class Actinopteri; order Acropomatiformes; family Lateolabracidae; genus Lateolabrax; species Lateolabrax maculatus. Next base: position 21,049,427 of record CM062205.1, on the reverse strand, counting down.
GCCTTATGGAGTGGTGTCAAATTCCCTTTCTACTCTTATGTCTGTCAAAGGTATAGTAGTTGAAATCAATCAGTCATCTTTTATTATATTATAGCTCTGACTGTCTTCCGTGTGTAGTCGGCCAGCCGAAATCTGCCAACTGTACCACAACATACCCACACTAAAGCACCAGTACACCACTGTGTGTCCATTGCTGTGTTAGTTACTGTTGGTTAATCTATATGAATCCTGTACATTACTTTATGTCCGGTTTGCACTAGAAAGGGACCGTTGATTCTATCTAACTGCTTAAAACTGAACATATGGGTCCAGCATTTTTCTTTGAATCCTAATGTCTGAAGTGTATAAACCTAACAGTCATTGAAATCTTCTAGATCTGCTCTTTCTTGTTGCATTTTAATAAATGTTTAATCAAAGTTTCAATCTACCATTCCAAATATTATCTGTCCAGCTGTAGAGGTTAATATCTCGATAAACTGGTATTAAAACTTCCTAAAATAAAAGAGTGGTTACTGTAAAATACCAGCATGTTTGCTGTTTCAAGTTTATGGTTTTGCTCTAAAACCATCGTCAGGCGGTTGAAGTGTTGGGAACAACTGCTAAAAATGCATGCCAGGTGTTCCAGACGATTAGTCGGTAGTACCAGTTAGGCTGATGTCACAGATAAAGAGATTGTATGTTTTTGTTCAATCATTATACTATATCAGCACTTAACCCTCATGTCAATATGTACACACTTTTATTTCTCTGGAGCCTTTCAGACCACTATTATCAGATGGGTTTGTATTTGTTTCAAAAAAATTCTTCCCTGTAAGGGACCTCAATTTCTATATTGATGAAAATTGTCCATAAACATAATTGTGATAATGAGAGTTTTAAATGAAACCAGAGGATTAACACTGAAAACCTGCCTCTTCAGTGTGGCTGTCACTTCTCTCAGCATGATGGGTTTGTACAGTTTGGATACTTTTGTTGCAGCAGGTCTCAGCAGTCTAGTTTAGGTCCAATACAAAATCCCAGTATGAAAATGTTGTATGTATTGAAAATATATTGAATATCTTGAAATTTGGTTTATTTAAAAGTAACTTATCATTTATGTTTTGTATTCACTGTCACTTTTTATTATGAACCCATAGGGAGATGGTTTTTAAATTAACTGGTGTTTTTGTTTTTCTAAAACTTTACAAATAATGCGGAAAGAATATTAATTTATTTTTTGATGGAAGCTTATAAATATTGCAGGTTTGCAGGAGGAGATATAATTCTAGCTCACAGATGTCAGACACCATGTTCCTGTTGCTATCTCACAGACGCTTCCTGTTTATCTGACTTTTGGAAGCACAAACATATTTTTAAGGAAACAAATGGAGACGTAGAAACAGTTTTTCCTCACTTTGATTCCCACTGGGGTCTTTACTGATAAATCAAATTTTGATGGAGAACAGTTTAGACTGAAGCATTTAGTAAATAGCCCTGATATGCTTAAAATATGGTCATATATTGTAGATGTGTGTATTACTGTAGGTAGTGATTGACATGAAGATGATTTATAAAGGAGATTACAATCAAAAGTTTTTATTATTTAATATTTTGTTTATTATTCATTACTGAGATAGTTGTCTTTTATCTGTGATTGCAACAATGTTAATTTCACATCTCTCATCTACTTGAGCATTAAAACCTTCAGCTGCAAATTTCTGCACCAGATCTCAGTAAACAGCTGTGGTGAAGGTTTCTGACATTATATGTAATATAACACACACTTATGTTCATTGTGTAGCTTCAGTTGACACAGAAGTGGAGGTTTTCCCAGCTGTTTGCTCAGAGATGTGCTGTACGGGGGGGTTGGTGCAAAGATGCAGATGTGCTCTGAGAGCCGGAGGTTGTGGTAAAGTTGCAGGTTGCACCTTCGTCATTTCTGAGAACAGAGAACGATCTGCAGGCTGCTCTGACCACATCCTCTCCTCTGCTGTCGCTCTCTGCTCCCCTGCAGGGTTTCAAGACTCGTTTGTCTCCCTCACCAACAACAGCTTTGACCTTCTTCTGTACTCAGATGACAATGTTGATATCCTGTTGTTATATGGTAGACTCACAGTCTTACATTTATGTTCCTACTGACAGTGTTTGAACTAAAGGAATAAGTTCTTTATTCATAAAGAGAATGTAAAATGTAATAAGCTTCCCTCATTTGTGCAAAGTGGAAAAACTAGATATGACTCATATAAACCCACCTTATTAAGTTCAAATGATTTATAAAACAATTTTAGAATTTAATATGTCTGTTTTAATTTATCAAATAAATAAGGACTCAGTTTGCTTATTGGAAAATGTTATGAACCAAATGAACCTGCTTATCAATTTTTTCCTGAGCTGAGATGTTTCAACATTATGTAGGTGAGAAATAACTGTTTTCTCAGAAAGGAGGCTGGTGGGTGAGCAGCTAAAAATACCTCACACTATCTCTGGAAAAAGTGATGTTCAGTGTAGGACGAAACGTGAGAGCACTGAGGGGCGTTGGTATACTAACTGCATATCAGCACAATTCTGACAGATATTGTAATATATCAGCTGAAAAGAAAAATGAAAAGCAATTGACAGGATCATCTGACTTATTTTATTTAGAAGAAAATCAAGCATCAAATGGTTCACAAACACAGAATTAATATTTGTAAAAAGATTCACATTAAACTTACTTCTATGCCAGTTATAACTTTTTAATATTGTAATAAGAATATACATAGAACTGTTCCTCTAATGTTAGCAGAATTTGATTGGCTCATTTATATATGAATGCAAATGCGCTGTGACATACAAATTTTATTTACAGAAATCAAGATAATCAACCTCCCAAAGATCGTTAGCTCAGCTCAGCTCTCAGTTGTTCTGCTTTCCATTTGAACCCTGCAACACACAGAAAGGACACAATGTCATGAGCTCTTTTTAGTACTTTTACATTCACATATGAAAATGTACAGAGCCAGTTTTTACTTATTGGATAGTTTACAAAAAAGAATATGTGTGCATGTTGGATAACAGTTGTAGGGACAGGATACAACATGGAGATCATGTCGAACAAACCTGAAGCTTCCACACCAGAAACGCTACAAAGGCTCCATAGATGCTGCTCTTGGCGATAAAAACACCGTAGGAGAATTTGGCAGTGTGTGTGATCCTCATATATTTTTCTGCAGAAAGTTCAAACATTCATATGAGTGACTTGATTCAAAGAGGAAACGTCCAGTGCAGTTTGTGGAGACAGTTTATGAATGCAGTTAAGACTTTGTTTATGCTTTAAACACCACAATCAGTTAATTGTTTTCAGATATGTAGGAAACTAAATGTTTTCTATGTGATGATAATTATGGAAGTGTTCTTGACTTGAGGTGCACAAAACCAAAAATTTGTATATTTACCTCTTGTAACGTTCTTCCCTTCAATTGATTCTATTGATAGAAAAATAAAATGCATTAGACAAGGACAGATGATTGTTTACAGTTTTCCCATTAAAAGGTTAGGTCATATCTGAGTTCCAAAAGAACATACCTTTAACACCCTGAATTGTGTCTCTCACAGTGATGGTTTTCTTTCCATTGAAGAAACTGACAATACAGGTAAAGTTTATTCCCTCTTTGTTCCAATCTTCTGCAAAGACCCTCAGCCTGCTGGTGATTTTGTAATATCTGCCATCCCGCAGGGCAGCGTTGTCAGTTGCCACACCGTCCTCGACATTGGCCCCATCGATTTCCCAGTTTACACTGACGTGGTCTGGGTAGAATTGACTGGCCACACAAACTAAGGTCTTCTTTCTTTCGGCTTTTGAGTTTCGACACTCCTTTTGTGAAGGTTTAAGTACTTTCACTGTTGGTTCGGTGACATTAAGACCTGATTCTGCAAGGACAAAAGACATAAATCACCAAATTAAAGTTGCGTTGTCAACATCCTGTGGATCCACAGTTGAATCATGAACAATTTAACCTCCAATATCAACAAAAACATAAAATTAAAAAAAAGAAAATATTCAGATAAGTATTTGGTTTTAAGATGTTATTGCAGTGATCTTACCAAGAACTGTAAGCTTTGTTCCCTCTCCAAAGTAAGCAGGATAACTGCTAGAGCACACTGCTGACTTACATGTAAAAAACTGACTACAATGGCTGATTTAACCTATCTTGGTTCTGTTTTACTTTATTGTGAGTTTTTCACTAACCAGTACACACAAAGTACACTCACAATCACAATTTATCTCAATTGTGTTTTTTTTTTACCTTGTATGTTTTTTTCACTTCACTGCTTGAGTAATCCAAGCAAAGAAACATTTTGGCTGTTAATACTTTTAATGCAAATTCCAAATTTCACAACATTAATATAACAAATTACCTAACTTACTAGGTAACACTACTGTAACGAAGTCTGCTTCTTTCACCAAATACAGCGTTTTTGCTGTAGACTTGAGAGATTTATCTTATTATATGGATTTTACATTTTCTTCTTAAGACACCTTACTTTTGACAACAAACGCTCACAGAAATCACTGAATAAAACTTTAAACATATTATTAACTCAACACTAATTTATCATATTTAAATTAAATTAAGCTCAGAAAACAAACATTTATGCATAGGTTTTTGTAATTTTCTTACCCAACACTGTCAGTCTGGTGCCACTGCCAAAGTAAGCAGGCTCGTAGTTGTTCACACTGATACAACGCTACAGAAAAAACTACTCAACCTTACAGCACTGAAAGCTGTGTTTGCTCTTTTTTCAGATAACGTAAAAACATTTCACAGTTTTCCATTATATCTTTTGATATAATATGTTGCTATATATGGAATATTTTTTACTGTCTTACCTAAAACAGTGAGTTTAGTTCCAGCTCCAAAGTAAGCTTCTGACTGGGAAGTCACAGTGTTTCACAGAGTTTATAAGAACTAGCTGCGAGAGTGATAATCTGGGCATCAAGCCAAATATTTTAGTGCTGCTGAACTTTTACTGGAGAGCGTAGACAACTTTTGTTTTTACTGGCACAAACTAACTTCTGCATTAACTTCTTTCACACTTTAAAACTGGTATACTTTGTTCAATACCATCAAATAAAATGTCCATTTAATATATTCTTAATATTGCCCATCATCAAAGTAGACAAATAACCTGATGATAACCAAGCTCAGCTAGATTTTTTTGTTGTTGCTGGTTTTCTTACCTAAAACAGTGAGTTTAGTTCCAGCTCCAAAGTAAGCCTCAGTGTTGGAACACAGAGACTTTCAACTGTAACAAAAGCTCTTCCCACTGCCTCTCTTTATCTGTGCCACTTTGAAATTAGTCCTACTCTGTCACTCTTTTACATGTAAAGACTTTGACTTTGAGAAAGAGTCAAATCTTCCTTCACTAACCATCACCTCTTAAATGTCCACATGCTATTGTGACTATTTTATGACTATTTAGCCCAGTAACAGCATTAATCATGGTTTAATCACTGGTGGTTAAATAACAGTGTCAGGAACATCTCAACAAAGTCATACCTTAACAATTTTTTGTGAACTTTAAAAGGATTTCTTACCCAAAACTGTTAACTTTGTTCCTCCACCAAAGAAAGCCTCTGAAGCACCACCAGAGTCACAGTGAACTGGATCAGTGCTCAAAACAACTGAAGAGGCTGCTTTTACTTTGCATCTTTTAGTTTCTAGTTTTGCGATAAATGCAACGTTCCTTTTTAAAATCAACAGCCTGTTTTGTGCAAGTTGTATTCAACACAAACCTCTCAATAACCACCCTGTTAGTCTTCATGTTAACTTACCTAGAACAGTCAGTTTTGTGCCTTGGCCGAAATAGGCTTCGTACTGACACAGCGTTTAAGCTTAAGAACAAAAACCTCTCAGCTAAACTTTAGCTGGACTTGAGTGCAGTAAGTTTCTTAAATAAACACTCCAATTGTAATGCTTTTTTTCATTTGTTTGATTTCTTACCTAAAACGGTTAACTTTGTCCCTCCACCGAAGAAAGCTTCATAACCACCAGTGTCACAGTGCACTTGATCAGTGCTCAAAACAGCCTAAGACATGTAACCTTTACTTTGCTTGTGTTATTAAGTGTTTATTGTATTAACTATCACTATTCCTTAAAGCCAAAACCAACATTTGCTGCACTGCAGTTGGGTTTTATGTAAAACATTTTTTTTCAAACAGTTTCCCCAGACAACAGACCTGCTTTAAGTTTAACTAAGGAATTAATCAAAACGTTTGTTGTCTTACTTACCAAGAACAGTCAGTTTAGTTCCCTGGCCGAAATAGGCTTCGTAATTGGCACAGCGCTTAAGCTTAACATCAAAAAGCACTGAGCTGAAACCAAACTATAAAGGACCAACTACAATAAGTTTCTTAATGCACCACTCCAGTTACAAAGCTTATTACATTTGTTCAATTTGAATCATCCTTGACTTACCCAGAACAGTCAGTTTTGTTCCTTTTCCAAAGTAAGCTTCATTTCCAGAGTCACAGTGCTGAAATACTGAGCATGAAACTCTTGTCTTTCTCTACCAGAATTATCTCTGGAAAGATTTTACTAATACTTCTGCTTATAGTAAGAACCTAAAGCAATGTTACATTTACCAAAATAAAGTGATAAACTGAAATATTTACCTAAAACAGTGAGTTTTGTTCCTTGGCCAAAGTAAGCAGGCTCATTGTAGTTCACAGTGTTTCACTTCAGCTCAATATTGCAGCTTATTCATAGCAACAATTTTTTCTTCGCTTTCATACCAACAATTCTACTATTTTAAGTTGGTTGGAGTAAACTGAAGCAGTTAGAGCACAAACTTACCCAAAACAGTGAGTTTTGTTCCTTTTCCAAAGTAAGCTTCATTTGCATTGTCACAGTGCAGAAATACTGAGCATGAAACTCTTGTCTTTCTCTACCAGAATTATCTTTGGAAAGATTTTACCAATACTTCTGCTTATACTAAGACCCTAAAGCAATGTTATATTTACCAAAATAAAGTGATAAACTGAAATATTTACCTAAAACCGTCAGTTTGGTTCCTTGGCCAAAGTAAGCAGGCTCAGTGTTGGTCACAGTGTTCTCACTTCAGCTCAATATTTCAGCTTTTTCACAACAACAATTTATTCGTTCACTTTCATACTGACGTTTAAACAAGTTTAAGTTTGTTGCAGTGAACTGAAGTAGTGAGAGCTCCAACTTACCCAAAACAGTGAGTTTTGTTCCTTTTCCAAAGTAAGCTTCAGCTCCAGTGTCACACTGAATGTCTCCTCTACCAAAAGTGACCAAAATTTTCCATAATCAGCATGTTGAGACTCATAGATTAACAGACTAATAATCCAGAGGATGAAAAAGGTTTAAACATGTAGGATGAGGTCTTTAATGTCCAAAGATGTTTTGTTGTTTGTCAGGATGAGTAAAAGAATCATCCAAATGCTCCACATATGAATTGAAAGTCATTTTAAAAACTTTTTTCCAGCTGATTTTTTGCATATAAATTGTCTTTTCAGTGCCAGAGTGTCCTGCCATCCTTTACGCCTTCAAATAACCATTTTTTCTGCTCTTCCAAGTGTCCCAGGTAGCATGTAGCAGTCTACACAATGGTTTTTAATGGGAGGAGGTTTTTGTACAGCGGCTCTATAGGATTGTATCACCGTGGCCCCCTGTCCCCACGATGAAAAAGCGTCACACAAAAACCTGGAGTCTTTTTCGTTGTCTCCCCCCTCCTTCCCCCACCCGGCTTCTCCATATCTCGGCCTCCATCTCTGTCTGCCTGTCAGAGCAGCTGCACAGGTCGGGCTGACTGACGGCTGAACGGGCTCCAACCTGACTGCTGCTATTTCTGTGACAGCTAAGAAAAGCAGCTAGAACAGAGGGAAGGAAAAGGGTCTTTGTTTGTGTTTGTTTGTAGCTCCTCAGAGGGAGGGACGTCTCTGCTGGTCACACCTCTTTATCCACCCAGTCATCAGTGAACTGAGGAGACACACATTCACTGAGTAACATTTACTAGTCTTGATAAACCCAGTGATAATTAGTACTTCACTCAACAGTCCCCCTTGACTCTATTAAGCATTTTAGCGTCTTTAAGCTCATTGTTTTAGTTCTACATTACCACTCTCATTATCTTTTTTTTCCCAGCAGTAGTTGGTAGCCTTTTCCAGTGAAAAAGCCCTGATAAACACACTGCACACCAACTGCCAGCGCTAAACAGCAGACAGATAAAGTTTGTAACTAGCTGGTGAACATAGTGGAGCTAAAGAACCAGATATTTCTCTTAGGAGTTGGTGGAGACCAAAACAGAGCTAGTAAAAAGTGAATATTGGACTTATATTCACCAGGTGTCCAGAGGAACATCTCCAAATGAATGCTAAAGTTTTTTAATTTATGTGATCATAATAACTAATGACTGCATAACTAATGAGAGGAATAATGTCAGATTGGGTCATTACACTATTAAACAATGTTGTCATTATGCAACACTAGCTGCAAATGAAGTCATAATGGCCTACTCTATCATTTTACAACCAAATGACCAGATTTTAATGCAGCTTTGATCCATTTTTATTGATTATCATATTTAATAGAATTGTCTGTCAATTAGTACATTATCGGAACATAGAGACAGGATGACATAACATTTCATTACTAGTTTCTTCACCATCAGCTCATTTCTTCAGTTTCTATGAAAATATTAGTTTTTGTTTATTAAATAATACCTGATCTAAAGACCGACTTTGCACATTAACATTTGTCTGAAATCATATGACGTGACATTAGTCACATGTTCACTGTGTAATCTTATGTAGCTGCCCGTACATTTAAAATGTACATCATTCATTCTTACTTTACTAATAAAAGTAATTGCACTATGAGACATCATAAACATTGCTAAGACCAGTGTCTTTTGTGAAATTTACGCCACTTCAGATCAATACAGCTCAGTTTAATAGCACTTACATGATTTGACTGGCCACTCCTTTCACATACTGTATTGACCTTACTCTGAATCATCACACCTAAGTGTAATCCCACATGAACCCTGTAGAGGTCAGTGTATGATACTGCCTGAACTCTACATACTTTCCTCTTGGACAGGATGCACACAGAATTAAATAAGAAAGTACTGGCTTGAGCACAGAGTGACACAGATGAGACACTGTACAGGGCAATAATGTTATGTTATGTGTTATGTTATGGGATGTGTAAACCTTACAGTGTTAACACCTGCTTACTTATCTGAGCTGATCAGCTCTGTGGTGTTGCAGGAACATCAATGAACTGCAGCAGTTCTAGTGAGTTATCATGTTGTTTGTAAATACGTTTTCTTTTTTACTTGATGTCCCAATTTTTATTTTCATGTCACAATAATGTAAGTTTCCCGTCATGCCCCCTCAGACATTAACCCTCCTCATTCATCCTGCCTCCCTGTCTTCTCTTCCTGGTTTTTTCTTAAGGTTGTTGTTTAGCTGCTCAGGCTTTGTGAACCTTTGTGCTCTACTAGATGCACAGTAATACACAGCCGAGTCTCCAGCTTCAACAGGGTGTATCTGCAGAGAGGAATCGAGCAATACAGGCCGGGACATGGTGTACTTGGATTTTCCTAAAGGAGCTTCAGGGCTCCACGCACCTTTACCAAGAAAATATGTCACTAGCTGTATTTTCCCACTGCTGCTTTGTCTGTACCAGAACATGTAGAAATATTGACTATCATCCTGTTCACACTGCAAAGTTACAGCCGGGTCTCCTTCACGGCTGATTACAAATAGAGGCTAGTGAATTTTCACACAGAAGGAGAAATCTGTAAAACAATTAAAAAAACAAACAATAACTTGAGCACACAAATCTTTGATGAAAAAAACTGTAGTTTTCTCTCAACTGAATTTAAATGTTCTTTCTGGAGAAGATTAGAACTGCAACCAAGAAAACAATCATTGTCACAGTGATTATACAGTTATCCAGAGTTAAAGATATAAGAGCTCTATAACTCTATTCTCTTCTATCTGGCTGAAGAGCTGCAGGAGTAATTTACTCTACTGCTTCAATCAAAACTTCTGAAATAAGCTCTGATCCTCCCCCTGCTTTCTGTGTTTTTTTTTGTTTTTTTTTTTACACCGCAAACTCTTTCTGTATAGCCTCAGTCTCCTAGTGGACACTGAGCAGCAACTCCAGGTTTTGAGTTCTTTGCTTAAGGGACAGCAGGTCTTGGAGGTCTTTACAGGAGGGTTTATAGTACTTGTTGCTTTTACAACGGATCCAACCGATTGACATGAAACTCTGCTGCAACACATGGGCAGGATTGGTGCATTTTACCAACTAACTAACTTAGCGGGCTGAAAGGAATTTATTGTATTGTAACTTCCTTGTATCAGTACCCTCTCAACTGTGGAGCAGTTGCCCATTTGTTGTAAAAACCCAACAAGCCACAGCTCCTTCCTGCCTGTGTGCCATCTGTGACAGACAGACTTGTTATTTGTATGACTGTCTGGTCTGTGTGCATCACTGTGACTGGCGGCACAGTAGTATGTGCTGCTGTCATTGAGAAACAGCTCGGTAATTTGAAGAGAGAAGTTGTTTTTGGATGTGTTGATAGACGACCTGAAGTGCCCCTTGTCTTGTTCGTACTCTCTGATGAGAAACTCCATTGGAGCTCCGTAGTGGTTTTGTCTGTACCAGAACATGGTGTAGCTGTTCATGCTGAACCCTGGACCCATGCTGCACTCAAAGTCCACTGCGACTCCTGGGGGAGACACTTGATCTCCAGACTGAAGAACTACAACAGTGAAACCTGCAGCACATGAAGGATCATTTTTTTTTATTGTGTCTTACCTGTAAATTCACTCAAATATATGATGTGTAAATGTGATGGGAACTTGACCATTCAAGCCCCTGTTATTTAGCACATCCATTATGAGTTAATATTGTACATAAAACCTACCTGAGCGTAAGAGAAACGACAGATAAAGGGCTGTGATAAGCATGTCAGCGATGAGCCTTCTTCCAGCTGAATGAGGCAGTCACGTCAGTCTGTTCAGCACAAATAAACCATGAGGTCACATGGTCACATGATGATGTAGCTTCAGAAATCCATTTAATAAACTGTTATTTAATTATTATTTAATAGAAAATGTTATCGTTTTATTTAGTGCTGAAACAATTGCAGTCAATTACTCTTTGGGGGTCAAAAGGAAATTAATCAACAAAATTATGATAATTGATTAATAATTCATCACTTCAAATGTGTATATTTTCTTTAGTTTTCTAATTTTCTGGTCTCATCTTGGTCTCTGAGAAATCTTGGGCTTTTTAAAATTTTTACAGGCTAAACAATTAATACATTAATCAAGAAATAAATGACAGATTATTTGACAATGAAAATAATTGTTAGTTGCAGCTCTTCACTGCTATTAGGTTATATAGTAATGTTTTTGATCTAGCAAGTGTAACGAAAACAATTAGTGGTGGAAAGTAGGTAAAGTACATTTACTCAAGTACCGTACAATGATATATTTATATGTACCAGTCACCTCTTGCAATTAACAGACAAGCTTAGTAATTCTCTGATTCTCAGGAGTACATCCCGTAGTCTGGTCAGTGCGCTGCTGTTGGCTCCTTCGATCGCTGTCTGTTTTAACACATCACTATCTGTGCGCCAGGGCGGGAATGTCGCCACAGACACCAGACTAAAGTTATACTGCAAAATACAGAGAGACTTAACTGGCAGTGATTGGCTTAATCAGCATTGTGTAAACTTGTTAGGGTAGGGCTTGAATCTAATGGACGTCTCTTTTATATGTAAAAGTCCTGCACTCTAGCTGTAAATAAGAGATCTGAATGCTCCTTCCACTACTGAGATGAGTCTATCAACAGAAGCAACTTTGATCATTTGTTTAAATCATTGATCCAGAAAAAAAGCCAAGTATTAATTGGAGGATGTAGAGCACAACAGTAGGATTTACTGGTTTTTGCTGTTTTTTAATATCATTGTTAATTATAAAATCAATCAATCAATGTAATGGTAGATTAAGTGATAATGAAAACAATTATTTAACAACTTTATTATAATAAGACTTTTCCAACTTTCAGTGGAATGAATGAGGCTCCCTGAATACATGCATGTTGATTACCTGTATTGGGCCTTGGTGGAACGTGATTGGTCACCCCAGCAAATTCTTTGTATGTGAAAAACTGCTCGGCAATAAACCCGATTCCGATTTAAAGCAGTCTTTTTAAACTGCCAGTGCTCTGCCCACTTTTTTATGCTGAACGTCCAAGCTCTCACCAGAACAAAGAAAGGAATGACTTAGTGTCTTAAACCTCCAGCAAGACTGCCATAAACATAAAAAAACCTTTGCCAGAGTTTGTATCACAGTTGATGTTTAGGCTTTGTTTATTTGGTGTTAGTATGCTTGTCTGAGTTAGTATTTGGCTAACATAATGGTTGTGCAGTATTGGAGATACTGAGAATAATTTCTTGTGTGGCTGAACATATTTTTCATCTGATTTTGATTGTGATAGTTTGGTTTTTTAGTGCAATAGTGTGAAAATGTCATGAGCGGAATTATTTCTGTAGCATATTGACCCCTAGGTTATTGAAACAGTTCTAGAGAGGTGTTGATTACCCCCCCCCCCCCAAAAAAAAATAGACTATTTGAATAGTTTTGCTCGCAGCCAATCACTGCAGGCGTTCTTCGATTTAATGCGATGTGTGATTGGCCCACTACCGCAGCAGCTACAACCCATACAGTCTGTGGTGTGGTGAAGTCATGCGTGGTGTATTTGACGGGGTTGGCAGTTCAGTGTGCCGAGATGCCACCAACACATTCAGAAGTATGCATAAAATGTGGAAGGATTTTTTCAGGAAAAAATGGGAATACGACTCACACGATAAAGTACCTTGTGTGATGTTTAATTACCCTGCCCAAACAATTCTTCATTGTACTGTTTTGTAAAGTTATTTAATACATATTGTATTAAATTGAACATTTTCAAAATCCATTTGTGTAAAAAAATAATTTGGATGGGAAGGAGTGGAGGCTTTTTTTGGAACTGAATGTTTCCATTTACATGATGGGTATCAAATGAAGTAAAAAGAAAAAAAGGTATAAAATGAAGTACTCTACAGTATTACTATCTGTATCACTTTAAGGGTACTGGTACTGGTATCATAATTTCTTTAAACAATACCCAGTGTAGTGTTGATTTAATTTCATGACTATTTCAGAGGCTGTAGTTTGTGTTGCTGTTGAATTGTATTGCTTTATTCTGAAAGGTGACACAATAGCAGCTTCTTTTCACCCTCCATCACCCTCATGAACAGTTTAATTGGCATTTTAATTTAATATCATATAATTCCTTTTGAAATTATACTGCAATACTAAAATATCTGATTGTTCTATAACTGAATGTTATAGTTTAACTCAATGTACATATTAGCCTTTCATTATCATACTTGAGTCTCAGCAGGCTGTGTATACTTTACATATACTGATATATGCACGTAAAACCCTCTCTGGATATTGATTTAATTATTATACATACAGTAGTAATACAGGCACTTATCACATACAACAATGTTTTCAATCCCTGTGTTGCACTTTGTTTACCACATCCCTGCGTGCACAGTACATAGTAACTAACAGTCTGACCTCTATATACTGTGCGTAATTTATTTCCAGCTCTGGTCTTCATATAATACAGTAGCTGTATGTTTAAGTTTGCGAATATTTGTTGAGTTTAGTAGTTTTTGTTTAGCTTTATGTATATATTTTATCCATATGTAAATGTGCTCTCTATATACTGAGAGCTAAGAAGAAGGAAAAAACAGGTTTTTGGTGATGGGTGACATTAGACCACATCACTGTGTACTGGCAGCACAGAAATAAACAGCTGAGTCTGATAGAGTCACACTGCTAATAATCAGAGCTCCTGTTTGAACGTCTTTTCTTGTGATGTTAAACCGATCTTCAAACTGCTTCTCATAGTTGGGTTCACTGCCAATGTAGCTGTATCCAATTAAATTCATCAGACCGCTCTCTGTTTGCTGATACCAGAGCATTACGTTAAGACTGCTATCATCGTGCCTGCATTTAAAATCCACCCTGGTCTTTTCGACGACTATTCTGGGATGAGACGGCTGAAATGTCACACTCTTAGCTCCATCTGTTGGGAAAACACAGATTTTAAAAAGAAGTTCATACAGAAGCCATTGTAAGAAAACAATCGTATAGTTGCTGAAATTCACAACACAATTAAATTGTTTTTTTGAAGTTAATTTCATTACATGAAAGCAAGATGACAAGAAATCCGATCAAAGCTGGAGACATCCTCAATGTTTCCTCTGCTCCAGGAGAAACTTCCCTCAGTGAAAGTCTGTATTAAGAGAGACACCGCCTCATGTGCCAATGCAGCGTCTCAGTTACAGGAAAAGGAGCAGGGTTTTTAGTGAGGGAGTGGCATTAAACCACATCACCGTGTACTTGCAGCGCAGAAATAAACAGCCGAGTGTGACAGGTTTGCTTTGCGTATAGTCAGAGCTCCTTTCACTGCGCCTTCTCTTGTCAGCTTGAATTGTTCTTCAAACTGACCCTCATAGGTTGGGGAGCTTTCATATCCGTACCCAATGAGGGTCATAGACATACTGCCCCTTTTTTGCTGATACCAGAGCATTAGTACGAGGTTAGTATCATCATGGCTGCAGTTAAGCTGGATTTCACTGCCTTCCTCCACTATCTGGGGGGCAGATTGGTGAAATGTAACAGCGCTCACCTGACCTGTGGAGAAAGCAGATTTAGATGAAACTGTTATTAAAGCAACACATGAGGAGACAGTACTGTATTAATATTATTTATATAATATAATAAGTATTAAAAACATAGCCAATGAGTAGTTTCGTGTAATTCAGGGAGGAAATTTGGGATCTTACATGAAAACCAGATGAAGAGAAAACCAAATGTGTGCATAGGTGGAGACATTGTTGAGCATTAATGTGAGTAAAGCGTCTCCCTGAGTAACATAAGGCTCAGGCTGAGGAGGGAGGGCATTATGTCTGTGTCGGATAATTCATTACCACATCCTCTTGATAAAAGCGTCATGCCATGTGCTGTGCCTCCACCTATTGGTTGAATCTGTTCAGGACAGTAATTTGCAGGTGGTTGCTTGTCAGGAAAACACAAACATGGATTGTTTTAAGCTTTGAAACAAATGACTAATGTCATTTTTTATTTAGAAAGCAGTTTATTCCTTATTCCCTGTCTTTCCTCCTTCCTCTCTTCCATTAATATACGTGAAACAACACATGTAGTAGAAGTCACTGATATCATCTTCTCACAGTGTGGTTTAGTTTCTTCCTTCCTTCATTTGATTATTATTAATGTGAGTCAGGTGTCAGAACAATGAACATCTCCCCGCTGTATGTTTTTGTCACAGAGCTGAGGTCTTTAGCAGCACTGTGTAGACTGGCAGCACACAGATAAACAGCCTCATCTTGCCTCTGAACGCTGGGGATAGTCAGAGACGACTGCTTCCCCTTCGATGTCGCCTGGAAACCAGATTTGAATCCCTCTTCAAAGTTAGCGCTGCTAGCTACTACATACACCATTAACTGTAAATCTTTTCCTCTCTGTCTGTACCAGTACATATATTGATAATCAGTGTTATTCTGGTAGCAGTGCATTTCTGCCGAGCCATTGGGAGATCTGGAGATGTATTGGGGCCACTGAGTGATCAGCACAGACTGAGAAACATCTAAAACACAGAAAAACAAACAGAAAAGCCAGCATGATAAATAAACATCTAATAAATAACTTGTACATATCTTTACATGTTTTTTAAAAATCAGTTAAAACAGATAAAATCAAAAGTTTGCTCCAGAAAAAAAATTATGTAAAATGTAGATTAAACACCAGACATATTTTCATCCAAAATGTAATAAGAGAAAGCCAGATTGTTTTTGTGTATTTAAAACATAGATATTATATATTAGATATTAATAAATGTCAACTTTACCTGCAGCCCAAAGCATAAAGAAGGTAAAGGTGGTGAAGCCTGGGATCATATTGACCGATGAAGAGAAGATGTGAAATGAATGAAAATACAATGAGCCAACACTTGAGATCTGTAGGGAGGAAATGACGTCAGAATCTCTGCCGTGTTAAATAGAGAAGCGCTCAGAAGAGAGTCGACGGGACTCATTATGAGTCGTGGGAGCTGTATAATGCAGGTGCATGCTGACGCTGTGGGCCACCAGCTTTTTGTAAAGGAGCCAGAGGAGTTGAAACACTGTGCTACCTCGCTGCACAGAAGTACTCTGCACTGTCTGCTGGGTTTACGTTGGAGATTACAAGCTGAGCTCGGCCCTTTGAATGGCCCGTTATGTTGAAACGTGCTTCAAAGTTCTTCTCAAGGTTTTGCTTTTCATAATGAAGCAGTCCGATCAGCTCCATGGCCCTTTGGGCTCCTGCGGCTGACTTGTGCTGGTACCAAAGCATGTAGGGATAGTTGTTGTCTCCGTGGTAGCAGTCCAGACGGGCTTCTTGCTCAGGTGTTATCAGACTGTTTACAGGTGTTTGTTGGATCGTAAGCGAGGATAACACAATATCTAGAGGACAAACAGAAAAACTGAAGGTCAACAGAAATATCTGTTAGTGTCATGAGAAATAACACACATCATATGACTCTTACCTGCGAGCAAAGACAGAGAAAAAAAACAAATGACAAACATTTTAAACACTGGATAGAGAAAATCTTCATGTAGCCATAACGTTCTCAGTGGTGGCTCAAATCTTAACTGTGACTTAAACAGAGATATGCAAAGGCATTAATGAAAATGCAGTGGGGTCAAATCTTCCTTTATTGTACATTTGTAATGAGGAAGGAGGAGCTTACAGCTATTTCCATGTTGGTGTGCCATCACTGCTCTCGGCTGCTCAGTGTTTTGATTCTGATTCATACAGAGATGATCAGACAGTTGTGTGAGTCATATGAAGGAATCTGTTAAACATGAAGAAAGTTAAAACATTACTGTGAATGTGAAATAAAGTCACAATGATATATTGAGTTATCTGTAGTGTAGAAAGAGCTGAACAGCAAAAGATAACCTTAATCTATGACTGTGGAGTTATGTATATTTTGTAAAAATACCATATCAGTCCTTTAAAATACAGTACCTAGGATTTTGATAACTCCTTTTCTCAATCGTAAGTCTTCACAGTGCTGTATATTAAAGGGAAATTGTCACTTTAATCACCTTATTGATTATTCGTATCACTGTCTAGATTATTTTATTTTACTTCCTAACTATACACAGTAAAAGGGACCAAAATACAGTCAAATTAAGCAACAGTAATAATGGAGAGACTGTTTTGATACTGTGCCGCGTGGTTTCAGTGGTTTCCTGTTGGTGTGCTGTTATCTGCTGGATCATTATGGAGGTTTTTGTATGAGAGAGTCACTGTCTTTATTACTGTGCATACTTGCTGCTCCAAAATATTCTCCACTGTCTTCAGGGTGTCTTGGGTTCAGGATGTGAAGATAAACGGTATTCTCTCCATCTCCACTCACATTAAAGTGGCTTTCAAATGATGACTCAACCTTAAGAGTTTTATAATATACATAGCCAATCAGCTTTAGGGAAGTGTTTCCTGGTGAGCGCTGATACCAGAGAACAGTGTCATAGCTCGGGATTCGATGTGTTAAGTTCAGCTTGACTTCACCATTTGGTTTAATCAACAGTTCAGGTGGATTCTGAAACACCTGTTTTTCTTTACCGAGGTAAACCCCTGTAAAGAGATCAAGACACAATATAGTAAAGTAGCGCTGGCCTCTGGTTAAATTATAGAAACTTTATTAAATCATTGTGCACTTAGAGTCAATTACACTTGATTAGTTCACCTTAATTCGTCCACTACCACTAAAGGTACAATACCTTTAATCCAGAAGACAGCGATGAGGAGAACGATGAAAGGAGACGGCATCATGTTGAATGTGAAGAACCAGCCTCTGCTGTGCTTTGTGGATCAGAAGGAGGGACAGGAAGTGATGTAGAGAAATCAGCATAAGTTGACATAGTGAAACTCATCTTGACTTTGATTTAAGTTTTCAACAAGGTAAATGAATCTGCATTTGACATTGGAAATTGAGCATCTCTAGAAAATAGTGTGATGCTGTGTTTGAAGTTCAGTTCAACTCAAGTTTTCCCTGGGCTGGTCACCTGGAAACTGCTGAACAAGTTTACTTTTATTGAGTAATATTCCTGATAATACAGTTTCAGGAAAAGAGCCTCCGAGGCTTTTGATTTAAAAATTAAAAGAAGCTCTGTTCATGTGTGTGTCAAGCGTCACTGCTGTGGAGAGATTTGTTGTGGAGGCAAAAAGTCAGTCAAACCACAAAGCTCACAGGAGGATAATTTACTCTTTAACCCACTTTCAGAGGGGAGAGGGGAAGAGGTTTTTGTCAAGAGCAGATGGGTGTTTGATATACTGTGGCTTACTAGCAGCACAGAAGTATGTTGCAGTGTGTTCAAGTGCTTTTAGATTGATTATGGAAAGTGAACCATTTTTTGTTTTGTCTCCACCGAGATTTCCAGCTAATTTGAAATGTTTTCTAAACGGCTCCTCCGCGCTGTCGTTGTTGAACTGTACATATCCATATCCAACAAGTGTCAGAGCCTTGTCTCCAGGCAAACGCTGGTACCACAACATCACTCTGTGGTCACTTTGTCCATGTGTGCAGAAAAGCTTTACTTCGTCCCCAGCCTTTCTGATGACTGCAGAGGGAAACTGATGGACCTGAACCCCCAGACAAATACCTGCTGTAAGCAGAGTTGTACAGATTATTGATTTTAGATATGAAGGAAAATAGTACATTACATCTTACTTCAGAATGAAACCATTGTTACCTGTGAGGAAATGGCAAAAGAGAAATCTGATCATCATGTTGAGATCTCACATGGAGCACTGAGTCAGTCTGAAGTCATGGATGAAATGCAGTATGTGTTAAGTGATGACAGGGTCTCTATTGTTAGTTCTTTCTCACTAAACTTAGTCACATTTAAGTAGGAGGCGAACATGATGTAGTAAGGAGGAGTGGCCTCTACATATGCAAGCTAATGATAATATGACTGCATCAATCCAAAATACAACCACAGAAGCAGGTGTCTGGGAGCAGTTTATTCCATGTCTTATTCAAAACCACGATAAAAGATCATGGAGAGTTTTTGTTAAGTTCAGAGGGGATTTTTGTCACTGTGCTTCTCTTGCTGCACAGTAATAAACTGCACTGTGCTGTTGTCCTACAAGTTTGATTATAAGAGAGGCGTTCTTTGCTGTATTTACACTCAAATCTCCAGAGAGATTGAAATGTTCTTTATATGGCTCTTCCATTTTTACATCTTTATGGAACAAATATCCAATGAGTTTCATAGCTGTGTCTCCAGGTGAACGCTGGTACCAGAGCATCATCCTGTAGTCAGTTTTATCATGGCTGCAGAAAATCTGCACTTTGCCACCAGGTATTGTGATGAGTTCAGAGGGAGACTGACGGACCTCCAGACCCAGACAGCCACCTACTGCAGGCAGAGAGAAAAAAAGACATTATTTATATTGTGATAGATAGTAAATTAAAATAAAAACATTTCCACATTCAAAGGAATACACATTTTTTCCAGTTATTACCTGACAGGAAGCAGAAAACTAGAAGGCTCATCATTTTGTCTTCATCAACATAGACCATATGTTCATAAGTCTTCAGAGGAGATAAATGTGTGAGGTGTGTGACAGATTCCAGAAAAACTGACATCAGATCACACTGTCACTATTCATGATGACAATCAAATAATGGCTCTACCAAGACGACTGAGGCTACAAGAGGAAAGGGAAGTGATGAAGGAACATCGTCACTGTACACTAGTTGACAAAGATGAAAACTTGAAAGTAAATGCAGCGTGCTGGGAGGAGTTCTCCCCCTGAGTAAAGAATCCTGTTTAATATTTCTGCCACTTGTGGCGCTGCATCAACAGTATTCTAATCTACACTCTGTTTGTTTTATAGTTTACCAATGATTCTACTTTGCATTACAATGTGACAGATAAAATAACCTTTGACTGAATATCTGTCTGTCTCATGTGTTTAACAGATGGTGGTGACTTAGAAAGCACAGCCCCAGTAAGATTTCTGAAATACAGTATTTCACAAGTATTGGTACTGCCGGAGGAGCCTTATTGCATTTAGAGAAAGTAGTGATGAGAATGTGTCTGTGCGACTCCTGGTGGCAGAAAACAGAACATGTTAGCTGGTGTGAGGCTGGAGGATAGCCTTTGCTGTTGGTGGTTTCTCAGTAAGTTGAGGAAACACAGGGAGGAGAGGCTTCACTTATTTTTGCTCATCAAATTGATATAATTATGTTTGTTTCCTGGCTATATAAATCTTAAAATAATTTGTCTGGTTAAATGAGACACTGGAATATAAACAGAATCACATTAGTTACTGTTGATATGATTGGATCAAACCAAAATACAACCACAGAGGCAGGTGCATGGGAGCTTTTCTTATTCAAAACCACCAATGATAAAGAATTGTGTGGAGTTTTTGTTAAGTGCAGAGGGTAATTTTGTCAATGTGCTTCTCTTGCTGCACAGTAGTAAACTGCTCCCTGCTCAGGTTCTATGACTTGGATGATTAGAGAGGCGTTCTTTGCTGTACTTCCACTCAAATCTCCAGAGAGATTAAAATGTTTCTTATACGGCTCTTCCATTTTTACATCTTTATGGTACAAATATCCAATGAGTTTCATAGCTGTGTCTCCAGGTGGCCGCTGGTACCAGAGCATCAAATAGTAGTCAGTTTTATCATGGCTGCAGAAAATCTGCACTTTGCCACCAGGTATTGTGATGAGTTCAGAGGGAGACTGACGGACCTCCAGACCCAGACAGCCACCTACTGCAGGCAGAGAGAAAGAGAGACATTATTTATATTGTGATAGATAGTAAATTAAAATAAAAACATTTCCACATTCAAAGGAATACACATTTTTTCCAGTTATTACCTGACAGGAAACAGAAAACTAGAAGGCTCATCATTTTGTCTTCATCAACATAGACCATATGTTCATAAGTCTTCAGAGGAGATAAATGTGTGAGGTGTGTGACAGATTCCAGAAAAACTGACATCAGATCACACTGTCACTATTCATGATGACAATCAAATAATGGCTCTACCAAGACGACTGAGGCTACAAGAGGAAAGGGAAGTGATGAAGGAACATCGTCACTGTACACTAGTTGACAAAGATGAAAACTTGAAAGTAAATGCAGCGTGCTGGGAGGAGTTCTCCCCCTGAGTAAAGAATCATGTTTAATATTTCTGCCACTTGTGGCGCTGCATCAACAGTATTCTAATCTACACTCTGTTTGTTTTGTAGTTTACCAATAAATCTACTTTGCATTACAATGTGACAGATAAAATAAACTTTGACTGAATATCTGTCTGTCTCATGTGTTTAACAGATTGTGGTGACTTAGAAAGCACAGCCCAAGTAAGATTTCTGAAATACAGTATTTCACAAGTATTGGTACTGCCGGAAGGGCCTTATTGCATTTAGAGAAAGTAGTGATGAGAATGTGTCTGTGCGACTCCTGGTGGCAGAAAACAGAACATGTCAGCTGGTGTGAGGCTGGAGGATAGCCTTTGCTGTTGGTGGTTTCTCAGTAAGTTGAGGAAACACAGGGAGGAGAGGCTTCACTTATTTTTGCTCATCAAATTTATATAATTATGTTTGTTTCCTGGCTATATAAATTTTACTTAAAATAATTTGTCTGGTTAAATGAGACACTGGAATATAAACAGAATCACATTAGTTACTGTTGATATGATTGGATCAAACCAAAATACAACCACAGAGGCAGGTGCATGGGAGCTTTTCTTATTCAAAACCACCAATGATAAAGAATTGTGTGGAGTTTTTGTTAAGTGCAGAGGGTAATTTTGTCACTGTGCTTTGCTTGCTGCACAGTAGTAAACTGCTCCTTGCTCAGGTCCTATGACTTGGATGATTAGAGAGCCGTTCTTTGCTGTACTTCCACTCAAATCTCCAGAGAGATTGAAATGTTCTTTATATGGCTCTTCCATTTTTACATTTTTATGGTACAAATATCCAATGAGTTTCATAGCTGTGTCTCCAGGTGACTGCTGGTACCAGAGCATCAAATAGTAGTCAGTTTTATCATGGCTGCAGAAAATCTGCACTTTGCCACCAGGTATTGTGATGAGTTCAGAGGGAGACTGACGGACCTCCAGACCCAGACAGCCACCTACTGCAGGCAGAGAGAAAGAGACATTATTTATATTGTGATAGATAGTAAATTAAAATAAAAACATTTACACATCCAAACGAATTAATATTGTGTCCAGTTATTACCTGACAGGAAACAGAAAACTAGAAGGCTCATCATTTTGTCTTCATCAACATAGACCATATGTTCATAAGTCTTCAGAGGAGATAAATGTGTGAGGTGTGTGACAGATTCCAGAAAAACTGACATCAGATCACACTGTCACTATTCATGATGACAATCAAATAATGGCTCTACCAAGACGACTGAGGTTAGAAGAGGAAAGGGAAGTGATGAAGGAACATCGTCACTGTACACTAGTTGACAAAGATGAAAACTTGAAAGTAAATGCAGCGTGCTGGGAGGAGTTCTCCCCCTGAGTAAAGAATCATGTTTAATATTTCTGCCACTTGTGGTGCTGCATCAACAGTATTCTAATCTACACTTTGTAATGCAAAGTAGATTTATTGGTAAACTGCAAAACAATGTGACAGATAAAATAAACTTTGACTGAATATCTTTCTGTCTCATGTGTTTAACAGATGGTGGTGACTTAGAAAGCACAGCCCCAATAGGATTTCTGAAATACAGTATTTCACAAGTATTGGTACTGCCTGAGGAGCCTTATTGCATTTAGAGAAAGTAGTGATGAGAATGTGTCTGTGCGACTCCTGGTGGCAGAAAACAGAACATGTCAGCTGGTGTGAGGCTGGAGGATAGCCTTTGCTGTTGGTGGTTTCTCAGTAAGTTGAGGAAACACAGGGAGGAGAGGCTTCACTTATTTTTGCTCATCAAATTGATATATAGTTATGTTTGTTTCCTGGCTATATAAATCTTAAAATAATTTGTCTGGTTAAATGAGACACTGGAATATAAACAGAATCACATTAGTTACTATTGATATGATTGCATCAAACCAAAATACAACCACAGAGGCAGGTGCATGGGAGCTTTTCTTATTCAAAACCACCAATGATAAAGAATTGTGTGGAGTTTTTGTTAAGTGCAGAGGGTAATTTTGTCACTGTGCTTCTCTTGCTGCACAGTAGTAAACTGCTCTGTGCTGTTGTCCTACAAGTTTGACTATAAGAGAGGCGTTCTTTGCTGTACTTCCACTCAGATCTCCAGACATATTAAAATCCTCTTTGTATGCATCTTCCATTTTGACATCTTCAGAGTTCAAATATCCAATGAGTTTCATAGCTGTGTCTCCAGGTGACCGCTGGTACCAGAGCATCACCCTGTAGTCAGTTTTATCATGGCTGCAGAAAATCTGCACTTTGCCACCAGGTATTGTGATGAGTTCAGAGGGAGACTGACGGACCTCCAGACCCAGACAGCCACCTACTGCAGGCAGAGAGAAAGAGAGACATTATTTACATTGTGATAGATAGTAAATTAAAATAAAAACATTTCCATATTCAAAGGAATACACATTTTTTCCAGTTATTACCTGACAGGAAACAGAAAACTAGAAGGCTCATCATTTTGTCTTCATCAACATAGACCATATGTTCATAAGTCTTCAGAGGAGATAAATGTGTGAGATGTGTGACAGATTCCAGAAAAACTGACATCAGATCACACTGTCACTATTCATGATGACAATCAAATAATGGCTCTACCAAGACGACTGAGGTTAGAAGAGGAAAGGGAAGTGATGAAGGAACATCGTCACTGTACACTAGTTGACAAAGATGAAAACTTGACAGTAAATGCAGGGTGCTGGGAGGAGTTCTCCCCCTGAGTAAAGAATCATGTTTAATATTTCTGCCACTTGTGGTGCTGCATCAACAGTATTCTAATTTACACTCTGTTTGTTTTATAGTTTACCAATGAATCTACTTTGCATTACAATGTGACAGATAAAATAAACTTTGACTGAATATCTGTCTGTCTCATGTGTTTAACAGATTGTGGTGACTTAGAAAGCACAGCCCCAGTAAGATTTCTGAAATACAGTATTTCACAAGTATTGGTACTGCCGTAGGAGCCTTATTGCATTTAGAGAAAGTAGTGATGAGAATGTGTCTGTGCGACTCCTGGTGGCAGAAAACAGAACATGTCAGCTGGTGTGAGGCTGGAGGATAGCCTTTGCCGTTGGTGGTTTCTCAGTAAGTTGAGGAAACACAGGGAGGAGAGGCTTCACTTATTTTTGCTCATCAAATTGATATATAATTATGTTTGTTACCTGGCTATATAAATCTTAAAATAATTTGTCTGGTTAAATGAGACACTGGGATAAAAACAGAATCACATTAGTTACTGTTGATATGATTGCAGCAAACCAAAATACAACCACAGAGGCAGGTGCATGGGAGCTTTTCTTATTCAAAACCACCAATGATAAAGAATTGTGTGGAGTTTTTGTTAAGTGTAGAGGGTAATTTTGTCAATGTGCTTTGCTTGCTGCACAGTAGTAAACTGCTCCCTGCTCAGGTTCTATGACTTGGATGATTAGAGAGGCGTTCTTTGCTGTACTTCCACTCAAATCTCCAGAGAGATTAAAATGTTTCTCATATGACTCTTCCATTTTGACATCTTTAAAGTTCAAATATCCAATGAGTTTCATAGCTGTGTCTCCAGGTGACCGCTGGTACCAGAGCATCAAATAGTAGTCAGTTTTATCATGGCTGCAGAAAATCTGCACTTTGCCACCAGGTATTGTGATGAGTTCAGAGGGAGACTGATGGACCTCCAGACCCAGACAGCCACCTACTGCAGGCAGAGAGAAAGAGACATTATTTATATTGTGATAGATAGTAAATTAAAATAAAAACATTTCCACATTCAATTGAACACACATTTTTTCCAGTTATTACCTGACAGGAAACAGAAAACTAGAAGGCTCATCATTTTGTCTTCATCAACATAGACCATATGTTCATAAGTCTTCAGAGGAGATAAATGTGTGAGGTGTGTGACAGATTCCAGAAAAACTGACATCAGATCACACTGTCACTATTCATGATGACAATCAAATAATGGCTCTACCAAGACGACTGAGGTTAGAAGAGGAAAGGGAAGTGATGAAGGAACATCGTCACTGTACACTAGTTGACAAAGATGAAAACTTGAAAGTAAATGCAGCGTGCTGGGAGGAGTTCTCCCCCTGAGTAAAGAATCATGTTTAATATTTCTGCCACTTGTGGTGCTGCATCAACAGTATTCTAATCTACACTTTGTAATGCAAAGTAGATTTATTGGTAAACTGCAAAACAATGTGACAGATAAAATAAACTTTGACTGAATATCTGTCTGTCTCATGTGTTTAACAGATGGTGGTGACTTAGAAAGCACAGCCCCAGTAAGATTTCTGAAATACAGTATTTCACAAGTATTGGTACTGCCTGAGGAGCCTTATTGCATTTAGAGAAAGTAGTGATGAGAATGTGTCTGTGCGACTCCTGGTGGCACAAAACAGAACATGTCAGCTGGTGTGAGGCTGGAGGATAGCCTTTGCTGTTGGTGGTTTCTCAGTAAGTTGAGGAAACACAGGGAGGAGAGGCTTCACTTATTTTTGCTCATTAAATTGATATATAATTATGTTTGTTTCCTGGCTATATAAATCTTAAAATAATTTGTCTGGTTAAATGAGACACTGGGATAAAAACAGAATCACATTAGTTACTGTTGATATGATTGGATCAAACCAAAATACAACCACAGAAGCAGGTGCATGGAAGCTTTTCTTATTCAAAACCACCAATGATAAAGAATTGTGTGGAGTTTTTGTTAAGTGCAGAGGGTAATTTTGTCAATGTGCTTTGCTTGCTGCACAGTAGTAAACTGCTCCCTGCTCAGGTCCTATGACTTGGATGATTAGAGAGCCGTTTTTTGCTGTACTTCCACTCAAATCTCCAGAGATATTAAAATGTTCTTTATATGGCTCTTCCATTTTGAAATCTTTGAAGTACAAATTTCCAATGAGTTTCATAGCTGTGTCTCCAGGTGACCGCTGGTACCAGAGCATCACCCTGTAGTCAGTTTTATCATGGCTGCAGAAAATCTGCACTTTTTTATCAGGTATTGTGATGAGTTCAGAGGGAGACTGATGGACCTCCAGACCCAGACAGCCACCTACAAAAGGAAAGAAAATAAAGAACTCATCCATTTCAAATTACACCAATGTCACATAGATAGGGGCTAATTGTATTTGAACATTATTACCTGCTAGGCAACAGAAAAAGAAAAAACACATCATCTTGACCTCCTCAAAATAACATTAACAGTTACTCAGAAGCCTTTAGATAACATGTCCAAGCTATGTATCACAGAGGTTTAGCAGTTTAAGTTTCTGGTATCTGACATTGGATCAACCTGACTGTCACTGTGAGTGATGGAGGTCCAACTGATGCCTCTACTGAGCTGACTGAGGTTTGAAAAGGAAACAGAAGTGAAGATGAAACAGCATCATACTGGCTGGCAGAGATAATGGCGTCAAATTAAATCAAGAGCAGCTGGCTGGGAGGGGCCTGTTCAGGTTCTAACTCAAAACCAAAAGGGTTGATAAAAGTTGGTTTAGGTTTTTGTATAAGGGAGAGAGGATTTGCAGTCAGTGTGCATAGCTGGCTGCACAGTAGTACACTGCACTGTGCTCAGGTGCCTTTAGGTCGACTATGAACAGGGAACCATTCTTTGCTGTCCCTCCAGTCATATCTCCAGTGACAATAAAATGTTTTTTGAAAGACTCCTCAGGGTATATGTTGTCGTAATGCACATGTCCGATGCGTTTCAGAGCTTTGTCTCCAGGGGATTTTTGATACCAGTACATCAGTGTATAGTCAGTCTTTTCATGGCTGCAGAACAGCTGGACCTTGTCTTTAGATCTTCTGAAGATAGCTGGAGGAGTTTGGTAGACTTCAACACCCAGACAAACACCTAGGCATAAAAAAAATTAATGAACTGTGTAGAAAGTATAAATAAAGTGGTATTTCTGAATGGTAAACATGATTACCAATGAGCCAAGATAAAAAGAATAAAGTTGGCATGATGACCTCCTCTCCTGAACACAGAACACTGAGTGGTGCTCAACAGCAACAATTCACCGTAGACTATGACTAATGCCCTCCTCTTTGCTACGTTAAATGTCACAGTGCTGTTAGTGTTGAACTGAAGAGGATTTCTAGAGCTCCAGCTCCACCTACTGGAAAGACATAAAAGTCAAAATTTGGTTTCTAACACACTCACCAAATTTATTGTCAAACAGTTTTTGTTCAGCTGCTCAGCTTCTCACATCACTGTGTTTGCTGACGGCACAAAAATACACACCGCTGTCCTCAGGCTGCAAGTCTTTCACAGTAAGAGCCCCGCTCTCTGTGTTCTCTTTGATGGCTGAATATTTGGTTTGAGGGACCCCTCCATAGTCCGGCTGTCCACCAACAACTGTGTAGACAATGAGTCTCATGGTTTCCCCTGGACGTTGCCTGTACCAGTACATCTGGTTATGAAAAATATCTCTTTTGTGGCTGCAGTTCATCTCTGCAGATTTGGACACATAACTCCAGCTGATTTCAGGGTATTGGGTCACATCCTGGCAGTGAACTGTGTGGAGAAAATATAAAATTAAACGTAATTTATATTCCTTTTAGTGGAAATAAGTTACATTTGTATTAATTTATGGGGTGTACAATTTTAAAGTTTTTAACTATTCAGTAAATATTTAATGCTAACAGTAGTTTGCTTTTGGTTTCACGTGTAGACAAAAACGGTAAAATACGTTCAAATATTTTACTTAAGTCCATTGTTACTGAAAATCACAATAAAACCTACACATCTCTTACACTGTGTGAAAATACATTGTTTCATTGTACCTTGCAGCCACAGAGATGAGACGACAAGCGCGATGAGAACTTGAGTCGTCATAGTGATCCTCTCAAAATGAGATGCAGCCACAGCAGACATACTAAATGTCTGAGGCTGCTTTTTATAATAGGAGGTCGGAGGTTAAAGGCATTGCCCCACAGAGAGGACCTCCCATTATAAGCTCTGATCTTAATCTGAAGAAAGACCAACATTGGTTAGACTTTGCTTATTCCAGGTGCAGGGGGCTGTGAGCTGTAATACGGAGATGAAAATGTGTGATGTAGAGGTTTTTGTATTGAGGAGCAATGATATGTAACTCTGTGTAACTAGCAGCACAGAAGTACACTGCACTGCTGTTCAGGCTGAGTCCTTCAATTGTTAATGTGCAGGTTTGGTCTTTGTTTGCACCCCCTTCAATCTTGACATCCACTCCAGGTTCAGGATATCCATAATTTACATTCATGTATCCCAGGAGCTGCAGTTGTCCGTCCTTCATTTGCTTGTACCAGAGGATTCGATCATAGTAATCAATACTGTGTGAACAGTTTATTTTGGCTGTTTTTCCTGGTTCGTTGTGCATTTCAGCTGGAGTCTGGGAGACTTTCTCACTGAGAGAGGAACCTGTTGTTAAAGGATCAAGGATTTATCAAACTGAGCATAAACAGAATAATATAAAATGTAAAGAAAATCCAGTAACACAACTGAAGTAGCAGCAATATGTAAGTGAGATTTAGTTCAAATTTGAATTAAAATTTCTTTAAACCATTTTGATGACACTACCTGAAACCAGAAGAGAGTTAAAATGAATGCAAAGGAATAAGAGGATCATTCTGTGTTTTGCTGAGTATTTAAATACGATCGTCAACTTGTCGTTGCAATGAATGAAGCAGTTGTACTGAGTATTCCCAACCTCCTTTTTAAAGTAAACCCTCCCAAGTCATAAGGTGGGTGGTGTCATTGTGCATTCTCTTCATACACACCACTGACTCAGTATAAAGATCTGAGTAATGATATACTGAAGACAGAACACAGGTGTTATACAGAGCTGAAAAAATTGTTATTGAGAGGTTTTTGTACTGAGCAGCAGTGATATGTAGCACTGTGTAACTAGCAGCACAGAAGTACACTGCACTGCTGTTCAGGCTGAGTCCTTCAATTGTTAATGTGCAGGTTTGGTCTTTGTTTGCATTTCCTGCAATCTTCACATCCACTCCAGGTTCTGGTACTCCACTGTCTCCTACCATGTATCCCAGGAGATGCAGCTGCCCGTCCTTCATTTGCTTGTACCAGAAGATTCGGTTATAGTTGTCAATACTGTGTGAACATTTGATTTTGGCTGGTTTTCCTGGTTCGTTGTACATTTCAGCTGGAGTCTGGGAGACTTTTTCACTGAGAGAGGAACCTGTGGAAAAAACATCGACAAAAAACATGCACGAATATACAATCATGAGGGTGAGAATTAATGAATAAAAAAAGTGAAAGAACACCCAGCAGGAGTTGTAGATGACAACTTGTAAAAATAACGTTGTTACTTTACCTGAAACCAGTATGACATTAAGGGCCATACAGAAGACAGTGATCATCATGTTGTTTTTTATGAGTGAATTTAAGAACATCCTTATAATTGGTACTGTGTTTTCATCACTGTATGTGAGTTCTACTGAATATTCACATCTCTATTGTAGTGTAACCCCCCCGTCTTTTTTTTTTTTGGGTGGTGTCATAATTTATCTTCCTCTTCCTGAACTGCTGCTACACACCAGACGTACTGTGCTGCCCCCTAATGATAGGAGACAAAATAACAAAGACCTGAAATGAACGCTGAAAACCCGGCGCTGCAGTACAGTGTGTGTTTGTTTGTTGGAAGTAAAACTCTGAGCAAGAATTTAGCAGTTTGGCTTTAATGGGGGAGACACTGCATTGTTTTAGTCATTGTGAGGATGTTACGTTTGTCCTGATAATTAATGCGTTTTAACTTTACATTAAGTTAATAAAGCATCAACTTGAATAACAAGCTGTTCATAATGCACCAATTGTTTTATGAGCACTCCAGTCATTTCTGAACAATAAATATTGTATGTAGACCTATGTAGATACTCACTTTCTGACATAACATAACCATTTTTCTCTTTCCTAATTAGTAATAATTCAAAATATTTGCCTGTTTTACCCCTGCAATTAAAAAAACATCACCAAGCATGAGAAAATATGCGTATCGTAAGTAAGACTTGCTGCCTAGTGATATTCTGTCTATCAAATGACTTCAGTTAAACTACAATGCCTGAGTTTTTCCCTCTTATAACGTTCATTATACAATAACATGCTTAATTACACTACGTGATGTTTAAATCTTTTAAATCTATTCAAAAATGTATTCCTAAAAAGTATTAAGGAATGACAACATGAAGTTTGACAAAATAATCTTAACTCGAGGTCCACTTACTTGCTTTTTCTGTAGACTTTAACCATATCTAATGGTCTTTAAGTGTACTGAGTGTCCAGTAAGTGGACATTAAGTTAAGATTATTTTGTCAAGGTGCTGTTTCCAATGTCAAGAATTCACTTTTTACACTTAAACAGTGAGCTTTTCCCAAAGTCTCCCGTTCCTGCCCAAATTTCAGAAAAGAATACTGTAGGTTTAAAAGTTTAATTGACTGACAACAGAATGAAATCATAATTTAACACAGCGTGAAACCAACAGGGAATGTATTAAAATACAACAGATTCAGTTATAGTACAGAGTACATATGGTGTTACAGTCATTGTCATCATTTCAAATTAATAATCCTGTAAAAACATTTCTCAGCCACATGTAGAAATGCTCTTTTCCAAAGCAACTATTACCACAAATGATAGATAGATAGATAGATAGATAGATAGATAGATAGATAGATAGATAGATAGATAGATAGATAGATTACTTTATTCATCCCCGAAGGGAAATTAGGTCATCATAGCAGCCGGTATATTTAAATACAATAAAATACAGTACAACAATAGAATACAATACAATACAATACAATGCAACAGAATAAAATAGAATAAAATAAAATAAAATTAAATTAAATTAAATGTTCCAGTATATATATATATACAGTGCAAGGAGACATTTAGTGCAGTTCTGTGGTGGTGACTCTGACAGAGGTAGTTGAGTTGTAGAGTCTTATTGCGGTTGGGAGGAACGATTTCCTGTAGCGTTCCTTAGAGCAGCGGGGTTGAATGAATCTGTGGCTGAAGCTGCTCTTTAGCTTGTCCAGTGTTTTGTGGAGGGGGTGAGAGGGATTGTCCATGATTGCCAGCAGTTTTGCCAGCATCCTATCCTCCACCACCTCCTCCAGGGTGACAAGCTTAGAGCCAACCACAGACTCAGCTTGAAATGATACTGAATTCTAACAAAAATCCAGTTACAAGTTTGGTTAGAAATAGTAACAGACATCAGTATCAGTGTTAGTCTAGAGCTCCGTCTGTAGTCCATCAAAGAGACCGTTGTCTTCTATTCACATGAGTATTTGTGCAGCTGTCTAAGTCACCTGCATCACTGTGTTGACTCACAGCACAGAAGTACACTCCTCTGTCCCCAGCCTCCAGCTTCTCCACCGTCAAAGATCCAGTCTGAGGATCGTTCTTTGTTGCTGGAAATTTCTTTTCATCGAAGCCACTTTCATATTTATATGGGGGGGTTGTAGTTGTGAGAACTATTTGTTTCATTCCCTCCCCTGGCAGCTGTCTGTACCAGTACATCTGGTAATAACCAGCATCCTTAGTGTGACTGCAGTTGATTGTGGCAGACTGACCCTCGTGGCTCCAC